>JAJKFL010000009.1:1172500-2372500 GCA_021186555.1 Reticulitermes speratus | reverse complement strand
CGAGCGGAGATATTTGTGGCGTTGTAGGCTGCGGTTTGTGATTCGCTGCTGTGTCCAGCACGCTTTCCATGGGAAGATCGTGTGTTATACGTGACCCTCGATATTTTTAGGGCCCAATAATGGATTTTTACAAAAGAGGTTAGAGCATTACTCTACACTCAACAGTACGTAAAATAGAGGCACGTGTTATAACTGAAAGGACTTGATAATTAAACGCAATACCAGACTTATTATCATCACGGAAAGAACTGAAACAGTTTTCAGGCTTTCACGGCAGGTGTTCGGTTATCACACCGAGATCCTATTGGCTCGGTATAAGATCTAGCCACCCCACCCTTTCCGCACATCTGACTGGTCACAATGCTTGCAGTGTTCCTACGTCATCAACACACTTCCCCCTGCCAATAGCTTAGATATCCGCCAGAATCTAAGGCAGTCTCCCTGAAGATAACAGCAACATGTCCTTGCAAAACGTGGGAATAAACCTATAACCCTAAAAAGTGTGATACCTCAGAAGATAATCTTTCGAAAAAAAACACTCAAGAATTTAAAATATATATATATATATATATATACGACCTGCCCGAATACTTTATGACAAAACTCTTATCATGTGACATTCAACGGCGCTCAGCGTCGCCTGTTGAATTGCCCTCGGCGGCTCATACATCGAACGAAAACACGTCGTGTGTGTGGTAAAAATTCTTAGAATTATGGTTGGTGCAAAACCTGTAAATTACGTAGAAGCTTGTTCAAGAAATCAGCAATATTGCCTCTTCTATGCAATTAGGTACTTTCAATGACAAACATCACTGTAAATAACAAAAAAAAAAAAATCAAATCCATCTGCACGCGGTATTACTACACGGAATAACAACCCTCCTGATAGCGCAGTCACCAAACTTCTAATTTTTTTCCCGGAAAAGTACATACTGCGTTGGCATTAAACTATTGAAAACCTCACCACACAGCCTCACAAGTCTTATGAACGAAAGGGCACAGTTTAAAACAGCATTAAGACAACGGTTAAATACAAATTGCTTTTATTCCAATGATAAATTTCTAATTCATAACAAGACAGGCAATGTACGTATAAACGTAACATTGAGGCGGGTTCGCCTAACCATTGTTGCCGTGGAATAGCAATAAGTATTACATATTCTGAGTGTGTGTCTGTAGCCTTAGTTATCCAGCATGCAAAGCGCATGCGCCGTATTATATTGTCATCTGTGGCCTGTCTGGCTGTACCGTATTTTTCCACATTATCCATAAACGGCACGATTTTCGGGGAAAAGTTATTGAACATAAAATGTGAGTTTTGATTTTCTGTACAACTTTTGTCTGAAACATTTCTCATTATAAGGAGAATTCAGCGAGATATTATCATAAATGTACATAGGTCTTCATGGAAAGTACCGTTATTCTTGTCAGATTTTAATGAAACTTGAATTTTCTCGACAGATTTTCGAAAAAAAAATCCTCAAATATCAAATTTCATGAAAATCCGTCCAGTGACAGCCGAGTTGTTCCATGCGTACAGACGGACAGACAGACATGACGAAGCTAATAGTCGCTTTTCGCAATTTTGCAAAAAAATGAGATGCTGGCGGTCTATCAGGTGGATTGATTAATCAGCTGCTTAACTTCAAGCTTCCGAATGTTCATTCACATTGCTATTGCTACATCGCCAATTTTAATAGCCTTGCCACTCACGTCTGCAAGCAGTCATACCTCCAGTATCTAACTGCTACATCGCCAATTTTAATAGCCTTGCCACTCACGTCTGCAAGCAGTCATACCTCCAGTATCTAACTGCTACATCGCCAATTGTAATAGCCTTGCCACTCACGTCTGCAAGCAGTCATCCCTCCAGTATCCAACTGCTACATCGCCAATTGTAATAGCCTTGCCACTCACGTCTGCAAGCAGTCATACCTCCAGTATCTAACTGCTACATCGCCAATTTTAATAGCCTTGCCACTCACGTCTGCAAGCAGTCATACCTCCAGTATCTAACTGCTACATCGCCAATTGTAATAGACCTTGCCACTCACGTCTGCAAGCAGTCATCCCTCCAGTATCCAACTGCTACATCGCCAATTGTAATAGCCTTGCCACTCACGTCTGCAAGCAGTCATCCCTCCGTATCTAACTGCTACATCGCCAATTTTAATAGCCTTGCACTCACGTCTGCAAGCAGTCATCCCTCCAGTATCCAACTGCTACATCGCCAATTGTAATAGCCTTGCCACTCACGTCTGCAAGCAGTCATACCTCCAGTATCTAACTGCTACATCGCCAATTTTAATAGCCTTGCCACTCACGTCTGCAAGCAGTCATACCTCCAGTATCTAACTGCTACATCGCCAATTTTAATAGCCTTGCCACTCACGTCTGCAAGCAGTCATACCTCCAGTATCTAACTGCTACATCGCCAATTGTAATAGCCTTGCCACTCACGTCTGCAAGCAGTCATACCTCCAGTATCTAACTGCTACATCGCCAATTGTAATAGCCTTGCCACTCACGTCTGCAAGCAGTCATACCTCCAGTATCTAACTGCTACATCGCCAATTTTAATAGCCTTGCCACTCACGTCTGCAAGCAGTCATACCTCCAGTATCTAACTGCTACATCGCCAATTTTAATAGCCTTGCCACTCACGTCTGCAAGCAGTCATACCTCCAGTATCTAACTGCTACATCGCCAATTGTAATAGCCTTGCCACTCACGTCTGCAAGCAGTCATACCTCCAGTATCTAACTGCTACATCGCCAATTTTAATAGCCTTGCCACTCACGTCTGCAAGCAGTCATACCTCCAGTATCTAACTGCTACATCGCCAATTTTAATAGCCTTGCCACTCACGTCTGCAAGCAGTCATCCCTCCAGTATCTAACTGCGTCTCGGTCCGCCATGCAAACTTCGTCTTTGTACTTCCCGAAGGATCTGTAGAGCAAATGCAGTGGGAAGACGGATGGTATATTACAAGGTAAAGGTAAAGTTATCCCTAGAACAGACCACGAAGGCCCAGAGGGGGAGTAGAGGTATAGCTCTACTCTTTCTTTAGCGCTGGCACCAGATCACGGTGGGTGGTCAACACCACACCCCAGCCGCTATACCCCCGGGAAAGAAACCCGGTACCCATTGTACAGGAGGCTGGGTACTGGACGGGTGCGGAAAATCTCGCCTCCACCGGGATTCGATCCCCGGACCGTCCAGCCCGTAGCGAGTCGCTATAACGACTGAGCTATCCCGGCCCACATATTATAAGGGTAGATACATAATGCCTGAGTGCTGAAGGTGGATGGTCACTTCCCCCACTTTATCTACCAGCGGCCCACACAGTACCAAATTCCATTCCTCCCACTCTTAGCCACCATCCGCCTTCAGCACTCAGTATACCAGTATACAGTATACAGTATATCAGAACTAATCTCAGTAACACACTGCACCTTCCTGTCAAAATGCCCCAGCTGCCCACAGGCCCCAAGCCAACATCACCTCCCGGAATTTAATTTTCAAAATTATGAAACTGCACCGACTATGCGCATGCGCAAAGATTGCAACCAACGATCCTTTGTCCATTCAATTTTACTTTTTAACAAAAATGTTTACAATATCTTGTAAATGCTGTACATGAGACTAGCACACAGTCCTACATTACTATATGTAAATGCTGTACATGAGACTAGCACACAGTCCTACATTACTATATGTAAATGCTGTACATGAGACTAGCACACAGTCCTCCATTACTATATGTAGAAGCCCGAGGCCAACAGCAAAGTCGGTCCCTTTTTTATACAGGTATATATGTATATGTATATTATGGTATGTATACATATATAGGAGTCGATCCCAGTGGCCGCGAGGTCTAAGACGTGGGTCTACGGCCGCTCGCTTACTAGGATCGTGGGTTCGAATCCCGTCTAGGGCATGGATGTCTGTCTGTTGTGAGTGTTGTGTGTTGTCAGGTAGAGGTCTCTGCGTCGGGCTGATCACTCGTCCAGAGGAGTCCTACCGAGTGTGGTGTGTCTAAAAAGTGTGATCGTGAAGCCTCGAACACTGAGGCGGCCTAGGCCCCCTAGGGGCTGTCGAGCTATTGGAAAAAAAAAATACATATATAGGAGTCGATCCCAGTGGTCGTGCGGTCTAAGGCGTGGGTCTTCGGCCGCTCGCTTACTAGGATCGTGAGTTCGAATCCCACTGGGGGCATGGATGTTTGTGTTGTGTTTGTTGTAAGGACGGTATATGGAACGTAAAGTGACATGAAGGACGGAAGGATTTAAACAGTACAAAAATGGATCAAAGGGGAAAAACCCCGGACAGGCAAAAAAAAAATCCCGCCGGAGGATGTCTGTCTCTTGTGTGTGTTGTGTGTTGTCAGGTAGAGGTCTCTGCGACGAGATGGTCCTCGTCTAGAGGAGTCCTACCGAGTGTGGTGTGTTTAAAGTGTGATCGTGAAGCCTCGAAAAATGAGGCGGCCTAGGCCCCCAAGGGGCTGTCGAGCCATTGGAAAAAAAAAAATGCATATATATAGGAACACGGCGTTACTGCATCCCAGGTGACTTTTGTTTACTGACGTCATTGTGTGTTAAGAACATACTGTCATCACATTACAGACAACATATACAAATATTAAGCTTATACACACACACAAACTGCTGTTTACTGACGCTGTCCCATCCGGAAAACTCATTATTACCATATTACATATTATTACCACATCACCAGACAGCCTAACTACGGCGCACAGACAATGCACGCAGAACAAAACATGTGAGAAGCGAAATATATGTACAGATTTTAACATTGCTGTGGGAGTTTCTCGAGTATAATTGGACGAATAAAGAAAAATTTTCGCCGAAATGTAACTAGGTGTAAAGACGCTCTCTGTTGGCGAAATCAACTGCGTCAAATTACTTTGACCTGACACAGAATGAAGTCTGTTTTACAGTTACTACAGTTTTTTAGGCGCGTTCGCAAAACTGCGAAAAGCGACTATTAGCTTCGTCATGTCTATCCCTCTGTCCGCATCAAACAACTCGACTCCCACTGGACGGATTTTCATGAAATTTGAACTTGAGGATTTTTCGAAAATCTGTCGAGAAAATACAAGTTTCATTAAAATCTGACAAGAATAACGGGTACTTTACATGAAGACCTATGTATATTTATGACAATATCTCGCTGATTTCCTCGTACAATGATAAGTATTTGAGACAAAAGTTGTACAGAAAATCAAAACACACATTTTATGTTCAATAACTTTTTTCCCGCAAATCGTGCCGTTTATGAGATAATGTGGAAAAATATGGTACAGCCAGACAGGCCACAGATGACAATATAATATGGCGCATGCGCTTTGCATTCTGGATAACTAAGGCTACAGACACACACTCAGAATTTGTAATACTTACTGCTTTTCACGGCAACAATGGTTACGCGAACGCGCCTCAATGTTACGTACATTTCCTGTCTTGTCTTTAAATATCTCCGTACTGAACAGTTACCAACAGCAATGGTAAGGTAGACCTACCATGCGTAATCTGTAAGTGAAGTATATGCAACTGGTAAAACATAGGTTAAAACGTTCAAATATCTACGAGTACACTTTGACAGTGGGTCTGTCGAGCTGAGACTTCAAGACGGAACAAGTTTTCATATCCATTTTTGTACACTTTAGGACAGGGCTGGCCAAATTCAAACCCCAGGAGGGCCACATAATTCGTAAGAACTCGCCCGACGGCCACATTTGTGTATAAGTACATCGAAAAGATTTGTTCACTGTGTAAAAGTGTAGAGTTTTAGTTTCTAAGCATTTTCTCTGTAATAAATTCGCCAAACTATGTTCCGTAGACCTATCACATTACGTTTTATCGAGGCCCGCATGTTGGCCAGCCCTGTTTTAGAACACAGTATGCCCCACCTGAGACAAGATACTCAGATAAATATGTAGAACGATTGTAGAAAATCGGAAATTTGACTTCGTCCGTAGAGTGTGTCACTGCCTTCACAGCTACTGGGCAGAGTTAAGTGAATGTTAGGTCCGACGTACGTGAAGACGCCAAACGCACGTCGTAGTGCGCCGTAGAAATGCCGCGATAAGTTCGGCACTTTGGCACCAAAGTCTGTCGCCAAACGCGCTGACACTGTCAAGATATTCTGCTGAGCATGGCAGCAGATGACGCAAATCCTAAATATCTTGCACTAACTGGAATTCATGAAGAAATTAAGAGCAGATTGAAGACGGGGAATGCTTGTTATCATTCGGTGCAGGATCTTCTGTCTTACAGTTTGCTATCCAAAAATACAAACATTAAGATATACAGAACTGTAATTGTGCCTGTTGTTTTGTATGGGTGTGAAACTTGGTCTGTCACACTGAGGGAGGAACATAGGCTGAGGGTGTTCGAGAATATGGTGCTGAGGGGATATTTGGGCCGGAGAGAGAGACGAGGTAACAGGGGAGTGGAGAAGACTGCATAACGAGGAACTGTTGAGCCATGGTTATTATTATTAGATGTTTATTTATAACTATTATGGCGTGTTATTGAGTCCAATGGCACTGTTAGTATACCGTTTATAATGAACTGTTTTGACTGATCCAGTTAGCCACTGAACCACTAATTACCAAAGCTCATCGCTATTTTCAACACCTTCAGTTTTCCAGTAAACTTGTTTTCTTTCCTACCACAGGAGCGAAGTTCTATGAGGGAAACACAGAAAGTCAAAAAGCCTACAAGCAGAACAATAAACCTTCAGTTGTTGGTGGAAGCAAAGACGCCACTGACATAATACGCCACTGACATAATATCTTCTATCAGTTTTTTAAGCCGATCCCAGTGGCCGCGCGGTCTAAGGCCGCTCGCTTGCTGCGATTACGAGTTTGAATCCCACCGGGGGCATGGATATTTGTCTCTTGTGAGCGTTGTGTGTTGTCTGCGACGGGCTGATCACTCGTCCAGAGGAGTCCTACTGATTTTCAGTTTTTTTTCAGTTTTTTAACCAACAAATGCACTTTTTATTTTCGTATTCTGTTCAATTCACCCTACACGTTTCGGCCGTAACTCTGCCATCATCACGGTACACTGATAAGTTCACTTCACTGTTCACTGGTCCATTTGGTATTATCACAACCGTTACACTGTTTAAGGCTATTGTTACATTGACAATCAACAGTATACAAAATGTCTTCAAGTAGTTTCTTGAAATATCTTGATGTATGTAGTGTTTATCTTGTGTTTGAAGTATATAGTATTGTTTTTTCCCCAATGGCTCGACAGCCCCTTGGGGGCCTAGGCCGCCTCATTTTTCGAGGCTTCACGATCACACTCAGACACACCACACTCGGTAGGACTCCTCTGGACGAGGGACCAACTCGTCGCAGAGACCTCTACCTGACAACACACAACGCTCACAACAGACAGACATCCATGCCCTAGGCGGGATTTTTTTGCCTGTCCGGGGTTTTTCCCCCTTTTGATCCATTTTTGTACTGTTTAAATCCTTTCGTCCTTCATGTCACTTTACGTTCCATGCTACCGTCCTTACAACAAACACAACACAGACATCCATGACCCCCGGTGGGATTCGAACCCACGATCCTAGTAAGCGAGCGGCCGAAGACCCACGCCTTAGACCGCACGGCCACTGGGATCGACTCCTATATATGTATTTTTTTTTTCAATGGCTCGACAGCCTCTTGGGGGCCTAGGACGCCTCATTTTTCGAGGCTTCACGATCACACTTTAGACACACCACACTCGGTAGGACTCCTCTGGACGAGTGATCAGCCCGTCGCAGAGACCTCTACCTGACAACACACAACACTCACAACAGACAGACATCCATGCTCCCGGTGGGATTCGAACCCACGATCCTAGTAAGCGAGCGGCCGCAGAAAGTATATAGTATAGCACTATATATTGTGAATATAGAGCATTATGTCGTTGGTAGTTGTTGAAATCGTTAGAATTATTAAAATTGTTATTACTTAAAATTGTTAAAATTGCTGGCAGTTGGTCTTGTATAGATGCTGACGTCTGTATGCTGCTGTTGTTATTGTGCTGTTGTGTGGTTGTGACTGAGTGTCCTACTGTGTGTGGTGTGTCTAAAGTGTAATGACGAAGCCTCGAAAAATGAGGAGGCCTAGGCCCCTTAGGGGCTGTTCAGCCATAGGAAAAAAAAAATCAGTTTTTTTAAATAAGCGATCAGAAAACTGTCGCCTTACTCCCGTCTAATTTTATCAGAAATGATACGTTCATTCACCTTGTTTTGCATTTCTGTCCTCAATGTCAAGTCTATATTCTCGGTTCGAATACACTCGCGCACTTTCTATAGAAAATAACTCGATGCTGACGGCCCCAAAACATGCAGCTAGTTACAAATATGGCGGATATGCAGATCTTTGAGGTTACATGCGTTCAGTTCTGCACTGCACATTCTACTTAAGTAACGAAACAAAAAAGGGTGCTGCGTCCTCTACTACCACTACTACTACTACTACTACTGCTACTACTACTATTACCACTACTATAAACAGACACATAAGAGTTGCAGGCGATAACCGTTCCGAGATGACCAGGTTTCCGTCACATGACGCACGCCGTCTGCAGGCAGCATGGCTATAAATGTCCTAATTGGTGCTTTCCTTATATTGAGGAGCGGTCAGGCACAACCGTGCAGTTTCCCTCGCCTGCGGTGCAGTCCGCATATCCTTGTTGGCCTCCAGACGCTGCACGTTCTTCAGCTCAGTCCGTCGAGGCTGATCTTGGGGAGGCTCCGATCGTCCGTCCAGCACAACGTATAAATCTGCGTCTAAATGCTGGGCCTTCTATAGGAGAAAGTTTGGAGGCTTGGCGCTCTGAGACACACGACAGATCTAGAGGGCACTGTCGTTTGGAGACAGTCAAATTGGGGTCTGTGTTGAGGACGGACTGACTGACTGGCTCCTCTGCCATAATCAAGGTATGACTGGATAGATCGAAGGTAGATATTTGTTGAGGCACAGGATGTTGCGAGATTTAATGTGCTTGAGAGATGCTGTGAGATGAGCTTCCGACTGTCGTGGAAATCCTTTCAAAGCTTTTGACGGAATGTAAGTCGGTATATCGTCAGCCAAAACTGTGGCTATTATGCGGTGTGACGAATTTTGTGGAGTCACGAGGGGCCAGGCTCAAGCTGTCTGATGCTTTGGACGTTTTGAGAAGCGGGAGGATTTTAGCAGGAGACCGTTAAACACGTATTGTTACATTTTCATCTCATGACATATCAACTCGTTGCTCGTCTCTGTTAGCACAATCGTTATATTTTCGACTGTTTTGACTGTCAGAGCAAACACAACACATAAACACACACACTTTATTTTCCTCTACGACATGTTTCGGCCGTCAGTAGTGGCCATCATCAGGTAGGAATTACAATACCATGAAATGAAAGTAGGTGGAGGTCTCCTCGTCACAGTTAAAACGTTTAAAAGTATGTAGACATTCTCTTATTCCCTATAAGGAATAATATTGAGATGGACATACATTATTAGTTAAAATTTGTTGAAGTATAATTATTAAGTTATTAGGATGGAAGAGATTTCTTAAGATTCGTTAAATTTTCAGTTTTATAAACAAAAAAAGCTCGCTATATTCCGGTCCGTGCTGGTTACATTACACGGTTCTGAAATTCAATATCGATACTGTTTTAACTCCTAAATGCTGCACATTCGTGAATGTATTTAAAGGTAATACGTATAAAGTTAAAACCCCTTCGTGCTAGAAAGCAGTCGGAAGTTACGACACAATATCACTGAAGTGTTAAAATTGTTGTTACAATCATAATTATTGGTACTACTACCATTACTACTACTACTACTACTATTACTACTACTACACTCGATGCGGTTATCCACCACCAAGAAGGTAACAGCAAGCTTCAACCTGGAGCCATGGTGCACCTAACCGCCTGTTGTTCGTTTTGCATTCCAACTCATGTGTTTTCTAATTGAAATTTGTAGCACTGGTTGCCTACAAAATGCAGTGGACCCTCGAACTTCGAACGGTTTGATGTTCAAACAACTTGAAACTCGAACAGAAACTCGAAAGTCGAACAAAAAATCACGTGGTCGTCACGTGGTCGCCTTCTCTCTCTCTGCTTGGTCCAGATGAAAGAAGGGTAATTCACCTTCCAGTGAACAGTAATATCCCTCCTACTATTATTATTGATTGATTATTATACAATATTTTTTATGTATGTACTATTATAAATAAAAATTTTCAATTATTGAAATTAAATATACTTGTTTTATCATTATGATCTTTTGAAATGGGCACTTAAAATGTTTTATATTGGGTAAATTTTGGGGGTCTGGAACGGATTAATTCAATTTACATTATTTCTTATGGGGAAATTTAACTCGAAAGTCGAACAACTTGAAAGTCGAACCGTCTCCTGGAACGGATTGTTTTCGAAGTTCGAGGTTCCACTGTAATTCTATCATTCATTCTGTTCTACTAACGTTGATTGGTGTATCTGACCGCCATAATTTTGTGTTGTAGTGTTTGGGATTTGTGCTACGCCTTATCTAAGTTTTAGTCAGACAATGGACAGAGTCCAGTTGAAATGACTCAGTAGTAATAATATAAACACGCGTTAACCTACTCTCCTGCCTTAAAAATAAAGTAAACAGCATCCACTTATAACGTTCCCGAGTGTAGGGAAATAAGTTTTAGTTAGGCAAGAATAAAATATCATCTTTTCAGCGCTGGAACGTGAGATGGGAGTTGAGTTACGTGTCAGGTCTCACACAGAGAAGGTGGTCAGTATGAGAGAAATATTTATTGTTGAACAATGGGTGTTCATTTGCGACACTTCTTTCACGCATTCGTCGTGGAAAAAAAAATGTCGCCTAAAGTACTGTAAAATGTATCTCGTGTCAACAGTGCCCTGTAAAAGAATAATAAAAAGAACGGTGGACACTTCAGAGCGATATTTTAAGTGTTGAAAAAATAAATACCAAAAGACAGACAATGTACGTATAATGTAACATTGTGGCGCGTTCGCGTAACCATTGTTGCAGTGCAAAGTCAACAATGCATTTTGTGTTTTCTCCACATTATCTCATAAACGGCACGATTTTGGAAAGAAAAATGGAGATGAAATGTGTGTTTTGATTTTCTTTACAACTTCTGTTTAAAACATTTCTCATTCTAAGAAGAATTCAGAGAGCTATTATCACAAATTTGCACACGCCTTCATGTAAAGTACCCGTTATTCTTGTCGGATTTTAATCAAAGCTGAATTTTCTGGACAGATTTTCGAAAAATACCCAAATATAAAATTTCATAAAAATCCTTCCAGTGGGAGCCGAGTTGTTCCATGCGGACAGACAGACATGACGAAGCGAATAGTCGCTTTTCGCAATTTTGCATATTCGCCTAAAAACGTTCTTTTCAGAAGAATATCAATCGCAAAAAAGAAAAAAGCTCCAGAAAACAATTACACCGAATGGCTGATCGAAGTGGGGTGTCCAAATGCTCAGCTCGCAGGGCAACACAAGTTTTAAAACGACGACCGTATAAATTCACAGCCCTTCAACATCATTTGCCCTAGACTGGGAATCCGGAGGTCGATACTGCAGGTGGTCTTAAGAAATGGCAGCGTAATGGATTTCTTGATCTGACACGTTAAGTGGGACTGTATACAGCTAGAATCACAGACACTGAAGTTACGAAAATCCCAATGCAGTTCATGGAGCTCCTCAGCATGCCCTCTTAGCCGGAGTCCAGTTTGCAGGCATGCGAGCACAATCATAGGGCCCATGTCTGTCAAGGAATCAAACAATAATCTGCAGATTGTGACGTCATAGATATTCAGATTAGAGTACGTGTGATTATTATATAACGGAGGCAGTGAAACGTAGGGGTTACGTGGACAACCCGCATTCTTTACAAGAATTGATAGATATTACATTGGACCTATGTTTATTGTCCGACAAATGTACACTTTATTCACTATTAATTTTTGTGTAACACAGTGCTACATGTTTCGAACCTTATCGTGGTTCATCTTCAGGGACTTCAGTATTTTAAATTACACTGACTTTTTACATCAATGTCACATTTATACACTGGTTAAAATGGTAAAAACTGAATAATACATCGCTTTGTTTGTATGAATTTATAATATAATAATAATAATAATAATAACCATGGCTCAACAGCCCTATATGGGCCCGGGCCTCCTCTTGCCTCCTCTTTCCGAGGTTACTAAGTCGTGCGCATTCGTGGCAGTTGGTGACTGGTCAACTGGCCGCGCTACTGTTTCTATCGATCCTGATGTGTCCGCCAGAGCCATCTGGCAGGCAGTCAGGAGACTTGGGTGAGAAATGGAGGCTAATTTAGCTTACGTAACATTTTGTATTCATGCCCGTAAGGTTCTTTTACATGCCGTAAATCTACGACATGGGACCGACGGCTTTACTTCCCCTCCGAAGGAAGTGGATGCTCCGGATTTTTATCACCCTTAAAAATCCATCGACCTCGGTCGGGATCGAACCCGCGAACCTTGGGTCCAGTGGCGAGCACGCTAACCACTAGTCCACCGAGGTCGACTTGTATGCATTTATACATTGGTTAAAATGATAAAAAGTGTATAAATGTAGCAGCTGTCTGTTTCGATGTTACAAATCAAGTTATACACAGTTTAAAATGTTAAAAGTTGGAATAATCTTTTGCTGTTATGATATCCTGAGAAATAACAAATATCTACGATAAAATATTGATAGTCTTATTAAAGTTAATGTGATTGTTTAGTTTAGTAGGCAGAACGTAAGTTGTAGCAGTCAACATTGTACATACTGTGTATTGGAGTTGGTAGGTTTGCTATTGGGTTCTGAGAACTGTACTGGCTATCGAGTGGTGTTACTGGTGTTTAAGTAGGTCACTGTCACGTGGGGGGAGTGACGTTTTTGGATATCGTAGATAAAGCGGAATATTGGGATTGGGGTCTCCGTATTTTGTTCCGGTATCAGTCTTTTGTTGTATGAAAATTGTTGAATGTAGAATTGTTCTAAGTTATTCATATAATAAATAATAATAATAAATAACCATGGCTCAACAGCCCTGTATGGGCCTGGGCCTCTCTGCCTCTCTTTCGAGGTTACTAAGTCATGCGCATTCATGGCAGTTGGTGACCGGCCAGCTAGCCGCGCTTAGTGTTCTATCGATCCTGATGTGCACGCCAGAGCCATCTGGCAGGCAGTCAGGAGACTTGGATGAGAAATGGAGGCAATTTGGCTTACGCAACATTTTTATTCATGCCCGTAAGGTTCTTTTACATGCCGTAAATCTACGGCTTACTCCATCCGAAGGAAGTGGTGCTCGGATTTATTCATCCTTAAAAATCCATCGACCTCGGTCGGGATCGAACCCGCGAACCTTGGGTCCAGTGGCGAGCACGCTAACCACTAGTCCACCGAGGGGCGACAAGTTATTCATCATATGGACCTTTATTTGTTGGTTGTACTTCAACTTACGTTCTGCCTACTAAACTAAACAATCACATTAACTTGAATAAGACTATCAACATTTTATCGTAGATATTTGTTATTTTCAGGATATCATAACAAAAAAGATTATTAAACTTCTAACATTTTAACCTGTGTATAACTTGATTTGTAACATCGAAACAGACAGCTGCTATATTTATACACTTTTTACCATTTTAACCAATGTATAAATGTACCATTGATGTAAAAAGTCAGTGTAATTTAAAATACAGAAGTCCCTGAAGATGAACCACGATAAGGTTCGAAACATGTAGCACTGTGTTACACAATTAATAGTCAATAAATGTGTACATTTGTCTGACAATAAACATAGAAAATAAAATATAAGGAAATGAAATAATATTAAGTTTACATTATACCCTTTATTTAACGGAACCCCCCCCCCCCCAAAAAAAAAAATTTAGCAGGTCTCGGATTTAACGGACGAAATTATGGGGCCGTACTTCTTCGAAAGTACCAGACGAGTCCGGTAGAGACCCAAAAAAAAAATTCCGACAACACTCGTCAATTGTGAGGAACCCCTTCCCCATTCATTTTCAAAAAAAAAAAAAAAAATTGCTATGACATAGTCATTTTCAGAAAGCAAATTTCTTTACATGCCGACGAATTCAGGACACAAGACGAGATGCTTTCTTCATGAGACCATCTTTGTCTTTGTCTTGACGGTGACCAGGAAGATGCCTCCACGCATATACATCACATGATACACCGATTAAATTGCATTTATCTGCTGTCAGCTTAAAGTGTTTAACTTACTGCTGAGTGTGCATCAAGATAAGATACACGTAATGCCAGCAGCTTCATATGCATGTCGTCATTTTCAGTTGCATAACACGTGTGCCTGTATAGCCTGTATAGCCTGTACGTATAGCCTGTACAGGGCATACACAAAAGAATGGTGCGGTTTAAAAAGTGAATAAACAATTTATGTCTGACATTACACGGGCACAACATACACCGTCAGCGGCGGCAACTGTCCAAGTTTCTCATGCGCTACCAGCAGTTCGCTTCTCATGCTTACTGCGAGTGCTTCTCAATCGTGTTCTTCCACAGCGCTGGATCGGACGTGCTGCTGCAAATGGAGACAAGAACCTTGTCCCTTGGCCACCCCGTTCGCCAGATCTTACACCGTGCGATTTCTTTCTTTGGGGGTTCGTTAAAGACAGCGTTTATGTACCATCATTGCCCACGTCCATCCATGAAATTCGTGATCGGATAACGCATGCACTGCAGGCCATTACAGCGGACATGCTACACCGGGTCTGGGATGAGTTTGATTACCGTGTGGATGTGTGTCGTGTGACCCAGGGTGCACATATTGAACGATTGTAATTACCAAATGAGAAACTTGGACAGTTGCCGCCGCTGACGGTGTATGTTGTGCCCGTGTAAGGTGAGAAATAAATTTTTTATTCACTTTTGAAACCGCACCATTCTTTTGTGTATGCCCTGTATATCCTGTATAGCCTATTAGCAACCCACGTGGATACCCAAACTGTGGCATGGTCTACAGGTGCGTTACGCCTTTGGAGTGATTTAACCGACGTTTCGGACAAACCTGCTGCCTCCATCTTCAGTGTACAAAATGGTAGATGGAGGATGCAGGTTCATCCGAAATGCTGAGCTATCTACCAAACTCCACGGTGTCACATCCCACATGTCAATAATATTCACAGTGACCGGCATTAGACCCTCTGTCCATAAGAGGAACCGTGACTACCAACTGCTAAGACCGAGGTTCAGTGCTCGCCATCACCGCGTCCAGACGGCGTTTGGGGCCCTTCTAGAATTCACAGAACCTTGAGAGGACGCTGCTTATGGGCAGGTACACTCTGTACATAAAAAATCACGCGCTTAACACTCTCGAAGACTGAGGAGGCCGGAAATGTACTGTCCGTTACTCAAGAGAATACAGTTGACCTTCACAGGTTGGGTAGAGGCCCTTAACACTCAAGACGCCGGTTAGGGGAAAACATATAGATCCTGTCAAAAATATGCTTATCACTTTTAACGTAGTTTTTTTAACAAAAATACCGGTCGACATTTGTTATGGGTTTCGTTTATAAGAAGCCTGAAATGAAATTTATGCACACTCTAACACACACAAGACTACAGAAAATAAATGCATTATTTCACACGCACAAAACACGACTGCACTTCAGCCAAATGTATTTCTAACTGGCATATATATGGGTTACTGGCCACAAACAAGTGAGGGTCGGCTTTCCCCAGCGCAAACCATTCCAAGGTCAACTGCAACTCCTCAGTCACCATCTGTACAATTGGCATCTAATTGTATTTATTATTTCCTTGTATTTGTTACCCATGTGGCACTTGTAAGATCTCTGTTAAGCAAAGACAGCAACGTGGCTGCTAGTTTGAAGAAAAATGTGGTATAATCAAGTAACGCAACAAACTAGGTACGCATTCATGGGTACCAAATAAATTTATTATTTAATCTCTCCTACATGTTTCGGCCTTCTCGGCCATTTTTCAGGGATAACTTTCAATACCACAAAACGTACTCCTTAAAACATTAATGGTATCCCTTAAAATGGCCGAGAAGGCCGAAACGTGTAGGAGACATTAAACAATAAACGTGTTTGTAATCCAAGAATGCGTATCTTGTTGGTTGTATTATTCGACAAAATGGGAGTGTTGGGTAAAAAATGCAGAACAAAATGATCACAGAGTAATACTGATGGCTTCTGAGACGTGTGACTGGGTTATGTGTCGAAAGGAAGGTGAAAACTGAATTTCGCTTGGGCATTTATATTCGTGGTGGCGAATTCTATAGCAGACTAGGGTTGATGCGAAGGTCGGATTTGGCATTTCTTGTTGGATATCGACGTATATATCGTATGCAACTGCGTAACGAACACTCGTTTAAACTGTGCGACTGCACAAACGTGTATGAATGCGTTATTTGTGCAGACGTGACGTGGGTGGCAGGCATTCTGTTACTGCCAGTACTTCGCTGTTCTTCTGTAGTCTAACTTCTCACAGCATAGGCGTAACTTTGGGGGGGGGGGAAAGGGGCAAATGCCCCCCCCCCCCCAATTTTTTCTACCCAAGAAATTTTTCTTTTGGCTACTAAGTTGAAGAAGGGCGAATGAAAAACTGAGGTGAAGTAGGGGAAAGGGGTGTATGTATATCAAGGCGTGGTTCAAACCAATCTTCCCCTTCTTTCTGAATTGACTCATTCGTAAATTAAAGTTCCTAACATCCACGGTCGTCTGAGCTGCTCGCTTACTGGGATTGTGGGTTCGAATCCCGCCGGGGGCATGGATGTCTGTGTTGTCAGTGTTGTGTGTTGTCAGGTAGAGGTCTCTGCGACGGGCTGGTCACTCGTCCAGAGAAGTCCTACCGAGTGTGGTGTGTCTAAAATGTGTGATCGTGAAGCCGCGATAATGAGGAGGCCTAGGCCCCCAAGGGGCTGTCGAGCCATAATAAAATATATTTAATGCCAACTAACTGCACACAAAAAATTACAATGTCATTACATTAACTCGCTGCTTATGTCCTACATGTTTCGGCTGCTGACAGCCATCCTCAGGGACACTGACGACGAGATTTTACCTACATCCACGTAATTCCTTTGTGATCACCGTTCTCTTTAAAGATGGCTGTCAGCAGCCGAAACATGTAGGACATAAGCAGCGAGTTAATGTAATGTCACTATAATGTTCACAGTGCAATTATTTGGTATTAAATATATACCTTGTTTTGAATATATTTTTTATCGTGGGCCGCGATAGCTCAGTCGGTATAGCGACTCGCTACGGGCTGGACGGTCCGGGGATAGAATCCCGGTGGGGGCAAGATTTTCCGCACCCGTCCAGACCGGCCCTGGGGCCCATCCTCTCTCCTATACAATTGTTACTGGGTCATTCCCGGGGGTAAAGCGGCCGGGGAGTGGCGTTGACCACCGACCTCCATCTAGCGCCGAGGTTAAAGTAGGAGTACAGCTATATCTCTACTCCCCCTCTGGGCCTTCATGGACTGTTCTAGGGAGAACTTTACACTTAACATGTTTTACACAAGCCTGGTGATGGCTTATTTGGGCCGAAACATGCAGCGTATTGTTTCTCAGTTCATTTACAGATGTGTTTGACGATGCTGATAGGCAGTTATAAGTTTACGTACGCAACGCCTGAATGCAAACAACTGCATTACGTGTATTAACAGTGACAACAATAATGTACGCACCGTTAGGTGAGCAACCAGCCGCGTGGCAGTCCTGGTCACTGCAGCCATTAACCTGCGCGCCCCTTTGCCGTCTGTCCACAGAACATGGCGACCAAGGAGGTGCCCAGTATCAGCCACGATCTGCAAGGGCCCCCCCTGCAGCAGCAGCAGCCAGAGCCCTACAAGCTGTACAAACGCCGTTGGTTGATCCTACTGCTCTTCGTGCTGTACTCCATGTCGAACGCCATGCAGTGGATCCAGTACTCCATCATCAGCAATATCATCACTCGGTTCTACTCTGTGGACAGCTACGCCGTCAGCTGGACCTCCATGATCTACATGATATCGTACGTGCCGCTGATCTTCCCAGCCTCCTGGTTCCTCGACAAGAAGGTATGCCTTCCACTGCTGGATTTGAGGAATGCATTACTCTGCCTTCAGTCTTCATTCTAGGCTTCTTCATTATTCTGCAGTCTGTCTTACGACAGGTCCGTAGCCTCTTCCAAAGCGAGTTCTCCGCACAGTGCGATCTAGTGCTTCCTCTTTCAATTTCCAGTATCTTCTCTTTTCCTTAAGGTCATCCAGTAGCTGCTTACGTCTTCTCCCTCGTCTTCCGTCACTTCTATTCTTCCCTCTAACTTTCCTTCAATCACGTGTTTCAGAAGGCAGTTTCTACGCAAGATGTGACCAATCCAGTTAGCCTTTCTTCTTTTTATTGTATGTTAGGCTAGTGAAAAAGAATTAGGCTTATAGGTCCATCAGCCTGTCTGCCTGTCTGTCTGTCAATCTATCTGTCCGTCAGTCTGCCTGTCTGTGTCTGTCTACCTGTCTGTCTGTCTGTCTACGAATCCGTGCCTGTGTGTGTGTTCCATTTCTCTGTCTTAATAAGTAGGGCAATTTTCACGAAAACTGATGTGAATATTTTGCCACAGCTGGACACTCTCACGCTGTACCTTTCAATTCCCTGTAATTAGTAATAACAACATGGCGGAAGCGCAACATTTTGTGTGGGTAGCGACGGTAGCGCCACTTATGTTAGGGTCCTGAAATGATATGTGGCAATATATCTTCGAAAAGTATACTATTCGTATTTCTGTCCTACGTTGAGGCATATTTTTGTAGAATGTAATATAATAACAGTCGACCTCGGTGGACTAGTGGTTAGCGTGCTCGCCACTGGACCCAAGGTTCGCGGGTTCGATCCCGACCGAGGTCGATGAATTTTTAAGGGTGATAAAAATCCGGAGCACCACTTCCTTCGGAGGGGAAGTAAAGCCGTCGGTCCCATGTCGTAGATTTACGGCATGTAATAAAAATGTTGCGTAAGCCAAATTGCCTCCATTTCTCACCCAAGTCTCTTGACTGCCTGCCAGATGGCTCTGGCGGGCACATCAGGATCGATAGAACACTAGCGCGGCCAGTTTACCAGTCACCAACTGCCACGAATGCGCACGACTTAGTAACCTCGAAAAGAGGAGGCCCGAGCCCATATAGGGCTGTTGAGCCATGGTTATTATTATTATTATTATTATTATAACATGGCGCCATGTATTCCTTTCGGTCGTTACAACTAATGAATGTTTTATTGCAAGTCAGCAGTATCAACATGACGAAGACGGTGAACTTTGAGGTTATGTCCGACAAACACAACGCAGACAGCATTCTAGACATGTTTAAGCAATAAATTACTCACAAAATATAATAATAACTTCTTCGACTATATCCTATGGCCGATCCCAGTGGCCGTGCGGTCTGAGGCGTGAGTTTGCGGCCGCTCGCTTGCTGGGATTGTGGGTTCGAATCCCGCCGGGGGCATGAATGTCTGTCTGTTGTGTGTGTTGTCATGTAGAGGTCTCTGCGACGGGCTGATCACTCGTCCAGAGGAGTACTACCGAGTGTGGTGTGTCTAAATGAGTGTAATCGTGAAGCCTCGATAATGAGGAGGCCCTGGTCCACTAGGGGCTGTTGCGCCATTGGAGAAAAAAAAATATATATATATATGTGTATGACGAGACACTACCAAAAAGGGATGTCGATTTCATGAGCTGTAGTCCTGACTGTCCGTTTCTTACTGTCCTAACATGAACCCTAACACAGAACACTGTATTCTACAGCTCTGTGTTCAATTTCTGAAACACACACACAGTGCGGTCGCATTTTATGCGAGGGATGCTTTCCTGAGACCTTACATAACTCAAAAACCGCATAATTCAAAACCAATTTTTACCATAGAAATAAATACGTACGGTATCAGGTGTGATGTAGTTTCGAAGCGCATGAATCTACACACATTTTGGTGTGTTTTTGCCTTTAAACATACTTTTGAAGCACAACATTAATATACAATAAGACTTAAGTTAATGGTTCACATTACTTAAAATTTTGCGCATCAAGTGGCACTCTATTAGCATTTTTATATAGCACTATTTCAAAGTTTCATAAAATTCAACCGCAAATTGTGTATGTATATACAGGGTATACACAAAATAATGGTGCGGTTTCAATAGTGTTTCACTATTGAAACCGCACCATTCTTTTATGTATACTCTGTATATACATGTATAACGTCACACTGACGTGTACATGATGAATCACTATAGTGTACTGTTTACGAACATTCTGAAGTATTAGCGTAGAGTTCACAGACATTCATTGTTTCGAGTTAAGTCGATAATCGTACACTGAGACAGGTGAGCTCCATTAATTACTTGCTAAATCATTTCAATTAGCTAGTACACCTTTGTGTACAGGTCTGTGATTGCTAACAGGCTATTTCAGCGGCACTTAGTGCCACTGTGTCAACGTACTGGATGTACATAATTCGTGTACACTGTTCACAAATTAACTACAATTACAGAATCAAATTACTGCGGTAAAGAATACCGTCAATTCGAGACAAATTACTCCTCGTAAGATCTATTTGGCGCCGATCCCAGTGGCCGTGCGGTCTAAGGCGTGGGTCTTCGGCCGCTCGCTTACTGGGATTGTGGGTTCGAATCCCACCGGGGGCATGGATGTTTGTGTTGTGTTGTAAAAAGACGATTGTGGACCGTAAGTAACACGAAAGGACGAAAAAGGATTAATACAGAACAAAAATGGATCAAAGGGGAAAACCCAGGAATTAGTTTAAAAAAATCCCACCGGGGGCATGGATGTTTGTCTCTTGTGAGTGTTGTGTGTTGTTGTCAGGTAGAGGTCTCTGCGTCGAGACGATCCCTCGTCCAGAGGAGTCCTACCGACTGTGGTGTGTCTCTCAGTGTGATCAAAAGAAATTACAAACCTCGACACTGAAACGGGAAAACCGGAGTAGGTAGAAGAGGACGACTGAAAAAAAAAACTATTTGTCACTTACGTTTCACAATTTAGAACAAGATGTCCAATATCAATATCTGCCAATAAAATTTGGAGTTCTTATAAGCTGTGCAAATATTGGCACGTACTGAAGCTTGCGGTTTAAGAGCCACGTGTATTACTGGTCCACGTGTATTTTGAAACATGAACATGACCAAAAGGATTGATAAGGACTCTGAGACACGGCGTCGTATCAGCGGGTAACCGGTACCAGACGTTTCGAAGAAATATAGTGTATTCATCTTCAGGGTCTAGAGGTCGAAAAAGGCCCCTTGAAGCTGAAGACACTATATTCCTTCGAAATGTAGGGAAAAGAATATCCAGTAACACGGCGTCATATCCCAGAAGAGCCAAGTCCTCAACAATGCTACCGTGGAGAACTCGGAATACTCGCAAGAGGACTGACGCATGTACTCGGAACAATGGAGGACACTTCGACATGTTTTGTAAACACTAGTTCACATTTTATGTTCAGTGAGGTACAAAACACAATGCGTTGTATCTCTGAATACACTAAAATGAATCGCGCTGTTCTGTTTCCTTAAAGGTAACTAATTTGATGACTGCCAAACGGTTGTGCTGTCATTATCATTCAATACAAACACAGGTTCAGTCTAAACACAACCCTTATATTAGTTAAAATTGTTAAGCTACGTGTTTCGGCCCTATACACTGATCATCATCAGGTTTCGTATAAAAACGCCTACTGTTGTAATCCCCTCCAGCCCCATCAGGCCTATGACAAGTAGCCCAAAGCGCTTAACGCTAGCGTATGTAATCACTATCAACATTCGTGTAAACTGAACGGCTAGACAACTGGTGATAAATACAGGGAGCAGGCCAGAGGTGAAGGCACAACAGCGCGATGGACATGTAGACGGAACCGATATACTGTACTCGCTTCTTCTCCCATTACAGGGACTACGCTTATCCACCATGTTAGGCGCGCTGGGAACGGCGGGCGGCTCGTGGATTAAGGTGGCATCAGCTTCGCCCGACAGGTTTGCAGTGACTTTTGTGGGGCAGACGGTCGTCGCTGTGTCACAGGTGTTCGTCCTGAGCGTACCGGCGCGTCTAGCCGCCGTCTGGTTCGGCCAAAACGAGGTGTCCTCTGCCTGCTCTATTGGCGTTTTCGGCAACCAGGTAACATTCCGTGCTACAACTGTCGCCACGTCACACGTAGCTGTTGGTGCTACAGACCTCCTGATAGTGACGTGAAGATTATATTGTCTTAACTGTATCAAGCCTTAAAAAGGCGAAATTACCTTTCTATCCAAAGCTCCCCGATATCCGAAAGAGCAATGCTTTCGAGGTTCTCAGGCTTCCTCCGTTTGTCCTTCTGATAAGAGTAGTATTAAGATGAAGATGAGTATGGAGCATTGGTGGAATGATACTGACAGGGGAAAACTGAAGTACTGAGAGAGAAAACATTATACAGCGTTGGTGGTAGATGTATGAATGTGTATGGAGCATTGGTGGAATGATACTGACAGGGGAAAACTGAAGTACTGGGAGAGAAACATTATACAGCGTTGGTGGTAGATGTATGAATGAGTATGGAGCGTTGGTGGAATGATACTGACAGGGAAAAACTGACGTACTGGGAGAAAAACATTATACAGCGTTGGTGGTAGATGAATGAATGAGTATGGAGCATTGGTGGAATGATACTGACAGGGGAAAACTGAAGTACTGGGAGAAAAACATTATACAGCGTTGGTGGTAGATGAATGAATGAGTATGGAGCATTGGTGGAATGATACTGACAGGGGAAAACTGAAGTACTGGGAGAAAAACATTATACAGCGTTGGTGGTAGATGAATGAATGAGTATGGAGCATTGGTGGAATGATACTGACAGGGGAAAACTGAAGTACTGGGAGAAAAACATTATACAGCGTTGGTGGTAGATGATGAATGAGTATGGAGCATTGGTGGAATGATACTGACAGGGGAAAACTGACGTACTGGGAGAAAAACATTATACAGCGTTGGTGGTAGATGAATGAATGAGTATGGAGCATTGGTGGAATGATACTGACAGGGGAAAACTGAAGTACTGGGAGAAAAACATTATACAGCGTTGGTGGTAGATGTATGAATGTGTATGGAGCATTGGTGGAATGATACTGACAGGGGAAAACTGAATTACTGGGAGAAAAACATTATACAGCGTTGGTGGTAGATGTATGAATGTGTATGGAGCATTGGTGGAATGATACTGACAGGGGAAAACTGACGTACTGGGAGAAAAACATTATACAGCGTTGGTGGTAGATGAATGAATGAGTATGGAGCATTGGTGGAATGATACTGACAGGGGAAAACTGAAGTACTGGGAGAAAAACATTATACAGCGTTGGTGGTAGATGAATGAATGAGTATGGAGCATTGGTGGAATGATACTGACAGGGGAAAACTGAATTTACTGGAGAAAAACATTATACAGCGTTGGTGGTAGATGAATGAATGAGTATGGAGCATTGGTGGAATGATACTGACAGGGGAAAACTGACGTACTGGGAGAAAAACATTATACAGCGTTGGTGGTAGATGAATGAATGAGTATGGAGCATTGGTGGAATGATACTGACAGGGGAAAACTGAAGTACTGGGAAAAAACATTATACAGCGTTGGTGGTAGATGTATGAATGTGTATGGAGCATTGGTGGAATGATACTGACAGGGGAAAACTGAATTACTGGGAGAAAAACATTATACAGCGTTGGTGGTAGATGTATGAATGTGTATGGAGCATTGGTGGAATGATACTGACAGGGGAAAACTGACGTACTGGGAGAAAAACATTATACAGCGTTGGTGGTAGATGAATGAATGAGTATGGAGCATTGGTGGAATGATACTGACAGGGGAAAACTGAAGTACTGGGAGAAAAACATTATACAGCGTTGGTGGTAGATGTATGAATGTGTATGGAGCATTGGTGGAATGATACTGACAGGGGAAAACTGAATTACTGGGAGAAAAACATTATACAGCGTTGGTGGTAGATGTATGAATGTGTATGGAGCATTGGTGGAATGATACTGACAGGGAAAACTGAAGTACTGGGAGAAAAACATTATACAGCATTGGTGGTAGATGTATGAATGTGTATGGAGCATTGGTGGAATGATACTGACAGGGAAACCGAAGTACTGGGACAGAAAACTGTCCCAGTGTTACTTCGTCCAACACAAATTTAACATGGACTGGCCTGGCATCGAAAAGGTTCCTCCGAACTAAGAGGCGGGCGACTAACCGCGTGAAGCCATGTCACTGTCTTTTCATGCTGAAGATGTCTCCAATAGCACATAGCCTTCAGTTCCTGCCTCGCTGTAAGCACACAGTCGCTCTATTGGAACAATTCAGTCAGTGTCGTTTAGGGCAATAGCCGTTGCTCGCTGTATCATATGAAAGACACAGATGCTATGTGTCGGTGGAATACAGGGTTTTGGTATGTTACAGTACGTGGTACGTACATTTACCATTGCGCTTCAAAGACCTAATGCCTCCTACTGCTGACTCTTGACCAATAGAGTCAGCAGTAGGAGGCACAGAGCAGTGAGCACAATCTCTTTCCGCTGACAGCGATGTATAACGCTCCGTCTTCGTAGTTAGCTCGCCTTGTGAGTTCTGTCACAGTGCGCAGCGAACAGCGCACATGGAGTGCGCATGACTGTAAGCTGTGACATTTAAGTCAAGAAACGCTGGACAGATTTTAATGAAAACCGATACGAACTTTATGCTACCGGAGACCACTCAAATGTAGTGCTTTCTAATTCACTGGTCGGTTGATAACGAAGCACACGAAATTCTGAGGTGAGGGTAACATTAGCGTCACTCCGAAATACGAAAATCACAGTAACACTAGCCATCGTAATTAAGAGCTTTGGAGTTGTAGGTGATGATGTACATGCAAAGCGAATTTCTGTGGTGGGCACAGGTAGCCTATGCACAATTCAACGGAGAGTGTTAGTTAGATGTTGATATTTGATTTATTCCATAATGCTAACAGTAGCCCAGTCGTTATTGCTTAGAGTAAATTGATGATAGTGAGTACTGAGCTGGAAAGGATATGGCAGGATAGGTCATGGCATAAAGTAAGGAATTACCACGAAAACCGTCAAAAACGTCAGTCGGTACAGTCGGTGTTCTGACGGGCGTACGAACAGGACGCGTTCCAACACAAGTCACAGACGTCGGCGTTCGCAGCAACTTGCTCGTTGACGTTATTACTAAAAGGCGTGACTCAGAAATTCTGCAGTAAAACGGCAAACAAACAGAAAACACATATAAAATTAAACTTGTCATAACTAACTCCATGGAGCACAGTCTTTCTTCAGAAGCTAGCAGGTCGCCATCTAATCAAGAAATTCCCCGCGTTTTGTGGAACCCGAAGGTTCATTACCGCACTCACAAGAGCCCGCCACCTGTCCCTATCCTGAGGTAAGTTGTACCAAAGAATCAGTCCAGGTCCGAGGCTTTGTATAGTGGTTCGTAACACGGTAATTTTTTACGGTGAGGAGTTGCCATGAAGGCATACAGAGGGAGTGGAGGTATATCTCCACTCATTCTTAACCTCGACACTAGGTGAAGATGAGTGGTCCGCGTCACGCCACGATCTATCAACTGCGACGTTTCCTAGCGTCTATCACATACGATGCTTAGCGTAGCCTGTCGTTATCTACAGCGATTGAGAGAAATCAGTCACAACGACCGCTATACCGAGGGTCATTGTCTGCAGCTGCTGATAGCGCCTGTTATCAGCTGCTGCTAGCGCTCCCGGCGGCACGCACAAGAGACGCTTGCCGCCAACAGACCGTATTTACTGCCGAGAGAGGAGCGAAGGGGAAGCCAATGTCCCTTGTTACAGTTAAACCATCCTCCATACAAAACGCATGCCTGGGATTTGAAAACGTGTCTTATAAAACAAAACGGGAAAGGGTGGGGCTGATTACGCTAAGGGGTTTGGCGTCTTCACTGAATACTTTAGACCACTGGTATTCAACCTTTTTTGTTCGCGTACCCCCACATATAATTTCTCTTCAACTTTGTACCCCCAAAAGTTGTTGGTGCATAATTCAAGTTATACATAGTCTATAATCTACATCTAAAATAAATTAAATAAATTACATCCAAAATAATGTATTAAATTATAAGTTTTAAATGAGAAAAATGAGAATCAAGCTATTAAATAACGGCAGCGGCAATTGTCAAAGAACAAAGCAATATGAAGTAGTGCGTCTGTTTATTGCCACAACAGTCTTTTGAAGTAGGTTATTGCATGGTTAAAAGACGTGAAAAACAGTGTTAGGCAAAACGTTAGTCCCGTCCAATAGTGTTCAGTCACGTTCCAACGCACTATGTGGGATAAAATGAAACTAGCCGCCCAGATAAGAATTGCATAAGAAGAGAGAGAGAGAGAGAGAGAGAGAGAAAAAAAAATGGCGATCCCAAATCGCATGTCTTTACGTCCCGGTCTCTTGTGGCTAACCCTAAACCTGGCCTTGATTATTCAGTGTTTATCATGATATAATAGATTTTTTTTTAATTTCACGTACCCCCTAATATGTCTTCGCTTACCCCCGGGGGTACGCGTACCCCAGGTTGAATTCCACTGCTTTAGGCTGTAGTATTATTCGTTCCACGCACTGTGATTATAATCATCCATATATACCAACAAATGCACACAATTTATGTAAAATCATAAATCATCCATACACATGAACTCTGCTACATGTTTCGGCCATAAATCGACATCATCAGGGAGACATAATACAAAGCAAAATAAGACAAGCACATACAATTTACATATACAATGCTAAAATTAAAATGTCAAAATGAATGACTGCATATATAAAGTAACCATGTTTTAGGTGCGTTCGCAAAATTGCGAAAAGCGACTATTAGCTTCGTCATGTCTGTCTGTCTGTCTGTCTGTCCGTCCGTCCGCATGGCACAACTCAACCCCCACTGGACGGATTTTCACGACATCTGATATCTGATGATTCTTCGAAAGTCTGTTGAGAAAACCCAAGATTGATTAAAATCTGACAAGAATAACGAGTACTTTACATGAAGACCAATGTACATTGTGGGCCGCGATAGCTCAGTCGGTATAGCGACTCGCTACAAGCTGGACGGTCCGGGGATCGAATCCCGGTGGGGGCGAGATTTTCAGCACCCGTCCAGACCGGCCCTGGGGCCTACCCAGCCTCCTGTAAAATTGGTACCGGGTCACTCCCAGAGGTAAAGCGGCCGGGGCGTGGCGTTGACCACCCACCCCCATCTAGCGCCGAGGTTAAAGAAAGAGTACAGCTATACCTCTACTCCCCCTCTGGGCCTTCATGGCCTGTTCTAGGGTGTATTTTGCGTTTTACCTATGTACATTTATGACAATATCTCGCTGAATTCTTCCTAGAATGATAAATGTTTCAAACAAAGTTGTACAGAAAATCAAAACACACATTTTATGTTCAATAACTTTTCCCCGAAAATCGTGCCGTTTATGAGATAATGTGGGAAAATATGGTACAGCCAGACAGGCCACACATGACAATATAATACGGCGCATGCGCTTTGCATGCTGGATAACTAAAGGCTACAGACACAAACTCAGAATATGTAATAATTATTGCTTTTCCACGGCAACAATGGTTACGCGAACGCGCCTCAATGTTACGTTATACGTACATTGCCTGTCTTGTTAGTGTACCACTACGTTTCGGAACCCGCTCTGCTTCTGTCTTCATGTAAAGGAAAGCACATAATCTGGTGGACCCCTTAGAAAGAGCTCTTCCCAGTCACGTGTTACTCCATTAAAAATTATATGATGAAGTCCAAAGAAGATCCCTTCAGTAAGTCACACACATTAATTCACCTCTCAGGGCACAGAGCTGAATTAAGGCAGTGCTGTTTGATCAGATGAACATGGGGACTGACCCCACTCAATCTGAACCTCGGTATGCCCAATGAGCAAAATGCCCACTGAATAGGACGCTGGGTGACCCCAAAGCCTGTCCGGGCACTAGATAAGAACAAAGCCTTGCGGGCTTGCTGGGAATCACATCGCAGTCTTGAAGCCAATACCACTGCATTCTTGGCAGCAGTGCAATGAAATTGAAGATTGGAGCACTTCCTGCTTCGGGGCGACAGGGGATGTCCTGTCACGTGACGAGAGGCAATCAATGACCTGCACACTGCGGCCCGCGAGACCGCCATGTCGCCATAGTGACGGTCTTGAAAACCATGCAATTTCTTTAAACACAGTCGAATTATATATACGATATATTTATATACTCGTATATATATCGACTGTATATATATATATATATATACATTAAATGTATAACCACTATTCTTCAACGTTTAAAACTAGCACTTTACCCACACAAGGTGTTGTATGAGTCTAAGAACAAAAGGCGATTATATCCTTAAACAACGTTCACTGGGTGGTCACTGTGTTCTATGAGGTAGGGACTGAAGATATAGACGGGTTCGCAAAATTGCTAAAGGCGAATATTAGCTGCGTCGTGTCTGTCTGTCTGTCTGTCCCGCATGGAACAACTCGGCTGCCACTGGACAGATTTTTATGAAATTTGATATTTGAGTATTTTTTCGAAAATCTGTCGAGAAAATTCAAGTTCCATTAAAATCTGACAAGAATAACAGCTACTTTACATGAAGACCTATGTACGTTTATGGTAATATCTCGCTAAATTCTTCTTAGAATGAGAAATGTTTCAGACAAAATAAAAAACACATTTATGTTCAATAACCTTTTTTTTTTTACAAAAATCGTGCCGTTTATGAGACAATGTGGAAAAATTCTGTTAGAGGCTGAGTTGACATCAGGGCCAAAGTGCGGCCGGAAGGATTAAGTCAATGAAAAATTCCAATGACTCCATCGGGAATCGAACCCGCGACCTTCCGATCTGTACCACAGTGCCTCAACCAACTGCGCCACCGCGTACCGTCTTTAACTTGTGAAGAACTAACATTATATATGCCACGTCAAGCTGTGTTTCATACGTATATTGGCCGACCGATTCCAGTGTTACAAGTTTCAGTCAGCTCCACCACTGCCACTGGACACGCCCATCCATACAACATATTTCCCTGATATCCATCTTATTCCTCGTCTCCCTGGCGACTACTTTCCACAACCTTTCCCCACAAAAATCATAGTGCACTTTTTATTTGTCCTTTACTACCTGTAAAGTAAAGGTAAAGTTCTCCCTAAACACGCCATGAAGGCCCAAAGGGGAGTAGAGGTATAGCGCTACTCTTTCTTTAACCTCGGCACTAGATGGGGGTGGGTGGTCAACTCCAAGCCCCGGCCGCTTTACCCCGGGAAAGAGACCCGGTACACCATTGTATAGGAAGCTGGGTAGGCCCCAGGGCCGGTCTGGACGGCTGCGAAAAATCTCGCCCCCACCGGGATTCGATCCCCGGACCGTCCAGCCCGTAGCGTGTCGCTATACAAAAGCTACTGCACTAACCTCAGATTACACAACTCGTACAGTTAGGGGCACATCTGTACCCCATTCAAGCTGAATTACCTTAAGCCAATAGATGCACTCATTTTGCAAAGAAACCACCCTACCCCCCCCCCCCCCCCCCACATTTAATCCATCTGACACTAGCGTATATGAAAACTAGCAATTATTAAATTACAGCTGGGAGTAGCCATCGGCTTCTTGCTTCCATCCCTGATGGTGAAAAACCACGAGAACTTGGAGGACATCGCCAACGACTTGTCAGTCATGTACTACTCTGTGGCGGGATTCACAACAGTGCTGTTTGTACTCATTATACTGTGTGAGTATAACAATGTTACCAACTTTCCAAATTACACTAAACAGGTCCAGTCATGCCATCACTGTACACCATATAGCGTGAGGACAACAGAATTGCCAACTGTCCACATAACATCAAAATCCTTTGATGTTATGCATCCCATTGTGTTGGAATTCAATAATCAAAGTGTTGATAACATCGTCTACACAACTTGTATCTGATCTCTTTTCAGATCCCACAACAAAAGATTTCGAATATCACTTTATTAAACACGCGTCAGTACAAGTCAATAAGTTACTCCTATGGATTTTTACTTACTTTTTGCATTAGAACAGGGGTGGCACCAGTAAAAACAAATATGGTGAAATGGGGCAAAACAAACTCCGACGACCTGTATTGTGGCTGTGGAGAGGTACAAGATATGGGACATTCCTATCATGCAAGGACTGCCCCCAGAAATGCACCCTCAAGGATTTATGGCTTGCAAATAAAAAAGGATTTGACGTAGCCCAATACTGGGCAAAAAGTCTTTAATTTAATTTGATGGTCCAGACACGATAAAGAAAGAAAGAAAGAAAGAAGACTTACTTTTTGACTGTCAACCTATTTTATTAAAATTTTAATTGATACATACCGTATTACTTTGAATTTAAGACGCTTTCTAATTAAGGACTCATTCCACTTTTAAAAAGGGATCTTCAGGAACAAAAAATTCTGCAAGCCAATACATTTCACTGCCAGTAAAATTTACTACTCTTTTAGTTACGCCACTTGTTCTTCAAGAAAAATGATGTTTTCGACAATTTCGAAAAGTGATGATGTCAGATGAGTCCAGGGACTGACAACATAAACAGAAGTATCGAACAGAGACAGGAAGACAGCAATGTAGACAACATAACCTACAGAAAGTGGATGACCACTCACAGAAAAAGTCTCACATTCTTCAAACATCTGTTCACTGTACATAATTCCTATACTCTACATTAAATGGTAGTAAAATGGCTCCACCATGTTGCTGGGTTGTCAGAAATTAAAGCAGGAGGTTTGGATGGACCCCACTGGCATGATATTAACACAAAATTTCATAATAATTGATCAGTTGATTTAAAATTATTGAAATCGTGTAATATGAAGCAACACCGCATGGTAATGGTATAATCCTACTTTTCTCAAGGAAAACAGGCTGAAAAAGGTCAAATTATTTTCTGTGCAGGATTTGAGGTTTTCATAACAGTGTAATCAGGTATTCTGATCTTGCTGGATGTCGCACTGCATCACCAGGTTACATCCCCAATGACAAGAACACTCGACTTATGTGCTGTTCTCTGTGGATACGAAACTTCATCTCTAATCTGAAGAAAGAACGCATCCGCACGCGCACATACACATACTCCATCGATCCGTGTGTCACAAAGACAAAAGGATGTGGAAGAAGTCATAAATACACAAATATACGCAACTTTTACAATGTAAAATACTATAACAATTTATAAACACAGTATCATAGATCATCTTTACACATAAAAAAATTCATCTACAGAGTAGATTTTCTTAATGGTACTTTTAGATTTTGCCTTTTCTTTCTTCAGGACTGTCAAACTACATGGTAAACTGTTGGAAATCTGTTAAGCATATGCAGCTACTAGTAAACTGAAAGGCCCAAACAGCTGGAGTGAACAATGGCAGAAATTAAATGACAAGCAGTACGTTTCACAGTCGCGGTTCATAACCCCGATCCTAGCACTCGAGTCCCTATACCATGTACTCTTTTCATGCTGACTTCATTCTTGTACCTTAAGGATCGAGGCAGAAAGTTCCTACATTACGTCAGTACCTGTCTACCAAACTACACAGCATCACATCCCAGAAGAGTGTAATTTTAAACATTCAACATTATGAGAGTCTCAGAACTTTCAAAAAGTGCAGCTTGCTTGCTTATAACTAGTAAGGCAGACATGGATGGTGAAAGAAAGACATTTTGAATTTTTGCAGTGAACCTCTTTGAAAGAATAATGTTAAATTCTGACACATGTAAGATGGTTGTAGTGATGTCCTAGTGTAGTAATCTGAGGTGTGAACTGTCTAATGATATTTCACATTGGTAAACCTCAGAATCAAGTGCTGAATGTTTGGGGTCTAAAGTCAGGTCAGGGGAAGAATGAACACAATCTGCTTAGCATCTACCTGCCCCAATTCCCACAAGCTGCACTTGTGTTCTGGCTCTTCAGCCATCTGTGTGTTCCCTCTCTACCTCTGCATTCTCAGTTTGTTATTGGTGTTTACAGTGAGGAGGTGTGCAATACAGGTAGGATGGGGAGCAGGTGTCAGCTTGAACACGCACCATCAGTGTACATTCTTTCCCTGACCCAAGTGTAGTAACAAATAGACATATTTATATTCATGTTTCAGTGTTCAAGGCAGAACCGCCCCTGCCGCCCAGTCCCGCCCAGGCTGAGCAACGGGCCAATGAAGACTCAAATTTTGTGGGCTCTGTGAAGGGACTGATGACAAACAAAGGTTATCTGTTGCTTATGATGTCATACAGTCTGAATGTGGGCGTGTTCTATGCCATCTCAACACTGCTCAACGATGTGGTGCTCAAGTACTTCCCAGTTAGTATCTCATTTAACTTCATTTTTCACTTTCCCACTATAGCTAAGTCCCAGTTATGGCTGGAGAATAATGGACTCACACTTTCCACCATCTAATAGGCAGTGCTAACCATTTATGCCTTGTGGTGTAAGTTACAGAACTTGACATATCACACAAACATGTTGGTGGTTCTAAGGATAAATGTTAGGACTAATTTTACTAAATGTAATTTGTCAAATTAACTTAATAACATGTGATATGTTCTCTGTGAGGTAAGAACCAAAATTGTATATATGAAATGATTTAGATCAGCTTCGCCCTTTAAAGGGTTAAGCACAGTAGGAACTCTAGTTTGATCCTACTTTAACCTTCACAGGCTCTCCACTTTGCCCACATAGGGCATTTGTGGGGTTTGTGTAATTCTCAAACCCCCCCATAAAGGAAAATAAAGTTGCCCTTACTCATGTCATGAAGGCATATGGGGGAGTGGAGGTATAGTGCCACTCATTCTTAAATTCTTCGCTAAATGGTGGTGAGTGGTCAGCATCACGGCCTAGCCCCATTTTCCCGGGAAAGAACCCTCAGTAGCCATTGAAGAGGAGGCTGGGTGGGCCCAGCCAGTTGTAGAAGATAAAAATTTCTTGCCCCCCCAAGGAACAGCAGCTTATTCCCTTAACCCTCTGAAGACTGACATTCATGTAAAGTATCTACAAAACTTAAGTTCCTACCTCACAGAGATTACAACCTGTATCTATTATACAGATAAACCAATAATCACTACAAGTTCTTAGAATCACACAAAACACACAAATACACTTGTATAGCAAAATGCAGGTTTCTTAACGTTACAGCAGGTGGTCCATTAAGTGAATGGTCTGTTAATGGAGATGCAGTGTTTCCTGTGACATATAAACTGAATGTGTAAACACTGTTTAGGTAAACTGCAGAATTCCAAGTATTACAATAAACCTTACAGAACTCAACAATACTGCCTCAAGACAAAGTCCAATTTTCTGGTCCTACTACTGTTGGAATTTCAGATACCATAGTAACCGAAAATTTATTGAGCAACTAAATAATTATTTACTGTTCATAGAAAGTACAGTACCAAGAAAGAAGTTAGGTTAGTTGTATTACCAATATTTCAACTGTTTTTATAGTTACAGATAACAATGAAAAAATTGCTAAAGAGATTATTTGGAACAGGCAATTACCACACATGGTCTGCAAGCTAAAAGCTTAGAACTTGTGTTTGTAGTACTTGGATATTTATTTATTTATTGGAGATAAGATGTGAAAATCTTATTACAGCAATGACCATCAAAATATAACAGTCGTTATAATATCACAATTATATTAAACTCTGATACATTCTCATGACAACAGCATTATCAAGGGCAACATTATGCACATCGACATGAGTTACTGAATTTCTGCATCACAAAACAAAATTATTTAAATTACTACACATATAAAAATTACAAATATTAAATGATGGTAAATAGTTATAAACAATACGGCATTATATCCCAGAAAACTTGTATCTTCATCAACACTGTTGTGAGAACATCAAATTTTGCAAACTTTAAACACTTCTAAAAATCAATAGACAATTCATTTGTTAACTTTGTAGTCCAACTCATGTGGGAAGTTATTGACTCATGAAGTTCTATTGTTAGTTTGTGGGTCCAAATCACATATGCCGTCAAAATTTTCAAAACTAGTTGAATTTTCCGTTTTTATTGATTTTACTTCAAGCCAGGTTATCACTGCGCTTTCTTATTTAAAACTTGCCATGTTTTATGACATAAACCTGCAACAGCTCATTTTATTATGCACATTACTCTGGACACTATATTTAGAACTGAAACATGTTGCACATCAACAGAATGGTGATTCCGTAAGTATTGTATTCTGATGGTCAGCATTTTAATACGTAAATCAGTGTAGTAAAATGTTATGACACAAAATCCAAAAAACAAGTGCAATATTGTGATCACTTCTCCTGGAACATCTGTTGAAACACTTGATTCAGTAGCGTGTAATACAATGACATCTCCCATGCACAAAGTGTAGTGTTTCCACTGCCATGCATAGCATTAGAGTTACAATAAACTTGCTGGTAGTCAAGGTGGCCAATCACTTCACTTGTCAGTACTAACATGGCCACCAGCCCTACCATGAAAATTAACAGGCAACAGACCGAAGTAAAAATCTGGTCACCATCTGTTTAGTGCCAGAGTTAGAACTCCTTTCTTGGCAACAGAGACTAATCATTGCAAGCAAAATTATGGAGCAGATCTGCAAAACCCTTACTCATCCAACCATTCCATTTATTACAGATAGCAATAAATTTGGCTGAGCTACAAGAACCAGCATCAAGCATCTTGTTCAGCCCTGCTGGTTCTACTTTTTGTACAGCATTCAGTTGACAGAAGACATTGCTAGACAAACTTTTTCTAAATTTTTGGAAGAATTAAATCCAGCTTTAACGTACAAAGCCAGCAAAAATACTGTGCCTGAGTAGGTAAATAAAATTGTATTAGTGCTTTTAATTGACCTTGACCTTCAACTATAACCATTCACAATTAGGCAATTTTACGCACAGTACTATGTGGCTAGTAGCCATATTTTAACTTGAACGTAATTATATTAGTATTGGAAAACTACAATGTTCAGCTGCCTGTACCAAGCACATGCACTGCTGGAATAATGCAGTCATAGCCACAAAGTTTTATGCAACATAATTAGGTACACCAACACACCCATACATCAACATGTCTGTTAGGCACACCAACACGCCCATACATCAACACGTCTGTAAGGTAAATCAACACATCTACAGCACCAGCCTGAAAGGCCTAACAGTTTTTTAAATGAAATAACATTTTAAGGCAATCTTAATGTGAATCATCCCCCTTGTGTTTACAACAAACTAAAAATGCAGGTTTTCTCAGCCAAAACACAACTTTACTATTTAACAAATCAGCTACATGTTTCAGCTACTGTTAGTAGCAAAGTGAAAAAATTTTATTAACAATGGTATATACAATTTCACATTGTTGACACCGTGCATCCTCGTCATATTAAATTAAGTTATAGACCAACTGATGCACTTTTTAAAGCACTTTTTAAGTAGCTTTATTAAAAATGTTAAAATAGTACCCCTACACGTGTTTCGATCCTAGGATCATCGTCAGGGAGTTTTTGCTAAAAGCTACGTCACTTCAATCACATGGTTTAAAATATTCCATTGGCACTATAAAACATATGTTAAAATATTGTAAAAAGATATGTTAAAAAGTTATAAAATTATAAAAACACTGTAGATGTTAGAAGTGCGGAACTGCTGGCTTGTGGTATTGTGGTATTATAAGCATGTGAAATGTTTTCACGTGGTTAGCGAAGTGTACTGTGTACTGTGTGTTGACGAGTCCTCCAAGTGCTTTAAAAAGTGCATCAGTTGGTCTATAACTTAATTTGGTATATACAATCTTTAGTCTTAATTCACCGTGCATTTTATTATTCTAGACATTCACCAACAAAATGCACAAATCGCTAACAAGGTGCAATCAGCCCTTTATCATAGTCAAACCCTACACATGTTTCGGCTCTTCATAAGCCATCATCAGGGGTTTTTCAATAGTGCTTTTCAAAATGCTGGATACATACATACATACATATATACATTCCATGGATCCATAATTTTGTCACAAGATAAGAGGATGTGCAATAAGTCATAACAATACAAAATCATACAAAATGTACATTGCAAAATGCTTTAAACATTCTATGTGCAGTCTTAGACGTCAGTATTATAGGTTAACAGTACTCATAAGAAATTCATCTACAGAGTAAAAGGAGTGTGCATTTAAGTATCTTCTTAGTGCTGCTTTAAATTGTGCCTTTTCATTCTTAAGATTTTTGATATTACATGGTAAGCTATTGAAGATCCTGATACTAGAATAGAATGTACTTTTCTGAAAGCATGATAGGTTGACAATTGGATAGATCTGCTAATGACACTCGTAAAATTTGCACTGTTTATAATCATAAAACATTTGTTTTGTAAGTCAAAATCGTGAGTCATAAATTATAGTTAAAATGATAAAATGTTAAAACAACACTGTTCACTGTATCTTCTTATACAGATATGTATCACACTTCTAGATGTTTCACAAGATCATATACTGCACTATGTAGATTGTGGTGGAATTTGATGTAGAACGGTGATGACGAAATGCCAAAATTTCATACAATACGCACTATCCATCACCGTTCTACAGCAAATTCCACCACAATCTACACAGTGCAGTATATGATCTTGTGAAACTTCTAGCAGTGCGATACATATCCTTATAAGAAGATACAGTGAACAGTGTTGTTTTAACATTTTATCATTTTAACTATAATTTATGACTCACGATTTTAACTTACAAAACAAATGTTTAATGATTATAAGCAGTGCAAATTTTACGAGTGTCATTAGCAGATCTATCCAGCATTTGAAAAGCACTACTGAAAAAACCCCTGATGATGGATCATAGAGAGCCGAAACATGTGTAGGGTTTGACTATGATAAAGGGCTGATTGCACCTTGTTAGTAATTTGTGCATTTTGTTGGTGAATGTCTAGAATGGTATATACATTCCATGTCCATGAGAATTCACGTTAATCAAGTGTTTGAATCTGATGGTTTGTAGGTTACCACCATTTCATTCAGTACGCTCCTGCAGTCACGATGGAAAGCAATTCATAACACGTAGCATACTTTTAGGGACCCCTTAAATACCCTCCCAAATTTGCTGTTTTCAGTCATCAATATTGGCAGGACATGTTTTGTATACCTTGCTTTTGATGTAGCTCCAAAGGAAATAACCTGGTACTGCAAGATCAGGCAAGCGGGCATGTCAGGTGATGCCTGCAACATGAGAAATGAGTTGGCCCAGAAATATTGTTCTGAGAACTTGCATGGAAATTGTGCTGTGTGAGCAGTTGTGCAGTTGTGATCATTGTGCAAGATGATGGTACGTATGTACCACCGCTTGCAGGCAATCAAATTTCAAATACCATCAGATGCTTCTGGTGGACCTAGTAATGATTAACATGAATCCTCATGAACATTGAATGTTTCCACTTTGCCTTAAATTATTATTTCATTTCAAAAACAGTCAGGAACACCAACACATCTCTAAATCACACCAACACATCTCTAAATCACACCAACACATCTCTAAATCACACCAACACATGTGTAAGCCATACCAACACATCTATAAAGCACACCAGCACATCTATAAGACACCAACACATCTATCAAGCATAGCAACACATCTGTAAGGCACACCAACACATCTCTATCCAAGATATTAACACGTGTTGCCACATGTCATTTACAGGACAACGAGGAAGATCCAGGCCGTATTGGGCTGATAATGGTGCTGGCAGGCATGGTGGGCTCAATTGTGGCTGGGGTCGTGCTTGATAAGACCCATAGGTTCAAGTAAGTAAAGTACACAACCTTGATCCTTTGCAACAGAAGAGGAACTCCTTAATATAAAGAGTCACTATTTTATCTGGCAAATGATATTTGTCAGATAAAATAAGGACCCTGTACTAAAAATGTAGTGTACAAATTAACAGGTCTGATATGGCAAAGTTAGGTTTTGCAGCACAGAATTAAAACATATGATGACTGTATCTCCCTGGACAGATGGAAAATATCATAAACGCACAAAAAAATTTTGGGTCCATTTACCTCAATGAAAGAAACCTGCTGTAAGACCAAGTTGTATGTGGGAAGTAATATTAAAACAGATCTTAGAGAAATACAGTGGGACAGCATCAACTGGACTGAACTGCCTTGGAGTATGGTCCAGCATTGGTCTCTGTTGAACATAGTAATGAACCTTCAGCTTCCGTAAAACAAAGCACATATCATGAGCAGTTCAGCGCTAATTATTGTGTCAGGAAGCAGACTGTTTTATGGCATGCTAGCTGCTGAAATAGCCGTCATTCCACTTTAATAAAACTTTATCAAATGCACAAGTATGTAATATAATGTGTAACAAACAGTATAGGGTTGGGAATGGAATTGAAAGACAATTCTGGTATTTTCTATTATTCAGCTCAAGGAAACTCTTCATCACTTTGCCTACTGTATAAAAAGACATTACAGTCACCATCTAGTGTAGTCTGGATAGCAGTGGTTCAGTTCCTGGCGGGGTCTGACAATGATCAGTAAACTCATACATGGCCCACATGAATCTTAAATAAGTTTCAGTAATTATTCAACTGGACACAATGGCAGAATTTTGCAGTGGTAGTGTCAAACTTTCTGATTCCTGTGTTAGAGACTGATGAGAGGTAAAAGGTTGAAGATTACTGTAACACTGTGTAGATTGGTAAATAAGCACCAATGTTACATTTTGCAAGAACCTGCTGCCTCCATCTTCAGCACAGACTTCTACCCTCAATGTAGTTCCTCTGAAACATTGGTGCCTACCAGACTACAAGTGTCACATCCCAGGACAGAGTGATCTTCATAGCCAGTGCCATCAGGCCCTGTAAAATCACAGACATAAAACTGATTGCAAGTTTGCAGAAGTGTTTGTTTCACAACTTAATTCTGTTCCTTCCAGGGAGACTGCCATGACACTGTATGTCTTTTCACTGCTTGGGATGGTTGTCTACACATTCACACTCGACATTGGACAGATCAGTATTGTCTACTTCACAGGAGCTTTTCTCGGGTTAGTAAAACTTCATTTTGATTAATCTTCCAATACTTTTGGGCAGCTGACCAACTGGGGCTGTCATTTTCCTTCACAAGTGATATAAACATTCACACTAATCTAAGAACAGTGACCAAACCAAACATATTTTTTTATGTACAATATGTGCCTGTGCATCTACGTGTGGTGCACGTGTTCAAGTAGGTAATTTAACTGACAGACAATCTTCCTCCCCTCTATTTTGCCACCATGGTTCATTTTTAGGATGGCATTTGATTTCTAAAACAGCATTTTCCAAATCGGAAGCCATCGCCCCCAAGGTGGCTGTACAGCGTTTGCTCAATGGTAACCATACATACCACATGACATAGCACTTAAAAACCCTGAAACTCTGCAATTCCTCCACACACTTATTTTTTTTTATATGATTCTGACAGTCAACAATGAGTGTTTCCCTAAACCACATCAACTGTGTAGTAAAGATGGGATTTGTTCTCTGTGAGTTAGGCATTGAATTTTGTGCAAAATTTAAAAGAATCTCACACTTCAATGGGCCATATCATGACTCAGGCACTTAGCCACCAGCCTCTCACCACAGAGGTCAAGGTTCGATACCAGGCCAGTCCACATGGGATTTGTGGTGGCTGAAGTGGCACTGAGGCTCTGGTTTTTCCCTGTCAGTATCATTCCACCATTGTTCCATACAAATCTTCATCTACGTGCCACTGTTACCTGAAGGACACAGACAAAACCTGGGAACATTCCAAAAGCAATGCTCTTTCAGATATCACAGAGCATTAGATATAAAAGTACTTCCACTTTTTTTCAGACTTAAAAGGGTTAAATATTTTTCAGATATCACAGAGCATTAGATATAAAAGTACTTCCACTTTTTTTCAGACTTAAAAGGGTTAAATATTTTCACTATTAGGGTGGTGCATTTCATTCCTGCCCAAATTGGAAGCCAAGGCCCCGTGATGGCTGTGAAGTTTTTCCCAGTAGCTGCAGAAAATGACCCATTAACAGAAATGTTGTGTTAGTTTTCTTTAAAAAACTGTAATGCACAAGGCTTGGAGAAGAAGGTGCTATGTTCCTTCAGAACATCAGGAAATGCTGACCCAGTGACAAAGTGTCACATCCCAGAAGACTTGAATCTTCATGTTGTAAATTACAAAGATATATCACACCACTCACTATACAGTCATTTTCTGCATGTTCTTTGCATGATGTGCACAACATATACATATACAGGGCTAGTTTGGTCTGTCTGTCCGCATGTTACATCTGGGAGAACCGCTCTATGAATTTTGATGAAATTCTGTACAAAATTATGCCACTGGAGACCACCCCATCTCATGCTCCTTAATAACCTGTTAATAACAGCATGGTGGACGCAAATGTTTGTGAGGCTGGTGACACACCAGTGCAGCTTGATGTAAAACCCTCAACGTTGAGCAATTCTTTTGTAAAATGTAAAACAACAAACTGGAGACGGCCAGACATGTGCGCAATTTCTTATCACATGAACACGTAAATTACAATTTTTCACCCAACCTCTTCAGACTTCAATGAAGTTTGGTAAACCTGCAGGCTTCATGGATGTTCAAATAAATGATAAGTTTCAGATCTTTAATTCGTCTATTTTACTTGTAACACAATTCAAATTTCACAAAAAAAAAACACCTTTTCGTACAATAATGCTTGTAAAAATTGTTAAAACTCTAGCCCTAATTGAGTCAGAACACTCACTTTGGGCTCATTTCAGAACTAACAGAATGCCAGTTCCAGTGATATGCCATACACATAACAGATCGGCATCAGGGTCACCACAGTTGAATTGTTAAAAACGTGAACCTTTAATTTTATCAACTGCTGAAGGTGGACAGATAGACAAGGTGAAGCAAATATTCACAATTTTGCAGCTTGTATTTGTAAATGCACCAAAAAAATTGTAATGGTCTTCCTTACTAAGAGCCATAACCAAAGAACCACACTACGTAGGCATGCGGAATTTGTAGAGGTATATTAAATATTAAAAACGCAGAGAGAAGGTTACATGTGACACCTGTCAGAAACTTCAAATCCATATTAGTGCAAGTTATGTACAGCATCATTAAGCTTCAAGCTAACCTCTCTCTACACCCCTCAAACAACATGGATGTTTCTTGCATTTGTAACTCTCAAACAATACACCTTCCCTGAACATTTCACCTGACCACATAAGAGTTTGGGGCGCGCGGTGGCGAAGTTGGTTGAGGCACTACGCTACAAACCGGAACATCGCGGGTTCGATTCCCGATGGTGTCATTGGAATTAATTCACTGACATAATCGTTTCGGTCGCACTATGGCCCTGGGGTCGACTCAGCCTCTAACAGAAATGAGTACCAGGAATATTTCCTGGGGGGTAAAGGCGGCCGGTGCGTAGGGCTGACAACCTTACCACCTTCATGTGCCGATTGTCTACAAATCTGGGAGCCTCAACCTCCTGGACCCCTCAGGGCCTGTCTAGGCCTGTAATGGGGTTGCTTTACCTTTTTACGTAAGAGTTTACTGTGTGCATGTGTGGCCTTATAAAATAAAGTCTCTACTGACATTCCCTTAACAAGTTTTAGTATAACCTACTACACTAAATTTTGTTATAATCTGTTTGTTGGCCAGCTTGTCCAAAGCAAATTATTTTCTTGGCAGGTTTTTCATGACAGGCTACCTTCCAGTTGGGTTTGAGCTGGCTGCTGAACTCACATTCCCTGAGCCAGAAGGCACATCTGCAGGGCTACTGAACGCTTCCGTGCAGCTGTTTGGTATTGCACTCACAAACTGCTATTCCTGGCTGTTGGAAGCCACAACTTATACATGGGCAAATGGAGCACTATGCATTGCTCTGGCACTTGGTGTCATCTTTACCATGCTCATCAAATCGGACTTGCGCCGGCAAGCAGCCCAGGGCCCAAAGCTGCCTGCCTATGCACCCACCATCCAATGAAGTAACCAAATGCACAAAAACAGGAAGGTAGGTGTGGCATAGTATTATAACTCTGTATCAACCTCAGACCACAGAATGAGACTCGGCCAATAAGACATATGGTATTTGTGTTCCATTTCTGGGTACCACATCTGCATTTCAAGTGACTGGGGAAACTATCACACAATCATATTACAGTTTAAAAACACAAACTGTCAATTATGATATCACTTGAGTTCTTATGTCAACTAAAAGTGACACAATCTTCTTGGACAAGCAGCCACATCAATTCTGAGAAGATGCATAATACTTCAGAGGCCTTCCCTACTGCATCATTCATGTCCCACATAGCTCTAACTGGACAAATTCACACTAGTGAAACGAAGTACAGATATGGCCCAGAGAACAAAGTTTGATTTCATCACAACACCAAGCGAGATTTGAGGTTGTCCCTGCGGTGTTGCTGAAGACACAAATCTTCTGGGATGTGATGCTGTATCCTTCGGTGGGTGGTTTCAAACATTTGAAAGCATCAGGTGCCTTCATGTTCAAGGGTCAAGCAGTCCAAGAAAGCCGGATCCTAAAGACAAAGACGCTACAATTCTTCACAATGTCAGTAATTTCTCACCCAGTGGCACTTCACATCCCAGAAGACTTGTACCTTCATCACAATACCAGTTACATCCACGCAGTACACTAGACCACGTGGTGAAGATTATCACACTCCAAATGTACACTAAACATTTCAGTACAGATAATGGATTTCATGCTAAGTCAGGTAAGGTACCTAATTAGAAACATGCTTCAGAACATCATATCAGGGACAACAACATTAGACAAGATGAAGACGTGGTACAGCTGGACCGGCCCACAGCTAGATTAAGTGATAAAGTACACGAATTGTAGGAGCTATCATTCTTCAGACAACAAGACAGGTACATAACAGACGTGTAGCATCATGCAGACGTGACAACGCCAGATGGATAATTTGGATCCAACTTGTCACCTTATGCAAAGTGAGCTAGATGGGTTCATACTTAGTCCACTACCCATCCTTCATAGGTCATAAAAGTGGAGGCTGGATGGCGTGTATACCAATCACATTATTCGTAGATGATGGAGACAGAAGGTCTGTGAAACATTGCCCCCTACTCGAAACTAATGCACCTGATCGTTCAATAAGATTCCCTACTTAATGCTCACCGGCTACTTTATGCATCACCAGGTTTAACATTCAAAAATTCTACGTTCTGCCCACACAGTGTATTTGTGTGTTTTGTGTGGATCTCAGAACAAACAGCAATTACTTCCCTATACAGCATTAACTGACTGGTTTCTATAACCAACACAGAATGTGTTTACTACGCGGTAAACCTGAATCTTTAAATGTAATTCAGCTTAATCTTAGTCTTTAAGGGGTTATATTACTGCATCAATTCTCAGTCCCTTCAAGACGATGCTGAAACATTACAGGCAGATCCCATTACATGTGGCAGATGCATTTCTGCAAGTCACGATGTATATAAAAAACACAAATAGTAGGAAATATAGCATAATAAAAAATAGAATATGTGTTCCCAAACATGGAATAATTCAACCTGGCAAGATTAAATTAATCATTAATGCACCTACTTTCATATACTGTTGATACATTAAGACATGGGAGAATTATAAAGAAATTGTAAAACACTAAAATGGCAGGTACTTTAAATTCAAAATTAACCATTAACAGATGATTGGAACAGTGTTGTCCCATTGACTGTACATCCTTTTCATTCTTGTTCCTTATGGCAAACATTCTCTCGATTTTCTCAGTTCATCAGACTAAATCAACTCTAGTAACGCTGAGATTCACGGCTGTTTGAATGCTATGAGCACTACCCTGAATGGTTCTCTCGGTCCCATGGCCCTTTGAATATCCATGCTACATTCACCTATACTGAACCTATTTACATCTTCACCTCTCAACAGTGAGATTTTCTAGGCATTTTCTTCATCTGATCTTTATTCACATTTTTTCCTGATGCATTTTTTATGGCTGCAAAAGTTATTTGCATACAAGAATGGATGTCACTGAGAGCACAGAGATGAAAAGGTGACAGAAGTGATGAACACATAACACAATATAATGTGAACAGAGAACAATGTGAACGATTCCAAATAAAAGAGCATGTCACAGAAGGTGCAATGAGGTTAAAGAAAGAGTAGAGCTACATCACTACTCCCCCTCTGTGCATTCATGGCATGTTATAGGGTGAACTGTCACAGAAGGTGCACACAAAATTCACAGGACACATGCAAAAGTGACCTAAATGAAGCTGCAGACATGCAGAAACATGGATAACAAAACCACATATAACGGTGTTCAGAAAATTGCGACCTAGGCATTGCAGAATGTGGTACCTGTTAGCCGTCAGGAGGCCTGGGTGTGTTTATATACCAACTAGGAAGCAGGCAAGTTCAAAGTTCCTTTATTATGACAGGCAGCAGGGTTGTCCATCTCATGAAAATAAGATGCATTATGTATGGACAATCCATTTCTATAGTGAAGGTTGTCCACAACAAGCTGTGCTCAAAACACAGCAGTGTGTAGTATATTCCACACCTCTACACTTGAATGAGTCACAATTCTCAGACATAACCTTCTCCATTCCATCATTTTACAGCACCGGCATCACATGGTAGTAGTAAAAAAACAAAACTTACATGCAAAGTTTTGGTAGGTAACCTCACTTAAAAAAAGGTTACTTGAAAGCTTTGTAGTGGAGTATATGAACTGGCTGCTGTGTATAGCTGATTTGGAATGTGAAATGTAAATCAATGCACACTCAATTTGGCGTAAACAGATCGGCAGTTAGACACAATAAATAAAAGTGGCAGTCGGCACAAAAACCGTATTTACTTAACAATGAAGTTTTACCGCAACATGTTTCGGCTATTATTTTTAGGCTGCTCTGACACAGGACCTTACTTATGATACGACTGCGGTGCGATGACGATACGATACATGCAACAAGATACGGGCCTCGCACACTGCAGGCGAAGACTATATGTACTGCTCGAGTATGAACATGCCATAAATTGTAACAGGTACAATATTTAAGTACCCATGAAAGCAAGCCTGCGTTAAGTTTTTAAATCAATTGCAGTATATTCAGCAATAAATTGTCTTACCTGATTCACTGAATCCTTTCCCAATGTTTTCCCACGCTAGATGATTTTCGTCTTTTCATGTATAAGCTGGATCTTCCCAGTCGTATAAACTGCAGGGCTCCACACGGTTAATACTTGCTTCCTCACTCATGAGTACATAACCTAACACAACACTGCACGGCACGTGGTACTTCGCCTTCTGTGACACAGATCATACATCTGCGGTGATATGTTTACAACTGAACGTTAGACGACACGACTTAACGTACCGTATCGGCCCGTCGTGAACATATCGTTGCTGTGTCGTGTTCCGTTTACAATGGTGGAGTCTTATCGTATTGACATCGTATCTTAAGTAACATCCAGTGCAACAGCTCCTTTGGCCATCCTCGGGCACTTTGTTAGTGCCATATATACTGTAAATGCAGCGTCCCACAGGATTTTACATGAAATTATAACTAGTATAACACGTTTAAAATTTTATTAACAGTTAATTTTTCATTTTCCTCTCTCACCTTAATCTTGCATTATATTGTGATTATCCTTACGCTTCAATTTGCTATTTATTTATATCATATTTGTGTTATTGTGAACTTCATTAATATTTCCTCATACCCATTCTGTGTAATTAGCTAGTATTTTCTGAGGTAGGTATGTTCCTGGAAGTATGGAAATACTTCTATAAATTTGTATTTCCTATTTATTTATTGAGTCTAACACTACTGCGTAGCATAACAGGGATGCTGGCGCTCAGCTGGGGGAGTGGCACTACCACCTGGGCGGCAGAGTCCAACGGGTGGCAAAATGGGCAGCAAAATAAACATTTTAAATCAGTTACATAAAATAAAAGGAAATTCAATAAATGTGATTTTTTAAAGTTCATAATTTCTGTTACGGGTGGCCATTGTGATTGCTCACCCGAGGCACCAAAAAAAGTAGCTACACCACTGCAGGGAAATACCAAGTAAAATTTACAAAAGCTAGCAACCTAAGTTGCGTACTACTGGCCACAGCATGTCACTACACAGAAAATATGAAGCATTAACATTAGTCTTCTGAGATGTTTAGTCATGTAGTCTAATAGCTAGGTATCATTTCAGAGGAACATGCTGTTTAAGTTTTCCACCCTGAAAACTTAGGCACCTATGTACCTATGTATTCTCAAGCAGTAAGAACTTAGATGTAAGGCAGCTTTATTGGCCTGTACAAACAGAGTATCCCAGAGTAACTACACAGTCAACATCAAAATCAGTTTTGACTACTTACATACAGTACCATAGCAAGGTTATAACATGTTGAAAACGACCTCTGTAGCATCTAAAGATTTCTGCGAGTTAAGTATGTACTGCACATCCCGTACAATACTGTTTTTGCAAAAAATCAAGGTTTAGCACGTGCTGAAATATAAAATTCACTGCACAGATACTTCTGAGATACTCTGCAGTAGACAAGATTTGTGAAAAACACTAGTCAACTGCACAATCATATGTAACCCTAGTTAACCCACTATCAAAAAACACTGCCTCTCAAGATGTAGTCCATCACCCTGGCCAAACATCCCTAACATATCCCTGAAATATCTTGAAGTTTGCTGTTGGAGTGCACTAGTATTTTATCTTGTGCTCTTCTGTGTATTTCTCTTTCCAAAGCATGCATTTCATGTATCAGTATACACCTAAGATGATCTAAGAACAAAACAACACTGCAACAGCAGACACATACTGCCAATTAAGGAAATCTTCTAGGGCTCAAAACTATACCACATACTTGTTATATCTGCCAGTTTTCCTTGCATTTAACATTCATAAACTGAGGCAGGCTACGCCACAATTCAGGCAGCTGCTCACCAGCTTCTCACTGAAGACGCAGAGTTTCAATTGCAAAGTCATCCAAGTGGAAGTTGGTGTGGATAAAGTGGCATTGGAACAAATTTTCCTCTGATCACTTCAGTTTTCATTTATGATTTCCTGGTTTCTGGACTCCATCTACAGCCCTCTATTCAAAAAAGAACTAATTTTTAGTTCCGTTCTTCTTCCACTAAAGGCTGCAAGCATGCAAGCAGTAGGCAAGTAATATACTGTTCATTTCAATTTCAAACAAATCAGTGTCTGCAGGTTGGATTTGGTGGTATGGACTTCTCTTCCTGTCTTAGTTGTAAGTCTCCACGGATATACCAACAAGCCCTTGTTTTACGCCCTAGTTGCGTTCCAGAAAAAGTGGGCATAGATCAAAAATATTCCCATAATAAATAATGGGATAGGGGTTAGCGTAATAGAGCACAGCCAGCCAAAGGTGTTAAACCAAAGATGACAGGGAATAAATTATGAAGTGGTATATATTGGCAACGGGCATTAAAGCAAAATGGCATAAGCCAAGAGCAACATGTACTTTCACTTATCTCCTGCACATAAAAACCTTGTCCCAGGTGCCCACACACTCGTACAGACATTTAACAGGTAATCCAGTGACTGAGAATGACTCTAGCTGTCGGACCCAACCCAATAAACATCACCCCCCCCCCCCCTTCACCTGGGACAGGAACAGATACAGTTCCCAAAAGGTTTTCTTTTTCTCAAATACAACAGACGAGTCCAGAAATCCAGTAATCCGAAGTGGAATGTACTACTCTCTGAACCCTTTAAAACTGATCAATATTCCCATACCAATTACCATTCCACCACTGTTCCTTAATCATTAGAGGCTGGTACTATAGACCACAGTATCAAGGGACTCTCTCCTTCCACTGGTACACAAAATGAAATAACACAAATAAATATAATGTCTACAATGGTGCGTTTGTCACGAGTGACACTGTAGACTGCTCACAGAGTTCAAATCAAACATTCCTACTGTTTGGAGTTTCATGCCCATATAATAAAGCACAATGACCCTAGAGCATGGCAAAGCTTCAAACGTGTGAATTATTTATATATAAGCATTGTTATTAATGAGTCTAAATATTAGTGACAATAACTGTGACAATAAAGATCGAGGATACAGAATGTATGTAAAGTAGGGTATGATAGTACACTATAAATGTGATCAGAGCTATACCATTTCTTGCTTTTTGAGTGATTTCACTAATATTTCTAGTCCGCATTTTGTTCACTAATGTGACGTGTCACTACTGAAGTGTGTCAGTATCCATGGTGACTTGAACGATGCAAACACAATTACAGAAAACCCACAAACCAATGTGCTATATAATATCCTGGCAAGACTGACAAAGACCAAAATCAGCTGTGTCCCCCATATAAATTGTTAATGGAGATGCACAAAGCAGACAATTCAAGTCACCAGTGGCACAGCACACAATGTTCACACAGATGTCTTCCATATTTAGTGTCTCAGCATGTCTGGTAAAAGTCGTATCAAGACAGCAATAAATACACTATTTACAATGCAATGTTGTTTGACATTTTCTCAACCCAACATTGCTCATACTGTTGCATTCCTTGTCACAGTGACCAAATCCATTTCTGACATGGAGGCACTTCAGCAAATGCTGCTCCGAACAATCTACAGCTGAACCTTGCTCTATGAACCCCACATACAAAAGTGTAACATACAGTAACTACCGTATTTCTTGAATACTCAGCACCCTGAACAAGCTATGCACCCTATTTTTTAAGAAATAAGAAATCAAATATAACAGTTCAGATATTTTAGTGCAGTATAAAGTACGCACATTGAGCAGGGGTGCAACCAAGTGGGGGGGGGGGGGGCTGCCGAGCTGCAGCCCAGCCTCCCCCCCCCCCTCCCCAAACCTCCAAAATCAAAATTAAAAAAACACAGATTTTATAAATCTTATGATATCGAAAGTTTTACGTGATTTACCTTTCAGCCAAAATCAACTTCTGAAATTGGCTGATGACTAGTACATTAGGAATTTGAAAATAATTTAATAAAATTTAAAACAAGAAGAAGATACTGTGATTTGAGTCATGAAACATGTAGTTATATTCGTGTATATACCGTATATTCTCGAATCTAATCCGCATCCGAATCTAATCCACACTCAGGTTTTGGCGATTTCTTAAACGAAAAAAAGTTAGTTCGCGATTCTAATCCGCACCTTTCCTTCAACCACCCCTTGCCCACGGGGCGACTGATTGAATAATATTGGATGTTACCAATGCGTTAAAATCCGACGCTACGCCTGTGGCCGATGAGTCATACCGATAGAGGCGGGGCCTTTCTCAACAGACGTGCGCAATCTCGTCTGAAGCCAGCTGAGCTTTAGTTGTTGAAACGTGGGAGGTGCTTGTTCCAATTTGTCGTGTACCGTAGTTATGGAAGAGGGACGCCTGAAATCTAAACGACTCTCATATACGACAAAGTTCAAACGTGAAGTTATTCGGTGCGCAGAGGAGAATGGCAACCGCAAAGCCGCTGCAATTTTTGGAGTTGATGAAAGCAACGTTCGACTATGGCGAAAACACAAGGCAGCGATGACATTGTATGGGAGGACGATGTTGAAGATAAAGATGATAGTGACTGGGTGGAGAGCACTGATAACGATTCAGTTATGAGTGATGACGGCGAGTCTGATGAATAATAAATTATAATAATAAATAATAAAATAATAGATTACTGTATTGTATTGTTCTTACGGCACGTACAGCAGCTCAATCATTTTTCCAAAATCCAGCTCTAGACCGCGAATCTAATCCGCACGCGAATCTAATCCGCATCTGATTTTTTAGCCCTCTAAAACTGTAAAAAAGGTGCGGATTAGATTCGAGAATATACGGTGTATATATATATATATATATGCAGTTGCAAACAGTGTTATGTTATACTTGCAACATGATTCTTATAACATAATTTTTAAAATCGAAAACAAATTATATATAGCCTCAGGGTCAGCCCCCTCCAATGAAAAATTCTGGGTGCACACCTGACGTTGACTATAATTACATCTAATACACAGTGTCCTGAATTCAAACACATTGTTCTTTTACTTCTCCTGCAGCTCATATTTTCCAGGATCTGATGTCCTGCAGCATGGAAATGGCAACATTTCAATTATGTTACTGTCCCACTATTCAAACACTGCTCCTCAAAACAAACATAAAACTAATCAATTTCAGCATAAAAATATACCTGCAGTACCTCCCTTCCACTGCTGTTAACATCGGCTCAGCTCACACCCTCATCCTCCTTATGTCATCATCCTCCATCCCATCTGTCTTCAGTCTCTTACACAACTTTCACCAACATCATATTTTCTGCGAGCAGGACGATGATTTAATCTGGCCCTTGGATTAACCACCAACAATGATAAATGCACACTCTCAGTACCCATAGCAGAACACGTGTACCTCCTTCTTACAGCAACATCCACCCCATATTATGTCAGCATATGGGTATGCAAAAGAAAGAGGAAGTCATGAAAGTTAAGATGGCAACAGGACTGCCAACTTCATGATGAATAAGCCACACATCCAAACTTTTGGTCACATTCCTTTTACAAAAATATGGCATCACATGCTGGATTGTTTTAATTTAAACTTAAGCATAGGAGTATGAGACAGAAGTTACTTTCACATGCTTTACTTGAGTGCACACACATCCCTCACAATGACCAGCCATACTCGATAACAAATGTGAACTGTTCAGCCACAACTTGACAAAAAAAATTTATGTACACATTACAAGACTTAAAAATGTATTACTGGAATGTCTTAATGAAATACAGGTACATATATTTTACAACCATATCTGAAAAATATGGCTGTCCCTTCTCAAAATACAAAACAAACATCAAGACACACTGCTTAAAATTCAATAAATGAAATATTTCAAGACATTCTAAAATAAACATTGTACATCACAATCATGAAAGCACCCACATTTAATGTTTCTCAATTTAAAATTTTCATTTTACATAAGCATGTTTATAATCTCAGTGTTAAAAACATCCTCCACTTAAGATTCCCTTCAGTTTAGTATTCAAAACTACAACTCCACGAAGAAACATTAAATGGAGTTTTACTGTATACTGAAATTGTTTTTTTAGAAAATGTCTGTCCCATTTGTCCGTGCTGCTGATAAGACTGTCATCTGGAAGTGATATAACACGCATCTGATGTGAAATGATACTTCCTTAGATTTAAGGCATAACTAGCAGTAAAAGTCAGCAGTCTTGGACACTATGTTCTCACGCTCACGCACCCCTCGCTACACAACGAACTTGCTGAAGATGAAGTCACTTCAAGAAGCCACAACACTCCTTGACATGTCCTTGCTCCCGCTCTTCAAGTAGCGCAGCCTTCAGGGCCTTGTTCAGATTTAGACCAATTTCCAATCCCACCTACAAAAGCACACATCTGTTTGTCATTCAAACAACATATGCAAGTCACTCTCCAGTGGAATAGACACATTTTCCAAATGTGTTTTTCATGAGTTTACATACCTGTAATATACATCACAGGGACAAAACATTTTTTAAGCTCTAATGTTCACAGAAAGTGGATCTAGTGTCACGCTGTGGTTCTCATTTCCTCTCGGCACACAACCATTCATTTCTACTTGCCGCATGCATAGACATATTTCCATTAAGGATCTCGTTTACATCCAAGCATTGAACAGTCAGGTCAAACAGGAAGTTTTCTTCAAAACACTCTTGTTCTTCTATTAACTTTTTTAATTTCTTGTATGCCTGAATATAAAAGCTTTATTTTATGTTCATAATCCTACTCTTTCTAGCATATTTTGTTCAGTTCATGGTACCTTTCACTTTTCCTTACTGATGTCAATTATTTACTATACACATCACACAACCAGAGGCCTCTAACTTAGCAGTCATGTTCTTTAAATCTGACTTTTAATGAACATTCTAACTGTCCTATATTCGATATATAACAGTAAAAAAAATGTGAGTTTCTAAATTCCTGCAATCTCCGTTAATATTCTCCACCTAATTATACACCCCTGGAGATGACAAAGCCTTACTAAAACATGTACAATGCATGAAGCGAGATAATAATGTGACTGTATTTAGATGGTTATTACTTACTTGTGCTTTAGACTTATAAATAGGTGGTGCATGGTTCAAATCTCAGCCAGGGCACCGGTTATGTTTTTCATTATTTTCTTCAGTCCTTCCAGGCACTTCCCAAGTGGTGCCTCAAATTAGAGCATGATCACTTCTCTCCACATTCTTTCCAATTCAATATTTATTCATCATCATACCATCTGATCCTTAGCACTATCAAAAAACCATAATGACATGGCATAAATGTGTCTCAGAAACAGTGAGAACTCACATCCACTGATGTCACATGTCAGCACTAGATGGAGGTGAGTGGTCAGCTTCACAATCTAACAACTTTACCCAAGCAAAAAGGGTCCCCATTACCCACTAAACAGGAAGCTGGGTGCACCCCACAACTGCTGGTTTGAATTCTTTCAAAAAGATAAAAATTTCTTGCCTCTTCCAGCAAGCACAATCCCTTGGTTATCCAGCCTGTACACTATTCACTACAAAAAATACACTATGCCAGCTCCTTGTAATTTTATCACGCCTACATACATTACTCGATTCACACACTTTGTTGTAGTTTTGAATCTCTGCACCGAAGATTTAGGAATATATACAACTTTGTCCAATACCTATGTGGTCAGTGACCAGAAGGGCCAAAACAATTCCAGCAGCTTCACAATCATGACTAGCCACTTAATGTGGACTGATAGGGTTAAGACAAACATCAAAATATCTTCCTTCTCTTAAATTCACCCACGACACAAACCTTGAGGATGTCCAGAAGCGTCTGTGGGTGGAAGCTACCAACACCAGTTTTGAAAACAGATGTCACCAGTGACTTCTCTGTTACGGCCATCACCACACTAGCACTGCTGCACGTCTCCTCCTCTGCCGTCGGATCCACTACGCAGTGATCGCCTATCTGTAGATGTTAACATATAATTACATCACTCATCCTTCGGCTTACAAGCACAAGCCTACAGCATGCGTCTGTGTTGCCACATCTCTGCGTCACACACTCAGACTTCCAGTCTATAAATCAATGCCCAGAAAAAAATTAAATCCTGAAATATTAGAACAGGTTCTAACTTTTCCAACCACATTCGGCCTCAGCTTTCACCCCATTACTTTGCAGTATGTAGAAATATCTGTATCTATATCACTAACACAGACATGAATGAATTTTGAAATACATGACACAGCCCACAAGCCAGCAAAGGGCTGGTTCGTGGGCTGCACATATAAAAACCACAATAAGTTGTATACCTAATCTCCTAAATTATTGTGCAAACTTTACAGTACACATAATTTACAAACATGGCCACAGCTGGACAACCATGAGTTACAACTTGTACTGAGGTCTCAATTCAAGCATGAATGAGATATATGCATAACACCTTCCAATTTGAGTTGCAACTAAAAACCGAACGCTCGTAGTGAAGAAATTGTTATTATTTCTCATACTGATCCCACTATTGTCATGCCGTACAAGAACTAGAACTGTGTACACTAAGCTCGATGGTTATAAAACCTTGTCGGAGCCAGGCAGTCCACCGCAATCACCACCGGACACTTCAATCCTACTATTCTGACCTTGGAAAGTGTCACAAGACATGGTGCCGCGGACACATCCAGATGATAGCAGTCAAAGGGATCATCTGAAAGTTGGAGGTCAACCGTTCCACCATCCAGAGAGGCTGCCTTCACTTTGGGGACACGAACGTTGTGGAGGGCAGCCTTCACAGCAAGTGACACTGCGTCAAACAGGTTTCCGCCACACTCTAAGATCTGCAACCAGGAAATTACAAGTTTCAAGCCATCACAATCATTACCATTACCATGTTAGCCCCACAGCATCAACAGTATGAGGGTGATCTGTAGGTGGTCAACCAAAGTCTCATTTCTGGGGCTTCAGTACATACAGCTACCTCATTAACCACATGAAGCAGAGTCCTTCTTGAGAAGCTAACAGTTCCTCAACTAGTCAAAAAAATTCTTTACGTTACTTGTTCCGTACATTCCTTTTGATTAAAATAAATCTTACTCCGACAAATGTACACCGTTTATAAATTTCACATTTTTTATTAACAAATGCCCAACATGTTTCAAACCATTAATTGGTTCGAAACCTGTCGGGTATTTTTTAATAAATATTGTGTTGAATAACATAACAGTGTACATTTGTCGGAGTGAGATTTATTTTAATCAAAAAAATTCCCCACATAACAAGGAAAGAAAGTAGGCAAGAGGATATGATTACTTGTCTGTGCAAGATTTCAGGCTTCCATCAGTGTAGATGAGATCTTCACTCTTCTGGGTTGTTGTACGGTGTACACGTTTCATCGTGAACATTTTGGGACTGTGAACAGATCCTATCATCAAGGGTCTTAATGTCCAAGAACATGTTGACCCTTAAAGATGGGCATGAAGTGTTGGCTACAAACCAACCTACACCACACAGCCCAGAAGAGCAAAGACTTCAGGAACCTTCTAGTCTAAATCAAGTTTTTACAGCTAGACAGGTTATACATACCGACAATATCAACTTGTTACGATCTATTCAATTTACTTTGTAGCCTCACTTACTTCAGCAGCCCCCTTCCTGAGCAACCAGTAGCCCACAGTAAGCTGACAACCTCTGGACAAATATGAATACAAACATACACACTAAACACGGTTATTTGTCTCCTGGATTCATTACAATACACAAACTCACTAGAATATCGACGTACAGCTTCCAGCACTGCCGCCCCGGAAGAATACACAAAGCTGTCAAGTCAAAGGTCTGGGACGACTGGTACGATGTCGCAAGAGAGTTGCTGATCTCCGTCCCCAATTCCTCTCCTCCACGTCCCTCAAATGCAGGTGTTGCATTGGCAGAACTGTAAGCAAATCAGTTACTTCACCCCACCACACAAGGCAAGTAGTGTGATTCAGAAATGTGTGTGAAACCTATAAATGTGACTGTAGATGAATAGATACAGATGCACTCTAAATGTGACTGCAGATGAATAGACACAGACGCATTCTAAATGTGACTGCAGATGAATATATGCAGATGCATTCTAAATGTGACTGCAGATGAATAGATATAGATGCATCCAAAATGTGACTGTAGATGAACAGATACAGATGCATCCTAAATGTGACTGTAGATAAACAGATACAGATGCATCCTAAATGTGACTGTAGATGAACAAATACAGATGTATCCTAAATGTGACTGTAGATGAACAGATACAGATGGATCCTAAATGTGACTGTAGATGAACAGATACAGATGCATCCTAAATGTGACTGCACATGAACAGATACAGATGCATCCTAAATGTGACTGCAGATGAACAGATACAGATGCATCCTAAATGTGACTGTAGATGAACAGATACAGATGCATCCTAAATGTGACTGCAGATGAACAGATACGGATGCATCCTAAGAGATCGTAGAAAGCAGGGCATAGGGCAAGTTAGGGTACAATAATCACACTCAAAAAATTCCTGTAACTATAATACAGTTACTCAATTTCCACAGCCAAAATAAAGGACTTATCCAGAGTGGTGTGTAGGCTATTTTTGTTGTTACATGAGGATGCACATTATTCTACACACACAAACTCCCTTGCAACATGTTATAATTGCAAGATAGGCAAATATTTATGACTAAAAATGTTGATATACTCATATTATATGCGCTTACTAACGACATGGAAACAGCTGTGACCAGTAGCAGCACCCACATCCAACACAGGTACAAAGTCTGATAATGAGCATAGCACATCTCACAGTTGTGACCATATACAAGGAAAGTGTCCATGAGGCCTAGACAGTAGAACATAAATCCTAAGAGCCTAATGTTTTTGTTACAAAAATGAGTGCCATCATCATCATCACAGAAAACCTCAAACCATATTCTTGGTGATTTAATTAATAGTACAATGAAAACTCATGTACTACCACATGGATATCACATGTCACTCGTGCTTCAATTGGCAGTAAAATGAAAACTCCAGGGTGCACACGTCACTAAAAAAAACGTCAAACACCAGTAAAATCAAAACTTCAAGCCTAAGACACATGGACCTCATTATCACAAAGCCTAAGACTGTGGACTAAATGATAGTGACTTTCAGCATATACATAAATAATACCTGAAACTCTACACTTGCAGTTAGAGATATCTCTTCACCTTCAGTCTGTGTTAATATTAGCATTACAAATACCTGAAAGATGGACATTTGTCACAGAAATTAAAAGTCAAATCATAAGTTCTTGAGTTGGTAGGAGTGACAGATTACAAGTTGCTATTAATTTCTGTCTGTTAAATTAAAACTGACAGCCCAACCTATGTACATGTATCTCATATTCAATGACTTCTCTTTCTGTAACTTTCTTCTGTTAGCAAGCCTGCGCAATTGTCAAACCTATATGCTGCAAGCACTATTGATGTCCGACAGGAATATACATATACGTGTATTACACGTCCTATACCATTTTCATAATAAATAATGGTTTTGCATGATGTTGGTGAATATAGGAGCATAAAAGTCGTGTGTGGAAAAAATATAATCATTCACATTATTCTCAACCAGAAGACAAAACACACTACAACATTTAGCACGGTGAAAATAGTGTGAAAAGCACTACAACAGATTAAACCAAATACAAAAGTACATTATTAACAGCTGCTTTCCAATTTTAACAAATATTCAGAAAAAGCCAGAAACTTCACTACTAAATCAATAAATGTAGTAAATAACAATACACACAAATTGTGCACATTTCATTACAGAACTTGGTAATTTTAAATGGTACAAGACTTGATGTGCACGCACAGAGCTGTATAGGGATTAGTTTTTGGGGCGGAAAGTGGGTTATATTTATTTAACAAAATTGTTTACACTGCAAAGGTTATATGCCACTAGAGGTCAAATGTCAGGATGCTTATGACTGATGAATGGTGTGGCAAGAAGTGCCTACTGTCTGTTTTGGGGACACCAACTTAGCATCTGATTGAAATGACTGAATAAAGTAATGCAAACAGCAGGACAGCCAACATACCACGGGCATATTGCAAATGAAAACAGCATAACAGCCCATACCAATCTACAAAGAACTCGATCTTCCCTTCTCTAGGCCTTTCTGGATATGGCATATCAATTTCAGTTTTGACTCCAACCAAGATGTCTGTGTTGGCCAGCCTGAGACGAGCTGAACCACTCGCATGAGATACAACATCTGTCTCCACTTCCATTGGACGATAATCAAGACGTGTTCTCCCATCACAACGGAAATCTTCCTGCATAACGAGAAATGGAAGCTACAGAGAATATGAAGAGCAGCACAAGTTTCTGATTAAGAAGCACATGATAGAGTGGTTGCTCCCCCATTAAACACACAGGATAAAGTGAAAAAGTAATGGCCTTCTCTCTGAATATTCTGCTAATATTTTGAGCCATTCCAGACTCTTAGTATTTCCAATGCAAAAACATTACTACTACTACTACTACTGGCACACCTTGAGAATGCACTGATGTGCACATATAATGTTATTACTCTGAATTAGTGGGCACAGATTACCAACCTCATAGTGGAAATATCCAAGTTCCAAAAAAGGTTGGCAAATGGCAGTTACCACCATTTCACTACTAAAGTGCAAATATGTCATTTTACACATTAATCTGATGTAATTATGACTTTATATTACATTACTGTACCATACTAAAACCTAATGAACTAACCTAACACAATACAAGAAACTAAAAAACCCCAGGTAAAGCACTAACCTATCCCAATGCACAAGTGCAGCAAATTTTGCTGTACCCTAATAAAACCTTCAAACAGTGAAACACAAACTGATGAACTATGTTCTAACCTACTACAACACTAGCTTCTAGCACTAACCTAACATACCCTAACAAAACTAATTCTAACCTAATTTTTGTCCAAAGCAACTGTCCTCAAATATCAGGATATATAACCATACACCATTGGGTCTATTCAAATATCATGCCACCTAAATATACCCTTACCAACCAAAGCTGGTAATGTAGCATATTCTCAGAGCAACGTCTTGTGTACAAATGTTACCACAGCCCTGCTATCATCAAAATACAGGATGCAACATTCATAAATTAACAATGTTAATAAACTTTAATACATGTGCCTTAATTTATGACATGGACTTTGTATTAGATGGAGTGAGAACATTCGGAACTGAAGGGTGCCAACAGTGACAGTAACATCCATGATGCCTAATAAATAAAATACCCAGGAAGCTCACATGCAGTAAACCTGTTTCCGGTGTGTCTCTTTCTGTAACCTATTCCAACATGATGACTCAGGTCCTGTCACCAGACTGAAACCTCAAAAGCCCAACTTCAATCGATTACATTATTTCGTTCTTTCATGTACCTTGGGAACCTGTCACTAGACTGAAACCCCAAAGCCAAACTTTGGTGGATTAAGCTCTTTTGCTTCTTCATGTAACTTAGGTACATATCACTAAAATGAAACTTAAAAACCTTATCCCGTTGGAATAAATATTTTTAACATGAATTTATGACAATAAAATACAAACTGAAAGCCTAACTTTGTTGGCAATATAAAAGGTACGAAAGAAGATACACTGTCTGGTAGCCTCAAAATACTAGCTGATTTAAGTTTGTTGCTTTATGTGATATTCATACGACACCTCGACACCGTGAAGAATAAAAGTTTTCTCTGCTTCACTCAAAAGAACTTCAGCCATTTTAAAAACTGTTTCTCGTACACATTCATACAGCCTTCGCACATGCCATAACACACATACACACGGCATCCATATACAATGCCTTAACCAATTCGAACTTGAAATGAAAATTACATCACGGATAAAAGCTACGGCGATTAATCTGTGATGGCTACCAACACATGGCGAAGTCCCACACCACGTCCCAAAATATCCCTACAGTTTGGATCATTTGTCTTCCTACAGGAACTCAAGCGGATCAAAGACTATAAACGACATAAAATGAACTGGATGTCATAAAAATATCTGCTGAGAAGTGTTTGTTTCCTACAGAATCGGAGTGTAAGAGAAACGTTCCTTCATAAAAACCAAAATTTTCAACCTCCAATAACTGCTGCCCAAATAAAGTCATAGGCTGACCCAAGGGTGAGGTCTTGAAATTATACATTTATTAAGTTCAAATGTGAATTCCCTAAGACATAATTTTAATGAAACAACGATAATTATAAACTAACATTCCGTTGAATCGTAAAAATTTGACAGCCACTGCAGGTATAAGGTCCTTGGTTGTGGGCACATGCATGAAATATATGTTCTGAGGTAACATCAAGGTATCCTTTGGATCCGAACCCTCATGCAATACTTGGATACGCTGTGACCAACAGCAGTCTGTTTAAAAAGCCGCTAGTAATGGTGCATGTCACTAATCTTGGAGATACAACTAGTGACACCATTTCCCTGAAAAGTAATTCTGTAACCATGAAGATGGTGGCAAATAAAGTGCATGAAACAAGTGATCCATAAAAAGAATTACACAAACTTTAACACATCAAAGAAGTAACGTGTAGTATCAATACATAGTACAATAGTGGGAGTAAGTATCTTCCCAGAGGCACAAAAAGTAACGGGTAATGTTCATGCAGATGGACTGAATGGAACAGTTGTTCCACTCTGCTGTGGGAACTGGAGTCACCAGTTCATTGCACAGAATTCAGTCTCCTCATTCTGTGACGTGACTTACTGGAAACGAGCCCCTAGTCATGGTCTGGTTTTGACTGTCATGCAGACTGCAACAGAAGCTCAGAAATACCACTGTTGTTAGAGGAATTATTACTTTGTACATGATCTTGTGCTAGCATGTTTTCAATGGACAAGAGAGCAGGAAGGCTGAAATGGAGAGAACTTTTGCACAACCACCTTTAACAGTACTCAAGGACTGGTGAACTTTGTATTGCACAAACTGATAACATTGCTCAAAACTGGTTGTCAATTATGTAGTGCCAGGAGAAATAAAATCCCCTATTCCTGGAAAATAAACTATTACCTGAAATCTGCGATCTTCTGGGGTATTACGCGGCGTCGTGTGGTAATTGTTTACCGACGTTTCGGGACAATGTATAGGTCGCATCCTCACGGGTCAAGAATCCAAGTCGAACTCTTGGCCCGTGAGGATGGGACCGATACGTTGTCCCAAAACGTCGGTAAACAATTACCACACGACGCCGCGTAATACCCCAGAAGCCCGCAGATTTCATCAACATCAACACCCACGAGTTGAGTCTGGCCACCAGCACCATTCCATACGATTTAAAATCTCATATTTTAAGACAAACACAGACATCTCATCCAAAATAAGGAATCCTCTGTCCTAATGTATAAGCATTTCACTTGGTGTTCCCGTGTGCCAGTTTCAGGAAAGTTCAGTTATTGAATTAAAAAGTACAGAAATATGCAGTGCCACATTACCTTGGGATCCCACATTTATAGTATCATGTATTTAGACATTTTAATATCAAAGCACAGGCAAGTATGGAATCCCACAAATCTTTATTGCCTACAAAATATTAACAATGTTTTTTGAACAACAGTAAACTACATGCCATATATACACATCTATATTGGCGACTCCTTAAAGCCATGGGATGCATAGTCTGCAGGTGATGATCTCTCTGACGTACGTGGGTAACCAGGATCACCTGGTACAATGGACTTCCGACTTGAAATTACGCGCCAGCCACCTTTCCTTGTCCAGTCCTGCCGACAATAAGAGCATGATGACAGGAGTAAGCCAAGCACATTACAGTCAGAAAATTAAGATACTATCCTTTGGAATGTGGCAAAGTGTAGTTTGGTGTGAGATAGGTACGTGCCAACATACTGGGGAAATAAAACTTCTACTTCCATCGTCAGATTTCTTATCAAATCAAATTTCAGAAAAGATTATGTATGGTTTCTAAAAGGTTCTGATGATGGTATGTAACACTGAGAACTAATGGGTTTCTGGACTTTGTCCATCGTCCGGAAATCTAAAATAACTACATAGCACGACGTTTCAGAAACTGGATCTGCTTCCGTCCTCAGTTGAAGGTGGAGGGAGACACCTACTCTGTTGGGTCCCTTAGATAGAGCTAACCTCAATCACTGGACTCCCCCCTTCACCTGAGGACGGAAGCAGATCCAGTTTCCGCAACGTCGTGTTATCTAGTTATTTTAGATTACCGGACGATTGACAAAGTCCAGAAACCCATTAGTTCTCAATTATGTATGGTTTGTTTCATTATATTAATTTATAACCTAAATTTGAGGTTTTCATTGTGGTGAAGATACATATAGAAGTCTCCTGGGTTACGACACCGTGTTGCGGTCCAGTAGTGGGGTACCACATCCCCCAGAATATCAGTAATCACCTACCAGACTACAACCCAGAAGACACGTTAGTGCTGGGCCTAATACAAGAAACATAAATAAATCAATGTGATAATGTTGGTGCTCATGTACGTGTGTAGGGAGGCTCGAGGGTATAGTCACCGTATTGTAAGGCTGTTGCAGTTTCTGTTACGGGTGCAGTGCTGAGGAGAATGGGCTGTCCAAGGGTGAACAAGACTAGCAGAAGACATGTGAGCACATCTCAGCAATGCAGAATACAGTTCACAAGACTGTGTACTGTTCCACCAATAGGCTAGCCTTCTTCACTGTCATGGGGATGGAGCGAGACTAAGTCCCAAAGTCCCTATCATACCAGGCCCTGTTGACAGACAGGTATGGTGCATTGGTGGAATGATGTCAGAGAAAACCAAAGTGATAAAAGAAAAACATATGCTACGGCCACACTGTGTCCATCATAAACCTCTCACAAACAACCCTGAGTTGGAACCTGGGTCTCCATGGTGAGAATCCAGTGACTGCGTGCCTGAGCAACGGCACTTGTCTATGAGATGGTCTGTTTTGTGTCTCAGGGCACATGAAAGTCAGACGTAGCTGCATCCAAAATAAGGAAACTATCACATAATATTGAACATTTTAAAGCAGCTCTTAGGGATTTCCTACAAATCCATTCTTTTTATACTTCAGCGGAATACTTTGATTACAAGATTATTTAATTTTCTTTTATATTTCTATTTATATACATTGCTTGTTTGACTTGTGATGTGCTCATTTGGTTATTTGGGTCCCAGGGATGAGCATTTTATATGTGTTTTGTGTTCACTTGTGTGATACAATCAATTGTTCTCTTGGGAATTGTGTTTTGTATGTGTGATTGGTGTGTATTGTATTTTTGTGACTTGTATTGCCTGTATTGTATTTTTGTGACTTGTATTGCCTGTAATGTATTTTGTGACTTGTATTGCCTGTAATGTATTTTGTGACTTGTATTGCCTGTATTGTATTTTTGTGACTTGTATTGCCTGTACTGTATTTTGTGACTTGTATTGCCTGTAATGTGTTTTGCTGTTGTGTTTTGACTTGTTCCATATCCAAAGGCTATGTTGCCTGATTTGGATTTCTAGAATGTGAAATAAATAAATGAATGAAAGGTGATCAATATAACATAAATGACGACTACAAGCAAGGTCAAACCATATAGTAGTCCAGAACACCTCTCAGTTGTTTGGCAAATAGCAATTTTGTTCCATTTAATGTTTAGATTTTCTGAATATCTCATTATTCAGCCCACATGACATTTCTCATTCACAGATTTCCTTCTTAAAATAACCAACAAATCATTCAGTCATGTCCTTAAGCACCATGTATAGGGGACTGGAGACAAAGACCCATGCATACCTAACCTCACCATTAGATGGACATGATTGATCAACTCCACACCCTGGCAGCTTTAAGCCTATGAAAATGGTCCCCAGTAATAGCCTTGGTGAAGCAATGCCAAATTTAAACTTCCTACGCCAAGTCACTTTTACAGTGCAATGCAAGGTAACTACTTGGTGATGGTAAAGTAAATACATAATGCTAAATCTCCCAAATGGCATGCTATATTGCTACAATTTCTGCACCATTTTAAAGCCCATAAACCACCATTTAGTGTTATATTTAAACACAGGCCACAGCACTTTGCACACACTGCTGCAACCTGGAGACACACATTTATCCTTAGTGAGTCAAGGGAAACTATATCAAAAGTATCTCAAATTTGCTGTTCCAGCTAATTTTGTGTTCTTGGTTTTGATCAATCCCAAAAACAAATCACATAGAATCAGATTGGGACTTTGCGGAGGCCATTCCTTTGGTCCTCGATGTCCAAACCACCAACCATGAAAATGGTTGTCAACCAAGAATGTAAAATAAATACATACAAAGACTGTATCACCTGCATGGAATGCCTACAATTCCTGCCTACACACTATAGTTTTATGACCAATATAATTTCAGCACTTACACATTTAGCATTATGTATTTAATTTACAATCACTCCGTATATTCACATGCACTCAACTGGCTTCATTGAGTCAGCTCAAGAGATGCTACTGTCTGATGCATCATCAGACAGCCCAGTGCTTGCATGTACATTGGCTAACAAGTAAAGGAATGAATAGGGTCTGGATACTGGGGATTTCTAAGTGTCTCAGTGTAAAACTAAGAGGCTCAAAGTGAATTTAAATTCTATCTGCCCTGGTACTTACATGTGCATTGTACTTAAAGTAGTATGCAGTGGCATATATCGCAAATCCAATCATAAGAAACTTGCCAGTGAACCAGCGAATAACTGCTGTTCTCTCTGCTCCCTGAAAATAAAATACATCCTTTCAAACAGCAGAATTCCAGTTCTGCCTTCTTCATTTCAACCTGTTTTTGATCAGCATGAAATTAATAGAGATGAAACAGAAATAATCCCCCTCTTGTTTCTTGTGCAAAACGCATAACATGAAAGCATAATGGAATTTAGTAACACCTCTCAATTAATTTTTATAAGAACAGTTGCACGAATTTCATTTTAGTTTACCTTTGTTCACTACAAAGCCTACTTGACATGAAGCCCATACCTATTAGTATTGTTAATGTAATAAAAAATACAGTATAACACAACTACCATAAAAACAGACTGGTTTCACAATAAGATTTATGGACCATAATGTGACATATTCCATCAAGGTTATTCACATTACAGTCTGCTGATATCCTGCACCAAGGTTTCATAGATGGGTAACACAGTTTTGGAAGGACCTGCTGCATCCAACACAGTTGAAGAAGTCAGACTGCATATTCGTTCAGAATACTAATACCTATCTACATAACTACCTCGTACCACCTTTCAGGAGACGGTAGTCTTATTAAAATCATACCCCAAACTTCACAATTTAAATCAACTGGGCAAGTATTAAAAAGTACTAAAAGACATCAAATATTTTGTGGGGGAGGAAGGAAACGAAACGCTATCGGCTATACTATGATACTCTTCACGTCAACTGCCCGTACCAGCACTGGTACCAGTGGTTTAAATGCAATATCCAATGGCATTTTGTACGCCCTACGAATAGGGTTGTAGCGTTCCGTGTAGTATTCTGGGACGTATCTAGGTTCATTTGGAGATAATTCTTGGTCCTTCAGCCACTGATGTCTCCATGCCCGTTCTTTTTCGGTCATTCCCAATAACCTTTCCCTTTCTCGGGCCAGACGGCCCTGTATGGAAAAGGGCTTCGTACCACCCGTATCAGACGCCATTTTCACGACTGAATATAGTACAACTATAAAGCGCACAGATCACGTGACTTCAACAGCGATGTACATTACGGATAAAAGATGTACGGCCTCATCGTATCCACGGATTACGGCTAACCCACGAACTGTGAACCACATAGCAGGTACGCGCAGGCAGGTGAGTTATCTGTGCAGGTGAGCACGCAAGCGAGCGACAGGGCAACAACCGGTCGCGACTACAGATATCGAAGCGTGGAATCAGCAACAGACGTCCTGACCAGCTGATCACACTGTACATAATTCTTGTTCTTGCAACTCATCCGTGACATGTCGCCAAAGTCAATTCGCCATGCTATGCTCTTACAAAATTCGTACGAAAAATATCCTTGTTGTAAAAGAAGAGATGCGGTGTTCACCCGATTGATAATTTGGGAAAATGTAGGGGAATATCATCTTCTTTGCTGGCAGCTTTGAAATCATCCAGAGCGCTTTTTGGAATACTTCAGACTGGAAATTTTTGACTTCTTGCTGAGCAGACTAAGTCACCGACTCAAAGGGCAGATAACGTACTACGGACAACACATTTCACATGCTGAGAGACTGGTTGTTACATTAAGGTAACAATGTTAAGGGAATCTTCTCTTTTATGAAACGCCCAGATCGGCTCCATGCCAACCCAGCCTCCTATTCAATGGATACTATGGATCCCTTTACTCTGTAGATAAATTTGTTATGTGTAAAAATGATCCGGAATACTGTATGTAAGATCTATACAGTGACATTACCATGCATGTGTATGTATTTTACTCTGTACTGTATCTTCCTAAAGACGGTTCATGATCAACCAAAAGATGTTGTTAAAATGAGCAATAAAGACAGGTACTGGTGACATAAGATGGTGTGACTATATATTAACTTCAATGGTCGATTTTCTGGTATTGCATACAGTCATTTGAAAATACCACTCGTTATGCCACACGCTGCGCTACACAGTTTATATGTGACGTCCTTACGTCTGAAATTAACACCGTATTCTCTACATACTGAACGTCTTAACAAACTTCCGAATTTAACACCTTCGTACCAACTTTCGCCATGCCAACCATACTTGGACCTAACTGACTGCAATTCTCCGTGGCAGGCTCAGAGCCACGGATCTCCTCCAGTCGACCTAGTCGCCCAGAAATTAGAACAGGTTTCAAGTACAATGCGATGTCGCTCGCGTGCTAGGCATCGACTAGGCCACGGATCACAAATGACGCTTTAGTAGGAGCATCACTATGGCCACGTGTATATAAACACAAATGTTCCACCTCTCCACTGTTGCTCGCTCGTTCCCCCACTCAACCTCGTATACTTGGCAGTCTTTCCGAGCCATTAATGAGATTTACTTGCTTGGCCGGGTTGTGGGGTTCGTCAGTGGTAATAGTGCATTGAAGACTGATTTTGGTGTGAGAATTTTGTGGCGGAGGAGGGAAATTTGGGAATGGAGGTCGAAAGGAAGTAGGAATACTGTGTAGGAATAACAACGTAACTGCTATACGGCGGGTTAGCGCAATCATCTCGTCCCAGTGTAGATATGGCTTCAGGAGCTTTGAAAAAGGTATTAGTCGGGTATGGCAGAAACAAGAAGCGTGCAGTGATTAAATATGGGTACAGCATCATTTGGCTATACATTTACACTTGGAAGGCCATCTGTGCATTTAATTGAGGTTCGATTCGTAAGTGTCGAGGTAAAAAGATTAGGATGGCTGGGCGCCTGACAAATGTTGTTGTTCCAGACAACAGGGCTGACAGGACTGGCTGTGGCAAATAATCCTCATCATACACTGGCAGTACTCTACGGCAAGATACTGCGGGCGTTGCAGAAGATGCCTTCTAGTGCAGCATACAGAAAGTACACTGAGGAGATTGTCAATGAGCGGTCACAAGTTGTGAAAAGTGTGAGTTAATTGTTGATGACTTATTATACGGTATTTATGTCGTGTCCCGCTTGTACAATCACTGGCATCTCCAATAAGTGTGTTAACGTTTCTGCATTAACCTTGTTAGGGTTCCCAATTCATGTCCTCCCGAGTACTGCAACTCTTTTTTTTTTTATGTACAGCATGTGTGTCACTGCTGACCGCTGCATCCATCACAGTTTCTATGTGCAGCTAATTCCTTCTCCATTGGCATGCCAGTTTCTTTGAAGCCATGACTTGCTCTGAACAATTTTTTACTGCTGATGAAAACATGAGTCAGAAAAAAGCATACAAGGTAACTACTACTTGAAATATAAAAATATTTTTGGGCCAAAATAAAAAATGAAACCATTTTATGGCCAAGTTTGAAAGCATTTTATATCGGAGGTGTACAGATTTTCCAAAAATCTAGGAGTGTCTCAAAATTCTAGGTACCGGAAGGGTGATATAAACCAGGTTTTGTACAGAGGATCTGCAAATATTAGGCAACACTAAAAAATTGTCACCTGGGGATTTGTGCACCTGTGTTCTAGACCACTGTGACCCTGAATCCAGTGGTGCTGTAGCCTCAAACAGACTTATTGTACGAACCCAAGATGAGGGACAAGTAGTGGCAAAATGGTAACTGGCATCCTTTTATACCTTCATATGGGACAGGTTTTGGCCTTTGAGCCCATGTTCTCTATATGTCTCCCCCACACCAAGTTTCAAAACTGCAAGCTGTCACTCTGTCCTGAGACAGTTACATTTGTTTTATCATTTAGACCAATCTTAATATTATCATCTCCCCCCCAATTGCAGACTTCTGATGTCGCAGAGCTGGAGCGCAAGATTGGATGTGGCCAGGTTGAAGAGCTGATTTTGCAGGCAGAGAATGAACTCATCCTTGCCCGCAAGATGCTTAGTTGGAAGCCATGGGAGCCGCTTATCACCAAGCCTGTCCCTCAGCAATGGACATGGCCACCTACAAAATGATCTTTCTTAGACACTGTATATAGTTTACTTATGTTCATATTACCTTAGTAATAAATCTTCCAGCCATTCTCTTCAGATTCTGGGTGTTTTATTCTATGAAGAACCCATGTCAAAACAAGTCATGATGTAGTGGTTAGGATTGTTGGTTTGTGTACAGAGATCCTAGGTTCTGTACTGCGCCCAGAGGCTGACCATGACTATACTTTATTGCGCTTTTCTGCTGTCGGTAATTAGTCACTATGCAGGAAACTTGCACCATTTATGGTGGTTACATTCCTGAAAATATCCCATGAATGGTAAAACCACAATGCATAAAGCTAAGACTTCAAAGGGAAGAATGGGGTCAGGGGAAACAAGATACAAAAGGTGGGTGTAAAAAAAAAATGGTTTATTGGAATTATGTCGGTGTTCCTGGCTGAAAGCCGTAGTGCTGATCAAATGACGCGGTGCATGGCGAAGGGCAAGACTGAAGACTTTGCACCCTTCTGCATTTCCTTATACAACTCCCTGCTTGGTGCCACAGTACCAGGCCTGTCTCATCAAGGGTAGATTGGGGTCATAAGTAGTCCTTCCCCTTCAATTATATTCTTCAAATGCTCTGGGTACTTACTGCCAGCCACATATCAGCAGATGCAGATTCTCCTGTCCAGTTCGTGTTGTGCACGCTCTATTTGCTTCTCAAAATTTTCAGCCACCTTTTACTGACATGGAAGCTGCCTGTCCCCTGTAGAATTTCATGGCCTTCTCCCTTACCACATCACCATTGTCTGATAACCCCTTTCTATGCCTCATCTTCCAGCCATACACGCAAGTCTCCTCCTGTCTTTTCGAGGAAAGACTCCTGATGACTTAAATGGAACACTGGCCTTAATGCTTCCCCTGATATTGTCTCCACTTTTCTTGATAAAAGAAATGGTCAGTTTGTTTACATCATAATGGCATGTGACTGCAACATTCTCATTTCCATGTCCAACTTGTCCAACACCTCCACTTTCTCTAACAAAAACATCACTTTGCTTTTGTTATTGTCCTTAAGCCCTTTTACCAGTACATACATCAGACATAATTAAAACCCAAGGCAACAATTCTAAAAGTTGTGAGAAGTGCAGTTGAAGTACATGCCATATCATGACCTTGAATAAGCGAAACCGCAGTGTGCAACTCTACAACTGAGGCAGGCCTGCTGCATGTTTTAAATTGTATAATATTCCTTGGCTAGCCGAAACCATGGTGTGTGAATGTAAGTGGGAAAATTAAATTACAGTTGACAGGTTCTTCTTTCATTATAGACTATGAGTTTTTAATCTGTGCCATTATCTGTTTAAAAAAGAAAGAAATTACAGCAGTCATACATCCATTGTTTGATGGCAGCATGCGATAGTGCATATGAATGCAGACATACATGTAATATTGGACGAGTATGAAGAACTAAATACTATATCATATATGAAGTCAATAGGTTTTCAGTTCTTTCTGAGGCATCAAATGCATCTTAATCAGCTTGTTCTAACAATATCCCATCTTAACAACAAACCTGGACCTTGTTAGCATCAAACCTAAATAACATTAAAATGGCATAAATGCTCTCTAATCAAGAACACAAGATGAACTAGTTCTCGAGTTAAGTGAACACCTGTCAACTGCTGGCCATACAGTTAAAAATGCAAGTGATGTTCTAGCTGACGAGTTAAGGACACTTAAGCAGTCAGGAACCCATGATGCATTGCCCTTGAGTTAATACGCGAGATGTATTAACTCACAAGTTAAAAACATGATGTGTTAACATCCCAAGTTGGGATACACGTGTTAGCTCTAGACCCTGTGTTAATTCCAGAGTTAAGAATGCACGAGACTGTGCTTAAGAACAAGTGGTTTGTTGGCTCTAGAGTAAGCAACATGATATGCCTGCTTTCAAATCAATAACAAGATGCCACAGCTCTGAGGTTTTACCACAGACTCTGTTAGCTCTTGAGTTAATAACACATAAGCACTATTTTGGTTCTCAAGTTAAAAACGTGACTCACCATCTCTTGTGCAAAGCCTTCAGTTAGGAACACGTGTTAGCTCAAACTATGTGCGTATGACATGGCAGCTTCAGGGCACTCCCACGCGCAGTCTTTGCCCAGTTTTCATCTGTCCATCTTGGAGATTATTTTCATGCCTTAATTCTTCAGCCAACACCACAACTCTAAACAAAGCTGTGATAAAATCTGTTATGTAGGGCACCTGAGAAATCCACATCATAAAGGCTGGGAACTGTTTCACAATGGAATGTATTTTCATACACTGTTCCAGCAGGTGAATAATTCCTGCATACAAAATAAATTACACTAACATTAATAATAATAATAATAATAATACAAAACTGAACAGATGCACCACCATCAGGGGCGTAGCTGGTGGGGAGGGGGGGGGGGGGGGTGTGTGGCCGCCCCAAGCAGCAGAGTCCAAGGGGCAGCAAAATGAATAACTTAAATGAAAAACATTGATTTTCTGCGCTCAACAATTTTTTAAATTTTGAGAAAGTTAACAGGAAATTCAGTAAATGTGATTTTTTTAAAGTTTGTACTTCCTGTTAGGGGCGGCCATTGTAATTCCTCGCCACGGGCACCAAGAAAAAACCTAGCTACGCCACTGGCCACCATCAGTTACAGTAATCACAAAAATGTAAAACTGGTACATTTTTGTTTAACTCATTGCATCTGACTTCTTAAAATACACTGTATGGTCTAACAATCATATGGTAAGTCTAACTTATCAGGTAGTTCATTCATTCATCTTGCTGAAAAATCCAGATTTCTTCTTCCAACAGAATGAGGATGCAGTTGCCGAACACAGTGGACAAGGTCACAAACAATCAGCAGTTTGTTAGGTGAGAGACCACTCCAATCCCTTGGCGTCACTTGTCAAGAGACAACAACTCTCAAATGCTTTTGTGTGATGAAAGCTGTTGTAGCTAGACACATCACTGTACCTTCACTAACATGTACTTTGAGAGTTACCTTTGAATTTAATACTCCATTTCAGTGTGTATCTTCTGGGATGTGACATTGAATCACTGGGTAAGTGGATCCCAACATCCAGTGGTGCATTATCACATCCCAGAAGGCCAGAATGCTCAATTACACTGCTGTGAAAACCTCAAAATTCGCAGTGTCCGTCATGTGTTTTGTAAACGCTGCCTATCAGAACTCCCAAAATTCATGTACACAGTATTGTCCATAGTTATGATTGCAACACTAATACAGCTGTTCTTAAATTTTAACTTTCACATAATATATAACCTTAGCACTAGATGGAGGTTAATGGCCACTTTACCTCTGACGGAAAGCCAAGAAGTACCCACTGGATGGGAGACTGCCGCTCTACACTCTTGCTTACCACACATAATACTGTACTGTACGCAGGGGGAAGAAAACATACACAGATGTTTCAGGCCCCAGTATAGCAGGATTACATCCACAAAGTCCCCATCATTTTGCACGACAACCTTCAGCGCAAGTCTCAAACCTTACGGTCCTCCTCCCTCAGTCACATGATTGCAGCTACTATGTAAGCAGACGAATACTGGCACCTCCACCACTCTGACTGCAGAAACACACTGATCTATGCGCACTCTCCCTACCTGTGACATCAGCCTCAGCTTGCTAACATTACCTTAGCCTGAAGCTGGAGACTTTGTGGAATTAATCCTGGTACACACGTGTGTACTATTTTCATTTACTATACATACAGCTGAATACAAAACGGTTGAGTGGGCCTTCTCCAAACTAAGTTCATCACCTTGAACACACCAGTGTAGACTATCATGTCCAAATTAATTACAGTGAAACCTGGACTTCATATTTCTGAAGGACCATTTAATATTAACATAGAATGAAACAAAATATAAAATCAAGGAAATTGACATTTATGTAGTTAATGGAACTGAATACACTAAATACTATATTACATTAAAAATGTCATCTAGTTCCCTTCTTTCACATGTCCGTCAAAGTAAGATGCTGTCTGCTGAACCCTGTCCAACTTGTTCTCGTAACTAATGAGGGCAGCCATCGTGTATTCATTCTATGCATGTAGTGGACATTTTTCCATGTCATACAGAGACAGGAGACTCCCATCCAGAGGGTTCTAAGTTTGAGCCTTGGTAAAAATTTGTGTGCAGACTTTTCAGCTCACAGCCTAATCCAAGGTGCAACCCCAGACTAGTTACAGTTTTGAACCCAGGACCTCCTGAATACAAAAAAAAAAGTGCTACCCACCACACCATGATGTTTGGACTGAAGCACATCAATGTTGGCAAAAAGAATATAAATTGTCTGAACAAGCAGAAAAGGGAGACATTATTGGACTGCTTCAATTGCCTCTGCTTGCAACATCAGATAAAACACATGAATATGAAAGCTACTCTGTTGGGTCCATTATATTGAAGTAGCTTCTATCCCTAATGAAGGCAGCATTTTATAAGAAACATTTCTCATTTGTCAATGCGGTAGGTGTTAAGGAAAATACCGACATCTCAAAGATCTTAGATAAGATACAAGTGAAGTTCAGACCTTCAAGTGATGTGGCAATGAAGGGTGGGACATTTATTGTCACTAGTATGTCCAGACTGACTCTGGAACCAATTTAGCCTTTTGGTCCATTCTGCACTAGTGTGGGGTGCTATCGGCACTACTTGCTTGGGATCCATTAAGTTTCAGTACATCAGAAGGGACGAATTTAAATTTTACTAAGGAAGAATGAATGGGTAGTGGGTTCTCTTTCCAAAATGGTATGGAGGCCAAAGCGTGACATTCATGGCCCACCTCTATCTTGTGCCAAAGTTGATACTGTATGGAGACTCCATCATAACCCCACCCCCACCCCCACTGCATCATGATATGGCATTTAGGCAGAAGGGCTGTAATTATCTAATCACTAAAAGTTTTATATACCACTTGGAATTCTACACAAAAAGGGCACAGTGCCTTCTTAACTGTCAGGTAACTCTTTGGACTAAATCAGCACTTGACTTATATACAGCATACACAAATCCACAGAAATGTTCACTAAATACCGTATTTTCTCAAATACATACTGCACCTTATGTAAAGTGAATGTGACCAAACACGGTGCACAAACTTGTGATGAGCTTCACAGTCATTCATGATTTTTTTTGTAATGAAGTTAGTAATGGTGCCCTTTATTGACAAAGGTATGAGGAATATTTGTTACAAAACCTGTGACACTAATCATTGTAAATACATTCTTAATTTCACAATCTTCGCTTCTGTTTGGGTATCCTCATGCAGCCAGTTCACAGTGTAGGAGCCAGTGTTATTCTGCGATGTACAGGGATATATTTTATCTGACAATAGCCATTAATCACTCTGATTGGCTCACTGAACGATCAAAACCCAGTAGACCTTCAACATTCAATGACAATGACTGTGCCTGTTCGGTGTGACGCACATCTCCTAGCCAAAGGAAAACATTTTCAGCACCTTCATTAAATGTGGTCAGTGAAAACCTCATATTAACTGCAAGACATTGAACTAAAATGAATACACCCTGACTCACAGCAAACTGGAACAGCAGTGACAGCAGCACTCCTACCGTCATAAAAAAGGGTCTAGAGTGGATACATGTTGTCAGACAAAATAATGTCCCTGTAGTGTGAATATCTTCTGCTAAACATGAATATTGAAGGCATGCATTTATGATCTTTCCCAGTGACTGAAAACAGGAATTGCACAGCTAACAAAAAATATGTTACAGTAGTCCTCCCATATCCGCGGGTGATACGTTCCAAGACCTACCACGGGTGCCCGAAACCGCGGATGGTAGAGAACCCTATATATAAATCATTTTTCGTTTACATACATACCTATGATAGACTTTACATTATATTGACCGTGCATTCTATAGCAATTGGAAGTTATTTATTTATCATACCAATAATATACCATTAATAATATTGTAAAATTGTGCATGAGTTGGTATGATAAATAAATAACTTCCAATACCTACGATAAAGTTTAATTGATAAATTACGTACAATAAGACATTGCCACCATTAGGTTAGTGATCCTGGCACCACGAATGCGGACATCGAGAGCGCTAGAGGCTAACTGGATGCGAGTAAAGAGGGCCAGCGTGGGTACAGAGGACAACGAGAGATGAGTCATGTACTGAGCGTGACGGGGCGGGAAGGTTTCACCATGTTACTGAGAATGGGGCGCAATTTGAAACTTATGAATTGTTTATTTCTGGAATTTTCCATTTAATATTTTCAGGTCGCGGTAAACCACAGATACCAAATCTGCGGATATGGGGGTTCTACTGTACTCTGAAACAGAAGAAAAACTATAAATACAAGCAGTCCTCACTTAACATCGCCACAAATGCTGTTTCATTTCAACACTGACACATTTTAATGACCTAAAAGTCTGATGAACCTCACCAGAATTTGATTTAACGCTGTTTTTGCTGACAGCAGGTGGGATAATCAATGACCAGGCTCCTGGGTACCTTTAATTAGTCCCACATTCCACTGTACATTTCAATTTTCAGAAACAATCCCCACATTAACTGAAGACTTACTGTATGTATGTGAGAAGTGGCAGGTTAGGTATGCAATATCAACCAAGAACAGATGGGTGGGGTTCCTTGCAACAACATTTTGCTTCAGAAAACAGAAACAAGTGTCTCCCAGTGCCAGAATATCATATCCTGGACAATACAAGGCTGCAGCAGTAACAAAGAACATCACATTCCAGTATCAAGTCACTATGTATTATGTACAGTTACACTCAAAATGTACAGTCTGACACTTCAATAAATTTACATAACTTCTCCCTCTTAAAAACTGGAGTGCATTGCTTATTCAAGGGTGAAAGGTATTCGAGAAAATATGGTCTTCATCTATGAGAAAGAATGAAAAAAAAGTAGCCATTTCTGTCCTTCTCTAAATGCACATTGCAGAGCCTGACATCCACATTTAAATCACTACCTGAAAAAAACACCAGTGTGTGGGAGTCAAGAGTATACACAATGTACACCCATCGCAATAGCGCGCAGATTAAAATAAAGGGAACTGTTGTGCATATTGTATCTGTACTATAAGAAGTACTGCATTTGTCTGAATATAAGATGGCCCTGCACATAAGATGACCCACTTTCAAAATCTTCAATTTTCAGGAAAATATCTACACAGAATGTGTTTAATTTTGTGTGCACTTCTACAATGACCCCCCAGTTTTTTTGATCATGAACTATAAAAAACTGTCTTATATTCAGGTAAATACAGTACACAGTTCCCACACTTGTGTCATCCCAGTGACCATAAAAGTGCCAGTATGGGCCAACACTGGTGTAAGTTCCGGTATTTGATGAACATCAATCAAACGAGTTGAAAAGAACACAAAGTGATGAGCAACATTTCACAGTAATAAAAATTTGTTCAAGTTGCCAGCCATCAGAATACCTGCTGTTTTAACTACTTGAGTCTTCCATTAAATGTCACATAAACATGTTACCAAACATGTACTAAATTTTAACAATCAGCTGCACAAATTAACAACCAAAAAGTCAGATGAATGTTAGTAGTTAGCTTCAAGCCCTTGACACTTCAACTACCCCTCCTTCCAAAATAGCAGCACTTAACTAGCGAAATTAAAAGTGTTAAGTTCATAATACAATTCAAGAAGATACTTAGAAACTTTCTACTTGAAGAGTTTTTATTTGGTGGAAGAATTTATAACAGTTGACTCCTAATTTGTAGGAACTGGGTTAAAAATGTATCTGTGTATTGTAATTGCCAGTGCTTTCTTCTGTGTATGATGTTAATCAGTGTCTTGTGAGGTCCTGTACATGTATGTAATTATATCATATTTACATGTTTGTTTGCTTTTACTGTAATTCTTATACTGTTTACTGTAACTACTCTCTGGACATGTCTAATATCATTCTGTAGTGATTTATGGATGAAATACAATGCAATACAATATAATAAATGGCTCATGTGTTATTGGAATTAAATTTTTCCCACGCAACATGAAGACAGATAAACACTAAACACAATTCTAGCTTCACATAGAAATGGTGGGAAAAATCAGCACTATATACTGTCATGGACTGTGAACCTGGATTTCAATTGTTATATTCTATGTACATGGAAATTAAATCTCATGCTACTATGGAGGTGGTAGCCATATTTTAACTTACGGCTAGAGGATTTTACATCGAAAGAATGTGACAGGAGGTTACTGAATAAGCCATAGCAGTGTGTTCCATGGTTAATGATGGTGAAAATGTATCCAAATGTGGGATGTTCCTTTCATTGTCTGATCATGACATGGGATGTACCGACACATTTCCTGTGTGACACAGCTGTGGTGCTCAGGTATGTGATAAATGGGACACCTGTATTACCAAAGCTATGACAGCACCACAGTAGAGGTAAGGACTTTTGGGCTCAACCAACAGCTATTGTGTCACAAGACACACCATTCGCTGATTCAAAGATCAGTGTCATAACAGAGGAAAGGTTCACAGACTGATCGGACATAAACCAAGAGCTGCGTTACAATCTCTTGTAGCCAACTCTTGAATCATCCTCGCACGGTTCATAAGGTACCTGGCTAGAGGCTGCATGGCCAGAGTTCAAAAGGGGATGATTTAAAACTTTCCCTTTACTGCTTTGCCCAGAAAGTGAAAAGTATCCATGTGGCCTCACATTCATGAACAGTGAGGGTGCTTTCCCAGAGCATCAAGTTATCTACTAACATTCATTTACAGCACAATGCAATACATTTCATATAATCACAGATATCTTGAGACTCAAAAAGTTAAGAACAAGTGCGACACCTCAAAACAGCAGGTACAAGATAAAAACTATGCTGCAGTGCCCACCATTACGTGGATGTGACACCCTTCCTTGCAACCAGCAGGTTCAGCACTGGATGTTTCTTAATGTAGTCCACTGCCTTTTTATGCGTCACCATTGTAAAGTCATAACCATTACACTGTAATGACATGAACAAGACAATTAATAATGCAGCTTCAACTGCAGAGGCTATATAGAATGTGACAGAGCAATTGCATACCTGTAATATTTTGTCATGCATCAGGAGTCCAGACTTCGCTGCTGGGCTGCCATCATGCACTTCCGTTACGTATATGCCCTGTAAATACATGTAAGTCTTCGACTGTACAAGCATCACTGTACCATAGCAATGGCTGGACTACCCTGAGGGCATGGAAAGAAGTTCCATGGATTGTGACAATGAAGGTTTTTCACTTTCTACTTTCCCTCCAGCCCACAGCTATTTTTATCAGTTATCACTGCTGACATTCATGTGACCCATGTCACTGGCTGGCTGGTGGAGAATGTGCAGAAATATGTTGCAGGGTAAAGTATACCTTTTATACTTTGGAGGAATATTTTAATTATTTTAACCATAACAAAAATTATAACACAATATGAATGTTGTAATTGAGCTTATGTTCTGCCTGTAATAGTTTGCTTAGGTTTCTGACTTTTAACCTTATTTCAATAGTTTTTGGTACTCTGTCATCTATACTTATTAGTACAATTTTATTTATTTTGTATGGATATCATCACATATTGACAACAACCTATGGCTATGCTTGTTAAGTATATCATTAAGTCTACTGTAAAGGTTATTTGAAGAATTCCATATCCCATGGTGTGGATTACTGTACCCTCTGTAGATTACTGGATATATAAATAAATATGAATATAAATATAAAACAACAATGATAATGATGATAACAATGACTTGTTGAACCTCAAATATATTTTACCATGGGCAGCGACTGCTAACACCACATTTTCCACGTACACATCCCCTGCATTAACCTTTACGACCTACATCATTTGTAGTATGCATATTTAATCCATTGGTTCCTATTACAATAGTCTTTCATTCTCTTCTTCGCACCTTGTTCCTTTAAGAAAAATTTTAATATTATCCTCCCATCTATGCCTAGATCTTCCAAGTGGCCTCTTCCCATCAGATTTCCCCATCAAAACCCTATATGTATTTTCTTCTCCTTCATACATGCCACTTGCCCCACCCATCTTATCCTCCTTGATTTGATCCCCCAAATAATAGTTGGTGAGGAGTAAAAATCATAAAGCTTCTCATTATGCAATTTCTCTCAGTCTCCTGTCACTTCCTCCATCTTTAGTCAAAATATCTTCCTCAAAACCCTAGTCTTGAACACCCTCAGCCTATGTTCCCCCCTGAATATGTCAAACCAAGTTTCACACACATATAAAACAACAGGCAAAATTATAGTTCTGTATATTTTAGTCTTTAAATCCTTAAACGTCAAACAGGAAGACAAAAGATTCTGGACCAGATGGTCTAAGACATTCCCAGAGCTTAATCTGCTCTTAATTTTTTCATGCATGCGATTTTGATTTGTTAGTGTTGTCCCCAAATATATGAACTCTGCTACAAGAAGAAACAAAAGGGCTAAACTGTACCATGCATGAGTGCACTTCCCTTACTACATAACCAATCCTATTACAATTTGATATATGTACATAAACATATCTGTACTTAAAGTAACAAAGCATAAAGGAAAGCAAAACGATGTAACCCAAGGGTCGCCACTTGCATGGAGAAAAAGATGCTTCTAAAATATTAATTCATTTGTTCACACTTGCTTCCACCCAACACAGGTATCCCTGACACAACCCCACTTAATGTTCCTTCATTTAGCAGTGTCTTATCCCTTTCATTTCCAGCCCCACTTTACCAGCTACAAATTAATTTGCATGAAAATGAAAAAGACACACTCTGGTACATGAGAAGACAAACGTCCCATTGTTGATGTGCCTATACAAAAACAATTAGAACAGATGCCGTAGAACACAGAGCAACAGTTGATCATAAAGTGGCCTAAAACTGTTAAGTTGGTGGTACAACACTTCTGATGGTGGACCTGTAAGGCAAAATTATGTCAGAAATCTTCCGACAGAGGACAGGACAAGGTTACGGTCAACTGAAATGTTCCAAAGTAAGCAATCTCACTATTACATTCCCTCCACTTCATCACTCGGCAGATTCATGTTAACTTTGCCATCGCCCAGAGGAACATCACTTGGACACTTCATTTCATGTTAAGCACTCTCTCGGTGGGACACATTCTGTGTCACTGCCTACACACTTGCCAAGAAAAGGGACAGCAATAACACAAGAGTAACAGCACATAGGAATTCGATGTTTATTCTGTTACTCGAAAATGTTATTCACATCTTTGTTGATTCAAATTTATAAAATATGTTGACAACTGACAAAAGAGAGTTGAACTCCTGCCTATGTAAGTTATTAGCACATAAAAATATCTCTATTTTCACAGATCTGAAATCATTAAAGTACACACAAGAGGGAAACCACCCTCCCTCAATTCCCCACATCAGTGGAGAATCAATGCTCTGGTTCCTACAAGCCTTGTAAGAAAATATGTATTTGTTATGAGACCTGAACGCATATAATGTTCAGTAAGAAATACAAACTGGTCACAAGTGCCAGTCTGAGACACATACATTATCTGTGTACCCTTGTGGACTCTTCCTGTAATCTTGGTCTATCCCACCACCAATCTTGAAGCCACATTTTAGGACCTCTCTGCCCTCTGGATCTAGCTCTGGCTCCTTGTGCAGTGTGATAGGAATCTGCAGGCAAAGAATACTTCACTTACATGCAGCGTCCACAACAGCACCCCCAGCCCCCAACAGTTTATTTCATCACAAAATTGGCAAAAGTGTTTCAAGATATCACGACCATCTATGAAAATTTAATGGCAAACATGTCAGTCCAATATAATACACTGTCATCCAAAAATGTGACCCATTTGATGCTGGTCTGAGGGTACATAATAAGGACAATATTAAATGAAAAAAATGGTCTCATTAGAGGATGTGTGGATACAAACTAATAAAATATAATCATGCCCCTATCATCATGTGATGAGAATATGCACATGTAAACAAAACGCATTACTTTATTTCACTTCTGTTTGCTTGCCTCATCTCACAGAACCATAGTCCTGCCACACGATGATCACAGAAACACAATTCACAACTGCCAACATATATAAACGAAATACAGGAAGTAAATAACCTATATGTATGAGTATAAACTATGGAACAGCCTGTGTTTGTGTGTGTACAATTTGTACTACCTAAGGTTACACTTGGGGTTGTGTGTTTATAAACTGAGGTTAGGCATGGGTATGTGTATGTACAAACCAGTTCAATCTCTAAGTTTGCATGTATATAAACCAATGTTAGGCTTGGGCCTGTATGTACAAAATAAGGTCATGCGTAATATTTGCTTAAATACCGATCTGTATTAACCACCCTGACAGAAATACGGTTAGGCTTCTGGTCTGTGTATAACTTGGTAGCCGTAAATGGTGGTAACCCTGACGTCACCTACTGCTATCTTATCCGTGGTATCCACTTTCGAAACATATTTTTAACATGAATTCCGTTAGACGAGTTTTATAGCAGGCCACAACTTCATGCAAATGTTATGGCTATGGCATTACAACTCCATAAAATATTGCTTCCCTTGCACATGCGAATGTCCTTCAAAAATATCTTAAACACCTGCCAACAAGTATTACTTCGGAAATAACATGTCCCTCTTTTACATTAGTTTTAAAACTTACATACGATCAGAGTTGCGGCCATAATCACAATAGTCGGTACGAAATTTAAGTTGTGGCAAGTGGTGGTATATCTGGGTTATTACTACTAAAGGATGACCTCATGCAAGGTATCCGCCCTATCACAAACTGTACGTGGGCGTCGCATCCTTTATTATTCCAATACACACAACCCCCAATTCCGCAACCCACTTCCAATTCGCATTCATCCGTTGTTTCAACTGGTCGCATTGGGTTACCGGCGAGGTAATGTGTCAACAGACGGTTAAACCCACCAAACACAATCATACAGTACCAGTTACTTACGCTCAGGCATTCCATCGCCGTCCCCGCCTGGTGCTGAAATGCCATTTTGGCACACATTTCACAGCCTTTTTTGGGTTACGCGTTAATATTAAACGAACTGCACGACGAAACTATTATTTCTCCTTTCTAACAGGGTTATCTCTACTCCCACAAACCCTTCCACCTCCTGCTCGCCTTCTGCCTTCCAACTCTGCTCCGTACTTATACGTGTATTCTCTGATCCACAGAGGATAGCGCATGTGATACATCGTATCTGGTAACAGAGTACAGATTATTACGCATCGAGCGTGAGTTAGAGATTTCGGGAGTGTACGAGATCACGTGCACAATCAAAAGTAATTATCGATTGACAATGGCAAACTTACTAATTAGAATACAAAATAGGTTGTGACAGCAGCACATGGGCATGTCTAGCTAATAAAATTCAGGAGAAACTTGTAATTAAATATGGCACATAAATCCATCAGAAAATTCGCATGGGTCAAATGTTTAGTAAAGATACCTATAAAACAAAATGATTCGGTTCATTGACCCTTGAAGACGAAACTACAGCAGAGTCTCGAAACGTTAGACAATGAACACACAGTGACAGACCGCAATATCCTAGAAGAACGGTTTTCCCAAAATGATATTAGTTACAACCACATTCAATGCAATAATTACTTCACTTCTATCCTCCCCCGCTTCGTACCTAGAAACGCGAAATTAAACACAAAAACGCTCACCGTTGTTTCAATTGCCTGTGACCCTCGGTATTCGGATTTTACCGTGGTGAACGAATGATATTTTGCTAAGTTATTACACACAGCATATTGGTTAAAGCCATATCGTACTGTTCTGCAACTGAATTTGCTCAGATTTTGAATAGACGAATTGTTCCGTAGTCTGCACAAAATGGACAACTGCATTACGCACAGCTGTACCAAGAATGTTGAGGAGGCCATCCACAACAGTGGTGCAAATTAGATATTTTTTTATCCTTAGCTTCCTAGGAGTAAGTAACCATTCATCCAAGAAAATACAATGTTCATCAACTATGCTGAGAGTTGATACACTGCTTCTTATTGCAGAATTGAAATTATTTCGTAAATTTACAGCTGATGCTGTCTATGAACTTCAAAAAATTACGCGTGTATAACAAACCACAACTATACAGTACCCATCAGTAAATTTTGCACGATTGCAGAAGAATGTTGCACACTTCACGCATTTACGGATGCGTGGTTCTTGAAAAGCAAGGCTGCATGTGAGATAACGCAGTCTAACCAAACATATTGCAATGAAGCTACTGCAGATGAATCATACGGTACAATCTGGTTCCACTTTAAACTGAACGCTGTGTCGTGGGGTAGAAAAATGCATCTTTTTCTGTGGGTTGGACATAGCTCCAGAATGCTCATCGTTAACTACGCAAAACATTATCGTAGCTGAGCCAATTATTGCGGATTTATCACATCTATTTTTTAGGTTGCATTCTGCATTATCAAAGCCTAGATAAGATGACTCAAATACATATGTGCTACGGTTATAAAACTACAGTGTGCTGTTCTCTGGATGTGAATTAACATTACACATGTTGAGACAGACTGAGAAACTAGTTCAGGACATGGTCATGATATGAGTGGTGCGAAACCTCTGGTTTCTAATATGACCTCTGCCTTGTGTTGACAGAGTGATTGCACAGTACTATGTTCCTTGACAGAACAGTTATAAGTCTGCTGTGCCTCATGGAGTCATGCTGAACAAGTGCTTTTGCCATTTCAAAACGCACCAGCTTAGGAGAGCTGATGGCAAAGAAATTCTGCTTGTGAGATTTGAAGTTCTTACAATGGTGTTGCTGAAAGTTCAGTTCTTCTGGGACATGATGCTGTGACACACAGTCACATCCCAGAACTAACATTACTCTGCTTAAACAATTCTCTTTCAATTTACACGCCATAAACCCTTAAGCTTCAATGTTGTGTGCATCTTCCGGGGATTAATGCTGCACTTCAACTCTTCTGAGTGAAAGACTGGAATACAACAGGTTTTGTCATACAGAACTACACAAGGCCTTATACAGCTCTGATAAGAAAAAATATACTGCATTTAACAAACAAATCTTACAGAATAATACAGATTGTACAAAAAATAAATGTCTTTGTAAGTTCTTTACTCTGAAAATTAAAAACAGTATCTCAATAAAAAAAAAGTACAGACTGCAAGCAGTCTCTTCACTCCCCATTAAAAATGAAAGTAAAATAATTATCTAAATTGCTGAAGTACAGGGACAATATTTTATCTGACAAATATCATTAGTCAGGAGGATAAACTGTATAGAAACAGCCATCACACTGCAGACATTCTGAAAGAAAGATGTACTATCTTCAGTTCCCCCAGCACAACTTCCACATCCAAGGAACATGTTTGTTTAATGTAACACACCTCTGCAGCCTGAACGAAACCATTTCCAATACCATGTTTAAATATAAAGGGGTAAAGCAATCCCATTACAGGCCTGGACAGACCCTTAAGGTTCCAGGAGGTTGAGGCCCCCAAATTTATAGACAATCGGCACATGAAGGTGGTAAGGTTGTCAGCCCTACGCACCGGCCGCCTTTACCCCCCAGGAAAGATTCCTGGTACTCATTTCTGTTAGAGGCTGAGTCGACCCCAGGGCCATAGTGTGACCGAAACGATTATGTCAATGAAACATTCCAATTACACCATCGGGAATCGAACCCGCGACGTTCCGGCTTGTAGCGCAATGCCTCAACCAACTGCGCCACCGCTTGCCCCATGTTTAAATATGGTGAGTTAAAATTTACATTAATCGCAACACATTGAACTGAAATGTGTGGACTCTGCCTCATGACGAACTGGAACAGTAGCATTCACTGCGCTGACTGCTGTTATGTGAAATGGTCAGAGTGAAGTGTGATGCAATTTGTAAGATAAAATAATGTTCCTGTATATGGTCTGACAGTGTCCGAACATTATGACCGACTGAAACTGATCTTGCTTAACTATCACTGTCTGTTATGCAACCCAGCCACCCTCTACGCAATACAGTGTCGTCAACAGTAGTCAGTACACAATCCTGTGGGTTGTGGTATCTCCACAACATAGAATAGAAAAGAACAAATAATATGTGACTGTATGTTGTATGTTATCTCCCTTGTCCAATGTCTGATGTAAGTAAAAGTAAAGTTCACCCTAGAACAGGCCATGAAGGCCCAGAGGGTGAGTAGAGGTACAGCTGTACTCTTTCTTTAACCTCGGCACTAGATAGGGGTGGGTGGTCAACACCATGCCACGGCGACTTTACCCCCAGGAATGACCCGGTACCCATTGTACCAATGTCTGATGACTGTAATGCCTATACATATGCATGACCACCTCATCTGGTACAAGACTCAATATTTTGTACCTGAACACACTCCATGCACATTGTTGGGTTCAGTGTTTGAAAACAATGATACGGTAGAACCTCGGTTATCCAAACTTCGCTTAACCGAAACTCTGGTTCACCAAAACCGGCTGACGTGTTATTGATGAAGCGGTGGAGGACATTGCAGCCAAAAAAAACATTGTGAAAAAAAAGTTCAAACTAAAATATCAGATTTTTTTCGTAGAAATTTGTAGTGTTGTATTGTATTTTAAGTATCATACACTTTCTTGTGCAATAAATTTTATTAACATAAGATGCGTTTCTGAATAAATGTTATTTTTATTGCACGTTATCACGTCTAGCCGAATTTCTAAATTATCCAAAATTTTGCTCATCCTAAATCGGGTCCGCCCCCTTTCTTTCTGATAATCGAAGTTCTACTGTACTTTCAAAGGGCTCTGGCTCCTCCAGGCATATTCTGCCCTCTGTGAAGCAAACTCCAAGTGTCTCCCAGTGAAATCCCTACTGAGCTCCAATGACCAATACCCAGTCTGCTCCTCTGCTGAAATACATGTACTGCAATCAACTGGACCGTGGCAGTGGTTGCACAAGGATGAAGTTGGACTGTTACTTTATGATCAGTAATCAATGTATTCCAGTAAAAATATGCTGGGCTGAAGAACAGTTTCTTGGCACTTAACAAAAATGAAAGAGGAATTGTTAAGTGCATTTGAAAGGAAAGTGCTGAGGAAAATTTTTAGGCCTGTTAAAGACAGTGAAGTGCGGTGCATACGATATAACAGAAAATTATACAAACTGTTTAGAGAACCAGATATTATGGTAGTGCTGAAGAGATAGCCACACTTAGGTAGGCAGGACATATGATCAGAATGATAGTGAAACACCACAAAGAATTGTCAATTATAACCCAGAAGGAAGCAGAAAAGTAGTGAGGCTCATAGTAACACGGATTTATATTGTGAATAATAGCACGACAAAGGTGGGTGTCGGAAATTCGAGAACGGAAGCTAAGGATAGAGATGGATGGTGAAGAATCGTGGAATAGGCCAAGGCACATCTAGGGCTATAGAGCCACTGACGATGATGTAGAAGAAGAAATAGTAGCAGTAGTAGTAGTAGTAGTAGTAGTAGTAGTAGTAGTAGTAGTAGTAGTAGTAGTAGTACAGTTCTGTCTTGTATCTGCAAGTTAATATTATTGTGTTTTCTTGTGTTCTATCTGACTAAAACTGTGCACAAATTTCACTTTAGGTTTGTTACAAACTGAACACCCAAAAAATGGCAAGCAGTGAAAAGTGATGGACGCAGTGACAGACTTCTGTTCTTTTACAGGGCCTAAATCTTTTTCTGCAAAGCTAGTGAAGAGATCAGAAACCCCACACATATTGTCAAGGTCAAAGTAGTTCTCCAGAATCCAGCATAATACTTCACGGTCTGTCTTCTGCCCACTCCAAGGACACAAAGAGCATGTGTCAACTAGAATATGCATAGGATGCTTCTTCTGTGTTGCTTATTGTGCCAAATTATGACAGTCAGTTAGAATGAAAATGTAAGAAGGAAATAGAATCAAAGATCATATGCAACATCCTATAGCCTTATGCAGCAACAGCACAATCTGAACTCAATTCTCCACATTCACAGTTAGGACTGTCTGGCATCTGCAACATATGAATAACATGATTAGATACCATTCATGACAGGATTCAACACAAAAGTAAAATAGATTTAACACCTTTTTATAGTAAGTCAGTGCTGTGTGTGCACGCACTGTAACTCAATGCAGTATTCTCACTCTCAGTTACAGTATGACTTGGTAACCAAGGTTCACCCAAAATATAAAACCTTAGATCTTTCATATGTCATTTTCCCATTGGTTTTTCTAGAAAAGATTTCCAGTCTTGACTAACCCAAAAGGTACTCCAAACTCCAAAGTTATCATATCCTTGTTACGTATTATTATTATTATTTAGTTATAACCTTTATGTACGATATTTACAATTATATACCTGAAACAAATCATATTTCTAGGGTATATAGTTTTGCAGCCATTCTGTATTTACAATTTATGCTACATGCAATATTAGTTTCTCGTATTGTTGCTGCTGTTGTTGTTGTTTACTGTTACATACAGTGATAATTTATTATATTTTACCTACACCTATACAACAGAGTTTCCCCTCAGTGGTCCAAATTCAACTCGCCCGCTATATAGCTCAGATGACCAAGGGACTACCGAATTCATTTTACTGCTGGAGTGTCTGTGCTGTGTGGATCTTCAACCAGCACTATGATGCTGTACTTAACTTATGGTCTGGGCTCTGCAAGTAAACTTACATTCGCAGGCAATGTGAATAGTCAACTGGTCAAATCAGCCTTCTTTTTCGAGTTCCCAGTAGGGATACAAGTTGGAAGCCACGCTGAAACCATGTGATGGCACTGGCTTAAGGGCGTCCTCCAGTATGCACAAGCTGGTGTTTCTTGAGGTGAGCACGTTGACGAAACGCTTTCATACATACGTCACATGAGTATGGACGTTCTCCGGTATGTACACGCTGATGTTGCTTGAGATTATCATGCATACTAAATGCTTTTGTACAAATACTGCAAACGTAGGGACGTTCCCCCGTATGTACACGCTGATGTTGCTTCAAATTGTCATGCACATTAAACGCTTTCTTACATATATGACATGAGTATGGACGCTGACCCGTATGCACACGGAGATGACGTTTAAGACCACTTTGCTGACTAAATGCTTTCTCACAAACATCACACGAGTATGGACGTTCCCCAGAATGCACACGCTCATGTTGCTTAAGATTACCTCGATGCCTAAAGACCTTGTTACAAATGTTACATGAATAAAGACATATTCCACTGTGTACAAGCAAATGTTTCTTCAATTCTCTTTCACGACTAAAAACATTCTGACAAACATCACACGAATAAATACGTCTGTGATTTGTTAAACTGTGAACATCACTAGATGACATCTTATGAACTTCAGAATACTGTGCATCACTCTCATATTCCTTCATGTCAATGTAATTCATATGTGGATTAGTAGTAACAGCAAAATGCACTCCCATTTCACCTGTCTTCAAAGCCTGGAAAAGGGGAAAGTTGCAGTGAGTAATTAAACGTCTTACACAGATGCAAATTTTAACTGAAACAGAATGATATTTATTGCTGATGTAAAAATTCAACAACTTCAAGAAGTTCCATACACATTCTTCACACCGTGGTACTCTAAATGCTGCAAGCCGTTCTAAACACATTAAGTACAATGTTCAAGGGACACATTAGCTTCTGGTCTCTGCTGATGATAATTTATTAGATAAAAACATACATACCATAAACAGAAACACACAGACACTTGATTAGTTATTGGTAGAGAGGTTGGTCTAGAAACTACGCGTATGTTCACATCTGGTGAACAGAATGCAGAACACAATCACAATATAAAGACAGTGAACAAGTCCTTTGAAAATGTTGCAAATATAAAATATTTGGATATTACACTGACAAATCAAAATTGCATATAAGAAGGAATTAACAGCAGATGAAATTCAGGAAATGCCTGATACCATTTGGTACAGAAACTTTTGTGTTCCTGCTATTTAAGAATACAAAGGTTAATATACACAGAACCATAATTTTGCCTGTTGTTTTTATGGGTGCGAAACTTGGTCTTTCACATTACGAGAAAAAGTATGCTGAGGGTATTTGAGAATAGGGTGCTGAGGAACGTACTTCGACCTAACAGGAACAAAGTAACAGGAGGCTGGAGAAAAGTGCATAATGAAGAGCTTCAGGATTGTGTTCATCCCCAGACATTATTTGGGTATCACAATAAGAAGAATGAGACGGGCAGGGCATATGGCAGGTAAAGGAGAGAAGAGAAATGGAGTAACCTGAAGGAAACAAGCCAGTTCGAACACCAAGGCACAGACAGGAGGATATCATTAAAATAAATCCTAAAGAAACAGGACTAGAGGGTGCAGTCTGGATTCATCCGGCTCAAGATGGACAAGTGGTGAACTCTTGTGTGAACATGGTAATGATCCTCAGTCTGTGTACTTGCCTGTATAAGACACCAAGTTTCACGACGTGACTAATAACCATCACTCACAACTGAGCTCTTTTTGTATATACATGGATTTAATGCAACATGTTTTGGTTCAACAAGAAGCCATCATCAGGATAATAAGACATTAAAGACATTATTATGTAAGTTGCATAATATTATTTCACATAATCCATGTATGTGGTTGAGAACTCAACTTCACAAATATCACAAAAGTATACAATAAGCAAAAACCAGTTCATCTAAAAACTTGTGTTATATCCAATAAATGTGATAAAATACGAAGTTAAAGTACCACATAAAAATACACCAAGTTTCACACTTACACAAAACAATACGTAATAAAATCTTGTAAATTTAAATTTTTACCATATATTCATGACACATGGACACAGACATGATTTACCTCACTTTCAGTTATCTTAGGTGGGAATGTTTGCAATGCAGAATCTTCTTCCTGCTTGATACTGACCGTCTCATGGTCACTGTCAGAAGATGTGTCATATGTCTCGCTATTGGAACTGGGTTCTGATTTAATGAAATCTGTTATAACCTGCAACATTATGACAATTCAATCATTATGACAACAATGTCTACTCAACTGAGATGTTATGCAGCATAGTTTGGTAGTTACTGACGTTTTGGGACAACCTATTGGTCCCATCTTCAAGGGTGAAGACGGGATTGATAGTTTGTCCAGAAACATCAGTAACTTAACTACCAATCTACACTGTGCAACATCCCAGAAGAGTGAAGGTCTCATTTACAACACAGTGGAAGCCTGAAATCACGCAATGTCTATTCTAACTACCTGTGACTTACCATTGTGTGGTAATGGTTTGTTTATCCAACATGATTGGGGAATGGGGGCCAACAGATCAATTCTGCTGATAGATGCAATGGTAACTTGAGATAAACAAATTTTAATATGATGAGAAAATAAAAAACAAAAATAATACACACAGCATTTACAAGACACTGCACACAACAAAGTATGCAGCACGGCATTCACTGTCTCCCAGGTGTTCTGGGAGTTGATACATTAACGTCTTCCTCTGGGAAAAGTAAACCACAATGGACTCTATGGAAAAATGAGCTGTTAGAACAAACTTGCCGCTAAACATGAATACAATTTTAGTATGTCATGCCTCATGAAAAGGAGTACTGTAGACAGAGACACGATGACATCTCCATTGCTCAGTTAAAGTCACTGCACTGTGATGGACACACATCAGAAAGATGTAAGGATAGATGGATGGATTAATGGTGAATGAAAAGACATACTAAGAAAGATACACAAAGAGATGGAGTCTATTCAGAATTGGGTGAAAATCCTCAACCAAGATATTCTAGTCTACCTCTGGTGATGAAACATGCAAAAGGGAGAAGTTCCCATGCAGGCGTAAAAACAACCATTACAAAAGTGTACAAAATTTTATTTGTGCACAATTACCACACAAAAATGTCAAAAGCAGAAAAAGTTGCTTCTTGAACAGGCATGGTAACAAGTATTATGCTCAAGATTTTCAAAGAGTAGAGTGAAGCTTGGATTTTATGTTCTTTGAATTTATATTTTCCTTTACTCGACACACATCTTTATCGTTCCCACCAAAACTTACACAAAAAAATTTTCTTTGAATATATGTGTGCTTCCTACCCAATTCCTTGATTATACTTCACGTTATATTCACCGTGCATTTTTGTACAATTGATTATCCTTGATTATACATTCACACTGAGCATACAAGGATAGGCTGCTGTCATGTGAAATACTTTAAATTGGAAAACCAAGGGGATGAAATAATTTTCAGTTATAACGTCCTATGTCCTCTATTTTCTTGATGTCATATGTGTCATATGGTGTGTAGCGTGCAGTAACCCCAGCTGAGTTACCTACACTGGTCTGTTATTACAACATGGCAGTAATGCCCAGACCAGTAGATTATCCAGGTTTTTTTGCTCTATGCAACCTATGAGGTGCAAACACGTCCACAAGAAATGGCCACTAGTTCTTTAGTGTGATATACAACTCACCTCATTTTCAGTCTTCATTAGCGGGTAACTTATGAAGAGAGGATCCTCATCCTCTTTTACATCATTCAGCAGATTTTGGTTTTGTGAAGAAGTTGGGTATAATTCACCATCTGAATCGGGTTCACATTTTATGAAATCCATTCTGTCCTGTTACACCACAATAGTCATTCACATTATATTCCATCCTACTGTACTATCCACCATCACTGAAAGTCACATCCATCACAGCAAACCCTTACCTAAATTAACGTGATGTGTAGGTGTGCAGGTCTGCTGCATATCAAGGGTCACGCCCACGTTACCATGCTGTATCAAACCCCTGTACTGGCTCTTGAGAGGGTGGGACAGGTCATACATTTGTTAAAATATGACCAAAATGTTCCAAATCATTTGGATGCAGACGATGGGTACTGGAGACTGTTTCTCCAGTGGTAAAGCAGCCACGCTTTAAAGCTGACCACTCACCTCCATCTAGTGCCATGGTTACGATTTATTGGAGCTACACCTCCATCTCCCCATATGCCTTCACAGCATGCACAGGGACAGCTTTACTGACTAAAAAGCTGACTTCAGTAAAAGAAGCGGTCCATCATGTCACTGTGTAATGAACTTGGCCTATCGCAGAGATCCACAAATCCTAAGCACCAGGTCACCTGCAGAACCAAATTTTGTATGGTGGCATCTAATATTTTTAGCATAATTATTGCACTATTTTTCACATCACATATGAAACATTTATGGAAGATACTTCATGTCACCCTTCTGGTGCCTAGAATTTGGAGGAGACTTCTACATTTTTTAAAAATGTGTGGACCCCTGGCCTACTGTACTGAATATACATTAAATATACTTGGACTTGTATAATGCGGTCAATTTCACCAATATACACACTGTCATGCTGTTTTCTGTCTCTGCAGAAAGCTGTGTGGTGCCAAAATCATGATTCCACAGTATCAAAAAGCCTCTTTGCACTCCATGACAAATACATCAAACACTGCTTTTGCCAGCTGAGAGTTACCATTGAATTACTGATGACAGCAAAATAAGTGAGGCAAAAACAGACGCATCCTTTACGACAAACTGAAGGTATTAAAATTTGTGCTCATGAAACAGTTTCCAAACTGTTTCCTTCTTCAAAGCAGAAAATAATGGATAGAAATGAATACAAAGCCACGGTGTATATTACAAAGTGTGAATAAAAAGAAAATAAATACTAATAGTATGTAATGTAATGTACCTGCAGTACAATGCCTTAGGTTCATTTAAGACCTTAGAGGAACAGTTTTGTTAAAGCATAAAACTTCAATAGCTAGACTGTCCTGCTGATGGTGACATTAAACTCACTGGAACAGCAAAGCATTTCATCACTAACACAAAGAAGATACTCAGATAAATCACACCCCTGTTCTCATAAACTATATAAAAATGTGGAATTCAACTGGGTTTCCCCAATGTATGAACAGTATTAGTCTTTAAGAGATGCATGATACTCAGGATAATTAACACTTCCACATTTGTGAATAAACAACTGTAAATAGTAAAAGCCGCAAAATCCTTATGCAACAGCCATTATGTCCACTGAATGTGACAAAATTAGCGGCTTTTAAGTTGAGAATATAATCGAGGCTTTATTCTCCCAAATCTCAAAAAAGAAGATATTGTACATCACCTGTATTTATAAATTTATGCTAATTTGGGTAGTTCGCTTTGTGTAATGCTACAGTTAAAAGAAAATGAAGCATTCACAAAGTGACAGAGGGGAACCACTTTTAGTTACTTAAAATTTGGCGATTAATTTCGAGTGACCAAATCCATATTTAAAACACGTGTGTTCTCTTTGTACTGTACTTCCTATTAACAATAATACTTTACGGGTTCTCCAACATAATAAGGTATTCCAGGCTGAATGCCAGAAAATTTGTTGCTGTCACCTAGAAAGTTTCAAATCGTACATGATCTCTAACCTCGAAAGGTAATAGGACCAAAAGTATTTAAATCTTTCTGTTATCATGCTACCGACACGCACATACATGTTTATGCTTAAATGGTCATACTTACATCACAGGAAATTTATAGCCCCCGTTACTTCTGACCCAAAAACATAACCTAAATTCCCGTACAAACAGCCAACAACACTCGTACATCCGTGGCTGCCAGCTAGCTCACCTACGTGTAATCACAGATAACAGAACAGCGCACCACGACTGCAGAGATAGTTGTGCACTGTCATAGCGGCACCATGCCTATTTCCAACATACATAAAAGCAATCCAGTAAGCTGTGTCAATGTACTATCCGTAACAGACATACTGTCACCAACTGGTACACGTTGTTAAAACACAATATGCAATCACTTTACACAAATCCCGACATGTTTCAGTGCACTTGTACACCATATTCAAGGAGGAACATATTTAACACTTAAAACACAAGCCCAGTTGTTAAAATGTTCATAAAAAAACATTATTTGAACCACCACACGTTGACGTAGTATGTTAAAGTAAGTCTTAGAAAGTTCGATTCTGGGTCAGTCTATGTGGGATTTGTGGTGGACAAAGTGGCACTGGGACAGGTTCTTCCCCGGGTATTTCGGTTTTCCCCTCTCAATTTCATTCCACCGGTGCTCCATTACAAGGAAAAAAAAAACCTAATCATAATCATCAGAGGGTTGCACAATACGCCTCTAGCCTGCGGTGCGTCCGTAGCATCTGTTGCAGGGCCCTTAACCCCTCCTACCCCCAAAAAAAGTCTTAGAAGTGTTTGGTGCATTGAAGATTATCGTTCACTGCCGACGTCGTAAAATGCAGAGTTGCGGATGCAAGCATTATGTTTAGCTTTTTTGGCCTAGTATGGGCTTCGTCCAGCTGCTTAAGTGCAGTCGTTTACGTATTGGTGGCTGTAGGAATACTGCAACATTGATGTTTCGAAAAATTTGTAACCGTGCGTGAGTGTATGGTGGTGAGACTGCGCACGATAAAGCGGAGGATATAAATACTGCATAACAACAAATGATGGTCCCCCCATGTGCAGTATTCTGTTTCGCGTTAAGAAAGTCCCTGTATTATGTGTAAGCGTCTATATGACGGGTTTTCACACTTTTTCGCCGGCGTACCACTAAACGAAATTTAACAATTTCAATGCATCACCAGTATTCTTTATACTTAAATAAAAAAAAGGTGAAATTCGACAGACTGACAGTGGGAATGAGTAATATAATGTTACTAGCAATGTTGCGTCTGATGAAATAGAGTGAGTCATATATAGCGGTAGGGCCATTGAGGCCTGTAATTTTCTAACGCGCTCACGGAATGAAAGAAACTAAGGTAACACTACATGAATTCATGGTGAACTGGTTGACTTTACATCAAATATTGAAGCAAGTTACATCTGCTTCCGACCATTCTTTCAAGAATTCCATGCAAAAACGACTCGATCGTTCTATGTGAATCACTCTGTATATGGGGTTTATGTTTAATTTAATTTTTAAAATTTTTATCCATGTTAAATTTCGATTTTTTATTAAGGCCGCGTACCAGTACACAATGGTTGGCGTGTAGGTAGTGGTACGAGTACCACAGTTTGAGAATACATACTCTAGATGGATCGTAAAACAAACTTTGCTGTTGCTTGTTGGAATAATGTTTTGTATGTGAGGCATCACAAAATTAGTTTTGAAACACAGATGAAAAGAAATATTCATATCAAATGTGAACATTATGAGAAGTATTACTGGGATATTTTTGGCTCCTTTTATGCATTGTCACAGTTAAAAATATATTAAATTTATATATTTCAGAGTTACAAATCTTAATTCTATTCATCTTATGACTATTCAATGCAAAAAATGTAACTTTGCAATGCATGTATTGGTGCTCATAATCATGGAGGATATTTTAGTGATAACAGAATTTATATATGTGAACAAAAAGTGCACAAGTTTAAATTCACTTGTGTATTCTAAACCTGATCTCATGTTTCAGTGATTTCTATATCATTCACAAGGAAGCATTTGATTTGCGGACTGCTCCAATCAGCTGACTGATTACTGTAGTTAAAACGGGAACTACTCTTGGAAGAATTCTGTTCAACTTGACAAAGGCAGTTTCAAAAAGCAAAACCAAATTTCATATATCAGCACATTCCAGGTAAAAGTGTACTGGGTATATATGTGCTAAGTGGGAGAACACTTTCATTGCTTTGTTGGTGGGGGGCGTACCAGAATATGCACATGCAAATTCCTGTTTAAAAAATTTCAAATACTTCAATGAAATAACAAACAAAAAAGATCCTTCACATCAATTTTATATTGTTCATAACCGTGCATTGTCACTAATCAAAACACACAATACTCAAACCAACAATGTGCACTCTTTATTATTTTTATATGGGGATCGAAACATATTAGATTAGTCTACATATATTGTAATATATAATATCTAAAAATAATAAGAGTGCATTCTGTTGGTTTGAGTATTGTGCATTTTGATCCATCACATACATTGCTTAAACAGGTACCCGATCTCTAACATGAACTGCAATGGAAGAACTGCACATGGTGTCCCTTTTATTGTGTTCTTGAGCAAGACACCTTTATCACACAGAATGCCATGATCCACAGGGACATCCTGTAACAGCTGACATGCTCAGGGACATAATAAAAGAAAAACCCTATACTTGATAATCCACTAATTGCTCAGGAAATCAAGGAATTTAACTCTGCCATCTTTCAATTCAGTTCTATTACCGTGTTCACAGATCCGTCTAGCGGACACCATCCCGAGCCACACCCTATTTCTTTAATGTCAGGTTCAATATTACCCTTCTACCTTTTCATACGTCTAACAAGTGGTCTCCTCCCTGTAAGTTTCCCACATGTGAAATAAGCCCAGCGTTTCTCACCCTCCTCAAGCTGATCACTCTAACAATATCTGGTAAAAAATACTAACTATGAAGATCCTCATTAAGCAGTTTCCTCCTGTTACTTCTTCCCCCTTAGGTCCAAATATTCTCGACACTTTCCGTTCAAATACCATACACTCGATCTACATTCTTCACTTCGAAAGAAAGCCCACGTTTCACACACATACAAATGTAGTAAATTATAATTTCGCACACCCTAATCTGGCTCTCTTTTTTTATCTGATAATTGTAATTGGCCACTTCAAGCTGCTAATCCCCCACATGAATGGGTGGTCAGATGAGTGGAACACATTCAAGGATCAATCTTCTGACAGGATGTGGCAGCTGATAGTTGTCAGCTAAAATAATGACGTGTGTGTGTAAGCACAGACCCAGGTCACAATAAATTCTTGGATGTTATGGATGTCAGATTAGCAGCCACACAGAAGAGCTCAAATTCACCTACATTATGTAACCTTTCAAAGACAAAATTTTAAGAAAATTGAAAAGACACATCAAGCCAGGTGTAGTACTGAGTGAAAAATATGCTCTAACAGCTTAATGTTATGACACAAATATACGTAGAGGATTTACAGTACCATAATCAACAATTCAACATGAAAGTTTCTCCAACAAAAACCAAGAATGACAGTTTTTAAGGGAGAACATCCAGTCTCCTGCAGAATGACTTGTTCAATTTAACTGTGGAACCGGTCTCTCATTTCACACATTTAGTATGAAACAGACTATAAAGCAAACAGACAAATATACATTTCGAGTAATATGCGAGACAACAGACAGGGCATTAAAAAGAAGAGCAAGGAGAGAAACAGTTGAAATGTTATAAAGTAATGCCATCCCCATTGGCAGTGAAAATTGGACTGTGTGGAATAAAAACACTAGGGAAATTCAAGTATACAAAATGCCAGGGGATATAGCAAGCCAGACAAAATGAAAGGGAAGATACAAAGAAAAAATTGACACCTAATTTATAATAGAACAGAGGAAAACAATGATCTTTACAGACCCCCAAAACTTGCCTTTAAATACATGTACACAGCAAAGGGACATGCACATCCAAGTAGAGTGATAAACCTTTAAAGGACCAAGGTTGAAACTGCTAGTACCACTCAGTTGCCCAGGGTTTGATGCTAAGACCACTACTCTCTCTCTCTCTCTCTCTTTTTTTTTTGCAATTTCAGTCAATGTTGGGCCACTCAGCATTACAGTCAGTAACAACGTTAAGTCTTCATTGGGCCTCAGAAGGTTAAAGAGATGGCTATGAAGTTCAAACAGGTATGGGCTTAAGCTCCGTATAGCAGAAAAAATCACAGCAAGGTTTAAACAGCTGATAGTAGTAAGTCACCTGTTTATCACACAGTTACTGTGAAGGTTCAAACAGCTGATATTAATAAGTCACCTGTTTAACACACAGTTACTGTGAAGGTTCAAACAGCTGATATTAATAAGTCACCTGTTTAACACACAGTTACTGTGAAGGTTCAAACAGCTGATAGTAGTAAGTCACCTGTTTATCACACAGTTACTGTGAAGGTTCAAACAGCTGATATTAATAAGTCACCTGTTTAACACACAGTTACTGTGAAGGTTCAAACAGCTGATATTAATAAGTCACCTGTTTAACACACAGTTACTGTGAAGGTTCAAACAGCTGATATTAATAAGTCACCTGTTTAACACACAGTTACTGTGAAGGTTCAAACAGCTGATAGTAGTAAGTCACCTGTTTATCACACAGTTACTGTGAAGGTTCAAACAGCTGATATTAATAAGTCACCTGTTTAACAAACAGTTACTGTGAAGGTTTAAACAGCTGATATTAATAAGTCACCTGTTTAACACACAGTTACTGTGGAGGTTCAAACAGCTGATAGTAGTAAGTCACCTGTTTATCACACAGTTACTGTGGAGGTTCAAACAGCTGATATTAATAAGTCACCTGTTTATCACACAGTTACTGTGAAGGTTCAAACAGCTGATATTAATAAGTCACCTGTTTAACACACAGTTACTGTGAAGGTTCAAACAGCTGATATTAATAAGTCACCTGTTTAACACACAGTTACTGTGAAGGTTCAAACAGCTGATATTAATAAGTCACCTGTTTAACACACAGTTACTGTGAAGGTTCAAACAGCTGATATTAATAAGTCACCTGTTTATCACACAGTTACTGTGAAGGTTCAAACAGCTGATAGTAGTAAGTCACCTGTTTATCACACAGTTACTGTGAAGGTTCTAACAGCTGATATTAATAAGTCACCTGTTTAACAAAACAGTTACTGTGAAGGTTTAAACAGCTGATATTAATAAGTCACCTGTTTAACACACAGTTACTGTGAAGGTTCAAACAGCTGATAGTAGTAAGTCACCTGTTTATCACACAGTTACTGTGGAGGTTCAAACAGGTGATATTAATAAGTCACCTGTTTATCACACAGTTACTGTGAAGGTTCAAACAGCTGATATTAATAAGTCACCTGTTTAACACACAGTTACTGTGAAGGTTCAAACAGCTGATAGTAGTAAGTCACCTGTTTATCACACAGTTACTGTGAAGGTTCAAACAGCCGATATTAATAAGTCACCTGTTTAACACAGTTACTGTGAAGGTTCAAACAGCTGATATTAATAAGTCACCTGTTTAACACACAGTTACTGTGAAGGTTCAAACAGCTGATAGTAGTAAGTCACCTGTTTATCACACAGTTACTGTGAAGGTTCAAACAGCTGATAGTAGTAAGTCACCTGTTTATCACACAGTTACTGTGAAGGTTCAAACAGCTGATACTAATAAGTCACCTGTTTAACACACAGTTACTGTGAAGGTTCAAACAGCTGATAGTAGTAAGTCACCTGTTTATCACACAGTTACTGTGAAGGTTCAAACAGCTGATATTAATAAGTCACCTGTTTAACACACAGTTACTGTGAAGGTTCAAACAGCTGATAGTAGTAAGTCACATGTTTATCACACAGTTACTGTGAAGGTTCAAACAGCTGATATTAATAAGTCACCTGTTTAACACACAGTTACTGTGAAGGTTCAAACAGCTGATATTAATAAGTCACCTGTTTAAGACACAGTTACTGTGAAGGTTCAAACAGCTGACAGTAATAAGTCACTTGATTAACAAAGAGTTACTGTACACTGCAAAAATAAAAAAGTGCCATGTCTCACAAAATCATTGTCTGTGAACAGGTATGGAAATACTGTTACTGAGACACTCTGACTGAACAATGTCCACTGTCTGATTACAGCAGAGCATTCTAAGAACAGGACGGTTCAGAGACTGGTCACCTTCATCCTTGGGTAAAAAGCTACTGTTCTTCACTAAGCTTGACAATGGAGACACAGCCAGTATCTACTATGATGTGTTCTCAGAATGTTTTATTATAATCGCACAACAGGGAAGTTCAACTGGTGTACCACTGTGATAAAAACAAGAAGCTACGCCAGCTCGGTCTAGTAAATATGCTATGGACCGAATGATCTGGCGTTCCGTTTCTGGCAGTGGCAAGAGATTTTTCTGTTCTCCAAAACACCCACGCCGGCTCTGTGGCTCATCCATCCTGTTACTCAAGAGCTAGTAGAGGCTCCTTACCAGGAGAAAGGAGCCAGCGTATGAGGCCGACCACTCATCTCTATCTAGTGCCAAGGTTAAGGATGAGTGGAGCTAGACATCATAAATGCCTGAGAAAAATATCTCACACATGACAGGAATGGGGATTCTAGCACTATGTACATACATACATACATACCATCAGATTTTAGTGAGTTCTGAATAGTCTGTTACAAATATCACGCAAATATATGAACTCTACACTATGTGTGAGTTCATGCACCTTTAGACAACTCGCATATTAAATTACTTATTACATATATCTCAGAATTATGCATGCTCCCCACTGTGTGTGCGCTGATGACCCTTCAAAGCACCCTGGTCACTGAACAATACATGACACAGATCACAGGAATACTGAAGAATTCTACTATGCACTACTTGATGTTGCTTCAGATGGGTCCATTGTCTAAATGACTGCTTACACACATCACAAGAATATGGACGCAACCCGCTATGTATGCGTTGATGAATCTTCAGAGTGCCATGTTCACTAAATGATTTCTTGCACACACTGCAAGAATACGGACGTTCACCACTATGTACACGCTCATGCCTTTTCAACTTATTATGCCAACTGAATGATTTCTTACATATACTACAGGAATATGAATGTTCCCTGTCGTGTATGCGTTTATGCTTCTTCAGTTTACTGTTTTCACTGAATGATTTATTACAAGCATCACAGGTATATATACGCACCTCACTATGTGTATTTTGATGAATCTTCAGAGTACCCATTTCACTGAATGACATATTACACACATCACAGGAATATCGTAGGATGCCACTATGTACGTGTTCATGTTGCTTCAGATGGCTCCGTTGCCGGAAAGATTTATTACACGCGGGACAGGGATATGGCCGCTCTCCACTGTGTATCCGCTGATGAATCTTCAGAGTGCCCTGTTCACTAAATGACTTACTACACACACTGCAGGAATATGGACGCTCGCCACTATGTACACGTTCATGTCTCGTCAGCTTACTTTGTTTACTGAATGATTTATTACACACGGCACAGGAATAAGGACGCCGTTCATCATGCGTGGTCTGAAATTCATTCAGAGTAATCTGAAAGAAAGCCACAGATTATAGGTGTTATGAACCATAACAGGATGAAGAATTAGCCTGAAAGCAAGCTACAAATAATGTCAATACTCACTTCAATACAGAGTGTTTCCCAGATTCCATCATGTGACAAGAAAGTGGTACACTGATGTACTACAAATATTACAAAAATCATAGACTCCATGCTCCTTTATAACACATTAATTCAACATAGTATGTAACAGATGTATCTTGGATGTTTTATTTAAATACTAAATGGAATGAAAGATTTGAGGTTCTCACAGTAGTGACTATGAAGGTTGAAGTTTTCAAGGCAGAAGCCTCAAGACTGAGACAGCATGTTCTTATAAAACAGTTGTCAATGTGTACCCGACTACACGGTATCACATAGCTGGAGACAGTAATCTTTGGAATAAAATGTGTTTTCAGCACCACAACACAGGAAACCGAACATCACCTCTGCAAATTGGTCTTAATGGCAACGCACCAAGGCTGTCAACATTAACCACATATGATGGTGTACAATTCGCATTTCAACTCATAAGAAGGTTATCTGATAACTGCATCACATGAGACAAGGAAAATGCATCATACTAAATGGTGCTATTAAGTTACTTTTGAACATTAATGTAATTGATTTATATGATACACTAATTCACATTCTGATTCATGTGCAGTGGCCAAGTACCACTGAAATATCTTCATGGGCATATAAAACATGTCTTACAGAGTACTTGATTAATTAATGAATGAATGAACAAACAAATGAACGAATGAATAAGTGGATGTATTCTGTTTGTATTCTCACTACATCACTTCAGTTGGGGGGTGAAACTTGCAGCTACTGTTATGGTGATACATGAGAATTCCATTTGCATGTGTATCCACTTGCAATAGCATACAAATAACAACATTTGAACTCTTAGCTAATTCCTGTAACTCACCAGCAATGGAAGAAAATAATCATGGAAAAACAGGGCTACAGAATCAAAAATACGTATTCTTCATATTCATTTTGAGTACATCCTTACAACACCAGAATCAAACACACAGCACTCAAGAAAATGTTCCTACAACATGCTGAGCAGTCCACTGGCAGTGACAAGCTGTAGCGTTATAACAGCCGGTGCAAAAACACTGGTTTTGTTGCTGCAAGTATGGTACCTCTGGTGAGATTATTATCCGGTACAGGAGTCTGCATTTGGAAACTGGCTCTTCAACTGCCATCAATACAGAGAGATTAATTTCATGCAAACAGAGAGATGAAAATGCTACTGGTTAAGACACAAACCTGCATATTTGTGAAATTTGCACACAGATGTAGAACTCACCTCTTTTTCAACCTTCATTGCTGGTGGTGTTATCAGTAAAGGGTCCTCCTCTCCCTCCACTTGTGCATCTGAGAGCTCCTCAACTTTTATATCAACAGCCTGATTTCCATCAAGAGATGACACATATATCTCATTATATGAACCAAGTGTCACTCGCTGTGTATCAGTGAAGTTCTGTAAAACCACCACACCCTTACCAGTTACAACTTCACGCTCACCTTACACGAAAAAAGGACATAACTTCATTACAAATACATTTAACTGCATTACACTAACAGACTTCTTTCTTTGCAACAGTGAAAATTACTGCACAGGAAAATATACAGCTTGCCTTAAACAGACACATTTTATGTCAGATGATCACTAGACAGGAAAATCAGAGCTTTCAACAGTTACGAAGTTCAACCAATTTTAAGCTTAGCAAGAACCAATATTTGGCTACTTTCAGACGTAAAGGTAGAGCTGTCCCTGTGCAAGCCATCAAGTTATATGGGGGAGTCGAGGTACAGCTTCACACCCTGGCTTCTTTACCCTCAGGAAGAGTGTACGGTACCCACTGAATATGAGGCTCATAATTTATGAACACAAACAATATCACTAACAAAATGTCAGACTGATTTACGGCTTCCTTTGAAGATTATTTACATCAGCTGGAATATTTAACGCAGCATTAAATTGGACCAGATTTATGTAAGATTTATGTTGATTACTTATTTTGAAAATGGCAAGTACTAGATCAGAATGTAAGGTTTTAAGTTCAATGTACCCACGATTATGCTGGAGTCTGACTCCCTGGTCTCACTCTCCAAACAGCAGGTTGCATCTTCAGACTTCCAGTTCAAGCAGATGACTAGGTTTTGAGTTATCACTGGATTTTGTCTATTTGATTGCATGTAACTGAATCACACAGATAACTCGACATGCCAACTGGCCAGCAAAAATGTGAAATGGGGTTTTGTAAGTGGTGGATATCAACAGATCTGGCATGCTGATGCCATGTCTTTACTTTGGCTAATCTCCATTTCTGATGCCAAATTCTCCCCACACCAATCTCAGTTATTACCTGCTAATATTTATAATTATAACTGTCAAACAGGGTTTGACCCAATTTTTATATATGCTCAAATACAACCATAGGGTGCTATTTATGCTGATTCAACGACAAACTGTTGAACGACATACAGCTATGCTCATTCTGGACGTTACACTCCCTGCCTTCGATTTCATGAAACCACTATTGTACATGTATACTTCTTGGGGTCATTTTATGTTCTTTGCTCAGACGGCATTATGGACCCCGGACCAACAATAATGGTGACCATGGGCTAGATGACCCAGGAATTAACAGCCCAGTTCCCAGCTGCACCACGTCCGGAATGTCCCTTGTGCTCACTGCAACTCCTCACCAGCAGATACAATGGAACTGTTTCACAATGCTGTCACAGTAAGGCATGAAGCTCACCATTTACCTTCATCTAATGCAACCAGCCACACTTTGATTCCCCACATGTTGTCAAAGAATGGTGCTAAATTAAACACCAAGACAACTTTTCATTTGAGATTTGAGGTTCTATCATTGGTGCTGCTGAAGATTGAAGTCTTCTTGGATGTGACACTGTGTGGTTGGGTGAGCAGTTCCGACATTTTTAAGGCACTATGATCCTTGAAAACACTGGGAAGTCCCCACTCAACAACTGTAACCTCTGAAGTTTCAGATTCATGGGCAAACAAGGTAAGAGTATGAATCTGCTGTCAAAACTGGTTATGACATAGCAAACTGTGACAATAAACAAACATGTACATAGAATAAAATTCCGACCATGTTACTGTATCCTGTTATGCGATACACAAACCACAACAGAATCAATGCAGAGGTCAATTACAAAGCTGTAAAAAGTTTGCTTCTTTAAGTGTTTCCCACAGTCAAAATATTGTTTATACAAATTAAATTGTTTTGAGCATTCCATAAATTTCATTTCAAATTACGAACAACTTGTACCAAAAAAACACGCCACATACAGGAACAAGAACTATGCACACTTTATACTATTCATACTGTGCATTCTGTTAAAGTAGTGTATAACCATAAAAAACATATGGAAACAGGACCCACCTCAGATTCAGTCTTCAAAGAAAATTCTGCTGGTATATAAACTTCATGACTTTGCACGTCAAAGGACCCTTCTTCACTTTGAACATCCACATCATTATCTCTTTTGATCACTATCTTCTGCTGTAAAATTACAAATAACAGATAATTCTGTAATATATGTTTATGACATTCCACAGGTAAAAGGTAAAGTTCACACTAGAACAGGCCGTGAAGGCCCAGAGGGGAACAGAGATATAGCTCTACTGTATTCTTTAACCTCAGCACTAGATGGTGGTGGGTGATTAACACCAAGCCGCAGGGAAAGAGACCCAGTACCCATTCTATAAGAGGATGGGTGGGCCCCAGGGCAAGATTGGACAAATGCAGAAAATCTCGCCCCCTACCGGTATTCGATCCCTGGACCATCCAGCCTGTAGCGAATCACCACAATGCTATATGACATTCCAAGTATATACATAAAAGAGAAAACAGTATCCACCACAGCTTATTTTATACAGCAACTTCTAACATTCTAAAATCATAAATACAAAACCCAAAAAAGAGCCTACTGGTCCCCAGATACTAACACCATATAATAAAATGAAACTATGACATGGAAAATATAGCAAAGTAATGTGATCAGCATCTCCCTGCAATAATAGCATGGTGGACACAAGCTGAGGATTCAAGCCTTCTAGATGTGATGCTGTATTGTTGGGTGAGTGGCTCCTGACATTTCAAAGGATTTTGGGGGCTTTGTCTTCAGAGGTCAAGCAGTCCATTATTCTTGAAGATGAAAGCAGAAGGCAACGACTGTTGACAACTACTCACGCTGAGTCACATCTCAGACGACCTGAGCCCTCAGCAACAAGAACCACACATCTTGCACTGGATACACATGATTAGCAAGCTCCTTGGTTCAGTGCCCAACTACACAACGACTCCAATCCCTCAAACTAAGCAAAATTCATTCCAAAAATTTCTGCTTATAAGTAAAAATTTGTACAAGTGAAGCTAAACTGTCATTAAAATATGTGCAAAGTCTCAAATTTGTTCCATGTGCTCACAGCTGAATAACAAATCATTTCTTTTAAGCACTTTTCTGGTGCATTTTAATAGTTTGGCACTGCAAATAGCTAAGTATATGTTACAGTGAGTAACATTTACCAACACTCCTTCCTATATGCAAGCTATTTTGATTTATCATGGCACAGATATAGGAGGAAGTGGAGAGTAACATCTGAATTACCTGTACAGTACACATGAGGAATAAATATGTGTACAACAAATATTAATAAAAATTTCTTATTTATCACAAATTGTGTTAATTAGCACACACCATCCATTAACTAATCTATCTTGTTTGTAACAAGGTGAGGAGTGGGCATCAACTGGGTGATGATGGCAGATGTCAACTGTCAACAGTATGCCAAGTTTTTCAAGTGATCGAATCAAGAAGAAAGAGATGGACGGGGCATGTGGCATGTATGGGGGACAGGAGAGGTGCACACAGGGTTTTTGTGAGGGTACCTGATGAAAAGAGACCACGTAGAAGACCTAGGCATAGCTGGGAAAATAATATTAAAATGAATCTTCAAGAAGTGGTATGGGGTGGCATGGACTGGATTGCTCTGGCTGAGGAGAGGGACAGGTGGCAGGCTCTTGTGAATGCAGTAATGAACCTCCGGGTTCCATACAATGCGGGGAGTTTCTTGACTAGCTGCGGACCTGTTAGCTTTGTAGGAAGGACTCAGTTCCATGGAGTTAGTTAGTTAGTTAAGACATATGGTGGGACTCCTTTGACAAGGGATCTGCCCATCACAAGGCCTTTATCTGCACAGGACAAGTTAGTTAGTTACTTAGTTAAGACACATGGTGGGACTCCTTTGACAAGGGATCTGCCCATCACAAGCCCTTTATCTGCACGGGACAACACAAACATAGAGAGAATGCAGACATACATCTGTGCCCCGAGATGAATCAAAACCACAATCCCAGCATTTGGTCTGTAGTACACACCTTAGACAGCACAGTCACAGTACTTAGCATCCCAGTTACAAGCTACAGAAATTATAAGACAGACAGACAAAACACTCCAATCACAGTTACGCACAGTCACATTAATTCAAAGCCGCTATCCCCACAGAACTGGAACAATAGCCAACATAAACTGACACACACTTGTAACAACAGACTAAGTTTCTTTGGCCACATACATCCATCAAACAAGAACAAAATTCTTGTATGTGCCCAAAGAACACAAAACACTCACCATGCTTTCCTTCAAAGCAGGAAATATTTATTGAGCTCTCTGCACTACAATTTTTGGTACTCTTATTGCATAAGACTATACACTTTTCTGTGACCCTAAAAGGTGTTCACACATCACCCTTTGTGGGTTGTGTAGAAAGTTATATACAGTAATCAAAGTGATACAGCCTCATAGTTCCAACAGCGTATGTGGCTCTGCAGTAAATCCCAGGCCCTGAAAGGAAACATGCTGTATTACATTCTACAGAAATAAGCACTCAAAGTGTTAAAGGAACAATTACTACAAATTTGGATATACTGCAGTTGTAACTTCAACCACATGACTGCAGACCATCAGTTCTTACACATCATTAATAATGAATGAGACATTCACATACCTAACAGATTGAAAAAAAAACCTAAACTGTTAAAACCTGCAGTACACACATATTATTATACATTCCATGGATCCACAATTTTTTTTCAAAATGCCAAGGTGGAATAAGTCACAAAAACACAAAATATTGTAAAACCAGTACAACAACACTTCTGAAACTTGTTCCTTTCCATATCATACTTACATTGCAGTCACAAAATATATTATTCCACACAAGAGTTAAAGGCCATAGCTCCCATCTTACTAGCATGCTCTGTATTATCAGAATATAACACTGCATGCAGTTCAAGATATACCTGATACTGTAAAAGCACAGTTCTTCCACGTATGATTGGCTGTCATACACTGAGTCTGGATGTAACCCAGGCAAATTCAAACACTTTACTAATCATTACACATCTCACTGCATATGCCACCTTATTTAGCTCATCCAAAGAGATGAATGGGAGGGTTCTTGCTAGACCAAATATTACAGGCTGGCTCAGCACCATCACAACACACTTGTATCTGAAAGCACTCATAAAGTGGATCTATGAATACGGTATCCCATGATCCTCCGTGGTTACTCCACATAAATACACAAGCCAAACTCAGAAACATATTATGGTTTCCCCTCACTCAACCATCACATGACGACAAACTAATCTTCTCACCTGACTGAAAGTCCTGAACGAACATAACAAGCCAATCATATGAATGAACTGATCAGCATTAGTAACGTAGTGGTGTTTAGATTGGCCTCAAACATACAAAAGAAGCTCATCTACCACTCTACAACAGTAATACCCTAAAGAAAATACTACGTTAATAATTCTAGGAAGAAAATTTACTAATAAGTGAGCCCATGGGAAAATTCTTATAAACCTACCATTTCCAGTTATGCAGTCACCTGTTACTACATAATGCCACTCTGCTAATTTTCAAAATTGCCAACAAGGAAATACCACTGCAATTGCACTGAATTTTCGTTTCACATAATTACTAACTTAACATACACCAAGTAACCTGTACAATACTCCTACCACCAAAGTTGAGTTTCACTTGCTGCTATAAGGCTAACATACCCATGGAAGTAAATACCATACAGTACAGATATGCTTCAATTTCTGGACACCTACAACACTGCTCAAAAGGATGAACGAACGTTCACAACTTTCAGGGCAACTAGGCCTATTCACTGCTCATGCAAAGCAGGACATCCATACAGTTATAGGTTAGTTGGTTACATAAGACACATGCAACATATAATGTGTATATAATACAATATGCCTGCAACTAGAAGTTCCATTGCATGCGACTGAAATAAAGACACACTTTTTTTCTATGTCCACGCGCGGATACAGGTTTTTCTAAGAATACTTCGGTTTTCTCGTCAGTATCACTTTAACAATGCTCCATATCCATACTCATCCATTTACCCTTCGTATTATGTAACAATCCTGGCAAAAAACAGCGTGCTTAAAACAGATTACAACAAACCGCAAGACGGAACAGAAGTGACAATCGTGTCTGAAAAAATGGCCGATATTTATGTCAAATCAGTGCGTGGCAAAGTCAACACAAAAGGTAACACACATAGTTTTCGAAGCGGAAACCTTATTGGTGGTAACTACTGACATGATTAAGGTTACGGGTGTACATTTTAACGCGGCAATCGTGTCGGAATCTGTCACAGACAGGGCAGCAGTGATAATAGAACATGTTAAGAGTGTGCAAACCTAAGCCGAACTGCTGCGCCGATCCAGAAGCCAAACACATTGAGTTCCTTAAAAACGAGAGGTTTCACCATAAAGCTTTCAAAAACACGTTCATCGTCTCAAATGGCAAAAGTACAACTGACATCATTTCTCTCACCCTAAGCAGCCCCCCCCCCCCCGTCCATACTCAACGAAGTCACATGAAAAAAAATGCAAGGCGCCACGACGAGGACACGAGTAACAGCTATGGAACTGGACGTAGTAAAGGTACCTCTCACTAGAAAAGCACAATCACTGGGAAAAATTTTACCTTTACTCCCACACGACTGCTGAAGCCTGTGTCTAGATATGGGGGAATTCAAGCTGCAGCACGTCCACCATCGATCAGGGTTGCCATTGAACTGTGTTGCAACCTCTGTTTCGCCCGCATACTAGTCTGTCCTACCACAAAAATACGAAAGGATTTTCACCCCTGATTTGATAAAGCTACTTACTGGAATCAAAACACGCTGAAGCCCCTAGTGCGGCCACAGTTAAGACGCCAGACATAGCTACAAAATACAAAAGCTGAATACAGGAGAAAAAGAAGTTGAAGAAAAAGAAATGTGAAGTTAAACTAAAACCAGAGGAATATCCTTTCAGCATACTTAAGGGCAGGAAACTTTCCCATACAGTAATTGGGAAAAATCACTTGTCAAATCCTTAACCCTAATAAAAATTGGCGTGACAATTTGCAAGAAACAAGCAGATACAGAGACCTACTGTTGGTCACAGAAGTACTCATGTCTATGTACATGGCAAGCAAAAAGCAGCAGGCATAGATAGAAAGTACTGCCAACACCCCAAAGCCAAAGCTGAGAATTTACTACCCTTAGACTTTTCTTTATAATCAATGCTTCCAACACAAAATTCCCTGCTATATAATCCTACTGGACCATGGCAGTTAGGGCAAGGGAAAAACAAATTGCCTAAATAAATAGAGAAACATAGCATTGAAATGCATCTCCTTCAATATGCTATCAAGGCATGTCTTTAACAGCATACCTGATGAAATACAGAATGCAATTTCATTGTGACTTTATAGCAGGAAAGTCGATGGGGCTGTTCAACTATGAACAGTTTTTGATAGCTTAGGAGAAAAGTGGTCCAGAAAATGGAGTCAACACTGCGAAAACTTGATCCCATAATAAATGTCTTTAGGCATAACATAATCGGAGTAAACAATCGCAGCTGTCCATGAAGAGCCAGTTCCACCTTCTCCTTACTGTGGAATTGGTGACCTCCCAAGTGTTGCTTCGGCAGCCCAAACAAATTATGTGTTGCAAGGTGTGATCCTTCAGCACAAAACCCCACACAGCACACATCAGACAAAAGTTGTTGCAGACACACTGGGAACTTCTACACCATCCACCCTAATATTTGATACAAAGAAGGCTGGAAGGAAGAGCGGGTGTACAATCAGATAACATGATGGGCCACTGGATATGTAAATTATATGGGGATTAAGATTTCAAACTTCGAGTTCACATATTCACGAAGATCACGAGTTGATTTCAGTAAGCTGTGTATGCCTCCTGTTAATGTAAGCATTTTTAGTAACACCAACACTTTGCCAACTGCATGAATTGATTTTACATACCTACAGTCTGTACTTTGTATACACAGGAAAAAGAGGTACCTCAAGAAATCTTCAGCTCTCAGTAACTAACATCCACCCTTAGAAGAAAGCAAGGCACCTGGTGGTTTCATTTGCTTAGTTAGTATGTGACCTCAACACATATTTACAAAGCACAAGAATAATGTAAATATGTTCCATCTGAACACAAATTTATTCTTACATGTTTTGGCTAGCGAGGTATCCATCATCAGGCTGGAAAAAAAGAACATAAAAAGGGAATATTTACAGCTGCAATTATGGATTTGAAATCTCAAAATTTATACCAGTATTGTTATTTAATATATATAAAAACATACAAAATGCATGTACCTTCAGGAATAATAAGTTATTAAATTTAAATATTTAACAAATGCTCCAACAGGCTACCATCGGGCCATAATATACAAGTCCTCATTATGGATACACACAAAGCCATCTCTGTATAAAATTTCCTACACTACCCCACCTTTAATTTATTTGAAGTGCTACATTTTATTTTAACACACAGCTACAATCAACCACTCAATGAAACAACTTTAAAATTCATAACATATTATTCTTCAATTCTGCAATATTCCACATTGAACTCCACTCCCATCATCTTCAGTGCAGCAGTTTCAATTACAGTATCAGTACTACTAACACTAACATCACTGCTGCTGCTAAATAAATTATCATCGAAGTTACACAAACTTTCAATCAGTCTCACTCAAATGAATGTTCATACACCCAACTAACAACTATGTTTGTGAAGGCTACTGCTGGAACAGAGCACAAGAAGTCAGTATTCAACTGCTATGGAAACACAACACACTCACAAAAAATGACAAAGTATGTATTGATAGAAAGATCAAAGTTACCTTCATTCACCTTGATAAAAAAAAAAGCAATAAATTTCTCGTGCTGTATCAGGGAGACAGCAGCACAAACTGAGCTGCACAGACATTCATTCATTCATTCATTTTCCGTAAATCCTGCCGGGAGTACAAACTCATGTGGAAATCGTCCTAGTTTACAATACAACAAAACAAGCACAGCATAACATACAGTAACACAACATATAATATAGAATACAATTCCAGTGTACAAGCACATAGTAAGCGTCATAAATTTAATCACCATCTGTATGAATCAATGGCAAACCTTATACAATCCTACACAATGTCAATGTGACAATGTCAAGACTACTAAAATTCTTTCTAAGCTAAAAATAAACAATGTAACTGATTAAGAGATATGGCGACTATATATGAATTGAAAGTAGCGGGCTTGAAGTATGCAGGCACACTCATGTAACCATTACAATGTCAGTAGTGTTGATAGAATGTCCATAAAAAATACGTATTTATGAAAACGTATGGCCATCAGGCATTTTGTTTTGTCATAGAACAATAAATAATAAACACTTAAGGCTACACAGAAATAATTATTAATTCACATACGATGAAAGACCATAACTTCTACTATCAAGACAGCCATCAAAACTTCAATAGCTCTATAGGTCTTCATATGATAGCAGGATGTCACCTCTGAACGGGTCTGTACCAGGCACAGAGGATGAACGCATGGGTAGACAATGGGGTCTACACCACATGCAGAGGTTGGTGCTGAGGAGTTAATTTATAAATGTATTTTTAAAGTGGGTAAGCCTGTAGTTCTGTATTATTTTCTGGTCACCTTTTGGTTGTGAGATATCATAGAAACCTTACATGGTTACATAAAACAGCCAATGCATGAGAAGAGCAGGGAGGGTGGAGGAGATTTTGAAGGGAGGTTGAGGGAATTCTGGGTCTGCCTTATTGATCCTTGTAAGATATGAATAAACCCTTCCACAGAAAGCTTCAACTGCACTTGAGGAGTTATCGCCCACTTTCGTAGCCTGGAAACAGCTTGCTGAGGATGCCTGCCAGAGTTTCATTGACGTTCATGCAGAACTTCTCTCCGAGTTCATATCGGCAGCATGGACAGGTGTAGACCTCAGCAGCAAATGATCTCCGCAAGCAATTCTTGCATGCGTTATGTTTGCATGGTGTTGTGACAGGTTTGTGAACCAGCTCCTGGCAACAGATGCATACAAATGCTTCAGCCACTGCAGCAAGGTACTTCTGCTTCCCAGCTTTCAGGAACTCATTGCATGACTGCCACAGTTTCTTGTTAATGTCCTGCTCAATCAGCCGCCGCACATCATTATCTACTTTGTATGCCACAGTCTTTGCTTTTTTGCTGTTTGCACCCAACACCACATCTGATAACCTCTTCTGTTGCTTGTGTTCTGATGATCCTTCTTCTTTGCTGGCCTCCAAGTATCCTTCTGGGACTAACGGCTTGTCCAACCCATGAAGCTGGATCAGCTTCTTGCCTTCTGAAGTCCATGGGGCAGGGCTGTCATCATCCCGCCGGAGGAGATATCGCCACACAATGAAGCCAGACTTCCCCTTTTGTGGATAGTACTTCACCACTTTGTAAAGTCCGTCATACCGGTTGCCTACTTCAGGGGCATACTCGGAATGTTTGCGCAGTTTGCAGCTCCTCACCACTCGTACAGGCTTGCCACCCTTCCAGTCTGTAGCCTCTGCACCTTTCTTCTCGAGGGGGGCATTACAGTTGAGGGCCAAAGCCTTGTTGAGACGTGTCAGCGTTTGGTCACAACTCTGGTCTGCTGTGCGTTTGTTTCCTGACAAGTCACGGCCTCCTGAACCTGTATACAAAAACTCGTCACCATTGTCCACGTCATCTTCATAGCCTCCACTGAGCACAATACTGTATGCACCATCAGACTCACGCCCATGAATCCCACCAACAGGGGGACGGTGCACACCAGACTCTGAAACCTGCACCCTGTACAACCAACAAGTCCCAACTTCTATACCAGGAATTGGTCCATAATGATTGGGTGGCACTAACGTACATTCCTTGGTTCGCCCCACACAGGCCATTCCTTTCCCCCAGTCTCGGTCACAACTGGAATTCTTGCTAGGAAGCTTAGCCTTCTTCTTGCTGTCCTTCAACTTCTCACCTGCTTTCACAATTTCATTTTCATCATTCTTACACTCTGGACAATACCACTCATCACAGTCAGGAACAGACTCAAGAGGGGGGTTGAGGCACCTGATGTGAAATGCCATGTTGCACTCATCACACAGTAACTGAGTGGCGGGGTCATCCTTCCCACCACACACGTAACAACTGCATTCCTTGCACTTTATACGTGGATTGTCATGGCATGTTGAACAGCTGGAGGCATTCTGGCGGACAACTGCTGTTTCTGTTTCCTCAGAATTCCTAGCACTAACTAGTGTTGGCTTCTCAATCTTGAAGACATCATCACAGGAGATGATCCTGCAATTCTCCATGAGTACTACATTTCCTGCATATATATTGCCAATGATCTCTTTTGTTCTCCTTGTTTTCTTAAAAGCAGTGATATGGACATCATACCAATACCCTCGGGCTTTTGGATTTTCAATATTATAATTTACCATGACTACATCATTTACTTTCAAATCATTGAAATCATACATATGTTTTGCTCTCGGCCGTACATGTTCAAAAGTGACCGTTACTGGAGGGTCATCCTCATATTCTTCCAGGGCAATCTGATACACCAGACCATTATCTTCCAGCTGCTCTCCAACCTGTGAACTGGATGAACTTCCCTCCTTCCTCGACTCTGCTGAATTATGTACAATACCGTCTGAATCTCCATCTGACCCTTCTTCAACTTTAGTTCCATTTTTGATTTGTGTACCTGTCTTGTCACGTTCACTTTTCACAATACCCACGATCCTACCCTCAAACCAAGCACCGTAAGTAACGTTTCTCACGTCAACTAAATCTCCTACTTTATAATACTTACTCGAGCATTCTTCCTGTTTCAATTCACATTTTGCAGATCCACATTCATTATGTTCATCCACAGTTGCAACTGCAGCACTGACCTTCGGTGGTGCATCCGGTATTTCAGAATCAGGTTTGATCATTAACTGGACCACATCATTCAGCCTGATATCATAATCAAACATTCGATAGCCATCTTCAAGCTGTTTACCACGGTAGAAAAACCTCTGTTTCGATGTTTTAACGCTCAACTTACGTTCCACCAACACTCTAAATTCTTCAACACTTGTTAATTTTGATATTGTTATGACAGCATTTGTTTTCCCGTCTACAGTACGAACTTTCACATACATTTTACTTCCACACCTCAACGCTACAAGTTGCACATCTAACTGAAGCTTTGTAGGTGACGCAGATTTGGCGCGTAAAACAGACCATGTGACGCTTTTTCGACCAGCATAGCCAATACATACATAATTATTTCCCTACCAATGGAGAGAGATAGACATATGTGGTTGAAACAACGGTTCATATAGAAGTAATAGTACAGTAGTAATTCCTTTCGGTCGCAAGCGACCCGTGGTAGTCCTGTTGGATTTTCTTAGCAAGAGGTACTGGGTCTTGCTATCCCTTAGGCGCTTTCGATTTGTAGTTTCCTGTTCTCCCTCGGCCTTGTAGATCAGGTCCCTCCATTGCATTCTGTTTTGTATGGCATTTAAGCTGTCATGCCAGTTCATCGTCAGGGGTCCTCGTCTTTCGTCTGTCCATATTGTCCGCTATGTTCCTCTTCTTGTATTGCCGTCTGTCAATTCAAAGGTCAAATCATTTTCCAATAAATCTAACGTGGGCATTGTGTGTCCGAAATATTTCAATTTACCTATTACAGCTAAAATTACTAGAGAGTGCCTTGGCTTAATTTACTTAATCACAGATGCATTCGTCGTTTCTTTTCTGTCTATGGTATTGTGAGCAGTCTTCTCCACATCCAGAGCTCGTAGGCATCTAGCTTTCTTTTATTTGCTTTCACGCTTTACATACATTCATAATTTCATTGATACTGATGTCTGTCTTACGACAGGTCCATAGCTTCTTCCAAAGTCAGTTCTCCACAGTGTGCGATCTAGTGGTTCCTCTTTCAATTTCCAGTAACTTCTCTTTTCCTTAAGGTCATCCAGTAGCTTTCTACATCTTCTTCCTCGTCTTCCCGTCATTTCTATTCTTCTCTTTATCTTTCCTTCAATACCGTGTTTTATAAGGCAGTTCCTACGAAAGACGTGACCAATCCAGTTAGCCTTCTTTCTTTTTATTGTTTGTAGGATATTCCTCTCCTTCTTGACTCTTTGTAATATTTCTTCATTTCTCACACACTCGGTCCAACTGATCTTTTGCATGCTTCTCCTGCACCACATTTCAAAACTTCCCAAGTATTTCTGATCTACTTTCCGATGTGTTCAAGTTTCAGTACCAAAAGCAGCACTTCGCTACTTTCTTCCTTAACCCCTCAGCGTGGAGTGTCGAGGGCTGCTCGCCGAACGTAAACATCACCTGCCGTGGAGTGCCGAGCTCTGCTGGCGTGGAAAAACAGTTCCAAATATCGAATTTTTTTTTTTTTTTCACTCACCTCGAAATGTGTATCGATGTTTTACAGTCTCTAAATGCATGAGGTGCTTTGTGCCTCTGGAATGTGTAATAAATACAATACAATACAATATCGATCACATGAAAGCTAACACGAATTTTACCACTGTCGTCACCTATTCTAGATCTGTGTAGACTAGATAATCTGTGGTCGTCACGTATCTAATGTCTGGGGCTTTCGAATTGTGTGCGACAAGCTTCCTTGTTTCTTCTCAGCTGATAATTCGTCTTGTCATGTTTGCGGCTGCAGTCTGGTACAGTTATGGTGTCGTTGAGCAAGGGTTTGTTCGAGGAAGAAATTGAGCAAGCTTTGTGAGAAGAACTTACAGATTCTGATCATTGTAGTTCTGGTTCAGATGGTGAATCAAGTGGGACTGATGATTTGGCTGTGGAGGAAGTAATAAACAGTGATAAAATAGTAAATAAAAATAATAAAAAGCGATAAACAGCTGTCACAAATTGCTAGGTGTGTCTAAAAGCAGTATCAAGGGGAGAAAGTATGTTGCATCCCTTGTAGGAACTTGTGCTGTTCTACTGCAATTATTACATTATAATTAAAGTACCCATGAACACATTTATTCACAGCTCATTTCTGGACCCAGTCGCAGTAATCTTCATATCTGAAGCCCCTAACACGGGGTGCGAGTTTGATCCAAACTTTCAGCATGCACTTACGTACATGTGCACACAATGCAGATCAATAAATCAACCTGCCTCCTCAACAGTAACAAGTTGGAAATCAGGAAAGAAGCAAATTCTTACACAAATTTTTTTATATTTTCTCGTTCGTTTTTTATTTCTCCACAGATGTTGCATAGAAAGTGATGTTATGCACTGGTAAGTAGGGTGGAGAGAAGCAATTACAGCAGTTGGGTGGGGGTGCAGTTTATACTACTGTACACACACCATACAATATATGTATGTTATGACAGTAGACTGGTGTTCAGCAATCTCAATGCCATGAGTAGGTACAAGTACTATTTCTGTCCCATTGATCTGAAAAATGTAAAAGCTAAAGCTGTCCGTGTGCATGCCATGAAGGCATACATATGTGGGGAGCAGAGGTATAGCTCCACTTACTATTAGCCTCAGCACCATGACGGAGCCGAGTGGTCAACATCATGCCTCCGCTGCTTTACCCCCAGGCAAGAACCCATTGAATAGGAGGCTGGATAGGACCCAGAGCCAGTCTATGTCTTGGAGAAGAGCAAAATCTCTAGCCATGGCCAATTTATCTAACATCTGTTTATCCCTGTGTATTTAAAGATATATTACTGCAAATACAACAGATATTTTTAATGCTCATTTATTGTAATCAGTGTAAAAACCATCAACCTCACAGTCACAGCTGTCATACAGTAGCAATGACGTATGTTTCTAATAACAGCATAACAACCACAACCACAAGCAGACTTGACAAATATTGTACATTTTATAGTGTATCAGAAGCTCTTAAGTCCTGACACGATTCCATGAGCACTCCATACACTTTGAAATTAAAAATAAAAATAGATAAAAAGAAAAGGAAACCAAAATATTTCATTTCATGAACATAACATGAAAAATAGAAATATACTAATGTTAGCTGTCTTGTAGCTTATGCCATGTAGTTCAGTATCTAACAAAGTACCATGGGGTCATGTCCCAGAACACAGCAACCTCCATGGACACTACCATGAGAAACTCAAATTTCACAGGGAAATCTCTTTTTGTAGAGTCACTGGTCCAGACTACAGAATTCACTGCCATGGTTCAAAGACATCAATCATCTCAGAAACTAACCAAGCACTATACAGTGCCATTGGACACAGTAATTTACCACAAGTCTCACTTCATACAGGGGGTGCCAACTGCTGCTGTGTTTCAGAGCTTGACAACTTGGTATATGAAATGAAAATGCTGCACTCAGCAATGCAGTGATGAATGCTTTTTGAAGGACACTTCTTTATTCCTCCATTATTGAAGGGTTGGACCACAGTGGTTGACTGATAGAAAATGTTGTTTATGACAACTTTTGCTACAAGTTAAATAGTATGTACTCATGAGACTTAAATACAAGCAAATCTCTGATAAGACGATTCCCCATATACGAAATGCTTTTTTCAAAATCCAACCATTATGCTCATACAGTGTGTTAAATGTTCTGCATAACAAATTTCCATCTTGTAACACTTTCAAACATTACAATATGGCTTCATCCTCCTCCAGTGTTATGACACACAGTAAATCTCTGATTATATTAACATCCATGGTGGCAAGCCACTGCTTGTGTGTGGGTTTAGGCAGAAAAGCTCATGTATAATGTAGTGTGTAATTAAGACAGCATTTTTTTTTCAAATCTTGACCTATTCTGTAACCTTCATGTGTAAATACACATACTGTAGTAATACAGTAAAGAATTTTATATTATACAGTGTGTAATTTTTAAGCACCTATTCTATTATCAGTCTATTCTTGTATCCGTCATTGCATCGAGCCTGAGTACATATAACTTTTAAGAGGTTTGAAACATTTTGTAATTAGAAATAGTTCCTGACATGGAACTTCTGAAGTCTAAGCACTGTACACAAATTTCTGTCTGGTACTGACACCAACACAAATTTTGATGTAGGTATCTTGTTCAAAATTTTGTCAAAACCTGTCCTGTTAGAACCAAGTTCTTTCAATAAAGAGACAATGACATCTTTTGTGAGGTGCCCTATTAGCACATTTTCAGCTGCTGCTTAAATCATTAAAGACTGCAATTAACCTGAAATACATTTACAGATACAATTCGTAACGCTTAATAAACACACACTAGCCGTGTTACAAAAACCAATCGGTCAATGCTGCACTGGGAAATAAAGTTCTTTGTTTTGAAATCCATAATAAAAAAAAACACACAAATACACTGTGTGGGCAAAATGTAGAATTTGTAAATGTTAAACTTGGTGGCATACAAAGTGGCCACTGGAATTTAAGGCGTTAACAACACACCTACATCATACAATTCCTCAACTAAGTCCTGATGATTGAAGCATGTTAGTCACTTTTCCCCACTGAAATGGTCAGCAGTGCACTTTGGTTTATTTTGCTGCAGGGGCACACAGATTAAGTTTAATTTACCCAGGCATTAATTTGGTTCCGACCTCAACGCTTCTTCAGAGTCTACAAATCACAGCAGAACGCACGATTCGTGTAATCACGACAGTCTCGGAAGATCTGTCATTTCGACAACACGGAGCCCTACATGATGGAAACTGACTTGAAATGATGCGGTAAAGGTCGCAAGGACAATGCAGTTTCAGATCTGACAGTGAATTCAGCAATGCCAGTGATGCTGCACTGCAAGTAAGTGCTGTCTCTATGGAAGCTCGAGATATTACTCCATTGCACAAAAAGGCAGTGAGACTTGCATGGAAAGTCACTGTACCAAATGACAGGGACTTTTGGAAGGTTAAGTTATGAATAACTACCCACCAGACTGCATAGCGTCACATTCCACCACCAAAAGAACCGTGAATGCCTGCGCCAGATTATACAGGTGAGCAGCCAGTACACAGCTCTGGTACAGTGTCCAGGGCTCTTAGTACAGGTGGGTTTGTCAGTCCCATGAAGTGGTTTCACAAAGCAGTGACGATGGGTACTCAAATCTGGTCATCTACCATGAATTATCACAGTTCACACAGCAGTATTAACCCTTTCCAAGCTCCAGATACAAACACATCTTTGACATGTCAGGTTAGGTTAGATTACATACATATATGTAATCTGGCACACTGGGTTAGGGAACAGATATATATATATATATACACACACACACGTCCTTGAACTTATTAGGTTAGATTATACACATAAATGGACCCGACGAATATGCGCGTAAAAAGATGGAGAAGAAGAGTTTTAGACAGAACAGAATGGGCATGTCATGAGGGAAGTCAAGGCTAAACTTAAATGGCTATATGACTACACATGCACGTGCGCGCACACATACTCTTTGACACATTGCAGTAAAATGTTAGGTTACATTCATATACTATATTCAAACAAATGTAACATAATTTTTCCCTAATTCATCATTTGAAAAACGTGGGGTCGCATTATACACATCGTGCACAAAACTGAACACATTATGTAGAGGCATTTTCCTGAGAATTGAAAATTGCGAGGGGTGCCATCTTTTATTCTAGTGAATATGATATGTCATTTAGGATATTAGCAGATTTTATACTTGGAACAGCAGATTACTGTTTTTAAAATTAACCAGTTTTTAAATATGCCACACAAACAAAAGATACAGTATCTGTTTATGACAGTCATGCCCACTACACGTTGAGCCGACTTGTAATTCCATGCATATGCTAACACAGCAAAATTCAGTTCATCTGACTCGCACAGGACCGGGATCGGTGCTAAATTATCAAATATTCTGGATTATCAGGTGCTACCTACACTGACCTGAGTTCTTACAGGTAATTTTTTGTTACTGCTCCTACAATTGGGCTGTACAACTAATCAGAGCAGTATTCCATTTGGATATCTGCTTAAGCTGTTGGTTCAGGGTCATCAGGGTCCTCTTCTGTGCTTTCTGGAGTCTTCATAGCTGAAGAAGTTGATGGACTAGAGACAAGGGTCAGGAGATACTACAACAGTTGCTGTACAGGCACTACTGGAGGCCATTTTGAACATGTCCCTGAGATCTGCCTGTTTCAATGATGAAGCTTTTTTCTGGTAAAAAGCAAAACTTCCGGTCCTGGGGCTATTCTCTTCATGTGCCGGATTATCAGGATTTCCAAATTATCAGATGTCAGATTAAAGGAATTTTGCTGCATTTAAATTAACACCATCAAAGCACATTTTTAAATCTATGTGTTTCATGGTTCCTCTACATGTTTCAGTCAATCATCTAACCCTCTGGTGCTTAAAGTAAACTAGAGTTGATAAACAGTGTGTGACTAAAATGACCAAAGTCATATAAGACATCGCCAAGCACATGCAAAGTACCAGCAGCTATTTAAATTCCTAGCATGTGCAGAGCACACCTGTATTTCATTCTGGCCCCAGAAGATTAATCACCAGTCCACATAATGAAATATGGCTCATGTAAACTCCAGTGTATTTACCAAATGCAAGACAACCCTAATAAAACATACCTAACTCCATGGAGTAGTTCTTCTTCAGAAGCTAACAGTGCCTCAGCTAGTCCAGAAATTCCCCATATTTTATAATAAGTGAAGGCTTACTGTTGTGTTCACAAAAGCATGCAACTTGTCCCTATCCTGAGCCAGTCCATGCCCCACCCTCCACAATCAATTTTAATATCATCCTATCCATGCCTAGGTCTTCCAGGTGGTCTCTTACTCACAGGTTTCCCAAAAAAACCCTCTATGCACCTCTTTGTCTCCCATATGTGCCACATGCCCCATCCATCTCATTTTCCTTGACTTGATCACTCTAATAATATATATGGTGAGCAGTACAGATCATGAAGCTCCTCATTATGCAGTTTTCTCCAGTCCCCTGTCACTTCCTCCATCTCAGTACCAAATATCTTCCTCAGCACACTATTCTCAAACACCATCAGCTTATGTTCTTTCCTTAATGTGAGAAACCAAGCTTCACACCCATACAAAACAACAGTCAAAATTAATACAACACGTCGGCAAAGGGAAAATGTATTTACCAGAATCTATGCTGCTATGTCTGCTCAGAACAAACATTTTATTATTAACTTTATGTAGTTAATAATGCCCATACAATGCAGCTTTTCATCCCTTCACCATCACATCCAGCATGACGCCACGCCATGCCATGCCATGCCATGACAATCCACTGGGCGTCTTCATTTTTTATTCTCCCAACTGGGTTCAAGGAACAGCCCCTTCCCAACAGCCACTTGCTATATAACTGCTTTAGGTCATCTATGAACGGGCTGTTCACCACATCAAACAACTGCAGTTCGCTTTGGCATGGTCCAGTCTGGCACTTCAAACTAGAATTCAAGGCAATCCCACATATTTGAACATCGAATTTAAAGACAAACCTTGCCTTGCATTTAGGTAAATACAGTCCTTCAAAGCCTATGTGTTCAGAAAAACCTTAATTAATTTTTAATTACTCTTAATCAGAAATATTAGTAAGTGTTATTAAATAACTTGGCCTCATTGCGTGGTTTTAACTAATTTCATATTCTGTACAAGGCAGGTCCACTTTCAGCCACTAATATTTCACAGTAATGTTATGCAGCTTGGCTGCATATTGTTGGATATAATCACACCTGACCCACATGACCAAGTCTTCCTATAGGTTGAAACATGCAGTGGTTACAATTATTCTGTTTGTGTGTCAAACAAAAAGTTAATTCTAGAAACTATTCACAATTACCATGTACAAATTTACAATAATGATCAATAAAACACCATCACCATACTCTAAAGGATTATACTAAACCTTTCTTTGTTTGTTCACAACGTTATTTCCGACATGTTTTGACCTTACTTGGCCATCATCAGAGAAATCATTCATATATGGGATATTCTATAAATGCTTATGATTATGAGCTACAATTGATTCAGTTTGGTCCTAACAGAAAGTTTTTCTGTACACTGAACCAACCATAATTCTTCATTGTAAGAATTAATACAATGTCGCAAATGATACACATGTAAAGCTACCAGTAATTCTCCATGTTGTATACGGATGATTTCACTGATGATGGGCAGGCACAGGCCAAAAGTCATGGAAATACCACTGCAAACAAATAACTGAAGGTTTAATATAATCCTGTAGTGGACAGAGTTTGTTTTAATAATTATCAGATTAATGTTCAGTTACAGACATACACACTGCATGTCATTTGATATTTCTTTCTTCTAAGTTAGGCAAAAAAACTAAAGCATGGAAAGGATTAATACATACACTTATTTCTTCATTTTATAACAATAACAGATGGAGGTCCGAGATATAAACATACCTGCAAATTAAGTATTATTTTTTGGAACTATCTTTCAAATACCAACACGACATTATAAAACTTCTGAGGTCATATTTTCAGAAGTATGAAATGCTGACAGAAATGTAAGACAGATTCATTATTCAATTTCACGATTCTTAATGCATAAACCATGCTGGTTTTTCCAGTCAGATGGCACATACGACGACTTCCATTTCTTTAATCCACCAAAATCAACAAGTGATAAACATCTCCACTTTCCGACAACTACATCATATAGTCTAGCTGTTGAGGTTCTGGCAGCATTTGGCAGCATCAGCTAAAAATTTGGGAAAAAATGGAAGATGGAAGTGTGGTGCAAATTACTTCACAGGCTGCAGGACTTGAGGTAGTTTCAGTGAATTCAGCTTCAGTTAAGAAATGTTTAAACTCATTTAGTCCCACTAACCCTTTCAAGACTGAATTTAACCTGCATTATACTTAAAAAGATTCAGTTCATATCACACAGTAAACACACTCCAGCTTGATTTCAAAAACCGAATGGTTAATTATGTGCAGGAAAATATTCTCACTTTGCTGCAGGAATCATAAACACCACATAAATACACTCTGCGAGCAGAATGTATGGTTTCTGAACCTTATACCTGGTGGTACACACAGCAGCCACTGGACTTTGAAACACTAAATACAGCTTCAAACAACATCCTGCCAGTTGCTCCACAATGTAACTATGCCAATCCTACACAAAATGACGCTGCATTCTGGTAAGACATACCAAAGTTTACAAGAGTACAAGCTGAGGGCAGTAAAACAATGTGGTAAGTCTCATGATGGGGAAGGAGGTGATTGGGCAGACTTGAAAATGGTCACAAAATCATGTATCTGCTGAATTGCTTTCCTAGTCGATTCTTCTGTTTGCAGCAGTTCCGTCTGATTTGCAGCCTGAGCCTACGAGAGAAGATTTCAAACAGTTAATGTATCAAGAGCGCAGACAGTAAGGACACTGTGTGGGCTCAGACTATCACTGCCCTTGTTCATTTACTGTGAACAGAAACACACTTTCATTATACTGAGCCCCTGCAGTGACCATGGCACAGCCTGTCAAGCTTGTAGTTCATCTACATACTATCTAAAAATTAAGTTGCTACCTCACAGTAAACATCCAGTCTCAATTACAAAAAAAAACAATTTGCTATTTAAGGATATAATGGCTGATAATTAGGATAATGACATGAAACAAATAAATACAATATGGGCAATATGTAGACATCTTTAACCTTTATCTGACAGGGTTGGTATTTAAATTTTAACACACGATTGATAAAAAAGTATTATTTGAACACAAAAACATAAATTTATGTAAATAAACAGCACTTTGTGGAATACAAAACAGAGAATATGCAGCATGTCTTAAAAATGCAGTACATTTCCTTGTTGCTTAAATACGTAAAACGAATTTTGCATTTTCTTTTTTACGTGGGTTTGCACGTGTGAACGCAGGTCTTCTAAAAGTTTAAGTTAAGGCAGATGGTGCATTAAGTGACCATTGGCCTTTACAGTGGCACGTGGTTTGAGAACACTATTCCACAGGATGCCTCAAGCTAACATGTTCTGCGACACAACCCCCCCCCCCCTCCCAAAAAAAAACACTGGTAATTGCCACCACAAAGAGTGCGTTAAGTAATAACAGGTGGTTGTAATACTTACTGCAAGTGCAGCACTGAGATTTGCTGCCCTCTGTTCGAGTGCATCCTTCTCAAAGTTGAGCTCACTGTTACGGCTCAACAGCCTCTGCCTCTCCGCCTCTCGCTCTGCAAACCCAATCAGACCACAAACTTCTGCAGCCTGAAGTGCACGTAAGATGAGCAGTTCTGAACAGAACCCCCACAGCACTCTTTCTTATGCCAGAGACTTTAGTCTTAGAGATTTCCGGTTCTTGCCATTGCTATTACCATTATTTTATTTTACTTTGTTTTTGTGAAGAAATCGTTACGTACCTACATGACGTGTCTGCGTTAAAACTCGGACATAACCTAAATGATTCACACTGCTGCCACATACGTAACTGTTGACGTATCAACAGTGAGTCACACATAATATGTAGGCTAGTCTCTATGTTCATTAACAACCAACATCATACTGAATACAGGTTTCATGCAACTGTAATTTTGTTACTCTACAAGAACTACCGTCTTCTAGAACATAACACTGTGCAGTCTAGTAGAAATTCTCGAGGAACACACAGCCTCCATCTTTAAGGCAGAAGACTCCTGGACCTTTAAGCTGGAGGCAGTATCTTCCTCTGAAACATCAGTAAGTTTCTACCACCTCCACAGTCATTGCCATGAGCACCTCACAGCTCACTTTCTTGTTTTACCTTCTACAAATATATCAGCTCTAAAAGAGTTGTATTTCCTGTTCATCTGCTACCATACACAAAGACTGAAGAGTATATAACTAACATTCATACTGAACGGTGTATCAGTACCATTTACAGTGACTGACACACAAATACCATTAAGACTGAATGGTGTATCAGTACCATTTACAGTGACTGACACACAAGTACCATTAAGACTGAATGGTGTATCAGTACCATTTACAGTGACTGACACACAAGCACCATTAAGACTGAATGGTGTATCAGTACCATTTACAGTGACTGACACACAAGTACCATTAAGACTGAACGGTGTATCAGTACCATTCACACTGAGCAATGCAGCAGTGCCTTCACACGTCCACGTGATCAGGTGGTGAATGAACGTTTACAATGTACAACAATTAGCCACATTACATGTGATAAACATACCTTTAAGATTACTGGTGGAGTCATTGTGCTTGACACTGCACTGTGGACACTGCTCACCACTGGCCACGCAGTTCATGTGGTACTCTGCACTGCAACTGCTACACACATTCAGTGACCCTGCCACACACAAATGGGGCATTTAGGCACATGCACTGTGACACTTGTACCAATGCGAATGCATGCACAAGAACACCCACAACAAACAAGATGTAACAGCTGACAGGTTCTCTGCTGGTCAACATATTCCCAAACTTACATAGTTGCTCAAAATATTAACAAGAGCCAGTTGAATCCAGTCCACTCACCTGGCTTCCTACACACAACACACAGGGAAGTCTGTATCCTCTCTATTGTGAGTGAGGCTGGCAACCCTGGAATATGTAATGAAAGTGATCCGGACGCAGACACTGTAGAGGTCTGTGGCGATGCTTTCCTATGCTGGGCACCTGCATTGTTGTCCTGTGCAGATGACAATGGAGGCTTCTCTTCATGACGTGGCTCTATCCTCAAACTGCGAGTGAGCTGGCGTGTTGGGGGTGGCACGCCAGATGAGAGGTAACTATTCTTCTTGCGCTTCTGGAATCAGAGTGTGATGTGCTTTGCGTAAGTCAAGGTTACCCAGTACATTTCACAATTACCAAAATAATAGAATTTCCTACAGTGAATACTTCCTAGAGCATTGCTTCAACATATTTTTCAACCCTTTTCCCTTCATTTCAATCATTTACCATTTTGCTCACTTCTAGGAACAAAAGATATCACAGCCAGACAATTCTCAACTTACTGAAACATCCCAGAAACTTCCATACACAAACTGTGTATGATTGGCAGTACTGCGTCTCTTCCTCTCCACTCGGCGATTTTGCAACTCGGACAAAACCTCTCGGGTCACCAAACCTGAAACATACAAGCACTAACTGTGGTTTGTGCACTCGTAATGTCTCTGCTATGTCCCACAGTATTAATCGCAGTATTTATTAGAAGTCGTATTCATCCTTATTTTCACATTAAATATGTCTGGAGGAAGTCATATTTGTCAATACAGTGATTTAACTGTCCTGTGTTCTATACTGCTCCTCCTATAGCACACATGTTGGTGGACACAACACAGTCTCTTTGTCTGTGTCAAGATTACTTTAAACTTGTAAAGATGCATGAGATTTGAGGTATTCACAGTGGTGTCATGGCATTATTGTTTCTCAAATTTTCTTGAAAACACACATGGCTCCCCACTTCCAGGTACTCACCGTGTCCAAATAGGCTGAGTTGCCTACAAAGGGGGCAATCAGTCTCGGATGCAGACAGTGCATCAGAAGTTGGGAGCTGGTGAACACACACTTCCACCACCATCAGGACCTCAAATATCATTTTTGACTCCAATTTCAATGCTTCTGCGTGTCATCAAGGCAATCCACCTAGGTAACAATGCATAAGCGAACACTCACCAACTGCACTCATGAACTGCAGCTTTGTGGCGTGGATGAGGTTTGCTTCCATGCTACTGCAGCACTTCACCACCACCTCGTCATGCTCCCTCTGCAAATCCTCAGAGTCTTCAGATGTTGTTGAGGAAGACGTCGATGACACTGATGAAGGACGAACAGGTCTACAACGACAGACATACGGTAATAGCGCCAGTTATGTGGCACATCTACATTAATGCACAAAATAACCACAAGGACAAAAAATGCTGGTGGCAGTGCACCATCATTAAGGGCCACCACATTTACAGTCAAGAGAAAAATAAAAACTTGAAGCCCAAACTCGTCTCATTACAATGAAGTCTGGTGAACCTGAGGACCCTGATAATATAAGAAAAAATGTCAAATTTGAGTTCTCTGACCCTCGTAGTTTGTTACAGGTATGAAAATTTGAGAACACACTGCATTTTTTGCATAATTCAGCTTATAAAAACTGCTGTACCTCTGACCCTAATTTACCTACAGAGATCATTCTGTGCTCATTTTGAAGCTAATGAAATGGCAGTTCCAATCAGATGCCACATTTAATGCACATGCACATCATGGTCACCAAAGTCAGCTTTTCACCCTGAACTGCTAAAATCGTGGAACTTCCAATTTTTTTTTTAAAAAAGAAGCATCAGTTAATATTCTAAGAATGCTCCAGGAGACCCCCAGGCTTTGATGCAAGCCGATAGAAATCCGTTTGTTCAAACTGGCATGTACGTGCACCTCCTCGTTTATCAGAGCAGTACAGCTTCACTCTTTGTATACATAACGTGCTCTCAGCTGCTTTTAAACAAGTGCCTGAACTTTTCTCGAGTAATTACAAGTTTATGCTTGTTACACCTAGGTGTGCCAGGATAGTGTAGTCTGTACAGCGACTCGCTACAGGCTTGATGGTCCAGGAATTGAATGCTGGTGGGGGCAAAATTTTCCGCACCTGTCCATACTGGCCCTGGGGCCCACCCAGCCTCCTGTAAAATGGATACCGGGTCTCTCTGTCAGGGTAAAGCAACCAGGGCATGGCATTGACCACCCAATCCCATCTAGCGCCAAGGTTAAAGAAAGAATAAGAGCTACACCTCTACTCCCCACTCTGGGCCTTCATGGCCTGTTCTAGGGTGAAATTTACGTTTCACTTTTATACCTACGTGTGCTTAGTTACTGAAGTGCATATGAAACCATGACTGAAAGTTTCTTACATCTTAATTCTTTAAAAGAAGACAGATATATGCACATACACAGAACATCTGAAGAATGTCTTTCTGCGGGTGATTGGTGTTTTACTTCACTTGACAGGCAAAGACAAAAAGTATGCTAAATCCTGTAAGGAAATGTACTTTCAGTCCACTACTGATGAAGCACATCGCGACAGCCTGTCAAATCCCAAACAAGTTCTACAGGGTTACGATAACTAAGAATATTTTGCAATAGACTAAATTAATATTAAAGCTGACTTAAGTAAATAGACCAACTAATGCACTATTTGACTACTTTAATGTAGTGTCTTTCTTGTACACGCTACACGTGTTCCGGACCTAGGTCCATCTTCAGGGGTCTCAGTATTGACCTAGGTCCGAAACACATGTAGGGTGTACAAGAAAGACACTACATTAAAGTAGTCAAATAGTGCATTAGTTGGTCTATTTACTTAATTTGATTCATAGAAATGCACGGTGATAATAGTGTGAAATTAAAGCTGACGTTTGGTATGGAGCCATGATACACACCTGCCTCAGTCAAGAGTGTCACTTAAACTGTACTGGTGCAAAGAATCACGACACTATGTGTTACATCATGCTACATAAAAACAGCAAAACTATTGCACGGTAAGACAAAGAGCCGAAAGAAGGCAAAGCTATCCAACCCAATGCAATGGGAAGCTTGCACAGCGAGAAACATCACACATGGCTTGGTGTGGTTCTACACTTGACAAACCATATGACAAAAAACATAACTTCCGTTTGCCAGAAGCAGTAGTACCAAGTCTGATGAACTAAAGGCTATCTGCTGACATAACAGAATGCTTCTCATAGTTTAGGGGTAATGTGAAAATAAGATACTGTATATGACATCTGTCTACAGATATAATAATATTTCCCAAACTTAATCATCAATTTACTGGCTTGTCTACAAACACTCCCTGACTCATGCAGTAGTTGTGTTCTGGAAGATCCAGTGCCAAGTTGAATTTCGCACAAGTCAGAATTGAGTATACATATAGTCAACTATATATGTAAACACAAGGGAATCCTGCTGAAATCGAAAATCCAACACATTGCAACCTGATTGGCCGCGGCATGACCGCCCCACTGCTGTGTTATCCCCCAGCAGTATTCTTCCGCCACCTTCTTCTCATTGTGCTTTCATTTCAGAAAGGAAAAATTTGGTGAATGTAACAGAGATGTTTTTATTTCAAATTTTTCACTTTTTAAAAATTGCATAAGTTTGGAATGTCTGTGTATATTTTCTGGGATGCCATCAGCTCAGGAACATATAATAACAATACTCACGTGCAGGAGGGCCTTTCCCGACTCTTCTGGTTGCTAATGAACCCCAGTGACATAGCCACACTCTTCACATTGAGAGTACCGTTGGTTGAATTTGCTTCCAGCTCCTTTCTCAGTTGCTGAAGGAGTCGTTTCTGTAAAAACCCAATGCCCACACTCTCATTCCCCGTGCAACACAGCCCTAACCTTGACTGCAACTTATACTTGCTGTCAAACACTGGGAGAACATCAACATCCACAAAACACCAATCAAATAACAGGAGCCAACAACAAAAAAGACAACAGCTTAACATTTCTAAGACTATTCTACCCCTCATTCTTTACACAAAATAAGTAACAAAAATTTCTCATTACAAAACACAGAGGATAACACAGATTACACAACATAAAGACAAAGACTAATCAACCTGTCAATAAGACAAACTTTACAGTTGGTAGGGATATAATTTAACCATTTAGAGCTGGAATTAAACATCCAGTGTACTCTACAAAAGACCCAGAATTTAAATGGCTGCTCGTTACTTTGCGTGTTCATGGCCAATGACTTCAGTGGACGTTTGGTTTTCTCAGCATCACACGATGTGTTGATTATAGTTGACATTTGGCACCAAAGTGCTAAGAAAGCTTCCAACATGAGTACTGAAATGCTGCGGAGATCTCAACGTGTAACAACAGAATACAGTTTGGGATTCTTTGTACCTAGGTTTTAAATATTTTTATGGTTTCATTGCACATTAATGTAACAACACTGGATCCCACAGTTACTGAAAACTGGCATTGCATTAAATGTACTATTTTATACAGACCCATCAAGGATGCCTGAGCCCACATTAAGGATAAGACCCATCAAAGAAGGAAGCATTGGCCTACAGACTGGCCACCATTTCAATTTCAACACAGACTCGGCCAGTGGGGTGGGCTTTTCCTAAACATTTAACATAATTATAATACTTGTCACTTTTATGACTTTATTATATGTTAAGCAGTTTAAATAGTATAATAAAAGTACAGCAGTGAAGTAGTTCTAACATTTTCTGATGTTCCAGCCCGCTGGTGTACTTGCCTTACGAACGTGATCAGAATGCCTACAAAAGATGCCCAACTGTTGATAGGCAGGGAAGTGCATCAAAGATAGAAAGCTGGCAACCACATGCACCAGCCCCCCCATCCACCGGTCAACAAAATGCCCCACTGCACACTCTCCTTCCCTCCCAACTGAGAAAGAAACTCAATTTTGGCCACTTGAACACTTGAAACCACCCAATGTCAAAAAGTACCGAGACATACATGGTGGTCAATTTAAATGCCTATGACATCTGTGTGGCATACCAAATGTCACATTTCTTTGATTTCTGTACTGCATATCCTTTCTTTATAAGAAAGTGTATACACAAGTAAAACCCCTATTTAATGAATTGCTGGGGGATTAGAATATATTTCACTAAATGGAGGTACATTGTTTATATGGAGCTATTGTCAGGACATGAAAAAATCATCACTAAATCCGGGAACTTAAATCGGGGGTTTTCTGTATTAGTGATTCTTTTGATTTGTGTCACATTTACATGCCACAGTTAACATCCAAGTGGCCATAATTTGCACAATCACACCATTCCTGTGACATGGCAATTACCCACAAGTGACAAATGTATGTCAAATATACCAGATGTTCGAACATGGCTTCAAACAAGATCCAAAGTACAGACTGTCTGCTCCCCATCACAATATTCTGAACTCACCTGGCTCTCACCCAACAGCAGAATGTGCTTCTGCATGCCTACTAGCTGCTTCTTCAACTGCGAGTTCTGAAACAAGTGATACCAGGTTCACTGTAACAGTTCTGAATCAACAGAGGCTGAAACAAACTTGATATGGCCAGCAACGTTATGGAAACACACAGGTATTCTCTGATCATGATCAACAAATACAGGCAAGTGCAAAGCACATTTGAACACCACACAAACTGTACAAGGATCAGTGGAAAGCTTCTCAGTGTAGAAAACAATGACCTAAACCTTATCCACACAACCATTAGGTGTTGAAACATGACAGTCCTGCATGACACCCAAAGGTACATGGCAATCACACATGCTGAAGAGACCGTCATGAGCAGCAGGCATGAAGTTCTATCAGGATGCTTTGGAAGGGACACCAATGTTGGGAGTCTTTATTAACTGAAGGGGTATCCACATATGATGTGGTCAACAAGGACATGCTTAAAATGCACAACCCTTTAGATGAAGTCACTACACTCCTTCAAGATGTCAGGTAGGCTAGTTCGTGCCTAACGACTGCATCGTCAAGGACCTGCCTCGCCCATAGGAGATTATTTACAAAGATGTGAGACGCAAAGACGTAAAAAGTGTATAAATTTTTATGTGGCAAAGCCTGAAAATCTGTGTGGCAATTGAAACAAAACATGCAGCAGTTCTTTGTATGGCCAGATTTGTATGAAATACGATGGAAAAGCATGGCACATTTAATGGACTCAAACAAGTTCACATATGTATACACTGTGTCCATATTGTTTAACTATGTTGACATCAAGTATCACTAAAACTAAACGGACGCAGTATATTGCTCTGAAATATAGGAGCAAACAAAGCACACTACATTGTGTAAAAACCCAAAATGACAACCATCATCTGAACAACAGCCATTAAACCCCCACCGATATCTCCCATTCACATCATCACACACTGAATTTTCATAACCTTCATTCCTATATATGGGTACATTTAAAATGTGCATTTTTGAATACGTAGTTCTTTTTCTAATACTCACCCAGGAGGAAGTGAAGATACACTTTATATTCACTGTCATATAGATATGTATTAATTTGTCATATAAATAATTTCAATTTATCACAAAAAACTTACTTTCATAATTATGATACACTTGGGGTTCACGCACGATTATAAAAATTATTCTTCAAACTCAGACCAATTGTTATCAAATAAGATTTCAAACAATGACAATGCCATGTAACAGTGTGGCTGTGCCATGACTCAGGCGGTTAGTTGACAGTCTTTCACCATGCAGGCTGAGGTTCAATCCCAGACCACTCCATGTTGGATATGTGGTAGAACAGGTGGCACTGGGACAGGTTTTTCTCCCAGTACTTCTCTTGTCCCCTGTCAGTATCATTCCACCAATTTTCCATACTAATTCATTTATCCATCCATCACATACAATATATAACCTTATCAACAGACAGCAATGTTGAATAACAAAGTCAAACAATAATAATGTAAGAATTTTGTGTATGGTTTGAATACTGTGCTTATATCATGACGGTAACGTGCAACACCATTCCTTAACAATTCCTATTCTAGCCTAAGCACTGAACATCCATTTATCCTTCAGCATAATAAATTTCTTTGGTCCAGTCTCTTTTTTCCTTCACTTATACCATCAAAATAAATTTGTGAGGTAACTTACCAGTGGGTCATCCCTCAACTTCACCACCACAATCTGCAACAGAATATTCACAATCAAATTCAAAAGCAAATCTCTACTAAATATTCACATACAGCAAGGCCTTGTTATACACCCAGGTTTTGTTCGGGTGGGGGGGGGGGGAAAGAATAACAAGAAAGGAATTGAATAAATGGAAACAAACAGGCCAAAGAGCGTTAAACAGAAAATGAGATGACGTAAATTAAGTGGTGTAAATTGGCAAAAGGGGTTAAAGCAAAAAAAGTGTTAAACAAGGCCTTGGTGTATTCTTCAGGCTGATTGGACATGCCAGGAGCAATAAATATGAACAGCTTCCATAACTTACTGCACAAACAGGCAGATGATATGAAATATTTACTGTGCCAATATCCAGAGCCCATCGGCACTGAAACTTCACACCCTGCATTCATTCTAAGGGACTCACATACTCTTACACCCCAAGGAGCAGAGCCCTTCTTGAGAAGCTCACAGTTCCTCAGCTACTCAAAGAATTCTTCTAGCCTGAGCCAGATAAACCCAGTCCTCACCTGCCATCCTATTCCTTTAAGATCCCTCTTAACATTACCCTTAACAACACATTGGTCTTCCAGGTGGGCTCTATCCTTTCACGTTTCTGCACAAAAAACTCTGTATGCGTACCCCTTCTCCCCAGTACAAGCCACATGCCTGGCTCATCTCATCCTACTGGATTTGACCACCCTAATAATATCTGGAAAGGTATGCAAACTCCTCATCATGCAAGTTGCTTCAGTCCCTATTACTGCTTCCCTCTTGGCCCAAATATATTCTTACATGGACTGCATCACACAAACCACACAGTTTTAATACATTAGGTACTTTAATATATATATTTGAACAAAAACCTATTTAAACAATGTAAGACAAGACCTCGCCGATCCCAGTGGCCGCGAGGTCTAAGGCGTGGGTCTACGGCCGCTCGCTTACTGGGATTGTGGGTTCGAATCCTACCGAGGGCATGATGTCTGTCTGTTGTGAGTGTTGTGTGTTGTCAGATAGAGGTCTCTGCGACGGGCTGGTCCCTCGTCCAGAGGAGTCCTACCGACTGTGGTGTGTCTAAAAGTGTGATCGTGAAGCTTCGAAAACTGAGGCGGCCTAGGCCCCCAAGGGGCTGTTGAGCCATAAAAAAAAAAAAAGACAAGACCTCAATCATTTTAATTAATAATGTGTTGTATACAAGTGCCTATTCTCATATACAAATTTTAGCCTGTGCCTGACGATGGCCTGTGAACAAGAAAAAGCATGGAGTACCCTCAGCATTAAGAATAATGTCCAAATATAGTTGTGACATGGTCCTTTATTCACCTGTCCTTGCTTGTCAAGTGAAAAAAACACGCCAATCAACCATCAAACGATATTCCTCAAAATTTCAAGTAAATGCTGCATCCAACTTCTAATGGAACACAACAGACAAAACAATTTTAGTCACGGTTCATTACCCATTGCAGTAACCAAGCACAATGATCATAGGTACATATAATAAGCATAAAATTTAAATTACTTCAGAACACTGCAGGCACCTGTTTAAAGCACCCTAAGTACATTATTTACACAAAGACTGAAGCAGCAGTTAAGGAGCTGCATATACATGCCAGTTGAAAAAAGTGTACACTAGCATCAGCATGCATCCAAGCCTTGGCAATGCTACACTGACTGTACAGTAACGCACATTATAATTTGTTACTCTTTTTCTCACGGTGGTCCCTACTTCACACATGCAGCATTGCTAATTAAATGATGCATGATACACACATTTTGAAAAAAAAAAAAATTATATGTCCAAATTTTGTGATTCAAGGTCAATGTCACCTTTGCTGGCCATGACTCTGATCTACAATACAGTTCATACATTAACATCGCATTGGAACCAACATTTTATTTGCTATCAAATGGGCCCAAAGTGAGCTCCCTGGCTCAATTTTTGGAAGCTGCATCATAACAAAATGTAATTCTTTTCGTGTCTTTAATGTTTGTCACAATTAAATCACATGGTGTAGAGGGTTAAAACTTGGTGTTTTACTTACAGCTACACGGTCTACATCTTCACCAAATTTCACTGAAATGCAAAGTGGTTGGACACAGTCAGTTGACAGCTATCACAATCTATGAAACTGCATTGGGCCCCTCTATTAAGGAGGCCCTGAGACAGCTGGCTGTATTTCAGATTTTGTGTCCAACATATTTCTGATGTAAATTTTTGCACTGCTCTACATGCACTGTCAATTCAAGAATATTATAGGCAGGGCCCCTAAAATGTCTTCAACCAGCCCTGAGGTTACGTTCAAAAATGCACGTCTGTTTATCTTACACAGAACAGTCCGTTTATTTAATAATGATATCAGCAGCTCAGACTGTATAGCATCAAACAGTAGGCTAGTTCATGAAGAATGACTATGAAAGGACATGGAAGGAGGCAGTCATGGCCTATTGTGTGGCACAATCCCGGCATTTGCTTGTAGGGACTTAGGACAAGCACGAAAAACTATTCCTCATGCATGCAATTCAGTTTTAGACACCACTTAATTACAAGCAGAACTGCAACAATCTCATTGCAAAGAATTTTAATGTCAGACATCCCCATTGGCATATCGATCATAAGTATACACTTTATTCAATTCAATAATCAGACCCAACAAGTCGTTTAACACACATTTTATTGGCAATAGAACGTGTGTTAAACAACTTGTTTAGTCCGATTATAGAATTAAATAAAGTATATACAGTAGGCCCTCGATTTAACGGACAAAAAATTTGTCCTAAAGGAAAAATTTAGAACCTTTCTTTTATTCGCGAATAGAAAAAAAAAGTGGTGGAAACACTGCACTAGTTACATTGTATAGTTTTTGACGTGTTTGATTAAAATAAAGTTTGGTTCCTGTCGTAAATTTATTTTTATATTTTTAACAGATGTTTTAATGGCGTGTACAAATTACTCAATGTACATTATAATAATATTTTATTCATACTTATACATTATAACAACATTTTAATACATCCTGTACATTGTAAGTTCGTTATTAATATATGTTTTTAAAATACATTCAATTTAACGGACTTTTGGCAATAACAGACACCCCTTCCCCCCAATTAGTCCGTTAAATCAAGGGCCTACAGTACTTATAATCTTATTGCAAAGTTTGTCCATATGGGATTGTGAAGATTGCACAGCCAAAGGAGATTAGCACTTTTTTTTTTCTTTATATACCTTTATAATACATGCATGCCTATATGCTTTCTTTCCAACAGAATAAATTGTTTTATTTAAGCTGGCATACGGATTGATTCATTTACTTAGTGTTGCTATACGTATTATTACGGACCAGTAACTTCAGACTTGTCCCCATGTGGTGACCGGGGAAAAGAATAGTCCCACTGATGCCCATGCAGGTCGTAAAAAGCGACCAAAATGGGTACCCAGTGCCTGGGGGTATAGCTGGGCCACCCTGCCCCGGGGGTTATAAATTCGGCGGACTGGCCCTCCAGGTTGGGGGCTGGGCGACAGGCTGACAACCTGTCACTGTAAAAAACTGATTGTTAGGAAACCTAAAATGTGGCCTCAGAACAGTCAGACAGAATGGAATCGACCTACGCAATGGAAAAGGATTAACCAAGAAACAGATGGTGGAATTGTGTACAAACAGACATTAAGAAGTGTAAAATTAACAACTGGAAAGAAAGGTCAAAAAACAGAGCTGACTGGGAAAGGGCCATTAAGGAGGCGAAGGTCCGCATTGGACTGTAGTGCCACCGAAAAAGAAGAACTTCAGACTTGGAAGGTTTAAAGATGTGGTCCTCGCTATATATTCCCAGCTCCTTTTCCCCCTCCTTGCCCTGCTTCCTCACATCACAAATCGCAAGTTACCAGTCCCAAAGAGCAGCTATTTCTAATTCCTGGACATATCCCCTTACATTTAAATCATTATGAAATATCATTGACATATGACGAAAAGCAGAGGACCAAGTACACAGCCCTGGGAATCTCCATATTTGTCACACAGGCTGTTAGACAGTTGACAGGTATGAGATATCTGTACTAGCAATGTTTGGTATGTATGAGTGTCAAATTTATATTAGATGCCTCCAATTTGTACAGCTTATGTCCTGCTGGTATTAGACCTAGCTCAGCCCTATTTACATGATAAAATTTAATCAGATTTTGTGGATCTCCATTGTGATAAATCATCAGGAAGCATCTTATGCTCAGTACAATCAAATGCTTCTGGCAGATGCAAAAGAACAGTTACTGGTCACATCATAATTCAAATAGCCAACCATGTTGTGTATGGTAGAGGCTATTGCATTATTTGTTGATTTGGATTTTCTGGAACCAAACTGTGACATAAGGAATACTGTTTCAAAACACACAACCAATTTCATTGCTATAATCTCTTCAGGCACATTAGTAACTTTGCACATTTTCATGTTCACCTAAAATATGGATTGACCTTATGGGGTAATGATCCTGAAAGTAAAAGGATTCTTAAATTACAAAAGAAAATTATAAGAATAATTAGTAATGTTGACCGAAATGCTTCGTGTAGGTATCTTTTTAGAGATCTTAATATACCCCCCACTACCATATTTATATATAAGTGAAGCTATATGTTATACAAAACCAAATATTGAAAAGATGAAGTTAAATGATGAAATCCATGAACACTGTACACACCATAAATCAGATCTTCATGTTCAATTCTGCAGAACTATTCTTTTTTAAAAATAATGTTGCAAATATGGGTATTAAATTACACAATAAATTGCCAAACAAAGTAAAGAAATTAGAAAAGTTACAGAAATTTAAAAGAAAGTTGAAATATTTTTTACTGCAACACATCTTTTACTCTGTGGATGAGTATATGTCTTGTTGAATATTTTCTATCACTTGTTCATTACTATGCATGTTTTATTGTTTAGAAGCACAGTCAGGGAAGATATTAATATTTGAAATCATGAAGGTGTATTGTAATGCTGGTTGTATCTTTTCTGTGATATACGATTTGTGAATTGATGTCTGATGAATTGTATGCTGTGTGTAATGAATTTGACGTGTCTGGTGTCATATGTGTGACTGGGTGGACTACAATCAAATAAATAACTACAGTAAGTGAACAACAGTTATTTACTTCAATTTACCCCCTTTTGAGAACTGATTTCACCATAGATTTTTAAAAGGAAGATGGCAAGGTTCGATTTTTATTTCATACAACACCCTTATGATAGCAAGTACAGGTTGTCAGCTATGAAAAACAGTTCTTAAAACAAAAGACACCATCCAGTCCTGATGATTTTGTATTCTTCATGCTATCAGTTTTCTCAAGGCACCTTCTGTAACTTCTGGCTCTAGCAAAGTTCCGATCTAGTAACAGTAAATAAGTATCAAGCAAGCATTAGGGATGACAGTGCGATTTCCTTATCATGTATAACAAGAAATTAAGACGTGTTTGGGTGTGGTGAAACTCGAATTCGGAGGGAAACAACGTCATTATCTGCAAAAAAAAGAACACGGAACATACACCAAATCTGAACTATATTTTATTTTTCGCAGTAAACATACGACACTAGCAAACATTTCTTTCAAGTTCTTTATTTACAACTTTCAGACGTCAGTACGGCTACAGGTACTTTTTCGCAACTTTGCTGATAGTACATATGACCTTGGGAACTGGTCTTCGTCAAAGTTTCTTCAGCGAAATCAATACTAATGCGATGCGGAAAGTATATATGCACGCCTGGATGCTTACGTATACTTACGCTACACGCCGACGTAATGATTCAATCAAAGTTAAGGCCAAGGTAATAAGCGTTCCTTCTAACTATCGACACGTAAGTTTTATATGTGTTAACTGTGAGCATTAAAACAATGATGAAGTTCGTAACTATATGTTCCATGCCTGTACAAAAGGACATAAAACGCTTCTATCAAATAAAGTTCATGTTTACGAATGAACGGATCTTCCCACTTTTGTAAGCGAGAAAATAGAAATCACTACAGAAGCAAGATCACAAAACTAAGCATCGCATCGGGTCGTTACTTCTTACAACATTGTAATACCTTGCATGAATGTTACAGGAATTCAGAAAAGTTTCGTAGTCATTTATCTGAAAGTATCAATAAAACTGCAACTTGCTCTGGACTGTTTGGCAAGTGCGCCTGTGCTTATGACTTCGAGAAAAAGTGCTGAGAGCGTAACCCAAAATGTTTAAAAGTTTGTACTTGCCTGGTGATTTTGAATGGCAGTTTTAAGTTGGTTCTGAATATTTGTAATGTCTGCCTTTAGTGATTTGGACACCTCCATTGCACAATTTGTACTCTTGTATATTTCACACTCACAATTCGGCACTTTCGATGACGATATTAAACCGCCAGGATCGGCACTTTCCGAGGCAGGCAGTGGTCTTCGCCTCAGCTGGGGGAGGGGAGGAATGGTCCAATAGCATGAAAAGAAAAGGCAAATACCAAATCAGACTTCATTCTTGTGCTGACCCAGTTTTGAATTTAAGCATTACTCCTCATTTACTGATTCTAGACGTCTTCAAGTCAATAACAGATAATAATGTAGGCGTAGATTCAAAATACGGGCACATATGACCATAATTATTATTAAAATAGCAATAATATGTCAGTATGATATTAGAACTACATTTTATAGGAATTCAATTCAAAAGTGCTTAGGCGGTAGTACGTCAGAATATATTGCTAAAAATGGCGGCAACAGAATGAGTGGAAGGATGGATTAGTACGTCACGTGGTTCAAATTGTGTTTATTTTCTGGTGAAGTAATTGTATTTTCTGGTAATGTGTTGCCCTGTGTTTCCTAACGGAACTTTTGACACTTGCATACCTTCTGTAGATGTAAGACAAACGTGCATCATGCACTGCTACCTAACTAGACTGACACAACCTCAACTTGTGTTTTAGTGTGCTGCAGTTTTAGCAACAAATTTATGTTATTTAATAGAGGGTAGAAATGGCAGTTACGTCGATGTGGCTGCTGGAAGGTCATGGATTAATTTTTTTAGATTATTACAGCAAGGTTATGTTTGGTAGATCCATGTTTACGTATCCTTGACCATAGCTCTGGTACTAATTCCGTGGAACCAAGGACATCTTGATAAGCTAATACTTGCTCAGCTAGTAGAAAAATTCCCAGCATTTCATGGAACCCGAAAAGGTTTATTACAGTGTATATAAGAGCCTGTTACAGGTTCCTGTTCCAAGCCATCAATCCAGGCCATGTCCTCCCATTCTGTTTCTTTTAAAATCCATTTTAATAACATCCTCCCATCTTCACCTAGATCTTCCAAGTGGTTCTGTCAGGATTTTCCTAAAAGGCTATGCATTTCTCTTCTCTCCTATCCATCTTGTCCTCTGTTATTTGTCAGTCCATACTTTTATTTCTGTTTTAGACATTCCAACCACATAAAGAGCAATACTATCTTGCAGTACTACCATCTTTGTATATCTCGTAGATTTTAGAATGGCAAAAAGATCTGCAGGATCAGAATTAAACCATGATAATTGGAATGAAGAGGTCACTCCAGAAGAGGCTGGAACATTCTGCAAAGCTTCAACTGACGTTATGCAATCCCGTGTAATCAAATCAGCCAAACGGAGGTCCACTGGTAGTCAAGAAAATGTGAGTACAAACTTCACTCTAATAAATGACAGTATTTATACACACACTTCTTTCTTTCAGGATGGTGACACACATACTGTCTACATACATTGTTTGTTACATACCATAGTAAAACTTTTATCTGTATTTTAAACTGTAATACGTATTTTAAACCACGTAATTTTTAATATTTAGTTTTTTATATGTGCATTGGGTTACAAACTTTGTAACATCTCAATGTACTTATTCTTCGTAACGCACCTCCCTCTGGATGGCCACATGAGCGGTCGAAACATGTGGGAGGTGTTACTACGTTAATAATATATTTTCAAAAACTTATGTGCATTTGTTAGTTTTGTTACCATATCTGACTGTTCAGTGCACGGCTATGGATCATTTAAAACACTCCAATATATCGGTCCAAACTTGGACCATGTTTTTATATTGAATTTGATCGATCTTTTGTGGTCATACACATTAGCACAATCCTTCTTAGAAGAAATTGGATCTTGAAATTTTTTTTCTTTTCCCAGAATGGAGCAACTAAGAACCCATTTGCTGCATTTGGGGGCTTCAAAGCATCGTCCACCAACTCTGCACCATCATTTAGTTTCCTAACAAACCTGAACAAACCCAGTGATACGTCCAGTGGTGCAGCAAGTAAAGACACCAGAAACGACAGTAGGTCTTCAGAGTATTACTCGAAGCTAACAGGTCTGAACCAGAGTGTATCTCGCTGGATAAAATCTCACGTTGACGGCAATCCATTGTGTATCCTCACCCCCATATTTCGAGACTATGAGCGTCACCTGGACGAGATTAATGAGCGGGAGTTGAAACGGCAACATGAGAAAGGAGCAGATACAGCAGAGAAGAAAATTAAATCACCAGAGAAGTCAACCCCAGAGAGCAGTGTGACTGAGTGGTGTGTATGTCTGTATGTCATTGTGGCTGCATAGGTTATATGTGTGTGTGTGTGTTGGGATACCCCACACTCCTGCAAATAATTCCTGGAACAATGGATGATGCCACATTAACAGTTTAAAGCAGATTGTTGTGTTTTCCTGTCTCTCCAGATGTGCTGGGGTGGTAGCACCTAATATCAGGCCACGGCCATGGCCTTTGTTCATTAGCACTGATCATCTTGTCATTCAAAGCTATGTCATCTGAGGTGCTAGTAGTCTCGTTAAATAAACTGTAACTGTAATATGCTTCATGCATTTCTGTTTTGTCCCGTATTCATGCTGTAGGAGGTCTAGGAGGACAATTTAACCAGCATTAGATTCATGAATATATGGAGAAAACAAAGATAATAGCAAGTGTTTTACAAGTTACCGAGTTCAAATCCAGATTTATACAGAAAAGTTAGAATTTTTACACACATTTTTGAAGGTGCTGTGCAATTTTCATGCTCCTACAAACTCTGGTTCCATAAGTGTGACAGAACTTGCAGAGGAGGAAATATGAAAAAGAGTTAAGAATGCTCTTTGTGCAAAGCTCACTTCTCTGCAGTTGGTACTTTAGGTGGGATGTCAGATTGTTGTGTGAGAGAAAGGTCGACAGTGTAAAGATGAGTTTTATCATACAGTCACACTGTTTTAAACTTTAAATCACCAGGTTGGTATTTAAAGTTTAACACATGGTTTATGAAAAACATATTATTTGAACAGGAAAAGATAACAGTATGAAATAAACAGCATTTTGTGGAAAATAAAACAGAGTGTGCAGCATGTCTTAAAAATGCAGTAAGTTTCCTTGTTTCGTCAATATATAAAATTACTTTATAGGGGTGCTTTTTTTTTTTTTACAAACATTCGCATATGCGAACACCTTCATTTAAAGGTTGAGGAACGTGCAGATGGAACGGAAATGTGAAACTCCGCATATATCAGAGACCATTTTTGGACTGCTTGACCACTGAAGATGAAGGCATTGTGTTCCTTTCAAACATAGGGAACCGCTCACCTAGTAACACAGTGTAACATCCCAGAAGACTTGAATTTCAGAAAAACGTCTGTGAGAATTTTAAATCTCACAGCTGTAACCTGTTTACTTACATCAGTAGTTTCTTCTATAAAAGCAAGATTGAGCATGGACACTTTCATTAAATGAACTATAAATAAATAGACCATGAACCACCAACCCTCTGAATTAATTTTTATCATTACTAGTTATATTTGGTATTGTAAACTCACTGTGATAGCCATACACTGTTTTAGTGCTTTCTTATTTGTAGCGATGCAGCTAGGTCAATGGACGGTGCTGCCACTGAAAGCCAAAAACCGAGTGAACTTGTTACTGGGAGCAGTACAACAAATTTCATTTTTGGTTCTGCACCTTCCAATGGTTCAAACGTGAAAGCTAGTTTCTCCTTCGGAAGGTATGCTCTGATTGTCAGTATTGATAAACATTGTTCTAAGTTGCAGATGCTATGGTAGGCAATTTTCCATCACCAGGCCATATGGCAGAACGGTTCAAACCTTATGTAGGAACATTGCTTCAGTTCTTATACAGTTTCTGTTTCCCCATAACAAACGACACGTCATTGTGCATTACACAGGGTAACTTCGGTTTGTTTACACCTTGTCCTGTTGCTGTCCTCACAATGTTTGACATGACCTGTTTCAGCTCCCAGCCGTTCACGTTCAGTAATGTGACAAAGCCCGACACTAAACCTGACGAGAACAAGACACTGGAAGAAGGTGAGGATGAACCACCCAAAGTAACATTTACGCCTGTTACAGAAGAGGGTGCCATCTACACCAAGAGGTACATTCCTGCCATGAGGCTGACAAGCTTCTTTCTATTCTACACATCATTTTGACCCATCCACATGTCGCATGGTACTGCAATTTTAAATCCTTTATCATATTTGAACAGGCAGAACATAAGTTATGTGAACTTCCTTAACTTTTTAAAGTGATAAGGTGAAGGTAAAGTTCTCCCTAGAACAGGCCATGATGGCCCAGAGGGGGAGTAGAGGTATAGCTCTACTCTTTCTTTTACCTTGGCGCTAGATGGGGGTGGGTGGTCAATGCCACGCCCTGCCCGCTTTACCCCTAGAGCAGCCGGATCATGAAGCAGACTACTCACCTCCACCCAGTGTAAGCGTTGAGAATGAGTGAAACTGAGGCTCCATTCCTTCATACAACTTAATGGTGTGATAATTATGTAGATGGAAAACTTCACCTTTTACTTTTTTAGAAGACAGTTTCTCAAATAATGACACAACCCTTGATAACCTTTCAGATGCAAAGTATTTTTGAAAAAAGAGGCTTCATTCCAAGAGCGTGGTGTCGGCACACTGTACCTGAAACCAGCTGGGGAGAAGATGCAGTTGATTGTACGGGCCGATACAAATCTTGGAAACGTACTGGTTAATACACTGCTGACGGCTGGGCTGCCCGTTCAGCGCGTGGGTTCAAACAATGTGATGCTGGTCTGCGTGCCAACACCTGATGTTAAGCCACCACCTGTTCCGCTTCTTATCCGACTAAAGACCGGTGATGATGCAGATGAAGTGTTTAACAAACTCAAAGAACACATCCAGTAACCAGTTCATGTAACAAACGGTGATCACAGAGCGCATGTTGTGGACACTTTCAAAACTGTTCTCAGAAATACACAATTGTGAAAAATGCTGTTTTGCTATATCCATGCTGTGTGCCGTGGTCTGAAGACGTTGGTTAATGTGGGTGTGACGTTTTGTGCTCATTCGTGGGCAATATCGTTCTGTAACAGTTCAGCAGGTTGTGTTAAAAAGTTCCTCTTTGAACCGTCATTACAGCCGATGTTTGAATCTTTTGAGTCGAAACATGAATATGAGTGACAGGTGGGAGGCAAGAGCTTAAATTTGGAACTTACATTGTATGAGAAAACATGGGACCGATCTGACATTAAACTTCAAACGTGTGACATCATACAACAAACAGCCTGCCTATAAAATTCCTGGCTGTGCATTAAAATACTTTGCTGCCTTTGTTATTGGTATTCCTTATTGTCATTTTGTTATTGCAGTTATTTTTCTGACAGTTTGTTTTATGCCACGCTACACTTGTGTAGCCTTTTTAAAATTTTATGTAGGTGCCCCATGTTTAATGTAATGCATATGTGTTGTTTTTAAGTTTGTAAGTGAAAGCAATTTTGATCTAAGTCTGAATGTTTATGATGGTGGTGTGTTACAGTAAGCATATTATTATGTGGGGCCTAAGGTTTTTTTTAAATACATTATTTCCAAAACTAGATCAGTTTCCATCCTCATTGTATAAGGATGGGAAGATTCTTCCTTACTACAGGTACCCTATGTGTACTCTCATGCCAAGCTGTATGAAGGACATAACAGAAACAGTTAATCCAGATTCAGTGAATTTCTCTATTTCTAGCTGAAGCCAGGTATAAAGAACATTATTTTGCCCACATTTAGTAATTTCCATTTAGTAAATCCACACTGCCTGAAAGAAATTTTCACTGTTTCAACCATGATTTAGTATTATTCTGATTCAAACATAAATCGATGTTCAAGTTTTCTCTCTGCTGTAAATTGTGTTTATTAAGTCATTAAATGTTTTAGAAATTAATTTCATATTATGAAGTTGCATGTATTTTTGTAACACTGGTTTCTTGGTGTATTATATATAACCTCTATTTAGCAACAACTTCTAGCGTATGAAACACCATCCCCCCAAAGTTTACTGTAGACACGGATGTCAATGTGTATTTCTTTATTGGTTTTCCTGTAACCTCTTGTGATGTAGCAGAACTGGGAGATAATGCCATTGGGATACCTTGATATATTCATCCCATTATTACATTAACTCTTTGGCACCAAACATTCAAACACAGTGAGATGCTCAAAACGCTGAATGTTACACAATTATGGCTGCTCTTACGCAGCTCTCATTGACACTGTGCTCCGCTGCAGACCACTCCGGGGAATTTAATTCTGGCGCCAAGGGTTGACATTGCACGTTTTGTGGTAGGGCCAGTGTAATGTGGACATGAAATGTGCATGTCTTTCACAGTATTCCCTGTATAGTGTGGACATTCTTACAGCTGCTTTATTAGACTTGCATAAACACTTCAGATATTTACAAATTATTTTTTCATTGCTGAATTGATTTATAGGCTTAATGTGTGCTACTTGCTTAGGAGCCTTATTGAAAGAGTCACTCTGTGAAATCAGGAAAGGTGAGGGGAAACTGAGAGCTCAAGGTTTTATTGAATTGCAGCAATAAATTGGTGACACTTTGTGTAATATGTTAGTATGTATGTGGTCACCCCACAGAACAGGTTAGCACAGTGATGTTTTGTAATTGGAATGTACCTTGCTGACGTGACAGAATCTAAATGTTGTTCTCTGTCCTTCCAAGCAAGTGACAGGATCAATGATGTCATTAACATGATTCACTGAAACATAACCTTGCAACAGATACAGCCCTGATAAACTACCCACATTCTTAGAGTCTTGGAATCACATCACACAATGAAATATGCAAGTACTGCTTTCCGTTAACTGACATAAAAACAGATTGATTATTACAATTCACTAACCGCAACTAGTCTTGAGACGCTGTCTTGTGTTTTTTTTCTATACCACAGCATTTCAAGAACTTTGTCTGCTTTTGTCTTCAGGTAGAAAAAGGTGGAAAACATTTGTAGTCTGGTCAGCCACTCAAACACTCAAAGACGTAAAACAAACTGGCTCAAAACAAAGCCTTGGTGTATAGTGTTTGCGGTGTGAGGCCATGATTTAGCAGGGAAGTACCCATGTTTTGCAGGAACATGTTGGTTAGATCTTCAGGGCAGAACACCCTGAAGATGGAGGCAATAGATCCCTACAAAATATTGGCACCTATCTGCCATACCACATGGCCATTACATCCCAGAAGACTCATCATAAAATTTCCACTGTGAGAAATTCAAACCTCGAAAAGGTTCTATAATTCCTCTTAAATCAGAGTGAAGATGGAGGGGCCCAACATTTCTCTGCACCCCCCACCCTCCCTAAACTTGTATTCTTGCCTGCCATCTCACATATACATATATATGCACACGAAGGCATGGATGAAATGTACAACTGGACTGATAATCACAAACACACCTCATGCATGCTGAATCATGAATGGGTGGAAAGAGAGCCACACTGACCCAGCCCCAGTTGGATGTGTTGCATGTGGCTCTCCACACAATTCTGAAACATCTGTCGGTTTTGTGGACTCAGACGGGCTCGGATCTCCTCCATAGACCCTTGAAGAACCTTCACTTTATATGCATTATGGTCTGCATATGACAAAATCTGAAATCAACAAGAGCAAGAACTCACATCCTGCAAATACAAAAGTCACAATGGCATGACCCAGTGACATTATGAACTCTGAGAAACTGCATGAAGAGCAGCTGTGACACACGCTTCAAGGTAACACAGGTATATCAGCTTGCACAAACTTTTGGCTCAACCAGCCATTATATTATCCTACATAAAGATTTGAGTACATAGGCGATAACACATGTAATCACATACCATATGCCCCCAAATAAAATGGATACCCGAATTTGTATTCTGGTTTTAAGAACAATGTATCCTTTAAATACAACTACAGTAAAAGTCTGTTATAACAAGAGCCTGTAACTAGAGTGGAATCATTACAGCTGCATTTAAAATGGCAACATAAATGCTGCACCAAAAATCCACATTAATTCTTATGTACAACTCGTTACACTGTCACTTCCATTTCCCAAGAAGCTTGGCCGTGGCTACGAAACACAACAGCCAACCACAACACATGGTTGCCAGCAGGCTTCTTCTGTTGGTTTCAGTTGTCACTTGACAGCAGTATGAGCAGTGCAATGTTGTCAAATTTTTGCATTTCAGCCAAGAAAAATGAGTAATTCAAAAGATATTAAACATTTGGCTACACTTGAGAGTTTGGTTCTGTAACACATGACCCAACTGGAACTTGCAGAAAATCAAACTGCAGCTGGGCAAACTCAAGTACACCACGCTGGTACAATGGTTTTCGCACAAGCTTTACAAGGGGAAAAAAAAACACACACACACAATAACAGGGTACAACTTGTGACAATAAGAGTCTAAAAAGTAATTCAATAAAGAAATTTAAGAGCTTTTGCATGACTGAAATTCTGAGTAATTTACATTGGTACGTAACAACTCAATACGTCAAAGACTAACATACAGGTTTAATAATGGTGACACTGGTATATGGTATATCACATATTGACTTAACATGGTATCATGTCTGTAGACAAAGGGAACTGTAAAGAAGTTTCGACTGTGACTGCATTTATATGAGCGTATTATCATTACTGACTGGCATATCATTTCTAAGGACACAATCTTACCACACAACAGCTATCATGCACACCGCACAAAGACGATGCTTGGGCACTATCGTTAATACTCGCTCAGTGACTAACTGGCTATCACTGCGGTGATTTTCACGAAATTCATGCTTGCTTGACCAATTGTAAAGACCTACACTGAATTTCATGAAAATCTGACAAATGGTTTAGTTGCTGATACTAGATCACACACGGACAAGATCTCCAGACAAGGTTTTTTTTTACTTTGTAAAGAATGCCAACACAATGTGTATAGTACTTGGATACGCATATTTGTGGCAGTGGCGGCAGCAGCAGTAGTAGTGGTAGTAGTAGTAGTAGTAGCAGCAGCAGCAAGAATGACAATAACAATATCCATTAACTACTCAAGTACAAAGCATCCCTCAGACAAATTCTGATCTTACTTCCTCACTCCCTAATGGCCCTAACCAAAAGGTCCACAAATGTTCCAAAAACCTAGGAGCCACCTCAAAATTCTAGGCACCAGATGGGTGACATGGAGCATGTTCCATACTGAGGACCCACAATTCTGGTGTGACCTGTGAACCTCACTGTTATCTGGCGCTTTATGGTCAGTGCATGTGAACTGATATACATTTTTGTACGTAACAAAAAGCTGCAATAATCATATTAAAAATATTAGGCATGACTGCACAAGATTTAGTCACCTGAGTGACCAGATGCCCACACCCCTGCCCTAACCACTACATAGCTCATGGATTGCTGTATCTGCTTTTAAGTCCTAGTGCAGTATGAATCAAGCAGACATGGCATTCTTGCACAGGATCAAGCCTGACTAGGCAGCAGCAGCAATCAGACAATGACTCTCACCTTGACTTGCAGCATGAGTGCGGTCAGCTGCGTGATGAGGCTCAGCATACGTTCACTCTTCACTGGAAGGCGGACGTCTGATCGAGTGTTGTGTCTCATTACAAGGTCACGTGCCTCCTCCTGGCTCTTCTCCCGGAGATGTGGTGGAGCGAGCATGGCTGCAATGCTCGGTTCTGGAGCGATCTGTACACAGCGTTAAACACAGCCTGCAGTTCTGCAGTCAGCTACGCAATATACTGTGCTACCACAGAAACAAGTCCCATGCAGTGGCCCTCTCCACATATCCCTCGCGCTGTTACAATTCCCACGCCAACCATCTAGACATTCTCTTCATATAAATGTTAGTAGCATAATAAGTGCAAAGAATGGTTACTTACACTACTGCATGGGATAATACTAATAAATAAATAATAATAATAATAAATAATAAATAAATCCTAAAGAAACAGGACTAGAGGGTGCAGTCTGGATTCATCCGGCTCAAGATGGACAAGTGGTGAACTCTTGTGTGAACATGGTAATGATCCTCAGTCTGTGTACATGCCTGTATAAGACACCAAGTTTCACGACGTGACTAATAACCATCACTCACAACTAAGCTCTTTTTGTATTATACATGGATTTAATGCAACATGTTTTGGTTCAACAAGAAGCCATCATCAGGATAATAAGACATTAAAGACATTATTATGTAAGTTGCGTAATATTATTTCACATCATCCATGTATGTGGTTGAGAACTCAACTTCACAAATATCACAAAAGTATACAATAAGCAAAAACCAGTTCATCTAAAAACTTGTGTTATATCCAATAAATGTGATAAAATACGAAGTTAAAGTACCACATAAAAATACACCAAGTTTCACACTTACACAAAACAATAGGTAATAAAATCTTGTAAATTTCAATGTTTACATTTTTACATTGTAAACTGCAAGGCGGAGGTCTCTGAAGGCAGTCGTAGTACACACTCCCCATCTTTAACCTGGTTTCATGTTCCATGTGCACACAATTCTGATTTGTTACTGTCATTTCAAGAAACCTGACCCTTTCACACATTTTCTACATTTGCTATGATACCATACACTGTATTCATGACACATGGACACAGACATGATTTACCTCACTTTCAGTTATCTTAGTTGGGAATGTTTGCAATGCAGAATCTTCTTCCTGCTTGATACTGACCGTCTCATGGTCACTGTCAGAAGATGAGTGATATGTCTCGCTATTGGAACTGGGTTCTGATTTAATGAAATCTGTTATAACCTGCAACATTATGACAATTCAATCATTATGACAACAATGTGTACTCAACTGAGATGTTATGCAGCATAGTTTGGTAGTTACCGACGTTTTGGGACAACCTACTGGTCCCATCTTCAAGGGTGAAGACGGGATTGATAGGTTGTCCAGAAACATCAGTAACTTAACTACCAATCTACACTGTGCAACATCCCAGAAGAGTGAAGGTCTCATTTACAACACAGTGGAAGCCTGAAATCACACAATGTCTACTCTAACTACCTGTGACTTACCATTGTGTGATAATGGTCTGTTTATCCAACATGATTGGGGAATGGGGGCCAACAGATTAATTCTGCTGATAGATGCAATGATAACTTGAGATAAACAAATTTTAATATGATGAGAAAATAAAATACAAAAATAATACACACAGCATTTACAAGACACTGCACACAACAAAGTATGCAGCACGGCATTCACTGTCTCCCAGGTGTTCTGGGAGTTGATACATTAACGTCTTCCTCTGGGAAAAGTAAACCACAATGGACTCTATGGAAAAATGTGCTGTTAGAACAAACTTGCTGCTAAACATGAATAAAATTTTAGTATGTCATGCCTCATGAAACGGATTACTGCAGACAGAGACATCATGACATCTCCATTGCTCAGTTACAGTCACTGCACTGTGATGGACACACAACAGAAAGATGTAAGGATAGATGGATGGATTAATGGTGAATGAAATGACATACTAAGAAAAAGATACACAAAGAGATGGAGTCTATTCAGAATTGGGTGAAAATCCTCAACCAAGATATTCTAGTCTACCTCTGGTGATGAAACATGCAAAAGGGAGAAGTTCCCATGCTGGCATAAAAACAACCATTACAAAAGTGTACAAAATTTCATTTGTGCACAATTACCACACAAAAATGTCAAAAGCAGAAAAAGTTGCTTCTTGAACAGGCATGGGAACAAGTACTATGCTCAAGATTTTCAAGGAGTACAGTGAAGCTTGGATTTTATGTTCTTTGAATTTATATTTTCCTTTACTCGACACACATCTTTATCGTTCCCACCAAAACTTACACAAAAAAATTTTCCTTGAATATATGTGTGCTTCCTACCCAATTCCTTGATTATACATTCACACTGAGCATACAGGGATAGGCTGCTGTCATTGCGAAATACTTTAAATTGGAATACCAAAGAGACAATATAATTTTCAGATATAACTTCCTAACAACTCCTCACTGTAAAAAATTACCATGTTACGAAACACTATACAGAGCCTCGGACCTGGACTGATTCTTTGGTACAACTGAAGCAACGGACAAGGAACATGAGATTTGGAACATGGAACGTGAGGAGCCTGTATAGGTCAGGGTCACTTATGACAGTGGTCAGGGAATTAGCTAGGTACAAATTAGATTTAGTGGGTATACAGGAGGTTAGGTGGGACAAAGGAGGCACAGTAAGAGCAGGGGATTATACTTTTTTCTATGGAAAAGGAAATGAAAGTCACCAATTGGGAACAGGTTTTTTTGTACATCAGAGAATAGTTTCAGCAATTAAGAGAGTAGAGTTTGTTAGTCATAGGATGTCATATATGGTGCTGAGAGGTCGCTGGTGTAATATCATTGTTCTGAATGTGCATGCACCAACTGAGGAGAAAAGTGATGACTCAAAGGACAGTTTCTATGAGCAATTAGAACAGGGTTTCAATCATTTTCCTAAGTACCATATGAAAATTATGTTAGGAGATTTTAATGCAAAATTGGGGAGGGAGGATACTTTCAAACCGACGATCGGGAATGAGAGTTTACATGAGGATAGTAATGATAATGGTGTTAGAGTTGTAAACTTTGCCACATCCAAAAATCTAGTTGTTAAGAGCACGATGTTCCCGCACCAAAATATTCATAAATACACCTGGACCTCTCCTGATGGGAAGATTGATAACGTATTGATAGATAAGAGATGGCATTCAAGTATACTCGATATGCAATCTTTCAGGGGAGCTGACTGTGATACTGATCACTATCTGGTGGTTGCAAAAACTAGGGAAAGACTGGCGGTAATTAAACAAGCAGCACAGAAATTTGATGCAGAGAGATTTAATCTCAAGAAGCTAAGTGAACTAGAGGTTAGGAAACAGTATCAGATAAAGATCTCAAACAGGTTTGCAGCTTTTGAGAACTTAAATGTTAGTGAGGACATAAATAGGGCTTGGGAAAACATTAAAGAGAGTATCAAAATCTCAGCTAAAGAGAGTCTAAGGCTGTATGAAAGGAGGCAGCATAAACCATGGTTTGACAAAGAATGTTCAAAATTTTTAGATCAAAGGAAGCAGGCTAAAATGCAGTGGTTACAGAATCCAACCCAAAGTAATGTAGATAATCTGAACAATGTAAGACGTGAAGCTAGTAGACATTTCAGGAACAAAAAGAAGGAATATTGAAAGCTAAAATTAATGAACTTGAAACAAACAGTAAGAACAAGAATATCAGAGACTTGTATAGGGGCATCAGTGACTTTAAGAAGGGTTAGCAGCCTAGAAATAATGTAGTAAAGGATGAGAAGGGTGATCTGGTTGCAGACTCCCACAGTATTTTGGCTAGGTGGAGGAATCATTTATTTCAGCTACTGAATGTACATGGGGTTAATGATGTTAGGCAGACTGAAATACATACAGCAGAGCCACTGGTGCCTGAGCCCAGTGACTGTGAGGTTGAGATGGCTATTGAAAAGCTAAAAAGGCACAAATCACCAGGTATTGATCAAATTCCAGCAGAACTGATTAAAGCAGGAGGTAGGACAATTCATTCTGAGATTCATAAACTTATTAATTCTATTTGGAATAAAGATGAATTGCCTGAGCAGTGGAAGGAGTCAATCATTGCACCTATTTATAAGAAGGGTGATAAAACAGATTGCAGTAATTATCAAGGCATATCACTTTTGTCAACCACATACAAAATTCTATCCAACATCCTTCTGACGAGGTTAAGTCCATATGCAGAGGAAATTATTGGGGATCATCAGTGTGGTCGACTACTGATCATATATTCTGCATTCGTCAAATACTTCAGAAAAAATGGGAATGCAATGAGCCTGTGCATCAGCTATATACAGACTTCAAGAAAGCCTATGATTCAGTTAGGAGGGAGGTCTTGTAAAATAGTCTTATTGAATTTGGTATTCCTATGAAACTAGTAAGGCTAGTAAAAATGTGTCTAAATTAAACCTATAGCAGAGTCAGGGTAGGCAAACATCTGTCTGACACATTTCCTATTAAGAATGGTTTGAAACAAGGAGATGCTTTAATGCCATTGCTTTTCAACTTTGCTTTGGAATATACCATTAGGAGGGTTCAGGCAAACCAGGAGGGCTTGAAATTAAATGGTACACATCAGCTTCTAGTTATGCTGGCGATGTTAATATATTGGGTGGACACGTACATGCTATAAAGAAAAACACAGAAGCTTTAGTAGTCGCTAGTAAGGAGATTGGCCTAGAAGTAAATGCTGAGAAAACTAAGTACATGGTCATGTCTCGAGATCAGAATGCAGAACAAAATCACAACATGAAGATAGATAATAAATCCTTTGAAAGGGTGGAACAGTTAAAATATCTGGGAACAACCCTAACAATCACAATTCAATTCAGGAAGAAATTAACAGCAGATTGAAGTCGGGGGAATGCTTGTTATCATTTGGTGCAGGATCTTCTGTCTTCCAGTTTGCTATCCAAAAAGACAAAGATTAAGATATACAGAAGTATAATTTTGCCTGTTGCTTTGTATGGGTGTGAGACTTGGTCTCTCACACTGAAGGAGGAACATAGGCTGAGGGTGTTCGAGAATAGGGTGCTGAGGAGTATATTTGGGCCTAAGAGGGACGCGGTAACAGGGGAGTGGAGAAGACTACATAACGAGGAACTTAATGATCTGTACTCATCACCAACTATTATTCGGGTGATCAAATCAAGAAGAATGAGGTGGGCGGGGCATGTAGCATGTATGGGTGAGGGGAGAGGTGCATACAGGATTTTGGTGGGGAGACCTGAGGGAAGGAGACCACTTGGAAGACCCAGGCAGAGATGGGAGGATAATATTAAAATGGATCTTCAAGAAGTGGGATGGGGGGGCATGGACTGGATTGATATGGCTCAAGATAGGGACAGGTGGTGGGCTCTTGTGAGTGCGGTAATGAACCTTCGGGTTCCATAAAACGTGGGGAATTTCTTGACTAGCTGACGACCTGTTAGCTTCTCAAGAAGGACTCTGCTCCATGGAGTTAGTTAGTTATGTCCTCTATTTTCTTCATGTAATATGTGTCATATGGTGCGTAGCCTGCAGTAACCCCAGCTGAGCTACCTACACTGGTCCGTTCTTACAACATGGCAGTAAGGCCCAGACAAGTAGATTATCCAGGTTTCCCTGCTGTATGCAATTATGAGGTGCAAACACGTTAACAAGAAATGGCCACTAGTACTTTAGTGTGACATACAACTCACCTCATTTTCAGTCTTCATTAGCGGGTAACTTATGAAGAGAGGATCCTCATCCTCTTTTACATCATTCAGCAGATTTTGGTTTTGTGAAGAAGTTGGGTATAATTCACCATCTGAATCGGGTTCACATTTTATGAAATCCATGCTGTCCTGTTACACCACAATAGTCATTCACATTTATATTCTATCCTACTGTTCTATCTACCATAATTGAAAGTCACATCCATCACATCAAACCCTTACCTGATGTTACCGGACAGTTTGGGTTCGAGTCCTAATCATTGCCTTGGTGGACATCGTAGTATATATTTTTTTAGCTAAACAAATTAGAAAATCAGGCGTAGTAAGATGCAGCCGTAAACTAAGTGCGGCGAGAGTAGCCTATGGAAATAAAAGGACTTGCACACTCTTGTAATTTCCCGGGTTTTCTAAACATGTAGGAAGCAGACGCTATGTTGAGAAACCATTATACACGAAATTAAACCTCTATAAATTTTAGTAGAGAAGCTACCAGCAGTGCGTCATAAATAGCCATCTTTGTTATTTGACCAATTAGGTTACAGGAATTTAAAAGTTTCAATTCGGCCAATGAGAGTTTGTTTCCATTTACATTTCGACCAATAGGATTACTGTTGAGTTAACTTTATGTTATGTTCACCGTGCATTTTAAGCTATAAACTTCAATTCTTTAACCAACGAATGCACGTTTTATTTTCTCACTTCTATCTACCCTACATATGTTTCGACCGTATTTTGGTCATCATCAGGGGTATACCAATATAGTCACTTCACTGTTCACTGAAGTGACTATATTGGTATAGCCCTGATGATTACCAAAATACGATCGAAACGTATGTAGGGTAGATAGAAGTGAGAAAATGAAAGGTGCATTCGTTGGTTAAAGAATTGAAGCTGTTGAGTTAACATTTAACATATACATAAAGTTGATGGAGCGGAGTGATAACCTGGTGCGATTGGTTTTAAAGTGCTGAGTTCAGGATACATTTCAGAAGTTAACTATTTTAAATTTGGACGTAAAAGAAATCATAATTCCTGACAATAAACCAAGAAAGTACTTAAAATACCAGGGAGCTTTATTTTAAGTGCAGCGTGGAGTGTAGGACGGCAATCCGTTAGCGTTCCACACGTAAATATTCCCTGATGAAAAGAACCAGTTCCTACCGAAACTGACTAGTTCGTTTATCACACCTGTGTTTTCCGTTGCCTGCGGAAAGACACATCATCTACACAAGTTTAATCTAGAAGGACGGTAGGAAAGTAAAACGGCGCCCAATTGCGTGTGGCACGAAGGGTCTAATCCCTGTTGGTCATTTCCAAGAAGAAGGTAACACCGAAACGTCGACCAAGCAGACCTGTTCCAGGGAACAAACAATTTCAACGCAGATCAGCGAGAGTGTAGGAGCCAGTGAATTGGAAGCTGAACATTGTTCCCGGGGAGGACATTTGCAGTCACACCAAGTCACGTTAACACACTGGCTCAATGCAACTGACAACTTCAAAGTTCTCCATTGTGCACCGAGTAGTAAGTGAACAGTGTATTTATAGTGATATTGTATAAACTGAGTTTAGAAGCAAGTAAAATGGTGGAGAGACAAGAAGTAGGAATGTAGCACTAGAAGCGAACCAGGATTTGAAAAGCATAGATCCAATTGTGGAATGCTTACACACAGATTCTGATATAGGTAGATGTGATGAGACTAACTTTCAGGAGGAGATACAGATTACTAGCAATGTGCCCAAGTCAGTTGATTAACAGCTCGATGATCCCACCAAGTCATCTGATAGTATTATAATGACTCGAAGTCAGTTGCACTCCATATTAACTGAGGTAATGAAAGGTTTTCAGGCAGAGACTAGTAAATTAATTAAATCTGAAAATTCTAAACTAGCAGAACAGATGCAGTCTGAAATTTCTAAATTGGCTGAGCATGTAGAGCATACTAACAAGAAATTGTCTAAAGATTTAACAAGGCAGATAAGGGAAGAGAATGCTAAATTAAGAGAGGAATTTACTAGCAAATTAGAGACAGAAGTAAGAAATGATAAATTATGGAAAGACACACACATTGAAATTGTGAGTCTAAATCAAAATGTTGAGATTGTTTGTGAGGGGTTAAATGACAAGTTGACTGGTCACATTACAGAAACAGATCAGCGAATTGATAGGGTCACACAAGAAATAAATGCCAAAACCAGAATTTTAGCAACTGATCTAAATCAACACATTAAACAAACAGATAGCGACATCCAAGATGTAAGGCAAGATGTGGCACAAGTCAGAGAGCAGGTAACTAAAGATTTAGCTGATGAGACGAAGGTTGTATCAGATGGAGTGGCAAACTGTAATGTCATATTGTTGCAGATAGGCAGTTAAACTGATCAGAGTTATTGAAAGTAAACCAGGAGATTGAGAAGTTAAAGGACAGGTTTTTCGCTAGGCAAACATGTGGAAATACAGCTGTTAGTCATATTCATTGTGATATAGCCAGACTAAACAATGCTAGTCAGGGGACGACAGAAGCCACTACAAACACGGGTCATAGTGCAAGTGAACAAGGGAGTGGGCATTTGAGGAGTGTGTATGATACAAATGTAAATGTAAGCCCTAGATTACTGGTAAACAACAGTACTCTAAATGAATTAGCATTACCAATTTATAGTGATAATGCAACTCAGATCATAGGCAACTTCTTGAAAGAATTAGATATTTATTTTGACCTAAAATCAATCTCCTAAAATTTACGATTGCCACTAGCACCACAGGCCATAAAGGATCCTTTCGCTAAAGGCTGGTTGAATGCAGAATACCATAAGTTAGGTACTTATATGATACTTAGGTAATATATGAGGAATGGAGGAGAAAGTTTAGCTGAACATTATTTGAAATATATGAATTTAGCAGTCAGTTTACAACCACCAGTGGGAGAGTATGACCTATTAGGTGCACTCACAGCTCATTATGCACTGGATATACAGAAATGTGTGATTTCTGCCAATTTAAAATCAAATCAGGACGCCGTAATGTTTTTTGGAAAGTTGCAAGTGTTAAAGGAGGAAGGGAAGTCATACATTGAAGACAGGCAGGAACCGAGCATTCGAGATTTTGGTAGGAAAGAGAACAGGAATGTAGGACTGAAGATAGAGGAGAATCAACGTGAATATTAACAGAATGTAAGACATGTTAGGTACGAGAGATGGCAGTCACATAATTCTAGACCACCATACACTCAACAAACTCCAATGAGTAATCAGCGTCGTAATTATAACAGCAGAGTTGGAGGTAATCTATCAGACAGCAGATGTCTTGATCCACAAGTTCCTGAATTTGAGCCCGCTAATAGAAATACCAGAACTGATTCAAACCAAGGACCACTGAATAGAGCAGGGAATGTGACACAAAATCAGGGAAACTAAGCACGGGACACCGAGATGGGCAACGCGTGGTCTCACGTCCGATAGAATCCAGTCTAGCCCAACACCTGTTTATGGATGACATTAATGGTAATGAAACTAAATAAAACCCTAGAGGTTATAAAACCAGATTTAGAATTTAAATTTGAGAACGAAAGCTCACAAAGATTGTATTTAGTTGAGAAAGAAGAACTAACGGCACAAGATGCAGTTTACTTATATTTTGTAAATGAAAGTAATATGGAAAATTGTCCACAGATAGAGATTTTGATTGGAAACCAAATAGTTACGGCACTTATAGATACAGGATGTCAATGCTCTGTGATGTCAGAGAAATTTTACAGTGATTTAAAGACAAACGGGTTAAATTATATGGAATTACCAGTACAGAACATTATTTTGCAAAGTGCATTTTCAAATAAAAAGGCCAGAGTATGACTACAAGCACTGATTGAATTAAATTGCAGTGGAATATTGAGTGATCAGGTTTTTCTCATATTGGCACAACTAGTAACTGACATATTACTAGGCATAGATTATGACATAACCCTTGATAACCTTTCAGATGCAAAGTATTTTTGAAAAAAGAGGCTTCATTCCAAGAGCGTGGTGTCGGCACACTGTACCTGAAACCAACTGGGGAGAAGATGCAGTTGATTGTACGGGCCGATACAAATCTTGGAAACGTACTGATTAATACACTGCTGACGGCTGGGCTGCCCGTTCAGCGCGTGGGTTCAAACAATGTGATGCTGGTCTGCGTGCCAACACCTGATGTTAAGCCACCACCTGTTCCGCTTCTTATCCGACTAAAGACCGGTGATGATGCAGATGAAGTGTTTAACAAACTCAAAGAACACATCCAGTAACCAGTTCATGTAACAAACGGTGATCACAGAGCGCATGTTGTGGACACTTTCAAAACTGTTCTCAGAAATACACAATTGTGAAAAATGCTGTTTTGCTATATCCATGCTGTGTGCCGTGGTCTGAAGACGTTGGTTAATGTGGGTGTGACGTTTTGTGCTCATTCGTGGGCAATATCGTTCTGTAACAGTTCAGCAGGTTGTGTTAAAAAGTTCCTCTTTGAACCGTCATTACAGCCGATGTTTGAATCTTTTGAGTCGAAACATGAATATGAGTGACAGGTGGGAGGCAAGAGCTTAAATTTGGAACTTACGTTGTGTGAGAAAACATGGGACCGATCTGACATTAAACTTCAAATGTGTGACATCATACAACAAACAGCCTGCCTATAAAATTCCTGGCTGTGCATTAAAATACTTTGCTGCCTTTGTTATTGGTATTCCTTATTGTCATTTTGTTATTGCAGTTATTTTTCTGACAGTTTGTTTTATGCCACGCTACACTTGTGTAGCCTTTTTAAAATTTTATGTAGGTGCCCCATGTTTAATGTAATGCATATGTGTTGTTTTTAAGTTTGTAAATGAAAGCAATTTTGATCTAAGTCTGAATGTTTATGATGGTGGTGTGTTACAGTAAGCATATTATTATGTGGGGCCTAAGGTTTTTTTTAAATACATTATTTCCAAAACTAGATCAGTTTCCATCCTCATTGTATAAGGATGGGAAGATTCTTCCTTACTACAGGTACCCTATGTGTACTCTTATGCCAAGCTGTATGAAGGACATAACAGAAACAGTTAATCCAGATTCAGTGAATTTCTCTATTTCTAGCTGAAGCCAGGTATAAAGAACATTATTTTGCCCACATTTAGTAATTTCCATCTAGTAAATCCACACTGCCTGAAATAAATTTTCACTGTTTCAACCATGATTTAGTATTATTCTGATTCAAACATAAATCGATGTTCAAGTTTTTTCTCTGCTGTAAATTGTGTTTATTAAGTCATTAAATGTTTTAGAAATTAATTTCATTTGAGCTTAGGAGCCTTATTGAAAGAGTCACTCTGTGAAATCAGAAAAGGTGAGGGGAAACTGAGAACTCAAGGGTTTATTGAATTGCAGCAATAAATTGGTGACACTTGGATTTGAACAGGATTCAGGATGGCTGGTTTGAAATACAGATACAAGGATGGTAGCAATGAAGTGCTGTAAGCATGTTACATTTGTTCTGTTTAATTTTTCACTGTTCTACATTAACAGGTAGAAACTACTGCGAATGGAACAGAATAATAGCGAAGTTATACTGTTGCTGCAGATCACAGCCATTAGCTACAATGTGACATCAGTATTATCACCTACTACCACTTCTTTATGAACAAAAACTTGTTTGTAATGCAAAAAAACAAATGACCAAAGATACAGACTGGCATATTACAGTTCATGCTTTCATCACTGACATAAACAGTATTCTTATATGTGTATAGAAAATGATAAGACTTGCCATTCTGTTGTTATTTATGTCGGCAAGTTTTTACAATAAGCACATAACATTTGCTAGTCTGTATTCCTGTGTCCTCCTCTGCCAAAAATGTAATAGCATCATTGCTTAGTGCATATTTTTACTCTGCCATATTGAGTACAGGATGATCCCGAGAAGATTGATGGCCCATATATTTTATTACATTGCACTCAGCGAACGTAGAAAATTGGAATTAAGCATATTTTCTTATTCATTAATGATGGGGGATTGTGTTTCACACACCATTTTTCGACAAGAGAGGTAATGTACATATAAACATAACATTCAAGCATGTTTGCCTAACCACTGTTGCCATGCAAAAGCAGTAAGTATTACATATTCTGAGTGTGTCTGTAGCCTTAGTTATCCAGCATCCAAAGCGCATGTGCTGTATTATATTGTCTTCTGTGGCCTGTCTGGCTCTACAGTACTTTTCCACATTATCTCAAATGGCACAATTAAAAAAAAAATTAATAATAATAATAATAATAATATTGAACATAAGATTTGTGTTTTGATTTTCTGTACAACTTTTGTCCGAAACATTTAACATTCTAAGAAGAATGGAGCGAGATATCATACATGTACATAAATCTTCATGTAAAGTAACCTATTATTCCTTTCAGATTTTTATGAAACTTGAATTTTCTCGACGGATTTTCTAAAAATACTGAAATATATTTCATGAAAATCCGTTCAGTGCGCCCGAGTTGTTCCATGCGGACGGACAGAGAGACATGACGAAGCTAATAGTTGCTTTCTGCATTTTGCGAATGTGCCTAAAAACACTGTCCACAGCTTTGGCAGCAGTGATGGATTTGAATCTGTGTATATGAGTTTATGATTAAAAATTCCTTAGGATTCAGAAAGGCTAGTAAAAAAGCTTAACTGCAATTATTTGCGACTCAGGAGGTGTGAAATTGTTTCATAATTGCAGCCAATGGAAGGAGCCAAGGAGGTTACAGGTTCTTACTGTAGCAGTGATGATGAATTATCTTTGGGGCCCGTCACAATAGAGGAAATTAAGGCGGCGTTGACATTGAGAAGATGGACACAAATACTAAAGAGAACATCAGAGGACGAACCACCGGGTGACATCTGTGCAGGTAAAGAAGAAACGTGGCAGAACCTCACCTTGCCAGCAGAAATGTCCAGTTGCAAAGAACATCTGACACAGGCACAGAAGAATAGAAGTTTCAGTGTATTGTTGGATTGTGATGTGAACGATGACAGTAGAGAAGAAGAGACCCCAGCACCACCACCAAGTCCAGAGTTGAGTAGGTACAATGGTTCTCCGTATCCTACTCCATGCTGTACCCGTCAACAGCTGCGCAGTAGCCTCAAGGGAATTGTAGAAGAAGAAGGTTGTGCAGATGGGATGGACTTTCAGAGCACACCAGTGCACTCTTCATTTCCCAGGTATTCAGATCTGGAATGGTCTGGACACTGGAAAAACATGCACACTCACACAGATTACTCTGAGGGATCAAATGAGTCGCTGTTGATATTATCAAAATTGGATGATAGCTTGGTGGAGGATGTGTCGAAATTGTCTTTAGCACCAATGATGACTTCCAAAGAGGCTATGGAAACATGTGCCTTTTCAGACGAGATGCAACAAATGTCAGATGAGGACAGGAAGATGCGAGCCTTGTTGATTGAGAAGATGGAGCAGCATGAGGCACAAACACGACAGCTGAGACGCTTCAAGAAACAGGTTTCTGGTGTGGCTGGAGTTTGTAAGCAAACATTATTATCTGAAACCACAAGTGATGGTTTAATAACTTTGAGTGATGTTCAGGAATACTTTTCATTGGATGAGGATATTCCTGCCAATGAAAATGAACCAACGTTGAACAAAGATGCTTCAGAAATCATCTCCTATGGATTTGAATCAACTGGTAAGGATTATCTGCCATTAGTGTCTGATACTCCAAGTGAGAAGTCAGGAAGTTGCCACTTTTCAGGGGTGACAGCTGATAAGTATTTTGCTTCTCCAGTTGTAGGCTCAATGGGGTATCATGATGACGTGTTGAGTCAGAGCATTTCTGTTGGTGATCTTGGATGCTGTTATGGTAGACAAAGGACTGATCAGGCACATGCTTCTCTGCCCTCTCAGGCAAGCAAGAGTGGCACCACCCATAACCATAAGCTGAATGATGTGTCTTTTATGGCTCCTGCGAGACCACCTTCACCAGAGTTTGATATTGAAGTACCAGAACAGAAAGCCTTCCTGCCTAGTAACGTTTCATATAGTTACATTGCAGGTGAGCATTCACTGATTTCTGAAGCTGATGACTGTTTGGAGGCATTAAGAGATAAGGACATAATAGAAGCACCTGATGGAAATGACCTTCCTTCCACAGGCATAATCTTCTGTGTGTGTTTCTGACCACTGTCAGAAAAATCCGTCATTCCATCTATTCAGGGTGCAACAGAATGATAGAGACTAGCACAGACAGTTATACTTTTTTGGATTGAATTAACCATCACCCAAACGCAGGTAACCAACTCTTCTTGAATAAGGCCCATTTTCATCTCTACCGGTTCATCAAGACGCCATAAGTACAGCAGGTAGTGGGCTGCAGAGAACACACAGCAACCGTGCGAAGGCCTCCTTCTTCAGCTGAATTTAGTATGTGGTGTGCTGCTTCCTCAGTGATTACTGGAGATTGAGCTTCTGCTTTGCTTGATTTCTGGCTTCCGCCGCAATGTAGATGAGATCTGCGCTCTTCCGGGATATTACACAGCAATAAGTGGTGGTTCTGTACCAACGTTTCGGGACAACCTATTGGTCCCATCTTCAAGGGTCAAGAAATCTTGACCCTTGAAGATGGGACCGAAATGTCAGTACAGAACTACCACTCAATGCTGCATAATATCCCAGAAAAGCAGCTCTTGAGCCTGTGATTGTTATCAGGTACTGCTACTATTTTCATTATGCCACTGAGTGATCCACTTACAAAAAAAGAAAACTCCACAACTGTCATGAGGTTCAAGAATGGCTTAAGGAAAATGATGTACTTGTGTGTGAAACAAAATCTCCCATCCTTAGTGTTATTACAAAATGTGTTATAGTTTTTTTCTTAAGTTCAATGCGTGCTAATTAATCTTAATTATAAAAAGTACCCATCTTCTCAGGATCACCTATATCTCACTGGTGTATATACATATCTGTTTCTACACAACTCTGGAAGTTATAGACGCCAGCATTTTTATGAAATTTGTTTTTATAATGATGTTGCTCCCACTCCATAAATTGTTTTCTCAATACACTTTATGCTTAAAAATGTTAGATACGTAACATTTTGGAAGACCTTCTGCCTGCATCTTCAGTCACTTCCACTCTGCTGGAAGCAGCATACTCCTCCAAAACTTTGGTTATTTATACACCACAGTAAATGGTGTCACATACCTTAATGTTAGTCATCATTACAACCTCAAATCTCATAAACACAAAGTTCATCTTTGTTGCCATGTGGAACCTTGTACTGTAGTTCCATATAAATGTCAAACTAAAGTCCTCTTGTTATTCAGTAACCTACAAATGCACAAACATAAACCACTTTATAGTTCTTATTAATATCGATGCATTCCCCTACACGTGTTTCGGTCTGTAGACTATCTTCAGGGGGTAAGAAGCTACTACACTTGAAGTGTAGTAGCTTGTTACCCCCCTACACTTGAAGTGCAGTAGCTTGTTACCCCCCTACACTTGAAGTGTAGTAGCTTGTTACCCCCCTACACTTGAAGTGTTGTAGCTTGTTACCCCCCTACACTTGAAGTGTAGTAGCTTGTTACCCCCCTACACTTGAAGTGTAGTAGCCTGTTACCCCCCTACACTTCAAGTGTAGTAGCTTGTTACCCCCCTACACTTGAAGTGTAGTAGCCTGTTACCCCCCTACACTTCAAGTGTAGTAGCTTGTTACCCCCCTACACTTGAAGTGCAGTAGCTTGTTACCCCCCTACACTTGAAGTGTAGTAGCTTGTTACCCCCCTACACTTGAAGTGTTGTAGCTTGTTACCCCCCTACACTTGAAGTGTAGTAGCTTGTTACCCCCCTACACTTGAAGTGTAGTAGCCTGTTACCCCCCTACACTTCAAGTGTAGTAGCTTGTTACCCCCTACACTTGAAGTGTAGTAGCTTGTTACCCCCCTACACTTCAAGTGTAGTAGCTTGTTACCCCCCTACACTTCAAGTGTAGTAGCTTGTTACCCCCCTACACTTGAAGTGTAGTAGCTTGTTACCCCCTACACTTGAAGTGTAGTAGCTTGTTACCCCCCTACACTTCAAGTGTAGTAGCTTGTTACCCCCCTACACTTGAAGTGTAGTAGCCTGTTACCCCCTGAAGATGGTCTACGGACCGAAACACGTGTAGGGGAATACATCGATATTAATAAAACTATAAAGTAGTTTATGTTTGTGCATTTGTTGGTTACTGAATAGTGAGTGAAATTGCACGGTGAAAGTAATATAAAATTTACAGTCTTCTTGGTTGGTAAATCATGTGCTATTAATTCTTACATGCACAGAGATACTAAACAGCACTGAATATCCATAATCATTATAACTATAAATACCTGCAAGCACCTCACACAGTCTAGCATCGTACAAATGAACACATTTTCGAAGTAAGATTACACCAATGCTTTGTCATACACCCTAGTTGTGTTCCTGAAAAAGTGGGTGTAAAGCAAAAAGGCATAAATCAAAAATTATATTCCCACAAGAAAAAAAAAAAAAAAAAAACTTAAGACGTAAAACAAACTGGCTCAAAACAAAGCCTTGGTGTATAGTGTTTGCGGTGTGAGGCCATGATTTAACAGGGAAGTACCCATGTTTTGCAGGAACATGTTGGTTAGATCTTCAGGGCAGAACACCCTGAAGATGGAGGCAATAGATCCCTACAAAATATTGGCACCTGTCTGCCATACCACATGGCCATCACATCCCAGAAGACTCATCAAAAAATTTCCACTGTGAGAAATTCAAACCTCGAAAAGGTTCTATAATTCCTCTTAAACCAGAGTGAAGATGGAGGGGCCCAACATTTCTCTGCACCCCCCACCCTCCCTAAACTTGTATTCTTGCCTGCCATCTCACATATACATATACAGGGTGGGCGAGAAGTCACCGTACACCCAGACAATATGCACCTCAGACTCAATTTAAGTTTACACAGCACAGCACGCACTACAATGTAAAGTGGTAGTTTGGCAACAGTGACCAAGATAGTGCATACGTGATTCACCGCACACCACATGAAGAAAGACTTGAATGTGAGGTCGTATCGCCCAACTTTCGTGAATGAACTGTCGGATGCCGACATGGATCGGCGCTATGAATCATGCTGTGCTCTGCTGGACACATTCTCAAATGCCGTATCCCGATCAAAGGTTCTTTTCAGTGATGAATGTGCCATCTATCGCAGTGCACGCGATAGAAATGTGGTGTTCTGGTCAAAGGAGAATCCCAATGTCACACAGGAGCTGGAACATAATCCACCGCATGTGATAATATGGGCGGGTATGACATGAGATTATCTGATTGGACTTTACTTTTTCGATGGACCTGTGAATGCGGCATCTTATTCGGCAATGTTGGAGACGTGGCTCATACCTCAGCTCAGAGACAGAGGACTCGTGGATGACGTGTGGCTGCAGCACGATGGGGCACCCGCACACTTCGCTCTTTCTGTGCGCGATGGTTTGAACGAACATTTTCCAGGCCGCTGGATTGCCTGTGGCTCACCAACATCTCCGGCACCATTGCCATGGCCACCACGTAGTCCTGACCTTACCACCCCAGACAATTCGTTGTGGGGTATTATCAAGGGAAGAGTGGCTGCGTGTCGCTACAACAGGAACGAAGATTTGCGCACAGCTGTGGAAGACGCCTTTCGCACAATTACTCTACAAATGCTCTGACGTATGTCACAGTATTGGGTCCACTTGGGCCGATGATTGAGCCGACAGGAAGCGAACGTAAAGAAAGGAGTGAAGGGCGTTGTAGGATGTGTTATAGGCTGAACATGTTCAGACTTGTTTTTAGTAGGGCGATGTATTGATGTGTTATAGGATGAACATGTTCAGACCTGTTTTTAGTAGGGCGATGTATTGATGTGTTGTAGGATGAACATGTTCAGACCTGTTTTTAGTAGGGCGATGTATTGATGTGTTATAGGATGAACATGTTCAGACCTGTTTTTAGTAGGGCGAGGTATTGATGTGTTATAGGATGAACATGTTCAGACCTGCTTTTAGTAGGGCGATGTATTGATGTGTTATAGGATGAACATGTTCAGACCTGTTTTTAGTAGGGCGAGGTATTGATGTGTTATAGGATGAACATGTTCAGACCTGTTTTTAGTAGGGCGAGGTATTGATGTGTTATAGGATGAACATGTTCAGACCTGTTTTTAGTAGGGCGAGGTATTGATGAACATGTTCAGACCTGTTTTTAGTAGGATGGTGTTCTGTATTACGTTCGTGCATTTTGTTTATTAAAGGCGATTTAAGACAGATAGATTACGTTGCTGCTAGGAAGACGTTTGAAGGCAACCGTAAGCTGCGTTTTACATTCGTGCTACATGCCCCACCGATCTCATAATTCTTGAAGTTTCATTTTAATATTATACTACAGTCTGCGCCTAGGTCTTACAAGTGGTGTTTTTCTCTCAGGTCTCCCCACCAAAATCCTGTATGCATCTCCCAGTCCCCCCATACGTTCTACATGCCCCGTCCATCTCTTTATTGTTGAATATCGATTTTAATATTTTTCTCCATCTACGTTTTGGTCTACCAAGTAGCCTACTTCGCTAACGTCTCCCCACCAAAATCCTGTATGCACCTCACAGTTCCCCCATACGTGGAGGCGCATCCGTTTGTGTCCAGCATCAAGGTGCACATACGGATCCACTGGACATGTAACCAAGACGTACGTAAGTGATTCAAATTAATTATGATTGATTATGATTGCATACTGGTTGGTGTACGGTGACTTCTCGCCCACCCTGTATATGCACATGAAGGCATGGATGAAATGTACAACTGGACTGATAATCACAAACACACCTCATGCATGCTGAATCATGAATGGGTGGAGAGAGCCACACTGACCCAGCCCCAGCTGGATGTGTTGCATGTGGATCTCCACGGAATTCTGAAACATCTGTTGGTTTTCTGGACTCAGACGGGCTCGGATCTCCTCCATAGACCCTTGAAGAACCTTCACTTCATATGCATTACGGTCTGCATCTGACAAACTCTGAAATCAACAAGAGCAAAAACTCACTTCCTGCAAATACAAAAGTCGCAATGGCATGACCCAGTGACATTACGAACTCTGAGAAACTGCATGAAGAGCAGCTGTGACACGCTTCAAGGTAACACAGGTATATCAGCTTGCACAAACTTTTGGCTCAACCAGCCATTATATTATCCTACATAAAGATTTGAGTACATAGGCGATAACACATTTAATCACATACCATATGGCCCCAAATAAAATGGATACCCGAATTTGTATACTGGTTTTAAGAACAATGTATCCTTTAAATACAACTACAGTAAAAGTCTGTTATAACAAGAGCCTGTAACTAGAGTGGAATCATTACAGCTGCATTTAAAATGGCAACATAAATGCTGCACCAAAAATCCACACATATTCTTATGTACAACTCGTTACACTGTCACTTCCACTTCCCAAGCAGCTTGGCCGTGGCTACGAAACACAACAGCCAACCACAACACATGGTTGCCAGCAGGCTTCTTCTGTTGGTTTCAGTTGTCACTTGACAGCAGTACGAGCAGTGCAATGTTGTCAAATTTTGCATTTCAGCCAAGAAAAATGAGTAATTCAAAATATATTAAGCATTTGGCAACACTTGAGAGTTTGGTTCTGTAACACATGACCCAACTGGAACTTGCAGAAAATCAAACTGCAGCTGGGCAAACTCAAGTAAGAGTCTAAAAAGTAATTCAATAAAGAAATTTATGAGCTTTTGCATGACTGAAATTCTGAGTAAATTACGTTGGTACGTAACAACTCAATACGTCAAAGACTAACATACAGGTTTAATAATGGTGACACTGGTATATGGTATATCACACATTGACCTAACATGGCATCATGTCTATAGACAAAGGGAACTGTAAAGAAGTTTCGACTGTGACTGCATTTATATGAGCATATTATCATTACTGACTGGCATATCATTTCTAAGGACACAATCTTACCACACAACAGCTATCATGCATACCGCACAAAGACAATGCTTGAGCACTGTATCGTTAATACTCGCTCAGTGACTAACACAGACAAAAGTATTAAGTACTGCCTACAAATCAGAGCTTTCAATGTATTATTTGGGGAAGGAGGGATAAAACATCGCTCTACAAGCCCCTCCTCCCATTCAGTTCGCCTTCCACCTGTTGTTGTGCTGTAACAAACATCGCTCTACAAGCCCCTCCTCCCATTCAGTTCACCTTCCACCTGTTGTTGTGCTGTAACAAAGTCTGCTTGTACTGTGGTTTCAGTTTTCTCGACTTTACTTTCCCTTCGTTTGCAGCAGCAGTTACAGACGGAGGTGTGGGTTTTTTAACCCTCTCCCCCCCCCCGCCCCCCAAAAAAAAGTGTCCTGTCTACTAGGCTAAACCTGTTCCATTGTTTCTTCTATAGATAAAGAGGGCACATAAATTAGATTCTGTAACAGCCCAGTGGCACAGTCTATAAGTATGATAATTGTGCTGACAGCACAGTCCCAAAACATTTGAAAATAAAACTGCAAATGGTGTGCTCTGTGACACAGTACACAGACTTTATCGAAGTGTTCTTTACTTACAAAATGTCATACAGTTATGTGGTACATGCATAAATGTTATTTATAAAAGTACAGCCTTCCCTGTGATGATTTTTGCATAACCCATGCATGCTCACCAGCAGTATCTGCAAGTCGCTTGTACGAAATTTCACCCGAAATTGGACGATAAATGTGGAGAGTATGGACAGAAACTCATTTGTACCTTTAAGCCCATGCCAATTTTCACAAAACTCACAAGCACTCAGTAAGTTGTGGTCATCTTCTGTACTGAAGTCTATCCAAGCTGAACATAAAATGTAAAAAATACAGCCAAAATTTCATTTGGGCCCATAAGCGAAGTATTGGCTTTCACTGCACTAGTTTTTTACAAAACCCACACTCACGCAAGGGCATTAGGTGGAGATCTCCTATATTGAATTTCACCAAAATCAGTCTTCAAATATGGGAAACTACAGGCAGAAATTCATTTACTCCCTTACATAAAGTATGGCTATCACTGCAGCAATTTTCACGAAATTCATGCTTTTGTAAAGACCTCCTACACTGAATGTCACGAAAATCTGACAAATGGTTTAGTTGCTGATACTAGATCACACACAGATAGACAAGGCATTTTTTTTTTTTACTTTGTAAAGAATGCCAACACAATGTGCATAGTATTTGGATACGCATATTCGTGGCAGTGGCAGCAGCAGCAGCAGCAGCAGCAGCAGCAGCAGCAGCAGCAGCAGTAGTAGTAGTAGTAGTAGCAGCAGCAGTAACAAGAATGACAATAACAATATCCATTAACTACTCAAGTACAAAGCATCCTTCAGACAAATTCTGATCTTACTTCCTCACTCCCTAATGGCCCTAACCTAAAGGTCCACAAATGTTCCAAAAACCTAGGAGCCACCTCAAAATTCTAGGCACCAGATGGGTGACATGGAGCAAGTTCCATACTGAGGACCCACAATTCTGGTGTGACCTGTGAACCTCACTGTTATCTGGCGCTTTATGGTCAGTGCATGTGAACTGATATACATTTTTGTACGTAACAAAGAGCTGCAATAATGATATTAAAAATATTAGGCATGACTGCACAAGATTTAGTCACCTGAGTGACCAGATGCCCACACCCCTGCCCTAACCACTACACAGCTCATGGATTGCTGTATCTGCTTTTAAGTCCTAGTGCAGTATGAATCAAGCAGACATGGCATCTCTTGCACAGGATCAAGCCTGACTAGGCAGCAGCAGCAATCAGACAATGACTCTCACCTTGACTTGCAGCATGAGCGCGGTCAGCTGCGTGATGAGGCTCAGCATACGGTCACTCTTCACTGGAAGGCGGACGTCTGATCGAGTGTTGTGTCTCATTACAAGGTCACGTGCCTCCTCCTGGCTCCTCTCCCGGAGATGTGATGGAGCGAGCATGGCTGCAATGCTCGGTTCTGGAGCGATCTGTACACAGCGTTAAACACAGCCTGCAGTTCTGCAGTCAGCTGCACAATATACTGTGCTACCACAGAAACAAGTCCCATGCAGTGGCCCTCTCCACATATCCCTCGCGCTGTTACAATTCCCACACCAACCATCTAGACATTCTCTTAATATAAATGTTAGTAGCATAATAAGTGCAAAGAATGGTTACTTACACTACTGCATGGGATAATACTATCACTGCATGATATGAAACACAAATAAATAGTCCAAGGCAGAACTGACACAGCCTACTGTAACTATTGTGTTGTTAATGTCATTCAGATAATGTAAATTGACAACTCAAAAAAGTAAAATGCAATTTAGCTTGTGTGTTAGCACGCTAGAAGGGCCGGGATAGCTCAGTCGATATACCAACTTGCTACAGGCTGGACAATTGAAGGATCAATTCCTAGTGGGGGCAAGATTTTCTGCACCAATTCAGACTGGCCCTGGGGCCCACCCAGCCTCCTGTACAATGGGTTCCGTGTATCTTTCCTGAAGGTAAAGCGGCCAGGGCGTGGCATTCACCACCCACACCCATCTACCACCAAGGTTAAAGAAAGAGTAGAGCTATACTTCCACTCCCCCTCTGGGCCTTCATGGCCTGTTGTAAGTTGAACTTTACTTTATCATTAGCATGCTAGACTCACATGAAGCTGGTCAGAGGGTAAAGTCTTACACAACCACTTCATTGCTTTTGTTTGTAACTATATTATACTTTGATGTTACTGTTATTAACAAAAATATTATAAATTTCATTTTTGGAAGATCTTGTTATTTAAGTACAGACTTTGTGTATCTCAAATTTCACAAATATAACCTCAAATTTCTGCACTGTCACCATGATCACCAAATGTTGCCTTACAAAGAAGTATTTCATAAACACCTGTAGGAATGTTTCGAATTATCGTCGTATAGAATTTCTTATTCCCTGTTCCAGTGGTCAATAATAAAAAGCTAAATTACAAATCTCACTTAGACATTTTGTTGCTTTACATTCTACATAAGGGGGGTTATACTGACATATGAATGAGATTCTGAAAGTAGGATATGATATATTCAGTAACAAATGTACATGAATCATGCACAAGTAACGATTCGTGTTGCTGCTCACCTCTTGACAGTAGTTCTGCACGTTTGTCAAATAATCCTGCAGGTCACGGTTCAGGTATTCCAAATCAATGATGACATTCGCGTAACGTCGTTGGAAGTCTTCTGGGATATATGTCCCAAAGGACTTCTTTCTCTCTGCCTCTGTGTTCATTTCTCTTAAGACCTTGATCTTGGACTTCTTTGCATTAAGTATCTTGGACAACCTCACCTGATAATCAGAAAGAGGAAACACAAGTTGTCAACAATGATACCTACTGTGGAATGATACTGACAAGGAAAAACTGAGGTACTCGGAGAAAAACCTGTCACAGTGCCACTCTGTCCACCACAAATCTCTCAAGGACTGGTGTGAGATCCAAGCGGGGGCTCTGTGTTGACAGGCCGGCCTGAGCCACGGCACAGCCCTTCAAGGAAGAAACAGCACGAGTCTTCTCAACTTTAAAACTGTCCAAGTCTTCCTGTTTATGTCATATTCTCAACTTCAAGAGACAACTGCTTCACTTCCAAATTTGCAACAGTTATCATAAATTTATCTCACATTCTTTGTGCTTTCTGAACACTTTCTGATCATCCAGTCCAGCACACACCTGTGGTGTTCCTTGAAATCTGCATTGTGCCTAACAATCAAAGGATTCGTTATTTTAAAACACTTAGTTTCTTGATACTTGTAGCACTTGTAGCCATTTTGAACTCGGCAAAGACACAAATTGATTTTGCACTTGAAAAAAAAAAAAAACATTACAGACATCGCATAAAGGAAATACAACTCAGCTCTACTGGAATCAGGTGTGAGCTGAGAGGCAAGAGGAGTCATAATGCCCTGCAACTTGCATATACAGATCACAACAGGATGCATCAAGCCAATCTTCCAATACTGCATCAGACCTCTAACAGAAGAGAAACCCTATCTTTTTGTTACTTACCTGACCCAAAATGATACTCTCCAAAGAAGTCCTGCAAGTGCCACTAAATGATGCAGAAAACCTGCGTAAATCTGGCGATGCAGTTTTGCATTAAAACAATAATGGTCTCAGGTCAAGGTCATAATGTTAATGTACCTTAACATACTGTAATAACTGGTATACCAAATGCAATCCCTACTTAATAAATGTCAATTGGTACAAGAATCAGCTTTATCTTAATTAGGAGCAGTTGTACAAATTTAATAAGTCACAAGGAGCAAAGATTTATGGAAGGTTTAGGATATCAAAATGCCATACCTCTGCAATTACTGGACACAGGAAGGTAAAATTTCATACATGTCACTTCCAATGGAGACCCAGCAAGCCTGCAAAATGTTGTTACAATCATAGATGGACAAAAATTTTGCCCCTAAACTGTGTTGATATGACAGGCAATGACCCTTCAGACACACACACACACACCCAGACATTCCACACACACTGTATGAATGTCCTGCAGCTTGTCAACATCAGACGCTAATTCAGAACATACCACCATGTCCAGGAACTTGACTGGGAAGCCTCCCACAGTTCCATCTGATGGGATGCTCTTAGTTTTGATCACAGGGGATCCTGCAAGCAACGGATCGTTGTTCAGCTTTGGAGACGAAGTATCCGCAGAGTAGCGAGGTGGAGTCATATAAGGGGCCATGTTGCGTGGCCGGAACTTCTGGGCAAAACTTGACACAGTTATAGTCTCTGGTGCATCATTGGACTGAAAAATTGCATACAAGTTGGATCACTTCCACTTTCAGCCATGAAAATCATCATTCAACATCATATTTTTCAGACCATAAGACGCACCAAAAAGTTTACGAGTAGAAGGCAGATTTAAAGAAAAAAGTATTTTATTCACCATTCAATAATAAGACACAGGAGAATTTGATATAGCGTCTTCCAGGAGAAAAAGTGTCTTATAATCTAGAAAATATGGTAATCATTTTCTTGAAAGTCTGTATTTCCATATACAGGAGAAATCAGATTCTGAAGCCACTAGCCTCAAACATGTGAACATTAAAAAAAAATGTCAACAAACATCTATGTAAAATTTGGAAACAATGGCTCCAGTAGTCTCTCTTAACATACACAATTCTCAATAAAATGCTACACACATGCAGTACCACTAATGCAATAATGATCTTGTCATTTATCTTAAAATTTACATACCAGCACTTCATAGTCAGGTACAGAGTGGGTGCCAAGGCCTGTGCGTTCGAACGTTATCCTGTACGTGTTATTTGAGGTATCAACAGCATCAATGCTGCCATTAAACAGACCATCCTGTGGTTTCCGGAGACGGGCAGTCACTTTAGTGCCAATTACAAGCTGCAGGGGAATCTCCCCAGGAAGGTCCTTGCAGTTTGTCACATCAGCGGTCTTGCGCTGTTGCAACAGGCGGATCTTCGTTCGTTTGCGCTCTAGCTCACGTCGTTCCTCCTCAAAGAATGCCTGCATTATGTAAGCCACTACTTCAATTAAACATGACTCAATATGCATACTGCACAGTGTAACAACATAGTCTGGATATTAGGTTTCATTTTATTAGGCAGAGTAACAGGCTATCTGTCTCTAATGAACTTCCGACACAAATATGTGTACAAACTGCAGACATTTCAGTTTCTATGTCACAGTTACTCACACGTGATAATAACAACACACTAGTGGGCGCGTTCCACGCCCTGAACTCCGTTACTTCATTGGCTGTATATCTGTCCCTCTGTCTCTACCTTTGCACACATACGGTCATCAGTTATACAAAGACCATTACAGCTCCGTATATCTTCAACATGTAGGCAACAGGATCGTCCGAGAGAGTGGCCTCTGTGATATAAATATTAACCAAGATGAGAATAAAAAATCTCGTCAATATACCTACACACTCATTCTTGTCAAACTCATTCAGAGTACTGCAACACCGGAGAGCCCCCGTCTTGGTAATTCTTAACACCCTGTTATTATGCAAACTTATGAGGTGGGACCAGAACTGCAGCACTGAATGTACAGCATGGGTACACTTAATAGTGGCATACATAGGTAGCTGTAAGGAACATGGCAACCACATGACAAGTGTTAAGTCATGTCTAAAGCACAATCACACAAACGGAACACCTTTTAACACTCGTGTATTAGCAGCAGCACTCAAACAACAAAATTCACCTCCTCACATATCCCATCCCTTCAGGTGATTTTACCTACCCTTACAAGTGACATTCAAATGGGCAACTTCACTTATGCTTTTCACCAAACACTACAGTGAAACTGATAGCACACCTACTTTACATGGGAGTTAGGATAGCTCAGTTGATATGGTGACTAGACTACAGGGTGGACATCCGAAGAATCATGGTTCAATTCCTGGCACAGGTAAGAGCATCCAGACTGACTGTGCGGCCCACCCAGCCTCCTATTCCGGGGGTTATTTGCTTGGGGATAAAGCGGCCAGGGCGTGAAGCTGACCACTCACCTCCACTAGTGCCAAGGTTAAGAATGAGTGGAGTTATACTTCATGGCATGCAGAGGGACACTTTACCTTCATGTGCTTGATACTGCTGGGTTCAAATCTCAGTCAGCAGACCAGATACACTGGCTCAAGTTTTCTGTCACTTTCTTCAGCCTCTCCAGTCAAATGATAATTAGGACATGAATCACTTCCTTCCACATCCCTTCCTATACATTAGTTGCTAATCACATGATCTTTCAACATTATACAAGCTGAATCATAACTTTATGTTCCAAATTCAGAATCTTATTCTTCAGGTCATTCTCAGTCAAAATAAACATAAATCCGATTCTCACAGTGTTTATCACTGCGTCAATATTGAAAACATATATGACAAAGTAAAGTTTTTATCACCTAATTTATAACAAATGTTAGAAATGAAAACCCTGAGGCTCAACAACGATCCTGGCATGTCTCTGAAATAAGCCTGTAGCTTGCATCAGTTCATTAGCACTATCCTTTATGTGGCTGCAGCATCCAAAATAACATACAGCAATGCACCACATGTTTCCACCTTCTCATGGTGCACTACATGTTTCACGTGCTACCACAGGAAATCCAGGTGGCCAATAATGTGGAGCACGATGACCAATCTATCAACTAGAGAAGCGATAATTAACTCTTTGGCGCTGGGATTAAATGTCTGGTGGAATCTGCAGAACACCAGGATTTAAATTACAGCATTTAATTTTCATGCATACTCTTACAAAAAAAAAAAAAAAAAAAAAAAAAAAAAAATATATATATATATATATATATATATATATATATCTGTTTGAGTTTTCATTCAGATTTAATCAAATAAAATTTAGCAGTATGTTCATGCATTACATAATCCATTAGACTGAAATTCAAAATGTTTTTCTTTCATACTGTACGCCACTGACTCTGTGAATAGCAGAGTTCTGAACTCACTGTGCACTCTCAGATTTCAGCCGCCCTCTCTCCGACATTTGTGAAGTGAATGCAATCCATCTGCTTTACTCTTGTCAGTAAAAGTGTTGGCTTTTCAGACGTACAATACAGCTCACAGAAATTGATTACTTTTTTTCTCTTGCCTCGAAAAATGTGCAGCGAATCAGTTGCAGTTTCTATGCGCGTGCTGCGCTCTGTGTGGAACCAATAAGGAAGGATTACAGTAATCATGACATTGTATAAATAAATGTCTTTCAGAGCTAGTATTTACAGACGCTTGTTTGTGAAGTGGCCCATACACGATCAAGCAATCTACACAACAGAGGTTGTACAAACATGTTGACAGTGTACAGTCTGGTTTGAGGTATTGCACAGCAGTCCCTTGTGATTGTGTCTTCTTTCTGCTTAAGAGATACCATCACTTCCAACAATTTACCAAAAGTAAAAGAGAGTATTCCTTTAAAAAAATGTAGTCTAGCAGCAAAGACATCTCCCATTGTCTCAGGAGGTTGTCATGGCTAAAATTTGACCTTTCCTTCAACCACTCCTTCATCCACCCTCCCATCTTCCTTTTCCACTTTCTATTTTTATTGTTCTACTCCGAAACACAAGCAGTGATGACTGGTAAACATGCTGCTTCAGACATACTTTCGCAACAACAGGCTAACTGCAACTGATGTTTGCAACGCAGCATATGCATCATTCAACACAAAAGGGTTAAGGTGCACACCTTACCAGGAACTGCAGCCATCTGTGGAACTAATATTCAATTGTGTCTGACTAAATGGCTTACGTGACATACCTGAGAGCAGCGCCGCGGCTTGCCCATCATGCGCCTGATCTTGCACCATTCCACACGTGTTAACTTACGAGTTCGCAGGTGTGGGAAAGACTCCTTCAGGCAGATCATGAAGTCATTGTCACCATCAAACAGTGGTCTGGAACATAATACACAGTCTATGCACACTGTTCAGACAGACGGGTTGGAACAATTTCTACATTCTAGCACTTTTTACATGATGGTATAACGAAAGGACTTACAGAAACACAATTCCATTCATTTTCTCTGCCACTCCTCACAACAGATTCCTGTCTTAGAGCACATTAAAATAAAAAATGGAAAAACGTACCCTAAGTTTCCTTTGCAAATTTACATTCCTCTGCTGTCTTAACCCACACTGGTTTAATCTGCCTCAGGATAGAAACAAGTGGTCAGCTCTTGTAAACTCAGTAATGAACCTCTGAGTTCCATAAAATGTGGCACACTTCTTGACTAGCTGAGAAACTATTAGCTTCTCACGAAGGACTCTGCTCCATGGTGTTAGCTAATCAGTCGATATTTTAACCTGTTTGCTCCAGTATTCAAAGTTGGTTTCTTATCAGTGCTTTGTCCAGAATGTCATAGCAATCCAAGGTCTGATGGTAAGACACAAAGAACACTCTGTACTGTGAGACTTTAAGGTTACACATTGGTTTTGTTAAAGATTCAAGTCTTCTGGGATGTGACACTGTGTTGCTGGGTTACGGTTTCCCAAGATTTCAAAGGAATGTAATGCCCTCACCTTCAATGGTTGAGGAGTCCAAGCATATTTTGGATCCCTCAACCATTGAAGATGAGGGCATTACATTCATTTCAAATGTCAGGAAACCCCAACCCTGTGACACAGTGTCATCTCAATCCTCAGTGCCCAAAATTATTATATCAATGCAGACAGGTTAAACTGCAATGGCGACAGGATCCTAAAAACTGAACACTCATTCTTCTGCCTTGCCCACTTCAGTATTACAATCCGCATTAAGTCCACTCAGTAATATCACATACGGAGACAGAACACAGGTAATGTACCAGTGACTGTAATACCAGGCAGCTATCACAGCACCAAATACATCAGTTTTCCAAACTACTGTAGAGTTAACCCCTTCCATGACTAACCACTCACTTGTCAATGTTACTGTAAAACCACTCGTAGCAAACCCACTTATGGGCTTTCGGAAGTTTGAGCAGGTTGCGGAGCCGCATGCCAATCCTCTGCCCCACACGTCGGTCAGGGGATGTGGGGACGCTTGAACCGCTGGCACTTCCGTCATGTACATCGGTGTGCTGAGACTCAATCTGCGGGGCTGCCGCATGATGCTTCTTTACCGGCAATGCTGACACTTTGGTAGCTGATGCGGCCACAGAAGCAGCCTTCCTTGCTGGGGATCCCTTTGGACCACGCTTTGGTGACGAGCGTGGCAACATTGTATTAATAACATCATCATCAAAGAAGAGGCGATTCTTCTTACGGATACGAGCAGGCTGGAAACAACACAGAGAAGTTCGTGAAACAACATACAATGATATTTTCTTGGCATACAGAAAGATGTAGAACACATTAGCTTCTGCTTGGTGGTCAAAACGTTAATTTACTGGGCAAAACAAGAACACTGTAAAGAGAACCACAGAGACACATTATACATCCGTATGGTTGTACCGAGAAAGCTAAAAATATATTCATACCTCATTACCAGACTGCAGAATGAAACTAATTTTAAGACTGCTAACCGGCCCTTCAGAATGTGGCTCAGTTCAAACACTTTGGAGCAATAGTTACAAAACAAAACTGCTTTCACAAAGAACTTAAAGGCAAATTAATTCAGATAATGCTTGTCATCATTCAGTTCAGAATCTTCACTTCCCATCTAAGTAAAGTGAAGCTGACAGCTACTTAGGAGATTCACTTCTGTGGGTTCATGGATTCATCTTACACAGAAAAGAGACTAGTGGTCATCTGTTCTAAAAATGGTTCTGAACCTTCATGATCCGCAAATATCAGAGATTTCTTTTGACCAGCCTAGTGACTATTATTTTCTCAAAATGGTCTCTGCCTCACAAAGTTCGAATAGCTTTACATACATGTACACGAGACTCTTTGGAACATTATGCTGTCTACTGCCAAAATGTGTCACAGAATTCATGTTTTCTTTATGCTTACTCAACCCAACCACAATACCTTGCAATTAAATGATATTAGACTAAATAACATAAGTAACCTGTCATCAAATTCAGTCTCTTGGGGAAATATAAAAACAAAGCTTGCTGAAATTTTAACAGTCAACCGCTGCAATTATAACCACTAAGTTTACGTTAATGCAATCTGTTCTTGTGCTTCACAGCCCTTGAGGAAAATGTATACATCACGATTTCACTAAGTATGGATGCTGTGAACTTGAAAAATTCTATCAATACTGCCATCCAGGAATACACTACAATTTGTCAGTGAACATTGACTCAACCATACCTTGCACTGCTCTATACTGCTGCCATCTTTTGCTTCTATTCAGAGTAACTACCACCAACTCTGGCTGCTAACAGAATAACATGCAGCCTTTCATACGAATGTTCAAATACGAGAAAAAAATAATTTTAAATTGACTAGTAAAAACACATATGTTCATAAATGGTACAATTGTGCAGAACATATTGCAAGCAAATTACTGATCATTATACAGTGCAATGTATCAAATGCACAGCCTTAGAAGCTATGCAGTAATAAAGTTTTAATGTGTGAACAAAAATGGTAAGAAATACACAAAGTCAATACCAGAGCAGAGAAAGCAAGCATATGCATAATATCAGTTTTGCTCAATGACGCTGCTAAGTGTAAAAACAACAAGACATGCAAGTAGTGGTAAACAACATTTACAAACAACAAATTTAGTTTCTAAGCAACACCGTTTTTCACACTGCTTGAAGCTTCACGCACTCACACTCTCACAAAACACAAAGTGTTGTTATTACTAAAAGTAACATGTGAAACCAGTCTCCCTTTGCATCCATCACATTACAACGCACATTTCTGCCACTGACCATTTACAATTAAGTTGTTCTCACCATTCCCCGTCTGTTGAGTACCAGGCCAGTCTGTTGCGGTGTGGGTCTGGGAGGCATCTCCTCCCCAATTCGCTTCAGACCAAGTGCAGCTGGTCCCAGGATCGGTGCCTCTTCATGGTCCACATCCATGCCATCATCTGCGGTCTCCTGCTTGATGCTGTCATAATTCACACCACCATTCTTGAAAGTCAGCAATGCTGCTGCTGATTCACCTATCAAATATTATTTTATGTGATGTAAAATTCTCACAGTGGTGAGTATTAAGATAAGGACCTTCTGGGATGTAAGACTGTACAACTTGCTACATACATGCCAGTAATCTTAAAACATTATTTTAAAAAGAGCAGGGCTTAACATGAAATTCTTCACCATGTTACTATCATGACATACACACATGCTACAATACCAGGAAATGTTCCCCTTTCCAATTTTATTTAACAACACCCTCTCAACTACAGACATACACACTATCATGATCCTGAAAGAAGTAACAACACAATCTAAAGGGTGGATCCAAAATAAAATACTGGGGTATAAAATTAGAAAAGAACCCTTCAAAAAATAAAATCAGTCCAGAAATGTTAATTTTTGCAATGACTGGATGTGCTGTACCAAAAATGTAAGTCAGACCCCAGTGGGCATGGCCTGGGAATTATCACTGTGACAGAACAACAAGATTCAACACCACTAATACCAAAACCCACAAAAATAAAGGTAAAGGTTTCCCTGTCCATGCCATGAAGGGACACAGGGTGAGCAGAGGTACACCTCCACTCATTCTTAACCTTGGCACTAGACGGAAGTGAGTGGTTAACTTCACCCCCCTTCCCCCCGGGCCCCAGGAAATAACCCTGGCAACTATTGACCAGAAGGCTGGGTGGGGCCCCAGAGCCAGTCTGGATGTTGCTCAGAAGAGAAAAATCTCTTCCCCTTACTGCGATTTGAACCCCAAACTATCCAGCCAACCCACAAATTGGACACAATCCTAACCCATTTTGTCTTCTATAGCCTCATCACGTCTGCTGCCACCATTACACCATAGACAGACATCCCATGCATCAACTCCCTCCACATCTTCCTCCAGCACACTTCCGTATATTCCACTCCATTCATCTTGCCAATGTGTTCACACAAATGTCAGTGACAAGTTTCACTGCTGACGAGTAACCTGGAATGGGGAAAGGGCAGAGGGGATTGCTAGAGGTGGCTACAGCAGTAGCTAGGAAGAGGGAAAGGCTTCGGCATCAGGATCCATAGGACTTCTTTCCTTGGCCACATACAGTGGCTACAAATTGTTGCTGCTTTTTTTTAGAAACAGTCCAAGGGTTGACACCATTCACCCAACATTTACAATGTCTAAACTATATGACAGTAGTACGAATGAAACTGCGTGTTCAACTGTGATCAACAGTAAAGACACAGGTGTCAGAGTGGTGAGACAGGTAGAAGATATAGAAGCATGTAATGTCCGACTACAAACATTATTTCTGAATGTTAAGCTTTCTGTCTTACTTCACTGTAGGTAATGTTTTTGGCTCACATAGTATTTATGTTTGTTTTCCTTCTACCAGCAAGATAGTGATGTAGGCAAAACGGACAGTTCGGTTGCTGCCACTACACAGGGCCTTTACTGTGCCGAATGCTCCACTTTGTTGACTTCATTATCAAAACATTCCATGCGAAACAAAAGCTCATCACCAAGTTCATAACTTCCATTGCCTGATTTTTCACATTAAATTCACCGTGCATCTTGTTACCAGTCAATAGTTATATTTCACCAACACATGTACTACACTTTATTCATGATATACACCCCTACATATGTTTCGGCCAGTCACTAGCCATCATCAGGGGGTCAAAGCATTCTAACAAAGACTATACATCTATTTAAGGTATTGTACATCCGTGTGACAGTAAAATAAGATAAGATAAAAGTATGGTTCACAATAGTTTCAACTATAACATTATATGGTGTTACACAGGAGGTTAAAATACATATTCATTGTTTTATTTAAAATTATTGGCAGACGGTCTTGTAGGCTGTATCTCAAGGTGGTTGCGGCTTTCTGTAGAGATATATTAACAGAAATTAGTATCATTATGCTAATTTTGTTATCTTATAGTTATATTTTAGGGGAGTATGATTATATAACGAGACATAGTGACAACACAGGACACGTTACGCATCAACACAACATAGGCATGTCTCGTTATATAATCATACTTCCCTAAAATATAACTATAAGATAACAAATCTAGCATAATGATACTAATTTCTGTTAATATATCTCTACAGAAAGCCGCAACCACCTTGAGATACAGCCTACAAGACCGTCTGCCAATAATTTTAAATAAAACAAGGAATATGTATTTTAACCTCCTGTGTAACACCATATAATGTTATAGTTGAAACTATTGTGAACCATACTTTTATCTTATCTTATTTTACTGTCACACGGATGTACAATACCTTAAATAGATGTATAGTCTTTGTTAGAATCCTTTGACCCCCTGATGATGGCTAGTGACTGGCCGAAACATATGTAGGGGTGTATATCATGAATAAAGTGTAGTGCATGTGTTGGTGAAATATAACTATTGACTAATTTCCATTGCCTGATTGATCATCTATGCATATGCAAATAAGACAATTACAAACCTAACATATACAAAATTCAAAAACTGAATCCTAGCATTTAACAAACACAGCACCATCACAACAGTATGTTGCACGTCAGCACCATTGTTCTTGTCGTCACAATCCTTCCAGTTCCAGGGTTCCATCATAACACTATGTAGGTGAACTCAAAGGTTGAACATGCCTAGTACCAAAGCACACCGCTGGACACAGTCTTGAGCAAGTTCCATTCATCTTTGATTTTGACATCCCATCTCCCTAAAGCCATTGTAATATTATCTTCTTTCCCGTGTGGTGGCCAGGAATTAGAATATCCCCAACGTACCCCATGCGTGTCGTAAGAAGCGACTAAAATGGGGACCCAGTGCCTGGTGGTATAACTGGGCCACCCTGTCTCTGAGGGACATAAATATGGAGACACTGGAGAATGAAAACTCACATAAAACCCAGTTCACCAGAGTGGTGGTTAGGCAAGGGAATAACAACCTCTTCCTGTAAAACATTTAACCATTCAGAAGCCCAGGGAGGCTAAGGTCAAACTTAAAGGACTGTAATGCCACAGAAGAAGAAGAAGAAGAATATTATCTTCTAACCTCTGTCTCAGCCATCCAAGTTGAGGCTAATGTACAACAGCCCCACTCTAATTTCTCTTACATTAACACTCTATAATACAATATTTATGAGTAAACAAGGTAGTGTAATGGAATTGTTACCTGTTGTTAGTACAGTCACCCTCACTTTTTGAGGGGTTACGTTCCAAGACACCCCCCCCCCCCTCTTGCAAACAGCGGAAGCCTGCAAATAATTGACCGCCCCCCAAAACAATGCTTTCTTATTTTTTTAGTGTTTTCCTTTTCTTTGCAGAAACACTATGATGGATGCTGCTTTTTTTTTTTTCCTTTCACTCCTTGAATATCATACGGTAATGATCAAAGACCTGTTTGAGTTGTCGAACAATTTTGATGCTCGCATACATTGAAGGGTCTGAGGATGTATTTTTATTCTTGGGGTAACCCCATGAATTTGCGACACCGCCAAGATACAAACCCTCAAAAAGTGAGGGACAATTGTGTATTGCTGTTTTCAAATGCAATATAATAGAACCATAATGAATGTGAAGTGCCAGCATGCATACAGACAATACATGAAGGCATGTGTCACTAAAATGGAACATAGGACCCTAATCTGTACTTTTTGTACATGTTGACTGAGTTTCTGTCACTAAAATGTAAAGGCAAGAATAAAGGTAGAATGACACAAGAAAGAAGACCTATATTAATATGTTAAATAATACTGTTTTTAATGAAATAATAGTGTTTCAAAGTATCAGTGAATGAGCAACAGTAAAAAGTTTACTGTTTCATAAGAAACGAGACCATCCCTTATAATGCATGACTGCAATTGCCCTGACAATAGAAACAGCACATTTCACCATAATGTTGGTAAATTTCTATCAGATTATACACAGCAAAACACTCTCTGAAGACAAAATTCTTCACTTTCCAAGAGTTTTCTCCAGTAACAGAAACTTTCACACTACAATCCATGGTGATTGTAAAGTAAATGTATAGTGTTACATGGCTGTATCTCCTAAACAGAACGCTATATTGCTAAAATTCTTGCACCATTTTAAAGCTCAGGCACTATCATTTCGTGCCATATTTCGACCAAGGCCCAAGTACTTTGCACACAACTTCCACAACCTGAAAGACAAACTCAACATTTTTCCTTAAGAAGTCACAAGGTACAGCAGCAAAAGTACCACAGATTCATTGTTCCAGTGTATCAAATATCCTTGGTTTTCACTGCCAGACTCCACAAAAAGGAGGCCGCCTTGTTACTCCTTGATGCCCAATCCAACTAGGAAAACAGTTGTCAAGCCATGCACATACAAGAAGTGCAAAATGTGGGTGTCCTCCATCTTGCATGAAGTGAAGTTCTTCATAAATGTCCCAATGAGAAACAATGGGCAACATGAAATTGTCAAGCACATTTAAGTGGCACTCACTGTGTCTCATATTTACTTCACAATCACCTGGTGTGTGTCTGTGTATATATATGTCCTATGTCCCAGTCTTTGTCTTAGTTACACACATATTGCTGCAAAGGTCCTGATGGTGCCACTGACACCATTTTGAACAGACCTACACATAACCCCTGTTTGGTTTGGTTATTAGCTTAAATATTCTGAGACTATACTAGTATCTGTTTGCAAATTTCCAAGCATTACTTAAATGACAACCAACAATGCATTCCTAAAGATACATTCTGACAGATTCTTCTTCTTCTCCATTATTCTTCTCCTTCTCAAGCACTGCAGTCCGTTGTGGACATCAGTTTCCAATGCAATCTTCCTCCGTTCCTGATGGTCTCTGACCATTGCATGCCTGTTTTTTTATTTCCATTATATTTAAATCCTCTTCAACCTCAACCCACTATCTTTTACATGGTTTTCCTCTTTTCCTTGTTTCTTCCATTGTAGCTGTTGCAATTTGTTTTGGCATTAGTTGGTTATTTTGACAGGTTCACTCTGAACTTTTTTTCTGAGGACTGCAACAATACTGCCCTTCTTGAAGAGCCAACAGCTGGTATTATTTACTTACATACCAACAATGTTGCACATAACAATATTAATTGATTGAAAATGTCAAACCCTACATATGTTTCGGCTCTGCCTGAGCCATCTTCAGGGGTTACTATTATAGGCGTCCACTATTTTCACACTCACTATGTTGGTTAGAAAAAGTATCTGGGTTTCATTGCAATCGTGGGTCTAAACACTGTGGCACTGTACACACTGATGAATTTTAAGGTTTGGTTTGTTGTTTGTTATATGGTGATACAGCACCTCCTTGTTCCAAGCCATTCCAAATAAGAAACACAACATTCATGTTTACCCAGGAATACACTAAGGGGAGGGGCACTGCCAGGCTTCAATCCAAACAAATACCAAACAAAAAGAAAAAAATTCTTTTGTTTGAATAGTATTATGTGGTTCATTTATTTTTACTTAATAATGTTGCAACCGTGTAACAATTACATGACAGCAGGCAAATACTGTCTCTACACACCCAAAATTTTTTTAAAGTCACTCTGATCTTATGACCCACCCTGCCCCAACACTTAAAAATCCTGGCTTCATGCCTGTGTTTGCTTATGCAGACCTTACTGTACGATCCGTGTAAACGAATTTATTTGGCCCACGCGGCTTAATGGATAAGCAAATTCAATGTAAATGCTGTACAACACTTCCTGCACAAGTCATAGGCTTTCTTTACGTCTAAAGACTTATGAATTTTTAGACTGTACCCAGGACAAGAAGAATGAAAATTTTGTTATCTATCAAACCCCACAACGATGGCCTTATTAATTTAATCTCCTGGCATTATTATTTTTACCATTGTCAAGTAACACCTACTTCAAGGACGTAGCTTGTGTAAAAACGTCACTTTGCGATTAACCAAGTGAAAGCAGCTGACAACCCCACACCATAATAACAAAATATTCTAATAACACTTCAATGTACAGGCGAAACTCAATTTAGAATTTTTAAAGCTTCAAAACCATATTCTATACGATACGCGGAGGCTTATCTTCTTGGCAAAAACTCAAAATTAAAAAACTCTCACAAACAAAATGTTATATGAGCTACGTGGAATAAGATGCGTCTTTGTAATAACAGGTAGCTATGTTAGAGAATTAAAAAAATATACTGTACGGAAATTACACATATTACTGCCTCAAAGAAGGATACTAACTTTCAAGTTCATCCGCCATGTTGACGTAGTCTTCCAGCATATGTATGCAGGATAGCCAATGTTACCACGTAAAGAGCTTCCGTAATGTAACAAGAAAGCGAACTTAAATTGTAAACGATTTAATTGATAACTGTTCCTAGGCGAAAAGTGAGAACTTTAGTTAACACGTGACTACACCAATTTAGATAAACACCATCGTATATAGTTATAAACTAAGTATACTACAATTCGTATTCACGGTACCGCTGCACATTGGGTGACCAATGCATTATGGGAAATGGGAACAAATTTATGCCACAGACGACGAATCATGCTAAACAAGGTACTTTATCTGTGCAAGATATTTTCACGCCCAAGCATACGAGAGCATGGTAGAGGTACATCATATTGCTGTTACAAGTCGCTGAGTAGTCGATGGATTCCAATCGAACACATTCGCGTGGTCCTACATGTTTATTTTTGACAAGGGTTAGCTATCGTTTTAGGGCACCATTGAGAGATTCGTAGTAGGAATGTGTACTTAATTCCAACGGGACATGGTTTCCTTTTCAGTTGTCTGGTACATTCGAATAACAGCATTTCAATTACTGTGTTCGAATGACTGAAAGTGGTTATAATTGACAACTCAGTACAGTATGAAATCTGAAGTCCTAGGCGAAGAGGGGAGGATAATGTTAACATGGATCTGCAAGAAATAGGAGCGGGTAACATTGACTGGATTGACGTGGTTCAAGATAAGGACAAGTGGCGGGATCCTCTTAACGCGGTAATGAACCTTCGGTTTCCATTAATTGTGGGGAGTTTCTTGACTAGCTGAGGAGTTCTTCTTCTTCCTATGGCGCGACAGCCCCTAGGGGGCCTAGACCTCCTCATTTTTCCAGGTTTCGCGATCACATACTTTTTAGACACACCACAATCGGTAGGACTCCTCTGGACGAGTGACCAGCCCGTCGCAGAGACCTCTACCTGACAACACACAACACTCACAAGAGACAGACACCCATGCCCCCGGCGGGATTCGAACCCACAATCCCAGCAAGCGAGCTGCCGTATACCACAGCCTTTACACCGCGCGGACACTGGGATCGGATGAGTATCTCTTAGCTTCTCAATAACTCTACTCCGTGAGTTGATTAGTTAGTAGAAAATGTATGTTTCAATGTATTTTTATTACATCTTACAAGTATACTTTACATTTAAATGTATGCTAATTCAGCAAAACGGTTTGTCATTCTTGTCGTCAGCAACTCCTTAAAGCTTTGTGTTTTGCATAATCGAATAGAGTATCAAATTAAAAGTCCCTAGTTACCACAGACTGCAACGTACAGTGTCGTAATGAAGATGTTCCAATAACAACTCTGGTCGTAAAAACCCAATTTTGTTACACCGGTCGTGCAAAAGAAAACTGCTACTCAAGGGGTGTAGCTTTGAGAGGGGGCGGGGGGAGAGGTGCGACCGCCCCGGGCAGCAGAATCAAAGGAGCAGCAAATTGGGCGGCAAAATGCATATTTTAAATGAAAAATTTGATTTTTTGCGCTCAATAAATTTTAAATTACTGCGTCAAATATATGGAAATTCAATAAACAATTGTGATCTTTAAAAGTAAATAATTTCTGTTAGGAGCGGCCATTGTAATTATTGGCCCCAGGCACCAAAAAAACCCAAGTATGCCATTCCTGCTATTACATGCTTGCCAGGCATTTACCATGTTAAGATGTAAATGTATTCCACAATAAATTAACCTTTATGGTTTGATTAACACAGTCCAAAAGCCTCGATAATATAAGAAATTCCTGATACAGCAAGTAACTTTATAGACACCGAAAAATGAATATATATACCAGTTTCAAGGTTTGTTGGTGGATAAGTATGAACTGAATCCAGCGGCTGATACGTTAGCCAAGTTCCCGGTGAGGGGGGGGGGGGGGTACCAATGTTGGCAATTGAGTATATACATCGTAGAAGATAGCCCAGCAAATCTGAGGACAAAGTTATAAGGGTGAGAAATAAAATACTGACATTTAAACTATGAGAGAAAATGCTTAACGAATGCCACACTTGCCTTTTGTTATTATAGCTTGTGCTTCAGCTCCATGCGACGATACAGCAACCACATCAGTCCAGGTGCTCATTCATAAGGAGGGGTAAAACTGTGGCTGTTAAGGGTCATTTACACATTGAGGCAGACCAGACCAGACTGATAAGTTACAACTGCAAGATATCACAGTTAAAAAGACCCAATTGAAGCAGTCATGAAGACCAGTCTAGTGCCATGCTTCTGTTAACATGGATGTGCTGAACCAACATGTCACTACATAGTTTCCAAATATGTTGCATTAAGATACTGGTACATATACAACCCTCTACAAAAAGTTTAATTCTTGTTCAAACCATTCTGAAATATTTTTGCACACTTCACACTAGAGTACTGTCAGAAATTTACACATATTTCGTTTCCCCTGTTGAGACACTTCAGTTGCAGAATACTTATGTGCAGCAGGGCATTACAGATGGTCACTTTAGCTGGAATTATTATTTATTTACACTCTGTAGATCATTTATAGTACAAGGATATGGAACATGCAGTAGTATGAATACAATCCACTATAATACAATATAAATATGAAATATATAGTTTGTACAGATATTTACAGCAATCTTGTGTGAAATTTTCCCATGTTGCCTGCAACAAGACAGAGATGAGAGTGAGTATTAGCTAGCAAGGAGCAGTACATTAAATTATCAATATGTAGGCCAAGTTACAACTAAGGATTGACGTCTTCTGGGATATGAGGCTGTATTGGTAGGCGATTAGATCCTGATGTTTCAAAGAAATACAGTGTCTTCATCTTTAAGGGCCAAGAGGTTCCAGAAAATCCGCTCACCCAATCGCACAGCATCATGTCCCACAGGACTGAATCCTCAGAAGCACCCTGTGAGAACCTCAAATATTCCACTGCTATAAAATTCATTCCATAACAGGGCATGAAGGCCCAGAGGGGGAGCAGAGGTTTAGCTTTACTCCTTCTTAGCCTGAGCACTAGACAGGGGTGGGTGGTCAACGCCATGCTCTGGCTGCTCTACCCCAAGTAATGACCTGGTACCCATTGTACAGGAGGCTGGGTAGGCCCCAGGGCCGGTCTGGATGGGTGCAGGAAATCTCGCCCCGGGATTCGATCTCTGGACCGCCCAGCCTGTAGCGAGTCGCTATACCGACTACACTGTTCCCTTGTTTTATCATCATAAAGTGTTTAAAGCTATACACATTTTATTGCTGGTAGAGTATTTCATGCAGAAATTTGTCATGTCAGAGTTTAATAGTCCATTTGTTTTAACTTGACAAAGGTGTCATTAACGTAATTTTGAAACTGGTCCTTTTATGGGTCATATATATGACACTAATATCATCAGCACAGAGGTTTTGACTGTGAATTGACAGCAGGGGGTAAATGAATTATGTATATTTGTGAAACAGATTTACAGTAATCAACACTATTGTCACTGTGAATTTATTTATACTGCAAAAGTTCATGTTGTAATGATAAAATAACAATACAGTTAGAACTCAACAAACATGGTGTCAAAACTAGCCATGTTTCCTGTTCACCTGTTCTTGTGAGTGGCAAAGGATGGCACAAGACAAGTCATGCCTCAGACAACATGAGACAGGACTCGTCATGTCTGGCCATGTCTCATTGAGTTGCATTTATATTTGTTATCAGAGTTTTAAACTGTCAGACTGGTCATCTGGTCTAGTTTGCTTCAGTGTGTCCTAACCCTAAAGCAAACCACAAACCGAGTCACTTGCAAGGATAACTGCATGGAGCTTTGGCTCAAAACCTTGCAAGTATTCATGATGAATTTCAATGCTGTTTTATACTCTGTATTACTCAGCAGAAAATAAACCATTTTACCTTGGTTGGTATTTCAATCTTAGCACACGATTCATGAAAAACACATTATTTGAACACATAAAGAGAAAATTATGAAATAAATGGAATTTTGTGAAAAACAAAACAGAGGTTATGCAGCATGTCTTAAAAATGCAGCAAAATTTCCTCGTTGCCTAAAATATATAAAATGAATTTCCATGGGTGTTTCTCAGGTTGCTTAACCTTTAATGGCCAAACGAGAAAACTCTGTCTCTTTAAATGTGTACCTTCTTTGTCCAATAGCAAAAACGGTGCCCCACTACGTCATGAGGTTTTTATATTTTTCTGTATTCATAACAACAGATTTCTTATTCAACATACGTGTCTTAAATGTTCTATGGGTTTAAAAGTTTGCCTGAAATTTACTTCTAATTAAAATTTTCACTTCTGAGCAGCAATTCTTTTCTCTAGAATCCTTATGATTTTTGCAGTACTTGTCACAAATTATTTACAGATGCCGCACGCAGCGATTCTTATTTCCTTGTTTCTCAAATTGTTAAGTTTAGAAAAACCCAGTCCTTTGCACTCACTATTTCATCAGGACAAAGCAACTAAAAGACTACATTTTCTGTAGTGCCACAAGGTCAAACAGAAAAGAATTTGAGGGTCTGAATTGAAGACAGGAAGACAGACCTAAATGTGAAAATACTGAAGACATTTACAGCAGTCACTTTCTACTCATTCTTGGCCATGAATATTTAAAACAAAGAAAATTAAGAGCAGGAAAAGGAAATATTTGTGGTTTATTAGAATGTAAAAAATTTGCATTTGGTTCCATTTTGCACTAAACCATTAGAGAACTGAATGCTTAGGTTCTTGTCCCCTACCCCTTTCTGTTTTAGAAGGTCATAGATGGAAATTCAAAACATCTTATTCTTAAGATCTGACCACCAATAGATAACCAATCAGAAACGTGGTTTCCTTTGCAGAAAGCAGGAAACAGAATACAATATGTACAGCAAATCCCAAATTTATCAGCAGATACTGTGTACAGTATACCTCAAATACAGTAGCAAATTTGTGTACGGAATAACTTCAACACTTTAAATATAAACTTTAAAGAAACAAATTTAAAATTAATCATAAAATAAAGTGTATGGCAATAAGTGAAGTGTTTCTAACAACATACGTTTTATTTAAACTTTAACTTTAAAAATGTCTAAAACACAACGCATAATACAAACAAATCAAGTGGGCATGTAAACTGAAAGTGCTCCAGCTGCTACCAGAAACGTGGGATTCTAGAGGCCATACGCTAAGGGTTACGGGTTAATTACCTCCATTGCAGATTATTCACTACTCCATGCAGCAAGGTCCTTCATGAGAAACTAATGGTCGTTCAGTTGGTCAAAAAATCATCGGCAGTATATTACAGTCACCACTAGACACTGTCTACATTTTCCCATCCTTTACCTTCAAGATCTACTTTAATATATGCCTACTCTTATGTCTTCCAAGTGAGCTCTTCCTATCAGATTTTCCAGCTACAGTTCTGTAACATTTCTCACAGTATGCATGCATGCTACATGCCACACCCATCTAATCCTCCTTCAGTTGATCATAGTAATAATAATATGGTATGCGGTGAAGAGTGCTCCTCATTAGGATGTTTTCTCCACCCTTCTGTCACCCCCCCCCCCCCCCTAAGGTCCAAATATTCCCCTCAGCACCCTGTTCTCAAAACACGCACAAGCTACATACTGCCCCACAGAGTGACACTCCAAGTTCTACAGCCGTCTAACTTCAGTATTTTTCACCTCTGAATTCAATACAGTCATCAATTCATGCTGTTGTTCGAAGGCTGTCTATCTTCATCCTCCAGACCAATACTGGGATCATATCTCACCTTAGGCCACAACTGGTTCCTTCCACATCCTTTTCAGTTCATTATTCACTGATCATCTCGCCACTCGATACTCACAGTCTACAGATGGCATCTACTTATAGCATTGTTAAATAAACATACACAAAATTTACCTTTTATTCCTCCCAAAGAGACTTTCATTGTAAATTTTCTCTAAATACAAAACAGGTAAAGTTTACCTTAGAACAGGCCATGAAGGTCCAGAGGGGAGTAGAGGTATAGCTCTGCTCTTTCCTTAACCTCGGCACTAGATGGGGGTGAGTGGTGAATGCCATGCCCCGGCCACTTTACCCCTGGGAAAGAGACCCGGTACTCATTGTATAGGAGGCTGGGTGGGCTCCAGGGTCGGTCTGGACGGGTGTGGAAAATCTCACCCCGAGATTTGATCGCCGGACCGTTTAACCCGTGGTGAGTCACTATACCAACCAAGCTATTCTGGCCCTCACTTTAAATACAAGTACATAACAGTAATGAGATCTTTTTGAGATAAATACTTGAAATTATGGTGAATCCATGCACAGATTTCTAACTTCATATTTATGTCACACAGAACGTGAAGGGTAAGTTCTACTGAGCAATGATGGGCTTTTGTGAACAGTTCCTTAAAAGGCAGAAAAATTCTTGACCAGGTGAGAGACTGTCAGCTTTTCAAGTACGATTCTACTCCATGGAGTTAGAGTGAAAGCAAATTATTTCAACACATGGGTGGCCAGAACAAGGAACTACTGTATGTTTGCAGTGTACGTTACTTTATGTTCTGAAGTTGCAGTGAATATCAATATTTCAGTCTTATGGGACATAACACCATGCAGTATGGTAGACGGGCATTACCATTTCTCTTTATGTTCACGTATTTTTATGAATCTCACATTTAAAATAGTAATGGTTAAACAAACTGTATAAAATCTTGCAGGAATTCATTGCATTAACATTTTGTCAAAACAACTTGCCGCATAAGCTCTTCGCTGTCCTTATTTGCTAATCAGATCAACCTATATCACACTGCAGCAAATCTGTGTCTGTGTGGCAGACCTGCTCATAGGTCATAACAAAGCCCTCTGTGAGGTGTGTAGGCCTGTCAGTAAAAACATGCATAAACATCACTTACGGCTTTTAAGTCTGCATATGTATATCACCTAGCAAGGAAAAAAAGAGACCTTGTTGGGGCCCGTCACACACACACACACACACACACACCCACACACCACCTGCGTGAAGCCAACTCCACGCAAGAGGCCAGATCAAGTGAGTATTACGCATTTATGGCACAAAAAGAGAGCAGGTAACATATGAGTCTAGTGGGTTCCACCGATGCCTTGCGTCAGTGAATTCTCCAGCACAATGTCAAACTCATTCAGTGACTCAAGAATTTGTCGCAGGAAAGTCAGTAGTGTTGGGTTGCGGAGGAAGGATTGCTCTTCGTACATCTCCTGTGTCACACAGCATGCAGACAGGGGTGCCAACATCGAAGACAGCAGGTGTTCCCTGGTAACAAAATGCAATCAAGATCATTTGTACTAACAGACTACAATATCATGAAACTACTACAAAAATATCACCATAAGAAACTGCACTGAAACTATCCACTGTACTTCACTCACAACAAAAAAGCATCCCATTGAAGATTCAGCCCTCCAGGCATATTGCACTCTGTCGACTAGTGGAATGTTGCCAGCACTTTAAAGGAGTACAGTGTTTTCAAAATATCAGTCACTGTTTACCAGCTGACAGGGCATCACATTCCAGAAGACTTGAGTTTGCATCAACACAGCTGTCAGAACCTATCTTGCAAATATTCTACTATTTTTGTACAGAAAAGTTACTCCTCTATAAAGATAAAATTGCTGAAGTTATCAAGAACATACCGTATTTACAGCTGGCAGTATCATACGTCCACGATGCACTGGAAAGGTTATATCCTGATCTCTCTCTCTCTCTCTCTCTCTCTTACACACGTACACAGTTACATTGTACTTCTTATCAATACATGTCTATGTTTTACATATATACAGGATGTTACTTAAACAGCCAGCTTGTCCTCCACACTGGCAACCTCTTAGATTTAAGCTGTCGGGGCGACACAAGTATTGCTGGTGTCAAGGAAAAGGTCACTGACATTTTAGCAAAATCACATTCAGATGCTCATAAAACTCTATTTTTAATCATGTAATGACTTTTAAGAGCTAAAATGTGTGCTATATAATTCTGTACAACAAACAGCAAAGATGTTTTGAGTTTGCATACTCATTGAAATATAAAAAAAAAAAAAATTTATATTTCTGTTAATAATAAAATTGTCTCAAAACTTTCTCAAATGTAGTTGGTGACTCTAAACTAAAGGCCAATATGACCTCATGAACTGGAATACAGAAAATAACTTGGAGAATCTGTGGTTGCAAATAACGGGTAATGACAATACCAGTATGGCTCATGAACAGAACTTCATTACCGCAAGGAAAATCACTGGCACACTCAACATTCCATATATGAGAATATACTGTATTATATAAAATAAGGTCTTTTTCCAGCACTTTCACCATAATGAACAACTCCTAATACGCTGAAACTTGTACTTGGAACTGTTTTGCAAGCTACTTGTAACTGGCAGTCCGGAATGCTAACGTTATTCCTCATTTTGTGTCTCTCCCTTGGCTGACAAAAGAAAAAGTAATGTATGTGTGAATACAGAATTTACTCCCAGCAACTTCACAGCATCATTAAATAAGACACTAAAACAGGCATACCATCTGAATGCTTCAGATCAGCAGGCTGGCTCAGTATGAATGGCGCTGCATGTGCATCTTCGTATACCTTCCATATACTCGTCAGAAATGCTGACAGAGTACACAGGGTAGATGTTCTCACAGATGGTTCAGTATGGTGACCAGCCTACACACTGGATGAACCAGGGTTTGATTTCGTGCGTGGACAAACAATTTTCCCCTTCTCCAAATGTCCATAATGGCTCTGGGGCCCACCTTGATTCTTACTGTCTGGCAGTTAAAAGTGGCTGGGGTGTGAAGTTGACCAGTCACCTCCACCTCATGCTGAGGTCAATGATATGTGGATTTATGCCTCTACAGCCCCCCCTCCCATGTGCCTTCATGGCATGGCCAGGGACAGCTCTACTTTCATGTGCACGTCATACAGCTGTTCACAATGGTACGGTAGTGGCACACACCTGGCACAAAGGCACACAGCTGTACACAATGGTATGGTAGTGGTACACACCTGGCACAAAGGCACACAAACAATTGGAATTTTCCATCCTTGCCAAGTGTGTGACTCGAACTTCCAATCTGCTCAACCAGATTGCAGTAGCTGTGCAGCATTCGCTTCTCTGAGGGATCTGGGGTCATGTCTGGATCCGACTGTATGAGGGCAGCTTGAAAATGTTCCTTCACCCGCACTGGAAAAGAAAATGTTCATGATCTTTAAAAATACTGCCAAACACTAAAATTCCCAGCTAGTTTAGTTAAAACTGTTGCTTGTTGGCTCATATTCTGCTCAGAACTTTACAGCATTGACAGCCTATGTTTGTCATTAGAGATAGTCCATGCTCTGGAACATCAATACATAACACACAACGCAATTACAGTTACATTTCACAGACAGAAGATGAAAGTTTCTGAACTGAATAACAGTACTAATCTCAGTTAAATTATTTTAATTTCATGGCCATGAACAGCAATTACAATAACAAATCAGTGTATGCCTACCATCCTAAAAGGGTTAAAGAAAGTGGTAACCATATGTACCTCCTACTTCAACATTCGAAAACTTGTGTGTTCTGCTTATATATTGCATTTATGTGGTTCATACAAGTCTAACAATAAGCAACGACTTCCCTAACAGCAATGACTGGTTGGTCTTTGTAATAGAGATGCAGTGTGTGTTCTGTGAGGTAGGAACTAAATTTATAAGTATTATTTATATAAATTTGAGGCTTCAGAAGGTTAATCACTGCACTGAATTAAATAATGTTCCATCAAAACCATGTCACTACAAGTGTCACAAATTCCATAATTTGATTTTCTGTTCCCTGTTGGCACAGATGAAATTTACCTAACATTTTAACTGCATTTTGTACGTAGCCATCACTTACAGATGTAATCCCAGAGGTACAGGTTGCGTCCAAACAGGCGAGTTGACTTGAAACCAGTAAGGAATGCCTGTTCCAAACAATACACGAGGCCTGTCTCACCACACAGAAGAAGGGTTAGGGTGCTGCGTTCCTTCTCATGCTTGCGATGATACAACAACTTTACGATGCTGTTCACCGCATCACCTGCAGTGACACAAACAGCAGCAATTTTGAAATCACATGCAAACGTTTTAATTTCACTTCAGTAAACTAATCAGCTAACAAGCTTCATGGTGACCGTTGTTCAGTTTGTCACAAAATTCTTCACCACGGAACCTAGCTCACACACGTGGTCTTGTGGACTTCACCACCATCACTACTGAACTGTCTCAACCCAGCTCAAACACAAGATATGCTGTGACCCTGTCTCAAACCAGCTCAAACACATGATAAACTGTGACCACTGAACCCTGTCTCAACCCAGCTCAAACACATGATATACAGTGACCCTGCCTCAAACATACTCAAACACATTATACACTTTGACCCTGTATCAGCCCAACTCACACATGATACACTGTGACCCTGTCTCAAACCAGCTGAAACACATGATAATGTGACCATGTCTCAACCCAACTCAAACACATGATAAACTGTGACCCTGTCTCAACCCAACTCAAACACAGGATACACTGTGACCACTGAACCCTGTCTCAACCCAGCTCAAACACATATTCCCTGACAACTTCAACGCTGTTACCACTGAAGTGTAAGCATCTTCAAAGACAATACCCTGCAAACATCATCAATGTGGCCATCTAAATCCTACCCCATGCCACCTCAAGCACGTAACATCCTGTGAACTTCATCTCCATCAACACTGGATCCTATCGCAAGGCAGCTCCTGTGAACACTCAGTATCACTACAGCCCATGTGAAACGGTCCAGAGCGGCCAAGAACAACGCTGTTATGTGTCACAGCTGTCGTGTGTACAAGTGAGTGTATTACACTAGTTCATATTAATTGTTAGTTTATTAAAACACTGTACAAATTATCATGATGATGATAAATGGATGGCAGGCAAAATCAGTATGTTATTTAACCCTTTAAAAACCTGTGGTTATATGTTGTAATTGAGGATTTCAGTCTTCTGGGATGCAATACTGCATCATATCCCAGAAGACTGGAATTCTTGAACCATAAAACTAAGACACAGTAAAGAGCAGAATATAAGGATGACCATAGAGGAGTTAGAAAGGAATATCAAAACTTGTGCTGAGGAAAACCATGGCACACCTGAAGGATCCCTGCATCTGCGGGACACAGATACCAATAACGGTAGTTGCCTCACCCAACATGTGTTGGATCTCAGCCACAGAGAGGCGAGTGTCTTGTGATCTGCGAGGCACACTGGGGCTGTGGCAACGAGGTGGTGGTGTGCGGCATGTCTCCATGAGCTCTTCATTGTCCACATTATGAGGCACCAGCTCACCAACCAGCAGACGCTCTGTTGAGTCATCATCAATGCCTCGCCCGAGCCAACGCCCACAAGGGAACCTGTGGGCACCGGGTTCAGACAATACAGTGTAATGAGGCCGTAGGATTTTAAACTTTTGTTCACCACACCTTAAGAGTTTCTGACAAAATTAAATACACTGATAAAATAATGCTTTGAAACTATGCTGACCTACGTTAAGTTTCTAACATTAGGATTACTCTTCTGCGATGTGATGTCATGTGGTCTGAAAGACAGTCACAGATGTGTTGGAGGAACATGCCACCTCCATCTTCAGGGCAGAAGTAGTCTTTTAAGAGCATAGGGGATAGACTGCTAAAACCATGCTACCTGGGTAGGGACGATCATAGTCGGAAAATTAGGGTTAGGAAACAAAGAACAGATGTAGGTAAATATTCCTTTGTAAATAGGACCATAAAAAGCTGGAACCAATTACCTCCAAGCGTACTAGCGACTTTCCCCTGTAAATTAAGCACTTTTAGAAAAAGGGTCAAGAAAGTCATTACAAGGTAAGGGTTTTTAAGTGGGGATTAAATAAAAATAAGGGATGTGAAGTGAAGGGGTGTGAAGTGATGTGAAGTGAAGTGCTTTGGTTTCAAAGTGAAGTGAAGTGAATTAAGTTCTTGGGGGATATAATTATCATGTACTTTGGTCTGACTTTATACTGAGGATATTCTAACGCACTGAAATTAATTAATATGTGGGTGTTTTTTGTAATGTGCATGTGTGTTTTTTTTTCTTGTATTGTGTATGGATGTTTTTGTAAGGTGTGGATGTTTTTGTAAGGTGTGAATGCTTTTGTAAGGTGTGGATGCTTTGTAAGGTGTGGATGTTTTTGTAATGTGTGTACGGTGTTCTAATATGTGTACTTGTATTTACTGTATGCATTTTGTTTTGTATGTGTATGGGTGTTTTTGTGAGGTGTGTACGGTGTTCTAATATGTGTACTTGTATTTACTGTATGTATTTTGTTTTGTATGTGTATGGGTGTTTTTGTAAGGTGTGGATGAATTTGTAAGGTGTGGATGTTTCTGTAAGGTGTGGATGCTTTTGTAAGGAGTGGATGCTTTTGTAAGGTGTGGATCTTTTTGTAATGTGTGTATGGTGTTCTAATGTTTGTACTTGTATTTACTGTATGTAATTTGTTTTGTAATTGTGTATAGTTTGTTTTGTATTGTTATTTTTATGTATATTATATGTCTATTTGTATTGTGTGTACTAGTGTAAGGACTACTGCCACCGGGTGAAAACCCAATTGCAGTAAATAATAATAATAATAATAATATATCACTGTGCTTTACAGCAATTACGTATTTCACTGCAACATATTTCACCGAAAACATGTTGCAATAAAGTGAATTACTGTACAGATCATATAATTTGTTGCAGCTATACAAATGCAGTCCAGTGGTGGAATCCACCTACCAGTGCATGGTGTGTCACATCCTAGAAGATCACATTCTCTATAATGAACAATATGAAACATGAAACTCAAAATACAAAATTTTAAAACAACTGCCATGTTATTATGCTTGCAGGTTTCAACGAAATGTACAGCCACAAAATGATGTTTTAGAACTGTACTGACAAATCAACGCTGCTGCTACACTTATTGTCATAAATTCAGTCTAATAATATTATAGTCATTAGTTCACATTCAAGCATGTTCAGGCTGTGCCATAGCTCAGGTAGTTAGTTGCTTGCCTGTCACCACAGAGGCCCATGTTTATCTCCATGTACTTCAGTTTCTCCCTGTCAACATCATTTTACAAACGTGCCGTATCTATTCACATACGACTGACACTATACAATCCGCACAGCTGTCAGAATCACTAAACGAAATACACTCGAACATAATGTATAAATCATACGGCATCCATTACTACATATTTAAAATTCAGCACAAACAGGATCATTCATTATAAAAACCATTTCCTGCCTTCTCCTTTTGAAACAAGAGGCATGGTAGTAAGAGGGGGTTTAAGGGCACAACAGTTGTTGAGGCTATGCGTGTTCTAGCTGACTGCTCTCACCACTGACATGTGGCCCCTGTGAACAGTGATGTTTACTATGGCTCGAGTGCAGCTAATGTCCTTCTGCATTCAAAGTTTGACGGAGGATGGTCTGTATGTAGCGCATGGCTTTGAGAATGGTTCTCACAAGTAAAAATTAAACTTTTATAGGGGAATGTCATGAGGAAATCATTACGTTGACACCAGATTGATAGAGGGTATTTCTAAAAATTTAATTTAAAACCAACGGTAGAAAGGTGACTTGGACAGTGGGATCCCTGGCAGCACTTGAGCTACCTTACTGTCACCGATATCTACTGGAACCGGCATCCAAGATGACATATTAAACAGCGAGTGACAGCTTACAAACAGCTCCAGTATCTATACTGAAACACAAGAACTGTGCATCTTGGACCGTGATAAGAAAGTCTGCACACAGCAGAAAATACCCTGGTGGAAGAACAACAATCCTTATCATTAAGTCAAAAATATTTCTGACACGAAGCTCCCGTTTTCTATTTTACAAAAACACATCATAAAACCTACAGAAAAGGAGTTGAAAATTAATACATTATAACCAGAATTATAATATACTCAGTCCAAATACAACTTTTTAATTATCAAATATAGCCAGCTGCATGTTTCAGATGACATATATATAGCCATCATCAGGTTGATCATGAAAATAAGAATAAAAACAAAATGTTCACAGCTGCATGGGAGGTTTGACATCTGGAACCTTTATAAATATGCGTGATTTCAAGCTTCTGCCACAAGTACAAGAGATCTGCATTCTTCTGAGACTTTACACAGTGTAGAACTGTGATGGTCCCAAAATGTCAGTATGGAATTACCGTTCTACACTGAGTAAAATCCCAGAAGAGGGCGGATCTTATTTACAAATATACTGTTATATAGTACATATAAAATAACTATGCAGTCTCAGGAATAAAAATCTTGTGAAGTTATAAAAATTATATGTATAAAGTTTAAAAGGAACTGTGGAAGTATATTAATCATATAGTAATAGTAGTAAATAACAAAGTGTAGCTTCTTCTATTTTAATATTTACATACTACAATTTATTATTTACTACCATTACTATATAAGTAATATATTTCCACGGTCCCTTTTAAACATTATACATACAGTTCTTATAACTTCACAAGTTCTTTATTCCTGTGGCTGCATACTTATTTCATGTATTATATAACAATATATTCGTAAAGGTTCGAGATCTCAAACCTCCCATGCAGCTGTGAACATTTTCTTTCTATTCTTATTTTTGCGATCAGCCTGATGATGGCTATATATATATGTCACCTGAAACATGCAGCTGGTTATATTTCATAAATACAAGTTGTGTTTGGACTGAGTATGTTATACATCTCGTTATACTGTGAACATGTGGTGGATGAATCACCTTAAGAAAAAAAAAATAATGTTGTAAAGACCTCCATTAATCCCAAGCGTGGCACATTTTAAGCACAGTTTAAACCCTTGGCAACACATGTATTTGGCAACTAAGAATGCACCCACTGTTGTCACATCAGTGTGTCCCTGGAATCTACACTGTGCCAATTAATTCTGGTGCACTTCAACAGAATGTACTTCATTAAAACCTACTAAAATACCTAGCCCATTCAATACACTAACTAAACTCTGAACTGCAAAATCCAGGTTCCCTTCCCTGCAGGAGCAGATATTTCTCTTCTCCAAGCTATCATGACCAGTTCTGGGACCATCCAGCCTCATATCCAGTGTGTTCCATAAGGCAAATTGACTGGAGTGTGAAGCTGACCACTTAACGCTAAGGTTAAGAGTGCTTGGAGGTATATTTCGACTCCCCCTATATATCTTCATAGCACAATGCTTAATTAAGCACAGTGACAGATTTAACTTTATATATTCACACTTACTGTAACTCAGATTTCTTTAACAGAGTTTTCCAGCTTAGAAGGAAAAGAAAGTTTCCACTGTTGCGGTGTGGGCTACTTACTTGTACGTGTGTCCTGCGACATCATTACGCACAACCACGTGCTCCACCATCCACTTAGGTGAAGGCCCGGAATTGTCGTGTCCAATCCTTAGAGTCGTGAGGATGCCCAGATTCTTGTGCTGCAAAGTAACAGCTTTGTGACATCCCGGTGCAATATTATTAAACTGTAGCAATGTACACCAGACAACCATTCACTTACACGAAATACAAACTCCATGGCCCCACGAGGGATGGGGACTGGGGACGTTTCACCGAGCGTTCCTGATACTGTAACCCACGCATTAGCAGATGTGCTGGCAGCACTTGTTTTCCTGGAGGCGAATATTATGACACGGTACGGCAGTTCTGCAAGACAGACAGAAAAAGCCTTAAGAGTCACTTGGCAGGCTGCAGCCCACACAACGATATGCAAGACCAAACAAAACTGACAGAGACAGTACAAGAAGCCAAACGCAGCATGAGGTGGCTGCATTTGTATCCAAGTTCTGTAAAATCAAATTATGTACCTGCATATTTCTTATGTCTGGAATATATATTTTATGTCTCATTTAATGTGACAGTAGCTCAAACTATATAGTGTCAAATAACAGCATCGTTAATGAATAATGACCTCGAAGGGGTGTGGAAGGAAGCTCTATGGCCTATACTTAATATTATTTTCACCGTGCATGTTTATTAACACTAGTAAAAACTATACCAACACATGCACTGTTTATTAAAACATTAATAGTTTTAAAAAATCAAGCCCTACATATGTTTCGGCCAGCTAACTGGCCATCTTCAGGGGCAACTAGCGTTTCACAGCATAATCACGTTCAATAAAAAAAATTTTTTATATAACACCCACACGCCTCACGATAAACCTATTGAACGTGATTATGCTGTGAAACGCTAGTTGCCCCTGAAGATGGAAGGTTAGCTGGCCGAAACATATGTAGGGCTTGATTTTTTAAAACTATTAATGTTTTAATAAACAGTGCATGTGTTGGTATAGTTTTTACTACTCTATGGCCTAGTTTGAGTAACATTTATGGGATTTGCCAAGAATGGCTCAGGAAAGTTGGGGGGGGGGGGGGGGGGGGGGGGGGGAGAGAGACTCAGGACAATCGGAACCTGGTAGAGATGTGAACCTGGCACCTTCTGAATGCAAGCCAGCAGCACTACTGCTTGAGGTACCTTCTTCAACGTAAAGTAGAATCACCCTGAAGTGTATGTTTTTTACTATACACGTGACTGTCGTAAAGCCTGTCCCCATGTATATCTTAGTACTGCAGAGATGCACGCATGGCAACACTATCAGTGCTGGTAATATTCATATAAATGGCTACACATGTAGTAGTAGTAGTAGTAGTAGTAGTAGTAGTAGTAGTAGTAGTAGTAGTAGTAGTAGTAGTAGTTGTAGTAGTAGTAGGAGGAGGAGGAGGAGGAGGAGGAGAAGCAGCAGCAGCAGCAGCAGTGAGTTTGTAGGCACATCACCTGCTGTGGCTATTTGCATCTTATGCAGTTATACAAAATAAGAAGTGTCAATGATTCATGAACAGGCTAACAATGCCAATAAAATTTTGGACCAATGACTGGTTCATATACACCATATCAGAGACCAAGACGGAGTCAGACTCTGAAACGTTGGTGCATCCGAACCACCTGATGTGGCTGTCAGCCCAAGAGGATTTCACTGAATTCTGTTGCTGTAAACGCTTGAAGACACACATAAAACTAGCTTGAAACATCTGGGATATCACACAGTATTCCCTTCACTGCATATGTGACAGCAACAATGTGGCAACTAAAATGTGTTGAACACTACACAATATGCTACAGGGTGCACATATAGCAGGTCACTGTGTGACAAATAGTGTCACTGGATTAAGTTAAGCTACCATAACTGTGGTGATGGAGGTGGAGTCTGTCCATGAAACACTAGTTAACTTGAACCACGTTAACACAACTGTCAGTCTGAGATTAAACTGCACTACAACCTCCTCACAACCAGCACAGCAATACAAAGACATCTACAGGTATATGGCTGGATTCACCTGTCACAGCTTGTTACCTAGGCATGATGCTACTTCCCTTGCCATATCATCAAAATATACAGATAAATGCATGACCATCCGTGACAGTTGGCACCACGGTCAATGGCCCATATTACTGCTCACTCTTGCAGGATAAGGTGAGGCCGGCTCTTCGCCGTAAACAACCAGAACTGCTGGAGCGTGGTGCCATTTTGCTCCAGGACAACGCAACACCTCATCGTCATCGTGATGTGCAAAATCTGGTGCAACGTTGGGGCTGAAAAGTGTTGGCACATCCTCCCTACTCTCCAGATTTCACCCCATGTGATTATTGGTTGTTTTCACGTGTGAAAGAACATGTTCGGGAAAAACGATTTCGATCGGAAGACGATATCAACACTGCTGTCACTGCCTCAATAAAGCATCCGTCCGCGGACAAAAACAAAGCTGCAATTGATCGTTTACCACGTAGATGGGAAGAGTGTGTGGACAGTGCTGGTGATTCCATTGAGTAGAGGACATGTGTGTATACATTCAGGAATATCAACAGTATTTTTATCTAGTATTTTGTTATTACAATAAAATCATACACAAAACTTCTGAAATGCCCTACGTATACGGCTGGATTCACCTGTCACAGCTTGTTACCTAGGCATGATGCCACTTCCCTTGCCATATGATCAAAATATACAGATAAATACAGTTTTAAAACAAGAGGCATAAAGGTACCTTGAACAGTGGCAGCCCTAGCAATTGTATCAGCTGCATAATTACTACTGATATGTGATCTGGTATCAAATATAAGTTTATACAAACACCTGTTTAAGTGGGTTATATCTTTGCACTGTGCTCAGAGTATCTGCACTGACAAAAGGACACACACAGACTTGACTGCCTTACAGCAGGTGATCTGTGCCACAGTATCAACTGAACTGAAATGTTGTAGTCAATATTCAAAGACTTGCCTTGCCCACTTACAATACAAGCACACTACACTGATATGTTCATCCGAGACCCATCTGTAAGAATGACCATGTGCCTTGGGAAATGTGATAGCATTTCTGATAATGGTACACAGACTGTATATAAGGGCACACATGCAAGCCTCGGGGAGGTCAGAGAAGCAAGTATTGCAATGTGGTCTGGGTATGCCCAAAAAAGGTATTGTGGACAGTTCAGTAGATGATGCGGAGGAGGGAGAGGGGTGATATGAAGCACATCAAAAAACTCCTTGTGTCTGATGTCAGCTGGATGACTTGCTAAGGGGCTGAATACAAACTTTCCTTGGCTCGGGGCTGATTTATTGCTCAAAGTGTGCTAATATTGCAGCACAGCTATATAATAAACCTGTCAATGAATGAAAATGGCGGCCCCCAATTGTTAGGATACTGACAGGACAGCAGTTATGATGTAGATTGAGTGGAGAGGGCAAGGAATGTACATAGGGTTGTTTGGGTAGCAAAGTGGAGAAGGTTACATTGTGTCTGGCACAGGGGCAAGGAAACCATGCCATACTATTGCAAAGGTGAACTGAAGTTGCAAATGTACATTAGATTGTGGAGACACCAATTGCAAGCAGCATCTGCATAAGAGTGGAGTGGAGGAGATTAACGTATACAGTATTTTAGTCTTAATTCACCGTGCATTTTTGTATTATAGACAGTTACCAACAAATGCACAAACCGTAAATAAAGGCATAAATCAACCTTTGCCTGTTTGGCAAAATTAGTACATAACCCCTGATGATGGCTCCTTACGAGCCGAAACATGTGTAGGGTTTTAATTATGATAAAAGGTTGATTTATGCCTTTATTTATGGTTTGTGCATTTGTTGGTAACTGTCTATAGTATACAGTATTGTCACGAAAGTGAAACGAAGGACTTTATGATGCAGGTAAAGTGGAGGAGGCAAGAAATGTATGTAGAATTTTGGTAGTCACACCACTTAGAAAATGGTGACTTGGCAGATCCAGGCAATGAACGGGTAACACGAACATAAATGTAAGAGAAACTTATTATGAGGATGACATGGTGTTGAAGCTACTCACTGGTGCTGGTGTAAGTATTGGTGAAGCAAAAGTAGTCGACGGCATTCAGGGTCAGCAGGTGGTAGAGGAACTGCTCCTTCTCGTCCTCACAGCGGAGGAACGCATACCGCTTGTACAGGCTCCTGCAACCACAGCAAAATTGTCACACCCAGGACATCTGTTGAGGGAGATGTAACACCTTGTATCAAGTCATACCTGAGCAACGTTGAATCCGAGAGCAGGGTCCGCAGGTGTTTGGACAAAAGCTTCTTTTCCAGTGACAGTCTGACCCAAGCCCTTGCATAGCCAATGTGTGTCTTGATGTCAGTCATTGCCAGCACATTCCTACAAAAACAGTAATTTACATGCTGAATTAGGATCTTATTGCTGGACAGCTTGAAAGAACTGCCAGACATTTCACAAGAAGCAAATAACACAACTGACATACAAGCCTAAGAAAATAAGCAGACACTGTTGAGAATTAAACATTTTGTATTATTATTATTATTATTATTAGTAGTAGTAGTAGTACTAATCATATTAGTAGTAGTAGTAGTACTAATAATATTATTATTATTAGTAGTAGTAGTAGTAGTAGTAGTACTAGTAGTATTAGTAGTAGCAGCAGCAGCAGCAGGAAGACAGTGTTATGGCTCAGCCAGTTAGTTGCCTGCCACTCACCATGGAATTCTGAGTTCAGTGCCAGGCCAGTCAATGTGGGATTTGTGGTGGACAAATTGGTACAGGGACAGACTTTTCTCTGAATACTATGGTTTTCCCCTGTCAGTATCAGTTTGCCAATGTTCCATACTCATTCATTCATCTATCACCAGCACTACACAATAATTGCAAATAACGTCATTAAACAAAACACTTGTCTCTCTCTGCCCACTGGTGGGTTTATTGGCACATCAGCTGCTACTGCCAGACAGGTCACATGTATTATTATCACAGCTGTAGTAAAATGTAGGTCTCACTTAACAGAAGATATAAAAGAAGATAAATGTTACATAAGATAAAAAGTGTCACACATAACACCACACACTATTTCAATGACCATATATGGCAAGAGACCCAATTCACATATGATAGGGGTGGTCAGCTAGATGCCCTCCTGAAGCTGCACTTTAGGAGGCACACTAGGCAAAAGCCATGCAGTAAAATAAAATAAAATATTTTTGCCTTTTTTGACAGCGTCTTATTTCTGTCCATCCAACTACAATAGGTTAGTTTCAGTAAGTTATGAATCTCCTTTCTCTAGAAAATCTTAAAAACGCCATTCACGGTCACCTTCATGTGCACATAAACTACCAGAATATTATTTTTTACCGGCAACTTGCACAAGCCGCACCAGTGACTTGCACGAGCTACATTGTGGCCACACCTGTTAAATGTCAAACAGGTAAAGGTAAAGGTAAAGTTCTCCCTAGAACAGGCTACGAAGGCCCAGAGGGGGAGTAGAGGTATAGCTCTACTCTTTCTTTAACCTCGGCGCTAGATGGGGGTGGGTGGTCAACGCCACGCCCCGGCCGCTTTACCCCCGGGAATGACCTGGTACCCATTGTACAGGAGGTTGGGTAGGCCCCAGGGCTGGTCTGGATGGGATTCGATCACCGGACCATCCAGCCCATAGCAAGAAATGTCAAATACAACTACAATATATAAACTTTAATGAAGGGAATACTGCAACACATTCTGACTCTGGAGAACTATCACCAGGCACATTAACACGCTACATACAGAATGTATAGCGCAACTACTTCTTCAGCGCAGTGTCACTTGACAAGTACCTCATGTCATTGGTTAGTGATACAGGCAGTGGATGTAGATTTGGCAGATCCGAGTTTGCAAGTGTGGAGGCAGCACCACTGGTAACCTGTGACCTAGCCTCTGGCGATTTGTGTCTCTCTTGTCCATGGGGTTGACGGGATGGTGAGACATCTGTCTCCAGTGCGACTGAAGACAAATCTGAACATGAATGATTACAGAATGTATTCTGACAATGGGCTGAATAACAAACTATATGAGATCCGAAGTTCTTACGTTGGTACGAACATTACAGTCTTCTGGGTTGTGCAGACAGGTGCAGCAGGTTCATAAAAAATGTCAGAACCTGCATACCAAACTACCGTATATTCTCGAATCTAATCCGCACCTTTTTTACAGTTTTAGAGGGCTAAAAAATCAGATGCGGATTAGATTCGCGTGCGGATTAGATTCGCGGTCTAGAGCTGGATTTTGGAAAAATAATTGAGCTGCTGTACAATATAACAATAACGTAATTAATAAACAACGTAAGAACAATACAATACAATAATCTATTATTTTATTATATTATTTACACAAAAATGACGACATAAAATTCAAATTCACAAGAATATGAAATTGCATTTTGTTTATTTAGGCAGTAAGGATACATGCTGAATTTCTAAAGTGCTCTGCTAAAAGCGTGTTCCATTTTCTACAAAATGGAAGTAATTCCACCATTTTATCTCTTCCAGATAAAATAATATTAAAGTTTTTCTAACGATAGCGCAAAAGTTTAAACGGCCAACGCGGGGACAGCAGACCCGATCACACAGGGCTTGTGCCGTAAAGTAGGCCACTTATCTCGATTTAAAGGGCAAAGCTGAGAAATAAGTCCGGCCGCTAAAGGTTAACGCATTGGTAACATCCAATATTAATCAATCAGTCGCCCCGCGGACAAGGGGTGGTTGAAGGAAAGGTGCGGATTAGAATCGCGAACTAACTTTTTTTCGTTTAAGAAGTCGCCAAAAACTGGGTGCGGATTAGATTCGTTGCGGATTAGATTCGAGAATATACGGTACATCACATCACATCCCAAATTACTGCAATCATTACATTATCAAACTGTCCTACAGGCTGTGTTTTTGTGAGTTATTTGTTTCTTATCTGACTTCATGAAGCCACCAAACATTATCCAGACGTAATTATGGCTTCCTTTCAGAGTCAGCACTGAATCCTACAGCAGGAGTGTCACAATGGGTACTGAATCCAATGACATATGGTTGACACTAACAAACAGGAAAGCGTCTAACCTTGCAATAGAATGATTCACTCTTCCACAGCTTGCCTTTAGAACAGATATGATAACACCTTCCTGATCCTTACACACACCAGATTCTGTGTAAAATGACACAGTACAATAACTGATAATCAATGTGAGATTTGAGGTCCACACAGTGGTGTTGCCGAGGATTTGTGTCCTTCGTGATACGACACTCTGTCACTGGATGAGTAGTTTCCCACATTTCACAGGATCACAGTACCATCATCCACAACACTCAAGCTGTCCAACAAAAACAGCCAACACTCCTTTTTAGGACCATATAAGCACACAACCGGGTCCCTACCCCACCTCTTCCATTTGGCTCGCCACCCTCTCCCGCCTTCAGTTAAGTGTTACCACTTTACCTACATATTCCTACACTTTCCACACACTGGATGTTCTTCATGGACTGCTTGACTGTTAAGATAAAGACACTATGATCCTTCAAATCGTTTGAAACCACTCATCCAACACAGTGTCACATCCCAAAGATCTGAATCCTCAATTAAAAATCACCTGGTTTGGAATTGCTACTTACGTTATATGAGAGCTGAGGTTGTCACAGCAGTGAACCTTACGATCACGGCTAAACAGTAAAGGTAAAGATGTCTGTGTCTGTGCCATGAAGGCATACAGGGGAAGTGGAGTTATAGCTCCATTCACTCTTAACCTCGGCACTAGACAGAGGTGAGTGGTCAGCCTCACGCCTCGGCCACTTTACCCTCGGCGCCCATTGAACAGGGGGCTTGGTGGGCTCCAAAGCCAGTCTGGATGTTGTTAAGAAGAGAAAAATATCTTGCACCTGCCAAGAATCAAACCCTGAATTGTCCAGGCTGTAGCCTAGTCAGTAATCAGAGGTAAACAATTTCTAAAATTCTGGTGGGCAGAGAAAAATGGGGTCAGTATATATTGTGGATCCATGCCATGGCCCTCACCTCTGATAGTGCACAAAATTAATTTCTCACTGTTGTTACACTGTTTGTCCTCAATTCTCACAGTCCAGGCATCAATGGGGAAAAACCAAACTTAAAGAGAGACTAACTGTTAAGACTTAATAATTTTACAGAAGTTTAAAAAAATAAGATAAGAAACACCCTGATTCAAAGAACTACATTCTGCCTTACATGTATGCAAGACACACTGGTAGCAGTTGGTTCACATCAGGCCTCCACATTGTCATGGTTGACATTTAAGCATTTATCCCACTGTGACACCAAGTCTTGTATCCCAGCACATAAGACACTGGTGTCAAATGTCTGTAGCCAGAACATGACAGCTTGCCTCATGTTGGCATTGCTGCAAATCGAACGCCAGCCAGGTGCTTCCTAATATGTCCAATGACATGTAAATCACTGGGCCCCATACTGCCAATCAGACTCGTGACTGGTTATGGACCACCTGCCCAACAGTCTCCATCTCACACCCAGTGACTTCAATGTCTAAAGACACCTTATGCAGCACCTGCCTGGCAAGCAATTTGTATCAGACATTATGTAAAGTGAGCTGTTATCAGCTGGCTACAGGCACTTGACATTGCTTCTGTGCCTGGATACAAGCCCTGGTGCCATGGTGGGATAAATGGTTACATCTTGAGGTTGATCACGTGGATGTCTGATGCATACCTTCCACTACCCTTGTGCCATGCCTACATCACAGTCAGGATAAACTTTTTCGTATCAGCGTGTTTTGTTGCCTTATTTTTTTAACTTCCTTTACATTGACATCAACTTCCTTTGAGTGCTTTGACATTTCCTTTGTACCATATGTGATCAAGTGAGAGTGTCAGAACACAAAACACCAACTCCCAAAAGTGGAATGGGATACTGGACACTAACCAAATTTTTTGGTCACCAAAGGAAAATAGGTGACCGTATTTTTTGACACCTGACTAAGACTATGGCCTTCTAAAATATGACATCATATAGTCTGATACAGGTACCAATGTTTCAGGGAAATCTGCTCCTTCAATCTTCAGGGCAGAAGTAAGGTCATAACAAGACCACATACACATTCTAATGCAACCACCACCAGAATCTGTGCTGATTCTGAAAACAAGATTGTCAGTGTCTTCATAATGACACTCCTACCCTGAAAATAGAGGCAGTAAGTTCACCCACAGCACTGGTACCTATCTAACAGCCTACAAGGCTTCAGATCCCAGAAGACCACAATGTTACTGTGCACATTAATTTCTGCAAGCAATCTGTGAAGCACACAATGCCGTGTCATGTCCAGATGGACAAAATACATGCTCTATTGACAGCATGCTCCAACACGTGGGCTGAATTTCATGACTGTAGCTAACTTAAAAATTCACAGCACGAAATAAAAGTCAGATATGGCATATCTCAACTTATTAAAAAGTACACTGCTCAGGTGTGAGACAAGGTTGATAATGCCGGCACACTTAGACAGAACATGAGTGAATCCAGTAACCCTAACCCTGCTAACTGAGTGCACAAGCAACAAACAGCCACAATACCTAAAAAAATTAAATTATTGGATATACAACACATACGCTGGTAACATTGTGCGTAATCATGGCACATGGTGCATAATAAAAACAGATGATTACCACATAATTTTTGTGATAACAGGCAGTAAAGTTTACAGTGTTATCACCTTCCACATCAATAAAAACACAAAAGATGAAATTCAGTGCAATTACTCCACCACTCATATTATTACTGCAGAACAGTAACACTTTATTGGCACATGATCAGATGTAACATGCACACAGACGGTTAGAGTGGTGGCAGGCACACAAGCAATCAGATGTAACATGCATACAGATGGTACAGTGGTGGCAGGCACACAAGCAATCAGATGTAACATGCATACAGATGGTACAGTGGTGGCAGGCACACAAGCAATCAGATGTAACATGCATACAGATGGTACAGTGGTGGCAGGCACACAAGCAATCAGATGTAACATGCATACAGATGGTAGATTGTTGGCAGGCACAAAAGCAATCAGATGTAACATGCATACAGATGGTACAGTGGTGGCAGGCACACAAGCAATCAGATGTAACATGCATACAGATGGTAGAGTGGTGGCAGGCACACAAGCAATCAGATGTAACATGCATACAGATGGTAGATTGTTGGCAGGCACAAAAGCAATCAGATGTAACATGCATATAGATGGTACAGTGGTGGCAGGCACACAAGCAATCAGATGTAACATGCACACAGATGGTACAGTGGTGGCAGGCACACAAGCAATCAGATGTAACATGCATACAGATGGTAGAGTGGTGGCAGGCACACAAGCAATCAGATGTAACATGCACACAGATGGTACAGTGGTGGCAGGCACACAAGCAATCAGATGTAACATGCATACAGATGGTAGATTGTTGGCAGGCACAAAAGCAATCAGATGTAACATGCATATAGATGGTACAGTGGTGGCAGGCACACAAGCAATCAGATGTAACATGCATACAGATGGTAGAGTGGTGGCAGGCACACAAGCAATCAGATGTAACATGCATACTGATGGTAGATTGTTGGCAGGCACAAAAGCAATCAGATGTAACATGCATACAGATGGTAGAGTGGTGGCAGGCACACAAGCAATCAGATGTAACATACATACAGATGGTAGATTGTTGGCAGGTACAAAAGCAATCAGATGTAACATGCATACAGATGGTACAGTGGTGGCAGGCACACAAGCAATCAGATGTAACATGCATACAGATGGTAGATTGTTGGCAGGCACAAAATCAATCAGATGTAACATGCATATAGATGGTACAGTGGTGGCAGGCACACAAGCAATCAGATGTAACATGCATACAGATGGTACAGTGGTGGCAGGCACACAAGCAATCAGGTGTAACATGCATACAGATGGTACAGTGGTGGCAGGCACACAAGCAATCAGATGTAACATGCATACAGATGGTACAGTGGTGGCAGGCACACAAGCAATCAGATGTAACATGCATACAGATGGTACAGTGGTGGCAGGCACACAAGCAATCAGATGTAACATGCATACAGATGGTAGATTGTTGGCAGGCACAAAAGCAATCAGATGTAACATGCATACAGATGGTACAGTGGTGGCAGGCACACAAGCAATCAGATGTAACATGCATACAGATGGTAGAGTGGTGGCAGGCACACAAGCAATCAGATGTAACATGCATACAGATGATAGATTGTTGGCAGGCACAAAAGCAATCAGATGTAACATGCATATAGATGGTACAGTGGTGGCAGGCACACAAGCAATCAGATGTAACATGCATACAGATGGTACAGTGGTGGCAGGCACACAAGCAATCAGATGTAACATGCATACAGATGGTAGAGTGGTGGCAGGCACACAAGCAATCAGATGTAACATGCATACAGATGGTAGATTGTTGGCAGGCACAAAAGCAATCAGATGTAACATGCATACAGATGGTAGAGTGGTGGCAGGCACAAAAGCAATCAGATGTAACATGCATACAGATGGTAGATTGTTGGCAGGCACACAAGCAATCAGATGTAACATGCATACAGATGGAAGATTGTTGGCAGGCACAAAAGCAATCAGATGTAACATGCATACAGATGGTAGAGTGGTGGCAGGCACAAAAGCAATCAGATGTAACATGCATACAGATGGTAGAGTGGTGGCAGGCACACAAGCAATCAGATGTAACATGCATACTGATGGTAGATTGTTGGCAGGCACAAAAGCAATCAGATGTAACATGCATACAGATGGTAGAGTGGTGGCAGGCACACAAGCAATCAGATGTAACATACATACAGATGGTAGATTGTTGGCAGGTACAAAAGCAATCAGATGTAACATGCATACAGATGGTACAGTGGTGGCAGGCACAAAGCAATCAGATGTAACATGCATACAGATGGTAGATTGTTGGCAGGCACACAAGCAATCAGATGTAACATGCATACAGATGGTAGATTGTTGGCAGGCACAAAAGCAATCAGATGTAACATGCATACAGATGGTAGAGTGAACGTACAGTCAAGTCTCTTCCGGAGCACACACCACACGAGGGCTGTCCAGCCAAACAAACAAAACTCACATCATTAGTTCCATAACCACACTGTTTCATTCCAACTCCTCGTTGTTTCATACTGTACACTGCACAGGCTGCTCAAGTATTATACATACAAAAAACATTCAACTTAGAGCTTCACAGCAAAATTCAATTTTTCTAGGGGGGGGGGGGGGTTACGTGATACTGTCAGTATCCCCGACTACAAAGTGACAGATGGCAGTACAAACAATAAATGATAAATTGGAAAGGATTTGGAAGTGATCAGGGTCTAAGTGAGGTATTCCAAACCAGCATCCTGGAAGGGCAGAGAAAAACATGAAAAACATCAGTTGTTATACCTAGAATCCCTGCTGAGATTTGACCTGGGCACCTTCAGAATACAGCTCCATAGTGTTATCACTACACCAACTACTTTGGTAAAGATTTCTTAAATTTTGGCTGTGGCACACTGTAATTAAGTCAATCATTAAATGCTGGCAACAGAAGCTGGATTCATGCAGAGAAGAGCTGGGTACACTCAGAGTACAAACAGATTTAAACAGAATGGTGCTATTGAAGACAACAAATCACATAATTCATAAAAAATTACAGATCAAACTCTAAATCCATGTTCTTTGAATTCCCCATACAAGAATTACAATCAAAATTCTCTGTTACCATCCACGAGGACAAAGGCCCTACAAATGCTAACACAGGACCAAGTGAGGCCACTCAGACAAACACATGGAAAGCCGATGATATCGTGTTAATTTAACTAACAGAAACACCTGACACACACAAGACGTGCTTGCGATGAGTTAGCCAAACTTCAGCAGCATTTTCTAAATGACTTCTGGGGGCAACAGTGTCCTATAAACCAGTGGCTGATTTGATACCATTTTGGTGATAGGCACTGGTGTACTGTAGCAATAAATACAGAAAAAAATTCTCAATTAAACCCTCTTTAGTGTCAACTGAAGATTTTTAAAACTAAATAAAATTTCTAAACTGACCACCTTGTGACTGCATGTGTGCTACAAGGCATCAGTCCACTGAATATTCCCACCCATTATGTTCCATTTCATATATAATACCAGCAGTAGTTTCATCAATGTACCTCTCTGAATATAAGGCAAACCTGCACATACGATTATCCTACCCCCCCCATCACAATCTTCAGTTTTCAGGAAAGAATGTGTTTAACTGTGTGCACAATTATAAGGAGCCCCCCATTTTTCAGAATAAATTTGAAATAATTCTCATCTTATAATAACGTAAATGCAGCGTGTACTGTAATAACACATGAAAAAAGAGTAGTGATCAAGTTTTGCATGAATGAACAAATGAACACACAAACAAACAAACAAAACTAACTAACTAACTAACTAACTCCACAGAGCAGAGTCCTTCCTGAGAAGCTAACAGGTCCTCAACCAGTCAACAAATTCCCCTCATTTTATGGAGCCGAAGGTTCATTACCGCATTCATAAGCATCCGCCACCTGTTCCTATCCTAAGTCAGATCAATCCAGTCCATACCTCCCCATCCCACGTCTTTAAGATCCATTTTAATATTATCCTCCCATCTATGCCTATGTCTTCCATGTTGCCTCTTTCCCTCAGGTTTCCCCATCAAACCCCTGTAAGCACCTCTCCTGTCTCCTATACATGCCACATGCCCTGCCCATCTCATTCTTCTTGATCTGATCACCCCAAATAATTTTGGTGAGGAGTACAGATCATAAAGCTCTTCGTTATGTAGACTTCTCCACTCCCCTGTTACCTCATCCCTCTTATGCTCAAATATCCTCCTCAGCACCCTATTCTCGAACATCCTCAGCCTATGTTTCTTCCTCAATGTGAGAGACCAAATTTCACACCCATACAAAAAGCAGGAAAAATTACAGTTCTGTAAGTCTTGATCTTTATATTTTTGGATAGCAAACATATTTTTGGATATCAAACTGGAAGACAAAAGATTCTGCACCGAATGATAGCAAGCAATCCCTGACTTCAATCTGTTCTTGATTTCTTCATAAATGGAATTTTGATTTGTTAGGGTTGTTCCCAAATATTTGAACTGTTCCACCCTTTCAGAGGATTTATTACCCATCTTTATGTTGTTATTTTGTCCTACATGCTAGTCTCGAGACATGACCATACACTTAGTTTTGTCAGCACTTTCTTCTACACCAAGTTTTGCATAAAAGCTGCTAAGTGTTCCAGCAACACTGCATATATTTCAGAATGCATGTGGCAGTACTGCACTCAGTTGTTCCAGCATTTACTGATGGTGCGCTCACTTCCATGAAGGTAGGGAGGATGTGACAGAAGAAGCAAGAAGTGGCCACCCTTCTACCATGTGCACTGATGAAACAACTGAAGCCGTTCGTCACCTACTCATAAGTGTCACATCTCCCTCCAAAGGACTGCAGAATGTTTAAACATTGGCAAGGATACTGCTCTCACTAGAGACGAGCAAAACTTTGGGAAGAGAAAGATGGCATTAATGATACAGCAGAAAGAGGAACAGGCTGCATCATGTCAGACTTCTTTCAACAGCAGAGCATGAAATTTTTTTTTAAAGAATTGTTACAGGTGACAAGTTGTAATGTTTTGCATATGATCCTGAAACAATGTGACAGAGCATGGGAGTGGGTGAGAAAAATTTGCTGATACTGAAAAGTTGTGGTTCAAAATACCTCATGTGAAGACGATGCTCATCATTTTTGGACACAGACAGTACATTCAATGAGAATTCCTTAGAAAAGGCCAAAACATTAATGCAGCATATCACAGACACGTTATGGAACAGCTCCTAAAAAGAATAAATCGCATGTGGCCAGCCCTGTACCAATCGGGAGATTGGTTCTTATTGCAAGACAATGCGCCATCACCTAACACTGTGATTGAGATGCAGTTTTTGGCTAACAGGAAGGCTGCTGTGCTTCAACACACACCCTCCTCGCCTGACCTTGTTCCTGCCAACTAATTTATCTTCCCCAAACTCATATTTTTCCTGAGAGGTCAGCATTTCCAGTCCACAACGGAATTTCAAGATGCAGTTACAAGGAAATTGAATTGCATTCAGAAACAGGCCTTGCTAGAAGGGACAAAAAAATTGTACGAACATGCAAATAAGTGTATAAATCTAGAACGATCTTATGTTGAAGTACACCAGTAACAAATTTTTTAAAATATGTGTTTTATTATTTTTTACAATTTTTATCCTAGAACTTTTCTGACATACCTTGTAATTCTACACCCAAGACAGGAATATAAAATTGTGCCCCCTACACTTTCATAGTAGTTAAGTTGGTAAAAAAAAGGTGAATATGTATGTAACAAGAAACAGCACAGCAGAAGTACTACTACTACTTGAAGTAGTAGTAGTAGTAACAATTACAACACAACATATATTTTAGTCATGGGGTAGTGTCTGGGACAACATATGCACATTTTATACAACTGCATGCTTGAGGCAAGTACCTCACTTGTTTCACCTTTGTTATGGCTCTAGTGTACATAAAGACCAACTCCTGTCTTGCACGAGAAAATCCAGTGCCCTATCGCTAGGATACAGGGAAAAATTCAGGACTACTTTTTGCCAATGCCATGATCTGGGGACAAGAATGAGATAGGATGGAGAATTAAAAGGGATGGGAAAGAAATATAGGAGAAAGGAGGCAATGAGATAAAGAAACAGCATAAATGAATATGTATAAGTATACATCAGTGGCCTGTGGCAACAAAAGCTACAGTGTCGCTGTGAAATACTCTCTGTCCCTCATGTGGACTAAGTTCACATTCAGCACAAGCTCTGCTGAATGCAACACGACTGTCCATGGCTGAACATACAGACACACGTGAAAGTCTGCACTCATACTTAGAAACTCTCTCCAGTCTTAAGTTCACCTCCAGAATATCTAAAAATTCAGTTCCAACATGTGTGAAAACACACTATGCCTCAATTACAAACATTATTCAGTTTATGCTGTTTAGAACGATCATCACCATATACCTAAGAATCATGCTAAACATGTAAATAGACTGTGTGGAGAAAATAACTTTTCACTGTTAAGGCAAGAGGCTTTAGACTTAAACAAGTTGGGAACTGTCCACAGTGTAACACTTTTGCAATGTTCACCCTGTTACTGTCCCTTGATTGTAAATATGTAACTAACTAATTTAAAGAATAACATTGAAGATGCAAGTATTTTAAGAGTGCCATTCCATGTTTTACAGAACACATACCATAAGCTTCCTCCACATCTTACCAGTAGCGCCAAAATTAAACCTACAACACCAGCCTCTGTGCGCTGTACAGTCTTGCACCATACTGAATGAGTGTATTTTACAGTACTTTACATTTAAAACTCCTCTGCCCTGAGCAGTTGTTCGAATTTCAATCCCAACGTCACTCAAGACTTAACGGTGGTATACACAACTCAACACAAGTCGGTCACCATCATAAAATCAATAACAAAACTTAACGTAAGTGGCTTTAAACCACCATGGAATAAGCAGCACACCCAAATTGATAACACAACTGAACATGACACAAGTGGCTCTAAACAACAGAAACATCAGTCACACAATTGAATTCAAGGCACAAGTTGAAACAAGTGACTCTGAACCACCAAACATCAGCAGCGCAACTGAACTGGTGGCACAACTTGACACAAGTGACTCTGAACCACCAAAACAAGAGCAGCGCAATTAAACTGGTGGCACAACTTGACACAAGTGACTCTGAACCACCAAACATCAGCAGCACAACTGAACTGGTGGCACAACTTGACACAAGTGACTCTGAACCACCAAACATCAGCAGCGCAACTGAACTGGTGGCACAACTTGACACAAGTGACTCTGAACCACCAAACATCAGCAGCACAACTGAACTGGTGGCACAACTTGACACAAGTGACTCTGAACCACCAAACATCAGCAGCACAACTGAACTGGTGGCACAACTTGACACAAGTGACTCTGAACCACCAAACATCAGCAGCACAACTGAACTGGTGGCACAACTTGACACAAGTGACTCTGAACCACCAAACATCAGCAGCACAACTGAACTGGTGGCACAACTTGACACAAGTGACTCTGAACCACCAAACATCAGCAGCACAACTGAACTGGTGGCACAACTTGACACAAGTGACTCTGAACCACCAAACATCAGCAGCGCAACTGAACTGGTGGCACAACTTGACACAAGTGACTCTGAACCACCAAACATCAGCAGCACAACTGAACTGGTGGCACAACTTGACACAAGTGACTCTGAACCACCAAACATCAGCAGCGCAACTGAACTGGTGGCACAACTTGACACAAGTGACTCTGAACCACCAAACATCAGCAGCACAACTGAACTGGTGGCACAAGTTGACATAAGTGACTCTGAACCACCAAACATCAGCAGCACAACTGAACTGGTGGCACAACTTGACACAAGTGACTCTGAACCACCAAACATCAGCAGCACAACTGAACTGGTGGCACAACTTGACACAAGTGACTCTGAACCACCACAGCATCAGTAATATGATTCAGATGCAAGTTATATGAGTCAATGTACTCACCAGGAGTTAGGAGATTGGGATCAATCGGTTTTGATGTGTCGTTGCACTCCTTGAGCTCCTGGTAGTTGCTGAGATGAGACCACAGAGCAGACTTACCCTGCAAAAAGTATCACAGTGCCTCAACTGTCCTCACAACTTTACCCTCAAATCCTGACCATCTTTCATAGACAACAGTAATGTATGCGTGATTTCATGCTTCTACTGCAATTTAGATGAAATCTGTGCTCTTCTGGGAAATTCCGCAGTCCCGAAACGTTGGTACACAACTACCACTCAAGAGTGCAGATCTCAACGGTAAGGTATGTGGTATACTGGGGCATAAGAACTACCAAAGATGAGTAATTAAATATTACAAAAATGCAATTCATGTAAGCGTGAGCACTGGGCCTCAAACTGTACCTGTGTACAGAGACAACGCTTTTAATCGCAATAAGCAGGAGAGGGAGGATAGAGATATAGCACAACCATGGATACAAGTGGTTATGTGACATTATACCACGGCAGGTGCTGTCAGTTACATGTGAGTGCAAACATTAATATGTGGTGAAGTTGCAAGTCTTCTGTGATGTTACACTGTTGTTGGGGTTACAGTTCCTGAGGTTTTGAAGAATCATAATGCATTCATCTACATATTTGTTCTTGGACTGCTTGACCCTGAAGATGAACGCACTAGATCCTTTGAAAGATTCAAAACTATGAATCCAAGAAGGCAACATAACATTTCAGAAGACTTGAATCTACAGCAACGCTGCTGTGCGAAGTCCAAATCTCACATCAATGCACACACTACTGGTGATAGTGATGGTGGTAATGGTGACTATATCCTGAGTGTAATATCACAGAGCCCAAAGGTACATAACTGAATAAAGAAGTACCACAAACCTGTTTGTTCTGTAGTCCATGAGACCAGATGCGCTCCAGCAGGTCACACAAGCTTGCTATGAGTGTATTTTCTTCAACTCCTACCAGGGACATCTCCCCACAACCATGCCCCAGTTCCACAGCTTCAGTACCCATCTTTTCCACCAGCATGCGCTTTGTTTTGCTTTTGCAGTCCTGCCAACATATGATGCAAAACATGTGTCATTAACTCCTACTGGCCATATGTCACAGAGCACATTTCATGTGGATCAGAAATACATTTCTTAACCCTTCTGCATGGGACTTAAATTCTGGCTGCAATCTGCAGAATGCCAGGATTTAATTTTTTTTGGACATAACGGTAATTATTGAGGTTAGTGGTGGCAGGAAAAAAACCCAATAGGCTCGTACAAAAATGGCCATAACTGGCGGAGGCATATGCTGCTTAATAAGCAAATTTGAACCTCACCCCATGTGATGCAGCATATGCATTGTTTAGCACTAAAGGATTCAATAAGAACAGCGTGACAATCAGCTCTGTAGAAGTGAAAGGTCCGAAGTCCTATTCCTGGCCTACAGAGGTTAAAAATTAACAAGTACTGAAGCTAAAGTTAATAACAACAGACAAGAAGTAAATCACAAGTAAATCTCACTGCAGGGACAATACATTCACAAAGACGTGACAACCATATCACTTTTGGCAGCTTCTCCAAATGCATTCAGCTTGTCTCTGCCACCAGTACAGGAATTGGCATTGGGAAAACAGTAGACACAATGACAGAGTCACCATCTGCAGATTCTCCACAAAGGTCCAGTTTGTCACTAACACCAATACAGGATACACAAATGCAAGGAGAACAGCGTCACACATAACAACCACCTCACCTTCAGCAGCTTCTCCACAAATGTCCAGTTGGTCTGCGCTACCAGTGCAGGACTGATGTCACTACTGAATTTAGGCTGCTGCAAACTGATCCCAGAAGTGCCAACCCTGGATGACACTGCCACAGTGTCCACTGTCCTTTCACTATCTGTTGCTTCATGCTGCTCTGAAGTCTGGAGTCTGTTACAATGGTGAGTATTTCGCCACTGCATAATGTTACGTTTTTGAGATCTGCAACATAAATCAACTGCTCAGGTTCACTGTCCCTCACGGGAACACAGGATGGTGTAATAATTGAACTGACTATAGAGAGAAGTGGGCTGCAGGGCTACAAAACTGTGTGGTATGTTGTGTAACCAGTGTTAAGGTAGAACATACTGCCTCCAGCTTCAGGGTAGCAGGAAAGGGAAGTGGCTGATTATACAGAAGCTGGAGCAAAAAACAGTGCCCAATCAGAATGCAAGAAATGAGAATGTGACTGAAACTTGCCAACGGGAACTATACGAACTGAAAAGAGAGCCTAGTCATGGATGGGGAAAAGGAACATTAACAAAGAACCTGCTCTATGCAAAGGAAAGCCAAGTCAAGGCTTCTCCTTGGTAGGAATCCTCTTTTGATCCTGCAGGGGCTTACATGGCCTGTTCAGGGAGAAACCATCATCCCCATTCTTTCCACAACATGTGACACAGTGTTCCTTCCGTTACTCTTGCTTCATTCTGCCCTTCCCATGACCTCTGGTTTCTACTGGCCTGTCTTCTTTTCCTACTTCTGTCACCAATGACCACTCCTGTCTTCTGTGACTTGTTCATCCCCTACTTATACATAAGCAATCACTTTCCCCACTTGCCTTACTTCCAACCTGAAGATGGAGGCACTATTTTCCTCCAAAACAGTTGTAACATAATGTAGAAGCCCACAATATTAATATGATTGTACAAACTATATTTTAGTATTTAATTACCTGTTAATAGGCTCTTTGTTGAGAATGACTGGGTCCAGCAAAGGAAATGTGCCTACCCTTGCTGACTGCTTCTGTGTATCGGCAGTGGGCAGGACTTCCTGAGGACCCGCTGATACAACATCAACTGAAACAAGGCGCTTCTCCAGCAACAATTCTGTGTCCTTAATAGTAGTGCAGGGTTCGTATCCTGGCGTTCGCACCAAAGCCTCCCCAAACCGTTTTCTGCAATACAACACAGCTATAAAATCTTCAGTCTTATATTTAGGTTCATTTATAATCTGACTCTCGGAGCGGCCTAAGCATATGCAGCTTCAGTGATAATGACATTTACCTTCTTGATCTTTATAAGTCACCTAACACACAGTGTTTAACATGTTAAATCCAGTGTCAAGTGAATTTTGTGCCACCCTGTACACTACAATTTACCAAGCAGCAACAAGAACAAAACACCATGTTTTAAAACCCAGTTTGGTTCCTCACCATGAAAGACAAAGAATTAGAGAGTTTACAAGACTTGAGCACAATCCATGCTGTATACAACTGCATACAGTACTTTTTATAAGTTTTGTACAAATGGCCCGAAGATGACCGAATTAGGTCAAAACATGTTACATCAAAACATGTCGCTACAATAAAGTATGTAACACACATTAGTTGATTTTAGGCTTCCACCGCGATGTTGATGAAATCCGCGGTCTTCTGGGGTGTTACGCGGCATCGTGTGGCAATTGTTTACCGCAATTACCATACGATATTGTGTAATACCCCAGAAGACCGCGGATTTCATACATTACTTGTTTTGAGTTGTTCTTAAATAGTTCTTTGTTACAATTATACGACAACAATACGATAAACATACAACAGAGGGCTGTGCCTGATACAACAATGTGTAAGCATGGGTAACCTCAATCTCTTTTCAACACTCAATGACTAAAAACCAGCTCTGGCATCCAAAGAGAGAACTTAATTTTGGTGTGTATCCAACTGTATTCACACAGTCCTATCGACAACAGTCAGCTGAGTAAGATGCAGCCGTGTCTGCAACAAACTGCAGCAGGAACTGTCTCCTGCACCTTGCCTTCCAGCCGTACCTGAGGAGACGTATCCTGCGGTCAAACACACGCAAGTTTGGCTCCACCTCACTCCAGTTGGCCACGATCTTGTTGTCAATAAGTGTGGCAAACATCTGGCTCTCGATGAAGCGTGACAGGAACGGTAAGTGCTGTTCGGGTTGGTCAGACAGGAACGTGGCTTTGTCGAAGTTCTGCATCGTGTCTCTGTTACTCAGCCACTGCTCCTTGTCCTGTCAGCAAAGATAACCTCACATGAGACGATCAACACCGTGCAGTTTGCCTGCAACACAAACATCCATCAATCTTCCTTGTTCAGTAGTGCTAACATGCTCCTGTCTTTCCGGGTTCAAACAGGTTTCGATGGTGATTACCATGCTGAATGTTAACAAGCAAACGCATGAGTTGTCAAAACCCGTTTTTATGTCATCGTTCAAAATCTCTCTGAAGAACTATGAATACACACATCCCAGTCCAATACCAGGTAAGACTTGACAATGTTCCCACTCTCTACAAACCTTCCTGGTCCCTGCCTGCATCAGCAGTACCAAATACATGGTGCAGAGATGTTACAAGGCACAGAGTCACACTACTTAATGTGCGCTGCAGACCACAGAGATTAGGGATGGGAGAAGTAACGGGTCTGACCAGTCTCAAACCAAAATACTGACAAAAAGTACTTATGCTGCAACGCAGTACATATCCCATTAGGCTGAATGATCATACTGTGTCCACAAACAAAGCTACAGAAACTAGGTTAGATGCAAAATATTTCAATAAAAATGTCAAGGAGAATGAAATCAAAGAAAAACTTTGTTTTAACCCCTGAAGGTTTCTTCAAATGACATCCTTCATGCCCTGGCAGCTGCATTTAAACAGCTGCAAGTCCATACTGTTGCAGTTTGTATGCTGGTACATAATATGCACTGTCTGATCAAACAAAGACATGCAGCAGCATGAGGCTGCCATCTACTGGTGACAAGATACTAGCAGAAGGTTAAGCACAGACTTTAAAACACATGGTACAGCTGCAAGATTTCAGTTTTTCACAGGATTCAGGTCTTCTGGGATGTGACAATGTGTCACTTGGTGCTCCTGACATTATAAAGGAATGCAGTGCCTTCACCTACAATAGGGTTACCATATCTCCATCACAGGAAAAGAGGATATTTCCCACTTATCGACCATAAAAAAGAGGACATATCAGCGGCAAAGGGGGTTTCCAAATTTTGGTCAAAAAAGAGGCTTCCAAGTCGGCTCAAAGATCAAGAGAACCCTTGTTCACCACAGACACGTAAGTTCCTGGTTTACATACCAAGCAATTCGGCTTCCCATTTATCGTGACCATTTCGGAAACATGAATACTTGCTTTTTAGTTCGTCTGTGAATTTACATTTTTTTCCCCCCCCCCCCCCCCCATTGTAAGAACATGACAAAAGCGACACATGAACTAAACAGCGCCCAACACGTCGTCCACCTCACTGCACACAGTTCAAAATGAATGCCCAGAACCGGGCTGCGCAAGCATGCATTCAGAACAACCGCAAGTGACTGTGAAAATAACGTCTGAAGTTGAAATGTTGCCTACGAGAACTACAAACTATAACATATGTAACAACTGTCGAAAAATTGAGGGCAACTATCGACAAAGGCCAAAAGCCCAGACATTTTTGTAAAACTAAAAACCCCCCAGACACAATTCTGAAGCCTGAAAAAGAGGACATGTCCAGGAAAACCTGGATGTATGGTAACCCTAACCTACAAGGATCAACAGGTCATTGACCCTGGAACACTAACTGGGCAACAGAGCATTGCATCCCAGAAGACCCAAATCTTCCACATGGCACAGCTGTTTGAACGAAGCAGCCAGCCAACCACATCTCAGAAAAGATGCTGGTTCATGAAGGGTGGAATTATGTAAATTATTTAAATTTCACAATATTCTATGCCTATACAACATTTTAATGCACTTCTTACACACTATGGAACTAAAAACAACCACATGAACATACACATAACCTGTTCTACCAGAAATATACAATTAAAAATGTGTTTCCTTCCCTCACCAATGCCATACTTGGGCAAATGTTACTACCAAATATGAAAACAGTAGTATTTTCTGGTAACAGTCATCCAGGATACAACACCATGTAGTTTGGTACAGAAGTGCCAATGTTTGAGGAAAGTTTGAAAATTGGTATTGCTTCAACATTTTTATCTCCATCCTGTATGCATATAACTTAGTTTGGAAATCAGATTTGTGGTCCTAGAAGCTGGAGAAATGAATAGGAAACAGGGCTACAAAGCTCAGGCCTGAACTGTACTTTAACATACAATTCATGCATCTTTTTAATACTTTCACTCAAACGAAAAACCACAGAGATGGTGATGAAAATTTTCAAATTACTTGACCGTAAAAATGGAGGGTTTTCATTCATATGTAGTATAAGCAGCAATTTATCACAGGCTGTAACATTTGAGGTTCAGCTCTTCTGGGATGTGATGCTATGTCATTGGACGAGTGGTTCCTTATGTTTCAAAGGATTGTGGTGCCTTCATCTTCAGGGTCAAGCAGTCTACTATTCTTCTTGACACAGCATCACATTCCAGATGACCTGAATCCTTATCATAGGTTGTTTAAATGGTAATAAGAAAATCTCAAAACAGAAACTTCCCATTTTCTTACATTTATAAGGTATAACTTTCATGTACATAAATTTTTAGGCAACTTGGTGCTAGTTACCCAATACTATTTGTCTCACTGAATATGGACTGGTCCATTCAATAAACAAACTAACAGGACAAGGTTAATTGTCACTGACCTGGCTGGGCTGAATAACAAAATGTTCGTAAGCTGAAAACAGATAAACGAAGCGGTTCAGGAACACTTCCCGCACAGCGTTGTTGAACGTCAGATCTTCCACGTACTGTTCGTGCTCAGTCAGCTCACATTCCGCACTGTTCACTTGCCCACCATCGTCCAGTGAAACACCCGTACGCTGAACAATGGTAACAATGCGCTGCAGAGCGTCTGACATACCCGAGTCCGAATTATGTGACCACGAGTGTTTGCGATGCATCAGTTGACCAAAGCTGCCTGGCACTGTGCAGCTGGAGGTCATATTGTTACCACCATGTGGCAGCACTATGCTGTCACTGAGGTTCCTGGGGCAAAAGTAAACATTGCAGACTGCCTGGTGCTTCTAAAACATACCACAATGTGATGATACTACTGATCTACCCTGGAAAGGCAGGTTTTATGCTGTCATCACATCTATTTTTATGAGAGCCTATGACCTATTTTCATAAAACCTGATACAAATATCATGCCACTGAGGGTCAACTCACACTTGTGATGTAAATATGAGGGTCCCAGGTGGTCATAGGGTACAACACTGGATGCTGATGCAGAGGGTCCTGAGTTCAGGTCCAGCCAAATCTGCATACAGATTTTTCTGCGCACAGATTGGAGCCTTCATGTCTACCAAAGTAGAAACTTTTAAATTCTGAAAATTACAAGCCCCACCCTCTTCCACCCACATAGTTTGCAGCCCCCCTGGTGCCCCTACCTGACAAATAAACTCTACACCTACTATAGAATTTTAAAATGGAAGTGACATTAATACCTTTTCATATGGGATCTTTAAATTATGTGTGGTTTTACAGTTGGCAACTTCTGTTGAAGTCATTTTTTGTAGAACATAAGCAGTAACACTGTCACATGCTCTTTATATTCTCTGTTCTGTTTTGTACATTAGAAATGTCTGCAGCTACACAAGTAAAATTTGGTACTGTTGCACAATAAAACACCGTTCTATGATTACACCTCAAATCTAACTCAACAAAGTTATAATAAACACTAAACATAACACCACTACTCCTTCAAACAGTATAATGTAATGAACAAGACACCACATCTGCTGCATGTAAGTTTCAGTTTGCATTACGAAAAAGAACAAGAGCAAGGTATAAAATGCTGCAACGAAATGGGGATTTGCAAGATTTGAGGTTTCACAGCAGTACTGTCAAACATCCAAGTCTTCTGGGATGTTACACCATGCTGACTGCTAATAGTTGCATGATGTTGCAAAGGAGTACAGCGCCTTCATTTTCCAGCTCAAGCAGTCACGTCATAAACTACGGTTATATTACATAGGTAAGAAGAACAGAGGCTGCGAGCCAATCAGAGTGGTAGTGTTACGCATTGGGTGGGGTCTTTGTAGCACTTCCATGGATGTTATGTAACACCGACCAGTCAAGCAGCACAGTCAGGTGGTCGGCTGTGAGGTGATAAAATGAAGTAATGGAGGAGTAATGAGTTACCACATGATATTTGAGGTTCTCACAGTGATGTTTCAGATGCGACGCTGTGTTACTGACATCTTGAAGGATTACAGTGCCTTCGCAATGTCAGGAACCGGTAACCCAGTGACACAGCATGAGATCCCAGAAGATGTGAATACAACTATTTACCAGCCGACACAGTTTAACATTCCAGAAGACTTGCATCTTAAAAGATTACTAACGTTACATTCATTTTGTGGTCTTCCAGCTCAAGACATGTATAGTCTCTTAGACAGGTACCAACGTTTTGAAGGAAAAAGTGTCTCCATCAACAGAAAAGAAGTGACATCTACCCCCTAAGCGGACCCACCTCCAAGACTACATTGCATCACATCCCAACAAAAGCAACCTTAATGAAATTCAATTTTGATTCAATATTGCCAACAAAAGATCCTCAACTTCCATGACTATAAAAATATAAATAGGATGATCATTTGCATCTGATTCAGAGATGAGACAATTATGTACACTGAAGAGCAAAGGACTGTGCAGGAAGCAGCTCTGTCTTAATTCCATCACTACTGCACCATCTGCGCAGACAACTTGAGGACATACGCCCCAGTATGTACTCATGATATTTGTTTCAGTAAGAAGTCATAAAATAAATTACTATGAGCCACGTGACCCACCCTTCCACATGTCCAGTGCAGACTTTGTGCTTTGTGAGTAATTCTACTAATTCGCCCACAAACTCTGCACGCTGGGGAAAGCTTGGCAGCTCCTCTGGTAACTGGATTGTATGGTGATCAATGTCCACATAGCACAAGTTGGCCTGCACATACAAACCCACTCTCTTACATATGAGCACTTCACAATCATACATAAACATCCTGCCAATCCACAGGCAATAAAAGGTTACACAGATCACAAAACCTCTGTATATTTTATGAACCAGTCAATGTTTAATATAAGGTTGTCAAATATGTGACCAGCTAGTTCATTTTACACAGCCCTGTCAATGATCTCATTATAATTACAGGATGTGGCCTGATTCATTGTCAAAGAATTGTTTGGTTTAAAATGCTTTTTGTCACAGCTCTGTAGACTCTGTTTACCATCCGTGGATGTTAACATACAAGATACAGCAGCAAAAACAACAATGCTATAAAGTTTTAAGTTCAATAATTATAACACATTTTGATTTTGTTATTAGAAGCATGAAGTATTCATAATGGTGTGTTTAATTTTAATGAAGACATTTACCCTCATAAATGCTTGTTGTGGGACATCACGTCCCTGTTAGTGTCAAGTGGCTACCAACCCAGCTGAGGTACAGACATCACGTCCCTGTCAGTGTCAAGTGGCTACCACCCCAGCTGAGGTACAGACATCACGTCCCTGTCAGAGTCAAGTGGCTACCACCCCAGCTGAGGTACACACATCACGTCCCTGACAGTGTCAAGTGGCTACCACCCCAGCTGAGGTACAGACATCACGTCCCTGTCAGTGTCAAGTGGCTACCACCCCAGCTGAGGTACAGACATCACGTCCCTGACAGTGTCAAGTGGCTACCAACCCAGCTGAGTTACAGACATCACGTCCCTGTCAGAGTCAAGTGGCTACCACCCCAGCTGAGGTACAGACATCACGTCCCTGTCAGTGTCAAGTGGCTACCACCCCAGCTGAGGTACAGACATCACGTCCCTGACAGTGTCAAGTGGCTACCAACCCAGCTGAGGTACAGACATCACGTCCCTGACAGTGTCAAGTGGCTACCAACCCAGCTGAGGTACAGACATCACGTCCCTGTCAGTGTCAAGTGGCTACCACCCCAGCTGAGGTACAGACATCACGTCCCTGACAGTGTCAAGTGGCTACCACCCCAGCTGAGGTACAGACATCACGTCCCTGACAGTGTCAAGTGGCTACCAACCCAGCTGAGGTACAGACATCACGTCCCTGTCAGTGTCAAGTGGCTACCACCCCAGCTGAGGTACACACATCACGTCCCTGTCAGTGTCAAGTGGCTACCACCCCAGCTGAGGTACACACGTCACTCCCTGTCAGTGTAAAGTGGCTACCACCCCAGCTGAGGTACACACGTCACGTCCCTGTCAGTGTAAAGTGGCTACCACCCCAGCTGAGGTACACACATCACATCCCTTTCAGTGTCAAGTGGCTACCACCCCAGCTGAGGTACAGACATCACGTCCCTGTCAGTGTCAAGTGGCTACCAACCACAGACTGAGGTACAGCACGTCCCTGTCAGTGTCAAGTGGCTACCAACCCAGCTGAGGTACAGACATCACGTCCCTGTCAGTGTCAAGTGGCTACCAACCCAGCTGAGGTACAGACATCACGTCCCTGTCAGTGTCAAGTGGCTACCAACCCAGCTGAGGTTCAGCTTAAGCAGTCCCTTACCTTGCTCTTCAGATTATGCTCTACCCAAATGAGAAACATCCCAAACAGCACTAGAGCAATTCAAGATTATAATTTGATTATTATTTATTATTGATTATAATTTAATTTGATTTAATTGGAAGCTCAATTTGAACTGAATCTTATAATTCAAATTTTTTTTTCAAAACAATGCATTCCAGTTCCCACCTCTAAACATTATGCTGGCTGAAAGTACAAATAAAGAGTAAGATCTGGCCCAAAAGAAACTGTACTCACTACATCCTTGGACCACCCATACTGGTCCACAGACTCACCCCAACTCAAACACATGAAATACAACCCAAACACTGACCTCACTGGCAATCTTAAGCTGTGATTCACTGCAGCTGTGGAGGCCCATTACAAATGGTACAGGTGCGTCTAAGAAGTGCTGCAGAGAGGCGGGCAGGATTGGAACATACACGTGCTGCCACGAGAATGGAAACAGCAGTGCCGTCACCGACTCAGCTACCAGCATTAAGCGGTGGTAATCTGCATTACAAACAGCAAATATTACCATTACATCAGTGAGTAACTGGGGTTGAGATAATGTCTATGCCTTGGGCAGGTACAGTGATAAACAATATACAACAGAAACTGCTTCTTCAGATCAAACATGTGAATAGCTGTATAAGGCAGTCATCATGACCTGAAATAAACTTTAACTGAATGACTGAATTATTACCTGAGGAACACAACAGCACCTGATGCTCCAGCAGCACACATGTGAAAAGCTGTATTAGGCAGTCCACTCCCAGGAGAGTGAACAACTCCCGCAGTGAGAAATCAAACAACGGCAGCTCCTCGATAGAGCCAGGCCGCTGAATAACCACACTGTCCGCCAGAGGGCAGGAAAAGCACACACTGCGTCCAGGCTGTGGGGTCGGTACTTCATACAGCAGGTTACGTACATAACTCTCGACGCTGAGTTGTCCTGGGCATGGATTGGACGCTAGTCTGCGGACACCCCAAAATGTTACCAAAGTGACCACATGGCAACAATGGGAATAGTAGTGTCAAATAGGTAGCCTGTACAGTCAGATTCACAGCTCCAAGCTCCTGCTGTATCAACACAGTGTCACCTACTAACAGTAAGAAGACAATGTCTGTCAAGAGGGCAAAGCCTTTGGGTGGATGAGTGCACAGACTGGCATCACCACCATATACATGTGTTCAAACTGGAGAATCCATTGAATGAGAATACAAAATTCCATACTGCCTGTTGTTGGACACTTCGTCCTGCTACTGGCAAATTGATGCTATGTCACCAACCATAAATCACAACAGAATCGTGTAACAGTTGATGGTCAGTACAAAGATTTGCAGATGAACCCCTGATACTGCCACCTCTCAGGGTGAGAAATGGCAAACATTTTTTACACACACACCCACACAGTTGCGCAAGACACTGAATTGGTTTCACTGCTTCTCAATGCTCTGTGTGGTGTACAGTTCATATAAGTAAAGGTTATTAATATTTCTAAAAAATAAATCACAGGAGTGAAGCAAACACAGTTTCACCTGATGAATCAGTCTGTCATTTTTGAGAAGAGATAGCCAGAACAGAGTAAGTCACATACGTCTTTCATCTGCATTGCTGTTCCTACCAAAAGCTAAACCACTGGCCACACCTACATCTACAAAATGTTCCAATGAAATTCCCATGGCTCAAGGTCTTCTTCAGGACCTGATAGCAAATTTCCTATTATTACAAAACCTTAACATTCATCACTTGTTCACAACGGAACCAATTCATTGCCTCCTCAATCTAATTCACATTTCCATAAGACCTTCCTTCATCTCTGTCAATTGGAAAAAAGGAATTTTAAATCTCCCAAAACTACAGGGCTTGTGGCCACATTTCAACTAAGAAGTAATGGTTTTATTACTGACAACATACATACATACATACATACATACATACATACATACATATACACATACATTCACCGATCCAATATCCACGCAAGTCGGATTGGATATGGAATTCGTCAAGAACAGAATAGATTGCAATATGCAATCAAGTCAAAACACTGAGATACAAATGAGATACAAAGTTACATAAAATTAGTAAAACACTATAAATAACAAGAGAATTCATACTCACACACTAAGACAAGGTAAATATATGGATTACTGGTTAACTATCACAATCTTTATAAAGATATTCGTCAATAGAATAAAAAGCTTTCTTAACAAGATAATTCCTTAACATAGTCTTAAAAATATGTATATTGTTATAAAGTTTTGAACATGCAACACATCATCAGATGCACTGCACACATGCAATGCAATGACATAACAAAGTAATTGTGTTCACTGCGGCCTGCAAACAAAGTCACATTATGAGATTTTAGGTTCTGACAGCGGTGTTTTACAGCAATCATGTCTTCTGGGATGTGAAACGATGTTGGTGGGTTAGTGGTCCCTGATGTTTCGAAAGACTGTAATGCCTTCACCTTCAAGGGTCAAGGACTTGAAATCCAAACCCTTCAAGATAAAGGCAGTGTGGTCCTCTGATATGCCAGGAACCACAAACCTAGGACACAGCATCACAACCCAGAAGCCCTGAATCTACCAAGTCATAAGATGCAGCACTCACCTATGCAGACCTGTCAGGAATTTGCAGGCAGCGTGCACATACGGTAGCTGACATATCAGCGCTATACTCTTGCTAACATACAGGGTATCTTTGGTTGCATCATAGTAGCTCTGTGCTGCTCCCTGTTGGTGTGTTGACAGTTTGAAGTGACGTGGAAGTGATCGTGTATTGTATGCATCATGTCCCAAACCAGCTGAGCGGCCGCGCCGTCCACGGCTCCCAGTATGACTACTTGAGAGCTCTGTGAGATGCATCGCCTGTGTGCACAAAATGATCGCAAGTTATGCAGCCTCACGAGGACCACATGTGTCCAGGTCCTTGTTGCTCGTGATGCCATCATCATGTAATATTCAAAAACTAAGAAGCCAGCACTGGCATGGAAACCCTCATTTCAAGACAAAAAAAGATTTGCAATTATCAATCAACTAACTACAAAGGAATTTAAAAAATTAGGTAAGAAACACTCTGATGGCAGAAATTTTATTCTGACTCTGATGTATACATGGTACATGCGTAGCAGATCGTACACACTAGACCTCAACGTGGTCACCACTAACATTAAGCATTTGTCCCACCATGGCACCAAGGATTGTATCCCAACACAGAAGAAATCAGTATCAAGTGTCAGTAGCAGAGTTACAAATCTGACATATTCAGTCACGTCCCTCATCCACAGCAAAATTCTGTATGCATTTTTCATCTCTCTCAGACATGCTACATATTTACTTTACTTTATCGTGTCCGGACCATTAAATTAAAGATTTTTTGCCCAGTATTGGGCTACATCAAATCCTTTTTTATTTGCAAGCCACAAATCCTCGAGGGTGCAGTTCTGGGGGCAGTCCCTGCATGATAGGAGATGTCCCATATCTTGTACCTCTCCACAGCCACAGTACAGGTCGTGGGAGTTTGTTTTGCCCCATTTCACCATATTTGTTTTTACTGGTGCCACCCCTGTTCTAATGCGGTTAAGAGATTTCCAAGTATTGAAATCAAGGAGGTGGCTACCAGGGCAAATCTGGGTAAGGGGGAAGTCTACATGCTACATGAACCCAACAATCTCATCCTCCTCCATTCTATCATCCTAACAAAATAGGGTGCCCACAAACCATGTTTGGTGTTTCAAAGTGTTCCACTTTCATAGTAATGACACATAACTGAATGAAACAAAAACTAAAATAATGACATCCTCACAGTTTGTGTTACCAAAGCTCCAAATGTATACGTCTTACAACGCACCACATATTGAGATGATATTCCTCCTCAGACCAAACAGGTTACAGAACTTAATGGTGTTACAGTGTCAGTAACTGCCATAATAATGACTTTTAACCTTTCTCTCCCCTGGCCTTTTCTTAATTTTGAACAGACTTCTCAATATATTTCCTACCCCCACCATCTGGACACACACCTGAAGAGTCTGCATGGCTGAGCAGATCTTGCGATTGTGAACTTCCTCGTAGAACACATAACTGAAGCCATAGATACGGCGCCCATCTTCTCGTGTGATGACAAAACTGTGGAACTGCGGCTCCCGGGAGTGCTTCTGCGTGCGAAACCGTAGGCCATGCGGCAGGCATAGCTGTACAGAGCATCAAATTGCATACAAGTTTACAAGCCAATAACAAAGCTGAATGGAATTACTAATATTCTGAGACCTTATCTAGCAAGTCAGCACAGAACAATCATTAAAGTGCCTGCTACAAGAGTTAGAAGATTTCTTGACTATCATGTTCATACTGCTCCAGGGCCCATCGAGCTTCCTACACTACGAATACCATGGACCATTTCTCAGAGGATACAACAGCTGTGGTATGAAACTCACCATTCACACCCATCTATTTGTGTGGTTGCATTTTATTTAACAACAGTTAGTAGTTCACACTTACAGTACTAAATGGTAAGATTATTGGTGAATAATGAACCAGACAGGATCTAGAAAGAAGCAATTGTGGCCCGATGTGAGTAACCATTCTGGCATTTGCCTTGAAGGACTGAGAAAACCAACAGAAGCCTATCATAGTAGCCAACGTTCCTGCCAACATTTAATCCCATAACCTTCCAAACCAGCAACACAGGTGCTATTCACTTGGCTGTCACATTTCGTACATGACATACTGTTTGACACATTAGCTGCACTATGCAATATATTAATGTGTACAGAACGTCACGTTCAAAGTGTCCGACACAGCAGCACTGCCATGCAGTATGAACACAAGACTCACCATGCCAACTGCATTCTTGTCAAATGGGTTCCACAGCAATGTCTCAGGATAGTGGCCCAGGACCTGGCACTTGTACGAGCGTTCCAGAGGGGTCGCCTCCAAGTTGTCACCTGTTACAGATGAAGCAATAAACACTGTCATTACAAATTAACACCAAGGGGCAAACGTCAATACACTGCTAACTGCTAATCATGGTTCATAGGGTCTGCGAGATTTGAGTCTCTCACAGTGGTGTTGCTGGTACGAGTATTGGGGGATACGACGCTGTTTCATCTGGCAAGCAGTCTCCAACATTTTAAAGCGGACTGCCTGCATCTGTAAGCGTCAGGCAGTCCAAAACAGATCTTCTTGGACTGCTTGAGTCCTGAAGATGAAGGCAGTATGATCCTTTGAAATGTCAGGAATGACGCACCCAATGATACAGCATCACAAAACTTTTATCTTGATCAGAATTATCTGAGAATCAGTAATGTGGCAAGACTGCTTTGGAATCAGCATACATGTGGACATGATAGTTACAGAAGGAAAGAGATCCATCTCAATGTTATCATCCGCATCTTCTGCTGCTCCTTGCTGCCACCACTACAGCTGTAGGTCTCATTTTATATTGTTAGAGTTCAACTATTATATGTTTGAATGCCTGCTATCCATTCAGTGTGTTAACATGCGAGTTCTGCTTTCACTTCACCACAGGACGGAACAGCCTGTGTACATCCTAGCAAACTTTCACTACACCAGAGAATGGAACAGCCTGTGTTCGTCCTAGCAAACTTTCTCACGGATATGCTACCTCCTAATAACAAGCCAGTCTTTCTGAGCTCCACACTTATTTTAATCATGAGCTAGAATAGTTCCATCAGTATAAAAAAATTAGGACATCGGCTGGACAACCGCAGTGTCAGATTTCGGCTCTTGGCAGGGGCAGACACGAGCTGGGATAGCGTAGTCAGCAGAGTTGCAATACCTTCCCCTCTTCATCTTTAACCACCTGATATGGAAGCAGTGTGTGTTCTAAAACCATAATGTGCATTGCAATTTTAATTTTAAACAACCAGATAATTACAGAGACTACAATCTCTCATCAGAAGTCAATAACTACTCACCTAGTTATGGAAACCCCTGCCTTTTATTAAACCCAAGGTACACTGCCATGGTCACAAAAACTGCCCCTCGTCCTGAGCTTAGGTCACTTAAATCCAGTATCCTCCTTCCAGCCTGATTTCTTTCTTTAAGATCCACTTTAATATTATCATCTGATTTATGCATACGTGTTACACGTGATCTCTTCCTTGCAAATTTCTCACTAAATCTTTATGTTGTTCATTCTGTTGTGCATTTATACACAAACAGTAACAATAACATACTTCACTTTGTAGCCGAACATTATTGGAGCATTTATATACTAGTATTGTTGGAGCAGTCGGCTCTCCCTCCCCACTCTTCTAAATATAGCAGGAAGGACAAGGGACCAGGTGTCCCGCGTCGGTTGGCGTTCAGTAAAGGAATGGACTGGACAGATGGTATTGTGTTAACGTTTATATTGTTATAATGGAAATAAAGTTAAAACCTTTGAAAAGAACTGTCCTGTAAATTGATGTATATTAATTTACAAAAAGTAACCAGCAAAGTTCGGTTATAACTTTCACTTTACACATATTGCATATTGAATCTTTACATTATTGTACAGCCTGATAATGGCTTATATAAAAAGCCCAAACATGCAGCTGAGGTTTCTAACATACACATTTTGTTGGACTGTTATTGTTACTCTTCCCCACTGCAATGTTGTACATTTCTCATACTTCCTGTGTGCGCCACATGACAACCCATCTTGTTTAACAACGAACAAAACGAGCGAAGAATGTCATAATTTAAATAGTACAGTAAATGAAAATGACATGCATGAACAGCTGGAAGAAGCATAAACTAAAGACATCAGTATTATTCAGTTAAAAAAATTCCTCTAAAAATCAGTAACATTTAAAGACACATAAAACAAGTAATCTACTGCTCGTTCCACACAACTGAAACACGGCATATGATACAAGAAAAACACAAGCTACCTGAAACACAGCCTGACCTCCCACAGATATAAGTGGAGGAAATGACAGAAAACACTTTACTTATAGAAAGGACCTGTTGAACTTAAGAGCATGGCACTGCACTCTCATTCACATGGTTTTGAATTTGATTAACAATAAAATCTTTTCTGCCCTGTCAAAGAAAATAATTTGAGCATATCAAGAACACCTCAGACCCCCTCCAACCACCACGGTTCAGAACCCACATAATGTTGTAGGCCCCCACACCAACCATCAACATATTACTGGGGAGACAAAACCTGCCATTTTCTCAAAGCACTGTCATTGAAGATTCAATTCTTCTGGGAGGTTACAATCTGTCACTGAGTCTGTAGTTGGTCTTGAAGATGAAGGCACTACAATCCTTCAACACATCGGAACCATTCACCCAACGACACAGTGTAACATCCCACAAGAACTGCATCTTTAATATCTGCCCTCCAGGTGTCTGCACTTCACTAAATTCTACATCCTTGCCACATCGGCAGAGGCTAGCAAGCTCAAACAAACCTTTGTAGAAGCACCAGATCTGATACTATTGTTACATTAGCTAAATCAACATACGACACATGTACGGCCCACATGGATGTGTGAAACAAGAAATGTGCACAGAATTTAGTTACAGAAACTATCTGCAACAAACTTGCAGTGATATTAACATTTCCCACTTGGTTTCACTACACTTGAAAAATATATGTGGTTAACATGACTGCCAAGACATTAGAAACAACTGTGCACGGTAACAATAATTCGGAAGCACCCACATCATACCTGAGCTGGAGTACCAGCTATCTTGACTAGGGTTTTGTAGTGATCTTTCAGTTCAAATAGATGAATTCTGCAAATGTGCCTGCAAATATGCCACAACTGCTTCTTCTAATTCTCTAATCCTAATAAATCAAACATTTAATTCACATTAAACAAATTCTAAAGCAGATGCATCATTAAAGACAGGAATGCATAAATTATGCAATGAACCAAGATATGTCACTACACAAGAATCAAGGTTTACATAGCGGTGGAAAGCAACTTCTACCCTGAAAGTGGAGGCAAAAGTTCCTCCAAAACATTAGTAACCATCCATAAAACTACACAGCATCACATCCCACAAGACAGCAGCCTTAAATTTATGTCACTCTTTAAAATGTTTATAATCATTCAGTATTACAGATGGTGGGTTCATGGTCATATTTGTTCTAGACTTTGGATGGTAAACAACCCAGGTCTCCCTGATAACCCATATGACTCTTGCATCATATCTTTGTGACATGCAGCCTACATGCTGCTACATTATGTGCTGGTCAATTTCTAAGTGCAGTATTATCAAAGAGAATGGAGTTCCCAGAATTTGCCACAAATTATTTCTACAAACTGTCCTAAAAAAGGCTGATTTCTAGTATACATCAAACAAAAAACAGCATTTACTTTCATTTACATACAATTCATTTATTAACTACTTTTATCTAATCTAATCTAATCTATTAAAACTGAAGGAATCCAGCTAATTACCATTATGTATGATTCAACTCCATTCATCTTGTGACAGTGACACCTAAATGTTTTTCAGAATATGAAAATTGTTCTGAATTCAAAATTACATGTAGTACCTAACCTTGTTCTAAATTACCGAGTAAACTGCAATTTGACAAGAACGAAAATCTCAAATATACACACGTCATGTTACTTTAGGGACGGACAAAAAAAAATGTTATAGGGACGGACAAAAGAGATGTTATAACATACAACTTGAAAGGAAACATTTCAATAACCATAGTGAAATAACATTACTACTCTTTATTTTATTAAAAAAAAAGACAGCGTAAATTATTTTAAATGAATAAAAAAAAGACAAGAAAATCCTTAAGCAACAAATATCTGTCCCACTGTTGGTGTCACCCACTAACGTGAGTGGGGAAGTAAGCACTAATAATTACTTACTCCATTTACTGAGAAAGTGATCTCTGAATGCACTGAAGTGTAACCTGTAAAATAAGATTATCACGCTCAACTCACCAGCAAATCGATCTGGCTCGAGTCCAGAACTGAGATCCAAACCACAGATTACAAAGTAATCCGCAAATCTGTGTGTTCCGGAAGAAATTGGCAAATTCATTCTCATAAATGACGAAATCCGTCTCACTCAAAATTTTGACACCTGCCCTTACTTCTGCACACAAACCCCCACACTGCCATTTTGCTCTTTCTACTGCTTTCTCTTACTGTCCGGATCACAATCATGACCTATCCAGAAATCAGAATCGATTCAACACATATGCCGATAAGTGCGACATCTTCTGACTAAATATTCCAAAATTAACGGCAACCACTTAGTCTCAGTCGGTAACACAGAAATCGGTCGGTGTTGTGTGAAAGCTGGATTACATTAATTTACTGCAACAAAAAGCGGGACCTCAAAGTAATTAAATTATTCTGGATTGTATTCCATGCAAATATTAATCTCAATTTCTGCTGCCATGCACAACTGACTCATTTCATAGCTCAGATAGTATGGAGACTTGATTACAAGTTGGATGAAAAGGAACCAGGATTCAATTACTGGCAGTGGTAACAGATTTTTGTTCTCTCTGATGTGACCAGGCCAGCTCTGTGGTCCACCCGGCGTCTTATTTAATAGGTAGCTGGGGTACTTTCCAGCAGTCAAGCAGTGGTGTGTAAAAGTGACCTCTTGCCTCTGTATAAGACAAGGCAAACAAATTTGTGGGTTACACACGCATTTCCCCATACACCTTCATAAAGTGATGCTTAATTCTGTTTGGAATAAGGAATAACTGCCTCAATAATGGAGTCAATCACTGTATCTACTTACAAGAAAAGTAATAATGCTGATTGTAGTAGTTGTTGAGGTATATCACAGTTTTCAACTACACACAAAATTTTATCCGTCAAGGTTAACTTGATATGCAGATGAAATTATTGGGGATCATCAGTGTGGATTTAAACATAATGGATCAACTCATGACCATGTATTCTGCATTCGATAAACTCAATAAGAAATGGGAGTATAATGGAATAGTATATCAGCTATTTATAGATTTCTAGGAAGCCTATGATTCAGTTGGGAGGGAAGTTCTGTACAATATTCTCACTGAGAATGGTAAACCCACAGAAACTAGCTAAGCTAATTAATAAGTATTGAAATTAAATTGATAATGAAATCCAGATAAGTAACCATTTGCCTGACATGTTTGAATAGACGTTCAACAAAAATTATGAACAGACACGGAAGTAGAATTAAATGTAACAAAACAGTATTACAATTGGTCTGAATAACACAATCAAACAGACAGAAACTAACTCAATCAAACAGACAATGAATAACACAGACACTGAATAAACATACCTCTGATTTTAATCGTTTCATCTTTATCGTGCGTTAAATAATTTACAGTATATAAACATCAAACTACACATCCACTCTGTATGTAACATACTACAAACTTCTCATGTGTTTCAGTTCCTGAAGCTACCGCACAACTGGACACGACAGGAGAGAAAAGACAGACGACAGAAGAGGCTAGGGAGGGAGACAGGCACTGGGAGACAACAGCAGTCATACGAGTGATTTCACTGGTAATACTCTGAGCTGTGAGGAACACTTGACTGTAGCCATACAGGCAATTATCATACTTAAACTGAATATAAGACAACCCCCACTTCCCCTTCACAATCTTCTGTTTTCAGGAAAATAACCCTGCAGAATATTTTTATATCATCTTCACCATGCAGTTTTTAACAACTCACAAATTACACACCAACAAAATGCACTATATTTTCACTTCTTATTCTTTAACCCCTACATATGTTTCAGCCTTTACAAGGCCATCTTCAGGGGCTTGCAGTCTACATTTACTTTACATCCATTATTTATGTCTGTAGACATAAATAATGGATGTAAAGTAAATGTTTATGTCTGTAAACATAAATAATGCATGTAAAGTAAATGTTTATGTCTGTAGACATAAATAATGGATGTAAAGTAAATGTTTATGTCTGTAGACATAAATAATGGATGTAAAGTAAATGTAGATAACAAGCCCCCTGAAGATGGCCTTGTAAAGGCTGAAACATATGTAGGGGTTAAAGAATAAGAAGTGAAAATATAGTGCATTTCGTTGGTTTGTAATTTGTGACCTGCAGAATGTGTTTAACTTTGTGTGCAATTATCAGGTAAACTGCCCCCCTCAACCCATTCAGGTAATAAATTAGGAAAAATTTCTTGTCTGACCTGACTGTAAGATGATCCTTCTTTACAATCCTGTTTTCAGGAAAATGCCTACACAGAACATGTTTAAATTTGTGTGTAATTATAAGGCAACCCCTCCTTTTTTAAAGAGCAAATCAGTAAAAAAAATTACTGTCTTATATTCAGGTAAATGCAGTAATGTCCACGTGCTGGAACATTTCACAGTATTTCAGGAATGCCATGTTGTAGCTTCAGACACTGGTTCTGCTTCCATGTACACAGTACATGATTATGTTACAGCAATGTGGACAACACATTGCATTGTTTGCAGTTGTTCACTGAGAAATGACCAACATGACGTTACGTCCCCGTTTCCATTTTAGAATGCACTGCTTTTGTGGAGACACGGCCAGCTCTAGCCTCCTTTCACAAAATACAATCAGTTCCTTCCTGGTGAATCACAATTTTCTTGTCTGTGAACAAACTCCAAAGTAACAACAGTTCAATTTCATTTAAAGTAATGTCTTGTCAGTTAAAAGGTTAAGGTAAAATAGGTAAAGCTGTCCCTGTCCACACCATGAAGGCATAGAAGGGGTGCAGAGGTATAGCTCCACTCATTCTTAACTTTGATGCTAGATGGGGGTGAGTTGTCAAGTTTTGCCCCAGCTGCTTTACTCCCGGGAAAGAACCCGGGTACCCATTGAATAAGAGGCTGGGTGGGACCCAGCGCAGGTCTGGGCATTTTGGAGAAGAGAAAAATCTCTTGCCCCTACCACCATTCAAACCCCACACCGTCCGGCCCGTAACCTAGTCACTATACTGACTGAGCTATCCCAGCCCCCCGTCTTTGTCAGTTAAGCACCCTGGAAGGCTGTGCCACAGCACAGGTGGTTAAAAGCCAGCTTCTTACTATGGAGGTCTTAAGTTCAGTCCCAGCATCATCTTTGTTGATTTTTGACGGACAAAGTGGAACTGAAGCTGGTTTTTCTCCAAGCCCTTTAGTCTTCCCCAGCCAATTGCCATTCCACCAATGCTCCACATCATCTATCATTAGGGTCTGGAACAACAGACCCATTTGAGGCTGCAGTAACAAGGGACTTGGTCTCACCCCACTTTGGATCTCAGTTCCTCGTTGGGATGAGCACCAATGTGTCTACTAACAGCTGGTGAAACAAGTCAGTACTTCACCTTCTGCATTGCTGTAGTGTCTCCGTCAGTCTTACACTTATCATCACTGACACTGCTACAAATATTGACACCAATGTCTTCATCTATACACTCAAAATTCCATCGCCATTTACAGTCTTAAACTTATGCTTTGAAGTACCTTCCACTATTTCTAACATTTGTACTGCTTACAAACCAAAGAACGAGGGGCAGGAAGGGGTGGGGTGGAAAGAATATAATACAAATGGCAAAGACTGTGCTGACTGCCAGTGCAGTGCTGTCGTATATAACACAAAATGTAAGTGTTTCAACTCCATACATCATCCACCACATGCAGTAGATATACACAAAAGACGCAGTGCAATGTAACATCATAATACTCGGCATGCAAAGCCGACCAAGTGGTGCGGCCTTGCAGTACCATTGCTGTGATCAAGTAAAAATACGGCCACCAGCCTTAAAGAACCACTAGCTTTGGGATCCCTATTGCCAGACAAGAAAGTTTACTAATTAATACTTACTAACAGAGAGAAATATAAGCAACAAAAGGAACGCACTGTAAGTGTTGACAGGGTGTATGTTTCACGTGCTTGGTACAACCTTCTTATACAGACTGTGTAAGTTGGTCATATCTTCGACATGAAGCCCATTCCTGAAGTACTGGTTCTTCAGCATAAGGCACTAACAAGTAAGGCCATTGTGTCTTGTTGTGGTCGTTCTTCTGTAAGAGGCAGCAACAAATTAAGTCACTGTTCCCAAATTCAGTCATCACCCTGTTGGTAGAGATAGGGCTTCACATCTGAAGCTTTCATCACTTGATCCACTTGGATGACCTTGGAGCACATGGGACAAGCTTCTCCAGACTCCACAATCCTGTGACAACACACGAAAAGGTAACAGAAAGCAATGTAATGAAGACAAAGATGTATGTAAGATTATCAATTTACCCACTGTTATGCATGGATCTCTTACACGACTACACATATTTTTAAAGAAAAGCATTCCGATGGAATTTATATCAAGCTAAAGGAGATAATATAAAATGGGAAAGGAAGAACACTATATAACCATGACGTGTGTACAGTAGAACCGCGATTATCCAAAATAAAGGGGGCGGACCCGATTTCAGATAAGCAAAATTTCGGATAATTAGGAACTTCGGCTTGACATGATACGGTGCAATAAAAATAACATTTATTCAGAAACACGTCTTATGTTAATAAAATTTATGGCACAAGAAAGTGTATGATATTTGAAAATACAATACAACACTACAAATTTGTACGAAAAAAATCTGATATGTTAGTTTGAACTTTCTTTTCACAACGTTTTTTGGCTGCAATGTCCCTCCACCGCGTTTCGGTTAACCCGAGTTTCGGTTAAGCAAAGTTCGGATAACCAAGGTTCAACTGTATATGGTTTTCCTACTACATACCGATACACAGGAGCAACAACAACCAGAAGCAGCACAACTTCATGGCTTTTGTAACTCTGACCGTGAAATGTTTATTTTTCCTGACATCAAGGTGATGTTAAGTTTCCAAATGACTGAATGTACACCATTCACTCACAATTGAAAATTCGGGAAAATACACAGTTCCATATACAGATTAATGTAGACCTTAAAAGCAGTACCAAGAATATCTGTAGTTGTCTGTGAAAATGTGGCTTATAAGAACAACTGAAAATACTCAGATTTATGCGTGACCATAAGCAAGCACATCACTACACACAGCCCACACAGCTTTTCAGTTCTGTTGCTTACACATGATTAAACTCACAGTGGTAACTATATGTACCCCTGCTTTACAATTAAACAATTCTGAATTTTGTCCAGAGAGTGTATTTACACTTCATGTGATACTCGCAATAAATAGTAATTTCCCTAACTGCATTAACTGTTTGTCTTTGTAATGCAGATGAAATGTGTCTTTTGAACTGAATTTTTAAATATTATTTACACATAGTATTCAGGCTTCAAAGGGATAAGTGACAACTTCATGTAAATGCTATTATATCTCTTATGTTCCTTAATATATGTGGTCTAAGGCAAAGTGCTGAATGAAAAGCACGAATACGCACAGCTGTAGTTCTGGCAAGATGGCTGGGAAGTCACAGTTTGGACAAGCAGTGAGGTTGTCCTTCACGATGTGACGCCCCTGCAACACAGAACAAACAGGAGTCACAACCACGCAACAGGACAATAACAACAGCAGGATATGGACGTCAACATCTATACAAAACCAACTGCCAGCAATTTTAACAATTTTTAATAATAATTTTTACGACATAGTGCTCTATATTTACAATTTATAGTGCTATACTTTATACTTCAAACGCAAGATAAATACTATATACACCAAGACATTTCAAGAAACTACTTGAAGAAACTTTTTATACTGGTGTATGTCAATGTAAAAAATAGCCTCAAACAGTGTAACGGTTCTGTGATAATACCCAATGGACCAGTGAACAGTGAAGTGAACTTATCAATGTACCGTGATGATGGCCAAGTCACGGCCGAAACATATGTAAGGTGAACTGAACAAAATACAAAAATAAAAAGTGCATTCGTTGGTTAAAAAACTGAAAATTAATGTCAAGATGCACGTTGAACACAACGTGAAAAACAGGAGGAGTTGCAGTGTGTTGGAGGCCTACACAATAGACAGCATATGGAATATCAGTACTGATATATCTGACACATTGATTAGGTTAGTTACATCAATGGGAAAACTGTACATAGGTGTCCCTGGCTTACTGTTTCTGACTTTTAATATTTAAATGTTCGTAACGTTATACCAAAATACTACCTTTAAAATAAAAACAAGATAGGAAATGTCCATGGAGCAAAACACTTCTGGCACATTTGTGTAATCATAGCAACTAATGAACACCGGTAAGTTGGATAACCATGGTAGGAAAGGTATCCATACAAAGATTGGAACTCTGGTAGCAAAACCATGGTAACATTTATATAAGTTTTAAAACTTTCGCAGCGACACGATTCAATATAGTCTTCTCGGGCGCACAGCCGCATCAACTCGTTTGAATACGTTTCGGGGACTAGCTCCGTCCCCATCCTCGGGCAAAACTGATTTGCCTGAGGATGGGGACGGAGATAGTCCCCGAAACGTTGTATTCAAAAGAGTTGACGCGGCTGTGCGCCCGAGAAGACTATATTGAACCATGGTAACATTAGTGACCATGGCAACCACCATACCAAGATAAACAAAGCAATCATACAAACACTGGTAGCCTTGGTAAGGCAACCCCTCGTAATGATAGTACCCCAAGTAGGCATAAAAGTATGTAGGTCTTCATGTAAAGTGTCTGTTATTTTTGTCCAATTTCAACCACCTTGTATTTTCTTAACAGATTTTTAGTAAAACCACCACCTCACCCCCCCCCCCCCCCCCCCACACACACACACAAAATATAACTTCACAAAAATCTGTCCAGTCAGACCCCAAATTATCAACTTGACTTGTAGCTGACCGTGGCAATACAGAATGGGATGCTGTTCTTGCAATGCATGCAGTTCAGCTCTGTCTCAGGCACTGGACCATCGCAGTATGGGCACGGTGAGGTAGGCTCCTCGTCCTCACTTGCTGCCGACAGCCTGGAGCCCGGTTTACGCACCACAGCTTCTATCTTCCTCGAATATCTTGGATCCACCTGCGAGCGGTACTCTGGCCTCATCAGCATGGCAGCATAGCTGAAAGCTGACGCCTTCAGTCCCGCACGACTGCACTCAATCACTGTAGATGTCAGGATGGGCACAACATCTGTGGTCACAGACATATAACACTCATTATAATGGGTTTCTTATACAATACATGCAGTAGTACAAAGAGTTTCTTGTATCACAGACTGAAGAATGCACAGCAGGCAGCATCATTGGTCCCCATGCAGCAACGATGTTGTCCACTCTATGGCATGCACGATCTGGCAATAGACAAAACTCTATACCTTTCTTCACCCAGGACATGCTTGCTTTCCCTGTCATTATATATGGATTAGTTAAGAATTTAAAGACTGAACACACTCAAATTAAGAAATGAAAGTTTACTCAAGTAATTGCAAAAGCTGATTAAGAATAAGGATTCAAATCACAGCCAGAAAATCCACCACAACACTTACATACTGCTTTAACAGCCACAACTAATGTAATATCGACAAAAATATATATTAATTTCATCACATCTTTGTGTGTTCTCTAATGGACCCATGGTAGGAAGCAGGAAACAGAGAAGTACTGCTTTATACATACAACATATGACTAGCACACATGACTGACTCGCTAGAAGAGCAACCAGTGACATCAGCTGCTACATATATTACAACAGTAGTCCATTGACTTTCTGCCTATATTAACCTACTATGGACAGGGGAGATTGGAACCAGGTTATCTGGTTCACATTTATTACAAAATTATTACAAAAATAATAACTTTCCTAGCAGTAATGATGATAAAACTAAGAAAACAAAAAAAACCTAAGAAAAAAAAATTTTAGTGTACTTAGTAAAAGCTACTCAAATTGCAGACCTCTCAGACAAAACTTGTGGATGCCCGGTTAAGGAGACACTGCAACAGAGACGTACATTACAATAAATGACCGAGATACTCACGACATGGGAATTTTGAAATGTTGTTTGCAACTCGGATGAGCATGCGCGCACCTTTGAGGTGTTCTCCCTGTCTCACATGCAGACGTACCAATATGTACGAATGCAGAAGTGTCAGATTTGACTGCATCTCTGTTGGAATCTTGATGCCATTGCGACGCAGTTCTTGGTACATCCCAAAGAGTACATCATGTGCGTTCCGATAGTTGCCTACGAAATTGATTGTTACATAACAATTAACTCATGCACAACAAAGAGCCTTCTTTACACTGCCAAAGCCATAAAAAGTAAAATCTCCCTATACTGACTACACTTCATGATATGAGCAGAATATTGTGACAGCAGTAATAACAGTACGTAAGAATGAACAAATTCTCAAATCTTTCCCATACATTCCTAAACAGTAAAATGACTGGTATCTGTAGAGAGCACTCTATTTCAAGACTGATAGAGGAAACTGTCTCGTGAATACATTTTGACAGTGAATACCACCCAAACTAAAACCATACAACCTACATGAAAAATAAGGCTTCAAGTCTTGCTTCTGGCAATATATCAAGGAGACATTAGAAAGTTTGCGCAAAATATTCTAAACTAATAATAAGTGTCTTCTAATTGTGCTATGCATGCACTTATGTAGAACCAAAGATCACAGACCTTGAACTAATCAAAGCTTTGTGCCAACACCTTTCTGTCTTTCATACAAAGAGCCATGGCAGCTACAGATTCTTTTTAAGTATTCTATTTAATGGCTCTGTCAATTGCTAATATTATATAGCATCAGTGACAGATGTATGAATGAGTATGGAGCATTGGTGGAATGATACTGACAGGGGAAACTGAAGTACTGGAGAAAAACATTATACAGCGTTGGTGGTAGATGTATGAATGAGTATGGAGCATTCGTGGAATGATACTGACAGGGGAAACTGAAGTACTGGGAGAAAAATATTATACAGCGTCAGTAGTAAATGAATGAATGAGTATGGAGCATTGGTGGAATGATACTGACAGGGGAAAACTGAAGTATTGGGAGAAAAACATTATACAGCGTCAGTGGTAAATGAATGAATGAGTATGGAGCATTGGTGGAATGATACTGACAGGGGAAAACTGAAGTACTGGGAGAGAAACATTATACACCGTTGGTGGTAGATGTATGAATGAGTATGGAGCATTGGTGGAATGATACTGACAGGGGAAACTGAAGTACTGGGAGAAAAACATTATACAGCGTCGGTGGTAGATGAATGAATGAGTATGGAGCAATGGTGGAATAATACTGACAGGGGAAACTGAAGTACTGGGAGAAAAACATTATACAGCGTCGGTGGTAGATGTATGAATGAGTATGGAGCATTGGTGGAATGATACTGACAGGGGAAACTGAAGTACTGGGAGAAAAACATTATACAGCGTCAGTGGTAGATGAATGAATGAGTATGGAGCATTGGTGGAATGATACTGACAGGGAAACTGAAGTACTGGGAGAAAAACATTATACAGCGTCGGTGGTAGATGAATGAATGAGTATGGAGCAATGGTGGAATCATACTGACAGGGGAAACTGAAGTACTGGGACAGAAACATTATACAGCGTCGGTGGTAGATGAATGAATGAGTATGGAGCAATGGTGAAATGATACTGACAGGGGAAACTGAAGTACTGGGAGAAAAACATTATACAGCATCGGTGGTAGATGAATGAATGAGTATGGAGCAATGGTGGAATGATACTGACAGGGGAAAACTGAAGTACTGGGAGAAAAACATTATACAGCATCGGTGGTAGTTAAATGAATGAGTATGGAGCAATGGTGGGATGATACTGACAGGGGAAAACTGGAGCATTGGTAGAATGATACTGACAGGGGAAAACTGGAGCATTGGTAGAATGATACTGACAGGGGAACACCAAAGTACTTGGAGAAGAAACTGTTCCAGTGTCACTTGGTCCACCGAAACTCCCACACACACTGGCCTGGGGTTGAAAATGGGTCTCTGCAGTGAAGGGCCAGTGACTAATCACCTGAGCCATGCTGTGAAGTTAGATTTACTTCAGGATGCAAATGAATTTCTGAAACTGTTGACCAGATTGAGGACAGTTATACTAGTCAGAGCAATGTCACCACCAGTCTAAAAATAGCCCTCCAACAGCATCAGATCAATTTCAAACTTAAGGGAATTAAAGAATGCAGAATAATGTTCCATTTCTGCCACAACAAACAATATACAGTGAATGGCAGACTCTGGTCACACTGTCACACAAATTATACAGACAGACAGACAAACAGACATCAGAAAGTAATCTGGGATTAAGTGTTGAAATTTGTACCATTTATTTGCTCTTCACTTGCAACAATGATGGCTGTCTTGGCAGCTTCCTGGTACTGGTGCCGTGCCATATACAATCGAAACAAGAACTTGGGGTCCTGTAAAAAGAAGTGTAACATTGTATCTGCCTTTAGCAGTGCATTTCTGCAGTTTGAAAAACATACTACATGAGGTCTGTGCTCTTCTGGGATATTACGCTGTGTCGTGTGGTAGCTGTTTACCGACGTTTAGGGACAAGACTCTTGACCCTTGAAGATGGGACCGATACGTTGTCCTGAAATGTCAGTAAACAGCTACCACACGACACTGTGTAACATCCCAGAAGAGGGCAGAAGCCTAAAATCACAACACACTACATGTCTCTGGTCTCTGACTCAGCAGTACACACTACATGTCTCTGACTCAGCAGTACACACTACATGTCTCTGACTCAGCAGTACACACTACATGTCTCTGACTCAGCAGTACACACTACATGTCTGACTCAGCAGTACACACTACATGTCTCTGACTCAGCAGTACAGACCGAAAGAAGAAAATATAATTTAGTCACATGCTTACTGACCTTGGTTTACAAACAAGTACAGCAAAAGTCCTTTAATCTGACATCCAATAATTCAGAAATCCTGATAATCTGGCACTTGAAAGTAGTCCCAAAACCGGAAGTTTTGTTTTTTACCAGAAAAAAGAGTCATCAATGAAACAGGCAGATCTCAACAACATGTTTAAAAAGGCATCCAGTAGTGTGTGTACATCAACTGTGTGGTATCTCCTGACCCCTTGTCTCCTACTCCGTCAACTTCTTCAGCTATAAAGACTCCAGAAAGCACAGAAGAGGACCCTGAACCAACAGCTTAAGCAGATATCCAAATGGAATACTGCTCTGATTAGTTGTACAGCCCAAGTACAGGAGCAATAACAAAAAACTACCTGTAAGAACTTATGTCAGTGTAGGTACCGCCTGAAAATTCAGAATATTTGATAGTTTGGCACGTCTGGTCCTGTGCGAGTCAGATTGACGGTATTTTGGTGTATTTGACAGTGAACTGAGATCCATATTATTTGACACATTAAGGCACAGAAATTTCTCAGATATTACTACTAACTAAATTCAATTCACAATCATATGTAGCCAAGCATTAACAGTAAAATATCATCTCATAGATTACTGAAAACCAGAACATTTTTATAGTTGTGTGTGGAACCGAGTATCCCTACTTTTATGTGTTCTGCTGCTCAGCTTGGCGAGATACTCCACCATTTTGCAGAACCCTTGGGTTCATTACCACATTCAAAACAGCCCATCAGTGACCCCTATCCTAAACTAAATAAATTCAGTCCACATTCTCAAATCCTACAGTTTTAAGATCCAATTAGTATTGTCCCTTCCACTACAAAGTGTTTCAACTGGTCTCTTTTTTTATGTTCTACCAAAGTGGTGTATGCATTTCTCTACTGTCTTGTGCATGCCACGGTCCCTTTGACAGTGGGTGGAACATCATCTCTACCAGAGCATTACTCCTACCACAGATGGAAGAAAGTGTGCACATGCACACAGAAACGACATCCCCATAAATCCCACTTTCTTAAAATATAAAGAAAATTGGTTGAAAACATCAGCGCCTTTTTCTTGGATGAAGAGGAAGCATTTTTCTGCTCATAAGAGATGGTGAGTTTTGCCAGAATGTACCTCGTGTTCTTACAGTACTCACTTTTGGCACGCCATCTGTCTCACCCAGCAGGAACTCTATCAGCTGATTGGCCAGATGATCGTCACTGGCAGCAGCCACAGCATCAATAGCCAGTGAGATAGCTTCTGCATCCTCTGGGTTTGCTTTCATCACTTGCATCAGATGCTTCAGCGCCTGCAACATGGGATTCCATTTGCCAGACTCCTAACTGGGATAAAATTTAAATTTGGGTTGGCCATTACATCTTCATCTGGGGTAACAGTTTAACACACTGGAGTAAGGGATGTTAAAATCTCCCAGTACTACTATAACTTGGGACTAAAAAATGCTGGACCATACACATGTGCTGCTGCAGTAATGTGACAGTAAGGGTTACTAAAACTGTTCCAATTACTAACAGCAGCAGCATGGACTCACCTTACTGTGGTCCCCAGCACGGCAGTAGTACTTCCCAGCCAGTAGGTTGTTGTGTTCTCCGTCAAAGTGCACAGCAAGGCTGCGAAAGTCTTCTGGTTTCACCTCTGCCTCTAGCGAGTTTGACAGAATCTCACCATACACCTGCATCTGGTGGTGCTGTCTTGCCAGCTGGAATGCTTCATCATGGCAGTGAGACATCACCAGGAACCGGATGGCGGAGCGATAGTCATTGAGCTTCTGGAAGAACCTGCAGCAACATACTTGCACTCTGAACGCAGTGTCAAGATTACCACGGGAACAGACACATAAACAGATAACAAATAATACAGTCCTCTGAAATATGACGCCGTGTAGTCTGGTAGACAGGTACCGATGTCTCATAGGATGCCTCCAGCTTCAAGGTAGAATGAGTGAAGTGGAAAACATGAAGAAAATACTGTTTACATTTTCTATCCACCTCCTTTCAAACTTCTTCAATTTTTTATCCTTCAGGCCAATTTTTGCACTTCATTCACTGCCTGCACACTAAAGACGTGGCCAGCTGCTTGGTACAATCTACCCACCCACTCTTGAGATGTCATCAGTCACTTGGCACCATCAACCAGTCCACTGTCTAAAGTAGCCAGCCAGCTGGCAACACCAACCAGTCCACTCTCAAAAGCAGCCAGCCAGTTGGTATCACCAACCAGTCCACTGTCTAAAGTAGCCAGCCAGCTAGCAACACCAACCAGTCCACTCTCAAAAGCAGCCAGCCAGTTGGTATCACCAACCAGTCCACTGTCTAAAGTAGCCAGCTAGTTGGTAACACCAACCATTCCACTGTCTAAAGTAGCCAGCCAGCTGGCAACACCAACCAGTCCACTCTCAAAAGCAGCCAGCCAGTTGGTATCACCAACCAGTCCACTGTCTAAAGTAGCCAGCCAGCTAGCAACACCAACCAGTCCACTCTCAAAAGCAGCCAGCCAGTTGGTATCACCAACCAGTCCACTGTCTAAAGCAGCCAGCCAGTTGGCAACACCAACCAGTCCACTGTCTAAAGTAGCCAGCCAGTTGGTATCACCAACCAGCCCACTGTCAAAAGTAGCCAGCCAGTTGGCACCATCAACCCGTCCACTGTCAAAAGCAGCCAGCCAGTTGGCACCACCAACCCATCCACTGTCAAATGTAACCAGTCAGTTGGTACCATCTACCAATCCACCCTCAAGACCACTCTTAAGAGATACCACAAAGAACTGATGCACTTGCCTGGCCACCATCTTGGCACCTTCTATGCTCTTGGTCTCCTGAACCACATGCACCGCCTCCTCTGGGTTGTTCAGATGATCCAGGTTCAGGCGCACAACATTGTCCATGTCACGTGCCATCTCGTACGCCTTCACAGCATCCTGGTACTCCCCGTCAGCCTCTTTGGCCTTAGGACAGAAGGTGAAGAAGCTCTAAGTAAGACTACAAATGCTTGATTGCCAGTTAAATGCTCTTGTCAGTTCAGCAAGCACCATTACAGAAGTACTAGCCGGACTGAGGCCAAAGAAAGAAGTGAAGATGACAGCACTTGTGCCTACTGTTGCATTCCCAGCCAACACCCTTTAGTCTATGTCAACAAGTCAAAGCACTTGTCACTATGAAAGATCATCACTACCAACAATCATGTCCACATAATGGCTAAATGACTCGGGGAAGCAAAGCACAAACCTCAAGTTGCAAAGGGGTTCAGTCCTTGGGACTCCTTGACATGATATGACATGAGAATGATTCAATAAATTTTCTTCACATTTAGTATCTACACTCTATTCAATTTCCACACGAATATCATTTCACATAAAGGCTGTTCCAGAAAGCACAATTATGTTGCAAATGTTTCTAATGATCCTGACTGAACTGCACTCGGTACAGCAAGCACCATACTGCAAGTTGTGTCCCAAAAAATTACGTATTTACTTGCATACAGGCAAAAGACAGAAGAGACACACACCAGGATACAGTTTGTAAGACCAACAAGAAAATAAATATGTTTAAGAAGTCAATATGCACCCAATAAGAATAAATTAGCACAATATAAAGAAAATTAGTTACATCACATTTGAGTAACAGCCACACAAAACACTGTTTTCACTACCAACAACCAGAAAACAAAGATGTGAATGACCTTTAACCCACTGGGTACATGGATGCAATCCTGAGGCTGAAAGAGGCTATTTATTGGGCAGACATCATAATTAGAAGAAGGTGAGATTTGTGCTCTTCTGGGATATTACGCAACATCGTGTGGTAATTGTTTACCATTTCGGGACAACGTGTCGGTCCCATCTTCACGAGTCAAGAGTCCGAGTAGGAAAGAAAGCCAGCAGGTTGCCGTGCAATATCCCAGAAGAGCACACATCTCATCAACATCGCGGCAGAAGCCTTAAATCACGGTTAGAAGAAGGTGATTTCCATAATGGTCACTCTCACATGCAGACCAAGTTCTTCACTTGACATTTTCGCCAGAACTTTCTGACACAAGCAGTGCAACAGACAACTGAAAGTTCCATCATTTCACTACCATGTTTCAAAACTAACTTCAGGATGTATTTAAAAATTATTATAAACATTATAAAGCTGTTAAAAGTTTACAATCACATTAACACACAAGACTGTTGAACATCAAGCCATTCCTCCCTAATCATATACATTATACATCCATACATTTAAGTGGCTAACACATGCTACCCTATCATTATATGTGTTTGCAGTTAGAGCAGTTACTGCGGTTTACTGATGTCATCTTCTGCTCCTACTTGTAAACACAGGTGTCCCTTTTATTGTGTACCTGAGCATGGCAGCTTTACCACATGGAAAACCTGCATCCACTGTACGTCCTGTAATAGCTGCCCTTATCAGGGACACGATAAAAGAGAAGCTCTGTAGTTGCGAATAGAAACAGAAGATGGTATCAATAAATGACAGTGAACAGTACGGTCGAGTTGGTATAGCAGTGTCACAAACAAGCCATACACCCAATTTTAGGGTCATTTTTTTCTTTCTTTTCTTTTTTTAAGAAAGAAATGTGCAAGGTATTTGAGAAAATTCAGTATTAGTCAATCAAAAAATTGAATTTCTTACAGGACTAATCCTGATCTTGGGTGTTTCACTGAGACTACAAGTTTAGAATATGACTATTTGGCTGAAATAGTGCCAACTGCTGCCATAGTGCAAACTGCTGCCATAACTTGTGCATCCTGGACGACATCCATTTACTATATGGCCTACTGTGTGTTATGTGCTCGTGTTCAATAATTTCAACACCGCAACACATCCAGAGTTTACCAAGTTTTTATGTCCATGAATGTTGTGTAGTGGATTTTACTGTGAGTGCACAAGAAGATAAACAGTGTTTTACAATGGCGGTGATCCAGCTTACAAGGCGAACTTTACCTGATGATGGTGGTGGCTGCCACCAAAACATGTCGGAATATACCGTATATTCTCGAATCTAATCCGCACCCAGTTTTTGGCGACTTCTTAAACGAAAAAAAAGTTAGTTCGCGATTCTAATCCGCACCTTTCCTTCAACCACCCCTTGCCCACGGGGCGACTGATTGAATAATATTGGATGTTACCAACGCGTTAAAATCCGACGCTACACCTGTGGCCGATGAGTCATACCGATAGAGGCGGGGCCTTTCTCAACAGATGTGTGCAATCTCATCTGAAGCCAGCTGAGCCTTAGTTGTTGAAACGTGGGAGGTGCTTGTTCCAATTTGTCATGTACCGTAGTTATGGAAGAGGGACACCTGAAATCTAAACGACTCTCATATATGGCGAAGTTCAAACGTGAAGTTATTCGGTGCGCAGAGGAGAATGGAAACCGTAAAGCCGCTGCAATTTTTGGAGTTGATGAAAGCAACGTTCGACTATGGCGGAAACACAAGGCAGCGATCAGCGGGTGTGAGGCGTCACGAAGGAAATTCACTGGACCCAATTATTATATTATTATAATAATAAATAATAAAATAATAGATTATTGTATTGTATTGTTATTACGGCACGTACAGCAGCTCAATCATTTTTCCAAAATCCAGCTCTAGACCGCGAATCTAATCCGCACGCGAATCTAATCCGCATCTGATTTTTTAGCCCTCTAAAACTGTAAAAAGGGTGCGGATTAGATTCGAGAATATACGGTAGAGTGATTTTATAATAACTTTAAAAATCAGTAAATGTACGGTGCATACTGTTGGAAATTTTTAGACAATAACAGTATTAGTGGATTTTAAGCTTATTATTGTTATTACGAGAAGCAGCAAAACAGTGAATGGCAGATATTGCTGTTAGATGGACAATTACAGGAATGGACATCTCCACACGATGCAACAGAAATACAAGTTCCACGCAGGACTCTAAGCCTATCTTCCTGTTGTACAGACATCTAGTGCTACAAACCTATTGTCCTTTTACAACTGTAACTCCATTTCAGTTCCGTTAAGAACTTAATATTTAGGTGCAGATTCTGTGTTTCTGTTAGACATAATCCAAAGTTTCAAACCACCAGCACGTCTGTGTATGTTAATTACAAAATATTTATATATATATACAGTAAAACCCCTATTTAATGAATTGCTAGGGGATTAGAATATATTTCACTAAATCGAGGTTTTCAATTAATATGGAGCTACTGTCGGGACATGAAAAAAATCATCACTAAATCCGGGATTTCACTAAATGCGGGAACATTAAATCGGAGTTTTACTGTAATATGTTGGTATGTTCGTGACTGATTTCCCAGCTACATTTGACATTTATAGCTACACTATTAGTTATAGACACCAAACCAACAGCTAAAGAAAATTTATGCATGGCCACCATGTTGTAATTTTACACAGTAAAAGAAAAAATTGCCTGTTTTTCCAAGAGATTAACCGTACATCATTTCAGGACCATAAAATATGTGGTGCTGGTGTCAGTCGTGCCTCTACAATTTGTACGTCCATCACTGTGTTATTACTGATTGTAGGAAATTAAAAAGTACGACATTAACTTCATGGAAACTGACCAACTGGTGCAAAACTTTAGATGGACATGCATGCACACACATAAAGACAGCATTGATTTCAGGCTTACGCCGTGATGTTGATGAAATCTGTGGTCTTCTGGGTAATTACACGGCGTCGTGTGGTAATTATTTACCACACGATGCCGTGTAATTACCCAGAAGACCACAGATTTCATAAAGACAGCACGATGAACTTACAAGCACACACTTTCTTCTGACAAGGAAAGTAGATTAACAAGGCAAGAAAGATACAAGTTGTCACACCTCATGCACATATCAGCTGTCAGCACAGCAATTTGCACAGACTCACCTTGGCATACTGCAGATGAATCTTAGGAGAGCTGACATAAATCAGCATCTCTCCAACTTTCTCCCAGTTCTTGAGCCGGATGTAAGCCGATGCAGCTTTATCATAGAACTGTCCCTTCTCATACAACATGGCTGCATCATTTAGCTGCTGCTTCAAACAATTCAACAATTTCAGATCAACACGGCCAAACACGCTTTTTTATCACTACCAGCAACCAAATTTCTGATCTCCAGTTGTACCACATTGACTAACTTAAGGACTCATCTAAGTTAATAAATGTGACATCTTTTTCAATTATTGTTTCATACTCTGACCCACCTTCATGCCGATCAGAATGTCGGCACATTCCCACTTCAGCTGCCGACTGCTAGACATATCTGCTGCAATGGAAACACCGCGACGAATGTCCCCGCAGCGAATGGCAGTGCGAGCCACCCCTGCTCGACATTGACTATTGTGATGCTCATGCTCAGTGGGGGCCTTCTTGTCTGTGCGGGATGCACCTCCAGCAACCCCCGCTCATAGTGACTCAGTGCTTCAGTATAGGTCCCTCTGGAACATTCACACCACCTTCCAGTTCAAGCTACTAGACTTTTTGCCTGCACATCACACGTATAGGTGAGGACCAGTTTGTGCTGGGGACCCACAATGGGAATATCACAGCTGTCTATAAAGGCATCTTGAGGTTCTCACTACAATGAATAACATTACCGTCTACTAGGATGCAATGCGATTTAGTATGATAGGTAGGCACCAATGTTCTAATGCAACCTGATACCTCAATTTTTTGGGTAAAAGGGAGACAGGTTTGTCCAAACTTCTGGTATATATATATTAAACCGTATGATGTCACACCTCAGCAGACTGTAGTCTTGAAGTTTTTATGACTCTGAGCCATACAGTGAGGGTTTGAACAGTTTCGCAGGAAAAATTAAGTGAATTGAAGCAGAAAACATGCAGAAAATATAATACACAATATCTATTGTTTGAATCCATAAGAAGTGTCATTGTTCAGTCTGTATGACAATATTCGCTGCCAAATGCATGAAGAACGAGACAGGCAATCTACGTATAAACGTAACATTGAGGTGCATTCGCGTAACCATTGCTGCCGTGGAAAAGCAATAAGTATTAAATATTGTGTGTGTGTGTCTGTAGCCTTAGTTATCCAGCATGCAAAGCGCATGCGTCGTATTATATTGTAATCTGTGGCCTGTCTGGCTGTACCATATTTTTTCACATTATCTCATAAACGGCACGATTTTTGGAAAAAAGTTACTGAACATAAAATGTGTGGTTTGATTTTCTGTACAACTTTTGTCTGAAACATTTCTCATTCTAAGAAGAATTTGGCAAGATATTATCATAAATGTACAGAGGTCTTCATGTAAAGTGCCCGTTATTCTTGTCAGATTTTAATCAAACTTGAAGTTTCTGGACAGACAGACAGCTGGACTTGACAAAGCTAATAGTTGCTTTTCGCAACTTTGTGAACGTGCCTAAAAATTAAGGATGCTTGCTTAACAAGTCAGTAACAAAAAACTGAATATGCGAAGCAAAAATGGCCACCAACCCTGCCACTGCTATTGCCAATATCAATGCCACCCCTAATGCCACCACCACCATCACCATCACCATCACTGACACTGGTGCTGCTACTGCTGCCACTGCCAATGCCACCATGACACCAATGTGCAATGTTTATATAAATGTGTCAACCAGAACTGCTACCAACACATGCAGTGTGTCTGTGCGTGACTGCCTATCAACACTGATATCAACATTAAACTCACATGAACTCGAGTTGCTGAGCGTACTCGCGCGCAATGTACGGGATTTGTTCAGGTGCTAGCTTCCCTGCCAATTGAAGGGCTTGGTCCCACTGCATCAAGTCTCGTCTCATTTGCAGCGCTGCTACAGGCTGACTTGACTTGAGGTACCAGTCCTGCCACCATACGCAATAACATAGGGCGTTTCTTTTCCTGCTTGACTGACAAGTGCCAGCCTGACACTCTAGTGACTTTTTATTAGCATTTCTAAAGGTTATTATCACTGCGATTGTTTGTCTAGCTCCTGTCATTGACTGTTACACCTCCCCAAGACGCAGCATATGACGCAACGTTCGCAGAGAATCAGACAAAGCGTTCGGCCAGCGCTTATTAGTCAACCAGGAAAAGAAACACCCTATTTTCACAGTCTCACGCAAGAAGTAGTTAATTTCACCACATGGAAGACATTTTTGTAATTCTGAATGCAAAAGTACATCTCTTAATCAAAACTTTAGTCCCAATATGATCAGTTTCCAACATTTGGAAGCATCACAGTACCTCGCCTTCATCTCAAGGACTACTTGACCCTCAAGATGAACACAATACGAACCTATCAAATGTCATGAACTGCTTGTCCAATGAGAGTGTGACATCCCAGAAGAAATGAATCTACAGCAACACAGATGTATGAACTTCAAATCTCACAAACTTACTACAGCTCGTGGCTACATTTCCGTTTCTCTCTCTTACTTGGTACATTGACAGCACAATATGACACTAATATTAGTGCACAATACAGCTTAAGAACATAAACTCACCAGAAGTTTTAAATGTTAAAAAAAATACCGATCTATATTTTGCACTCAAATTGAAGAGGAACCGGCACCTACTTCCCAAGTCTGATAAAAGGGGAAGGACTCTATACTCCCCTTCAGGCCAATCTGTACTTCTTGTTTCTCAGACTTCCCTGCAGATCCTTCCCCACAACTTCATCTCACCTGAGCTGTGTCAAAGTCCTGAAGGAACATTGCAATGTGTCCTGACAGAAGCTTCTGATCTTCAATGTTTTGTATCGACTGCAGGGACCACACCATTCCCACATTCCCAATGTGCCGGTACACACGGATGGCTGAAACATGGGTGAAGTTGCATTACTACTGCACTTAATGGCACAATTCATAACTTGCTGTTTGTACAGGACATGTCATTGACTCAACACAGCAAGGGAAATCATGCCTCAGACCATGAATACTTCCAGCCTTCTGGACTGTGACACCATGCAGTCTGGTATACAGTTACCAGCATTCCAGTCAAATATGTTGGCCACAGTTTTCTTCTGCTCTGAAAATAATCACAGCAGGTTCTTCTGAAACACCGTTATCCGTCTAAATCAGTGGTATTCAACCTTTTTTGTTTGCGTACCCCCAGATATAATTTCTCTTCAACTTTGTACCCCCAAAGTTGTTGGTGCATAATTCAAGTTATACACAGTCTATAATCTACATCTAAAAGAAGTTAAATTAATTGCATCCAAAATAATGTATTAAATAATAAGTTTTAAATGAGAGAAAGGAGAGTCAAGCTATTAATAACAAATATATTATTGTCTATCGTATAAAAATTAATAAAGGAACAAAGGTATTTTAGCAAAGCAAAATTATATGCACTGTGTGGAATAAAATGAAACTAGCCGCCCAGATAAGAATCGCATAAAGGAGAGAGAGAGAGAGAGAGAGAGAGAGAGAGAGAGAGAGAAATGACGCTCCCAAATCGCATGTCCTTACGTCCGGGTCTCTTGTGGCTAACCCTAAATCTGGCCCTGATTATTCAGTGTTTATCATGAAATAATATATATTTTTTTTTTTATTTTACGTACCCCCTAAGATGTCTTCGCGTACCCCAGGTTGAATACCACTGGTCTAAATGGTGTCACATCCCAGAAATCTGCACTACCAACACTTATGCCAGACAAATCTTAAATGTCATATAATTTGCATACTATCAATACAAACTGCATTAAAAGTACAAAATAATGTGACGTTGGTCAGAACGCTTCCTGCTACAGTTCAGCGCAGACCATTGTTGGTTAACAGAGTCACAACAAGCATCAGATAAATGACACATTTGCCTTTGGCATGCATAGCTGAGGGGCACACTTGTAGTGTTGCCAGGTCCTACGTTTTTCCCGTAAGCTTTACGTTTTTTCAGTATGTAAAACAGGTTAAACAATTTTATCTTACATTCACCGTGCATTTAGTTGGTTGTTAAATATTGAAAGGTTAAACAATTGTTAAAAAGGGCAAAATGTCAAGATAAGTACAATTACAATATCAGACAATATGAATTTTCTTGTATTTTTTAAAACTAATTTTGTCGACAAAACTAACAACCTATCAATGCTACATAACATCCCAGAACAGCGAAGATCTCAATGGTGTATGTTCATAGTCATGAAGAAGATTTTGGACACTGTCCACACATAAGATCATAGTCATGAAGAAGATTTTGGACACTGTCCACACATAAGATCATAGTCATGAAGAAGATTTTGGACACTGTCCACACATAAGATCATAGTCATGAAGAAGATTTTGGACACTGTCCACACATAAGATCATAGTCATGATGAAGATTTTGGACACTGTCCACAAATTCAAGCCAAAAAAAAAATTGGAGGCTGCAAGTGCCTCTGTCTTCACATGGAATGGGGAAAGGGAAGAACCTATAATCATAGGCCTGTCAGAAACAGACTGATTTCTTATACAAACAGTGCCTCATAAGTCTCCACTGTGGCAGATATGATAAACCTCCATCCAGTCATCAGTCATTCCCCCTTCCTGCAAACCTATCTTGTTCCCATTTCAAATATCTATTCATGATTCAAATCTGTATAACAGAAACTGCACATGTACCTGTTACCAATATACTAAATCAACCTGTATTATGAGTCTGAAGCATTGGTAAAATCAGTCATCAATTAGACACCGTCCAAATGCCGCCATGTCCAGTATTAAGCCCACGTGGACTAAGCCTTGCATATAACTGTGTATCTTGAACAGCCCAAGCAACTTAACTTCATCCTCACCAAACTCAATTTCCAGGTTCCTCAAAAGACTCTCTGCCAGCTGCTGCCATGCCTCCTTCCTGTTCAGTATCTGACATGTCTTCCATGCCTCACAGAATCTGAAAACAGGCAGGTGGGAGATACAGTGTCTGTCACTTGCACTTACACCTTGGAGAAAGTGAACAGAATGCCTCATGACAGCCTCAAAGACCATGCAATACAACATGCTGTGCCTTACAAGAGCCTCACAGAACATATATTATATACATCTTATTATTATTTACTGCAATTTCACCCGGTGGCAGTAGTCCTTACACTAGTACACACAATACAAATGTTTTCACCCGGTGGCAGTAGTCCTTACACTAGTACACACAATACAAATGTTTTCACCCGGTGGCAGTAGTCCTTACACTAGTACACACAATACAAATGTTTTCACCCGGTGGCAGTAGTCCTTACACTAGTACACACAATACAAATGTTTTCACCCGGTGGCAGTAGTCCTTACACTAGTACACACAATACAAATGTTTTCACCCGGTGGCAGTAGTCCTTACACTAGTACACACAATACAAATGTTTTCACCCGGTGGCAGTAGTCCTTATACTAGTCCACACAATACAAATGGAAATATAATATACATAAAAGTAACAATACAAAACAAACTATACACAATTACAAAACAAAATACATACAGTAAATACAAGTACACACATTACAAAAACATTCACACATTAACAAAAACATCCACTCCTTAAAATATAAAAAAATATAAAAAATACACACTGTGCTTCATGTGTCTATCAGTCAGCAGCTCTTATACCTCAGTGAACATTGCCTTGTGACAGCTCACAATACAACACTCTGCTTTGCTTCAGTCAGCCTTTCCAACATGGTAAACAGCTATGTAGTTTGTGACATGTCATTAACAAAGGGCATTAAGGATTGAGTATGAAGAAATACTATGTTTCTGCATGGATTGCTGCAACCTCGTGTTACAAACTCATGTACCATAATACAAAATAATGCAATAGTAAAACTGCCCTTCTTGTTGAGGGCTGTCTCTAACAATAGGGCAATATATCTTGTTCTAATGCCCAGCTACTAACCTGTGCAACTTGAGCTGCTTGCTCAAGGCCTGCTCAAGGCTTCCCTTGTGAATGTCATGAATATTGGAGCCCGAAATCTCATGTGTGGACAGCGTCATCTGAGTTAGTCTGCCACTTGCAGTCTCCAGCACTACTTGTCCGCCACATAGGAGCAGTGGCGTCTGATTGGCCGGCAACTTGCCCAAGCCTGCATTTATCACACTTGTACCTGCGAGGAGAAAACAGCAGGACAGCGGGATGAAATTATTGCTTTAAAACAACTAAACCTTCATATACTAATAATTAGGAAGCAGTTAAGATCGGATTTAGGTAGAGTATTAACCTTTAGTGGAATGAAAGACAAGAAAGAAGGAGGTAGGCTGCATATGTACTGTAGCAAGCGATGTGAGCATGTGCTCACTGGTGGCTCTGCTGGCCAACCAGCAGCAGTTGGCTTAAGCCCTTGCTTATGTACAGAAACTCTTTCAGTCGACAGTGTCAGAAGCCGATGGTCAAGGCTTCTGTGGCTTACTGGCCGCACAGTTCTCACACATGACGTCTTACAAAGCTGCCTTTTAAAGCAAACGTTGTCAAATTTACCTAATGTCAATAAAGCAGTATATAATCCACTTTAATTCCAAAAACACAAATTTTGTGGTCTACTTCTAAAAGGTCAGTTCACCCTAGAACAGGCCATGAAGTCCCAGATGGGGAGTACGGGTATACCTCTACTTTTTCTTTAACCTTGACCCTACATGGGGGTGGATGGTCAATGCCATGCCCCAGTTGCTTTACCGCCAGGACAGAAACTTGCAACCCATCGTACAGGAGGCTGGGTAGGCCCCAGGGCCTGTCTGGACGGGTGTGGAAAATCTTGCCTCCACTGGGATTCGATCCCTAGACCGTCCAGGATCTCCTTGTACAGTAAGAAACTAAACTTATTAAAGTTTTGACAAATCATGCATGCCTTAACGTTACACTTACTGCTGCAATCACAAGCTACCAGTTCATAACTAACACACAAAATGAGATCTGAGGTTCTCGCAGTGGTGTTGCTGAGAACTTGAGTCTTCTGCAATGTGTTGCTGCTTTGTTAGGCAATGTTTCTGACATTTCAAAGGATCATCTTCAGAACCAAGTACTCCAAGAAGAATTCTTCTTATTGTACTGCTCGACCTTTGAAGATAAAGGAACTCTGATCCTTTTAAATGCCAGGAACCACTAACAAACGACACAGCATCGCATCCTAGAACACTCAAATCCTCATCACACAGAAAGACAGAATAGTGTGTGAGATTCCTCCTTTGTTTCTTCATCCCGCCCATGCCCTGGCGGCTTACTTTCCTCTTTTTCCACACTTGTCCTCCTGGCTCTCCTTCCTCCCTTGTATCTTTATTCCCCTCCTGTGCCCTGGTGGCTCCTCTTTCATTTCTTTATTTCACCCCCATGCCCTAGCGGTTCACTTTCCTCCTTCATTTCTTCATTTCTCCATTTTTCTGCCCTTGCATATCCCCTTCCTCCCGCATTTCTTCATCCCCCCCCCCCCCCCCCCCCGTGCCATAGTGGCTCTCCCTCCTCCTTCAGTTATTCATATTCCCCCCACTGCCATGGCATCCCCCCTTCCTCCTTCACTTCTTCATTTTTTCTGCCCTTGCCTTGGTGTCTTATAATCCTTCTGCATTTTTCCATTTCACCCCATGTCCTGGTGTAAACTACATGCTCCAGCAACTTGACTGGTTCCCTTACTTTTCCTGAGAACCAATCACATCCCACACTGTCCCCTACATACTTATACATCCACCTGTTCCCAGCATTCTTCTTGGACTGCTTGACACTTGAAGATGTGACTGACATGTTGCCCCAAATTACCAGTAACCAGCTACCAACCTACACTATGCAGCATCACAGAAGAATGAAGTCCTCATTAACAGGATGCAATTACAGCCACTTTGTGGTCTTATTCATAACTACTACCACCACACACTGTTAACACTTTCACTGCCAAAGTTGATCATGGTCGATTTAAGTATTTATGTTTTAATTTGCCAGAGTCAACTTCAGTCGATCTAAGATTTACTCTGCTCTTTTGCCTTAAATAGGCTACGCACACAATAAGTTCTTTCAGGAAACATATTTTACATCTTTATTAAAACCTAGCTGACAGCTAGAAAAAATATATGCATTTTATATATAATTTTATATGTAATTATATTTTATAATTTATAAGACGACACACTAGTTGTTTAACATTCAATAAATCCCTGGCAATTTAACACCCACGGGGATTTAAATACCCGGCAGTGAAAGTGTTAACTGACATATATAGTAACAAAACAGAAAGCCTGGAAATTGGGATGTTTTATTTTTACAGTTGTGTTATGAGACATCACTTATATGTGTTATGTGCCATGACTTACTGTGTTAGTGTGTTGTGCTCCGTGTCTCGCTGTGAGTTTATGACCCATCAATTACAAGTCCTGAATAGAATGACTGTTGTACAGACAGCAGCTTCCTATTGTCATTAAACACACTAAGAGGCCTTACAAGCTATGGCTTACAGACCTTGAATAGAATCCTTGTTGTACAGATATGTGATAATCTTAGAGTCGTCAAATGCTATGAACACGTCATGTTCCTGCGGCTCGCAGTCCCACAGAACACCGCAGCAGCGCTGGGGGAAGTTGGGCACCTTCAGCATCTCATCTGTTGTCTGTAACAGCAGTTTGTGCTGGTTACAAGAGCAACTTCACAGGACAGAACTGCTCTGCCAGTAAAGACTGACCACAAAACCAAACTTAAAAACATAAAAACACCTAACCATGATGATGATGAAGATGACGACAACGATCATCATCACCCCCCAAGACACAAATTTTTACACAGAACTTGTTATTGTTAAGTCGGACATGTTGGTCTCAGAGTATGGCATTGGAGACTCCTTCAGAATATTCTGAACAAGTCAGATTTTTCAGCTCATGCATCGAAATATTCACTTCTACCTAAGCTGTAGGTCAATCACTTTAATGATTACCTACCAATGAATGTAAAAAAAATCTTCCCTATGGGTGTATCTACCTATTAAAATGGATTCTCCGCCTTCACCAAGCGAGGGGAGGCCACGAAATTCAAAACACACTGCATCTCATTGCTCCAGATAAACAATATTCAAGGCATTAGATTTGTGAATCTCACGGCTGTGTCTGTGAGGATACAGTCCTTCTGTGATGTAATGCTGTGTCACTGTGCGAGTAGTTCCCAGTGTTCCAAAGGATTGCAGTGCCTCTGCAAGGCCGAAAACACTCACCTGATGACACAGCATCACTTTCCATAAGACCTAAATCCTCAATATTAAATGTGGTTTTTCAGTGCACCTGCAAGTTTTGTGTATGGATGGCTCTGAGAAAGGAGATATCACACAAGCTGCTGAAATAGAGCAACCATAAGTACACTCACTGGATTGTACACATATCCCTCACTCTTGTCATCCACCACAACAAGGTGACTGCCCGTCTGGTTTGCATACAACTCACGGATACCAACACTGTGACAGTAGTCTGTCACCGTCTTCCAGTCTTCGAGAAAGAAGTACTGAATATGTCCCATCTGTCAAAACAACGAGGAACACAAAGGTAATACCATGTACAAAGCTATACACACCAACATGCAAAGAAGTCAAACGTTTTAAATTTGTAGTTCATATGGACATCGCTACAGGAGTGACCAGATTACTTGCTAGTCTACCGCAAGAGTTCTGCGATAAAAAGAAACTCCTGCATAATAGACATTGTTAAAGTACAACCTATGAGTGGGTCTGCTATAGCCAGACATCCTGTATAACTGTGTCACCTATGCAAGATCTCACGTATGGGGCAAATCACTCACATCTGAGGCGTAGATCAAGAAGTCAGTGGTAAGAGCATGAGCAGTGATGTTCATATTTTGTGAGTGCTCGTCAGGGAACAATTTGTTTTCTCTGCCCTCGTTGCTCGAGTCTGGCGTCTCAATCTGAAATGACAGAGCCATGGCATCCACAAACAAAAACAACGCATACATTGTAGCAACTATAACAATACAGCATTGTGTTCAGGAGGTACAGTCATTTAACATTATGCATTCACTTTACCATCACTCTGTATAACAACACGTCTGCATGTGTACTCACCATATGCAGCTGTATCTTGCCCTCATACAGAACAGAGGCATACTCTGCACTCAGCCTCAGACTTGTCACGGTTCCAAGATACTCCCAGTCTCGTAGTAGCGTAGCTTTGTTCTGCCCCAACTCATAGAACCAGCTCCGGTTGTTCATGCCCGCTGCACAGTGATATGGGCCCAGAGCCACAAAACTAGGTTCCATAGGAAGGTCCACAGTCAGCAGTGCAGACAGAACTTTGCTCTGCAAATTGTCATGACTCAGGTGAAACCTCATTCATGTGATCAAATCAAGGGTGCTAAGATCAGTATGGAATGTGGCTCAAATGGGGAAGAAGAAAAATGATACAGGCTTTTGGTGGAGAAACCTGAAAAAGAGACCTAGGCATAGATGGAAGAATAATAGTAAAACTGCATCTTAAAGGAATGAATTGGAGGGCATGAGCTGGATTAATCTGGCTCAGAATAGGGACAAGTGGCAGGCTTGTCTGAACATGGTAATTAAACTTCATGTTCCATATAATTTGGGCGATTGGACTAGCTGAGAAACAATTAGCTTCTCGAGAAAGTCTCTGCTGCATAGACTGAGTTTGCTTTGCTCAAACCCCAATGCTGCAACATTGCAAGATGTTCTGCAGAATGTTGTGACCATGTACAAAAGCATAATACCAAAAAATATATCAAGAAAGTTCATATTAAGAACAAATTTATTAAACATCCAATATCTGAATTTTACGTTGCATTCACCGTGCATTTTTGCTTCATTGAACAATTTTTACCAACAAATGTACACACACATGTAATGTCGATAGTTTATATTATTTATTATTAATATTAATAAAATAATATAAACTATCGACATTACATGTCTGTGTGCATTTGTTGGTAAAAATTGTTCAATCCAACATCTGTTGGCAGGCTGTCACCATCAGCGATCAAATAAGTACAAACAGGAAGACTTTTAGACATATAATACAAATATGAAAGTAATATAATACATAAAGCAGGACTGAACTATAAAATGTAAAATACTGTATGTACAAAAAGTATGCCAACAGTTATTGTCTGGTTATACCAGATCCATACACCTGTAAGTTATGTCAAAAGTTCGTGTATGCAAATATATTTATTATACATTATTGGCAGTTGTTATACAGCTGCCTTAAGAAGTGTGAATGTATGCCTATCATGTGACATATTGTGCTACATGCTTATCCCCTAAAATATCGAGCTCCTCCCCTGGACTTAAGGCAGATCATGTGTAGGCGCCGTGTTGCCCGTTGCTGGTACTGATACTACAAGGACAGTATTTGATAAAGATCCAGTCATGCATCTTAAAGTAACTGTATAACAACTGCCAGTACTTCATGACATGAGGGGTGGTACAAAAGTAATGCCACCTATTTCTTTTCTCAGAAACTATAATGACACTGATACTGAAATTTACAGGTACAGTGGACCCTCGAACTTCGAACGGTTTGATGTTCGAACAACTTGAAACTCGAACAAAAAATTCGAGGAAAATTCGGTTTTGAAACTCGAACAAAAACTCGAAAGTCGAGCAAAGAATCACGTGGTCGTCACGTGGTCGCCTTCTCTCTCTACTTGGTCCAGATGAAAGAAGGGTAATTCACCTTCCAGTGAACAGTAATATCCCTCCTACTATTATTATTGATTGATTATTATACAATATTTTTTACGTATGTACTATTATAAATAAAAATTTTCAATTATTGAAATTAAATATACTTGTTTTATCATTATGATCTTTTGAAATAGGCACTTAAAATGTTTTATATTGGGTAAATTTTGGGGTCTGGAACGGATTAATTCAATTTACATTATTTTTTACGGGGAAATTTAACTCGAAAGTCGAACCGTCTCCTGGAACGGATTGTGTTCGAAGTTCGAGGTTCCACTGTACTTTAAATAACAGCATAGCACTACACTTGACAGAACAATATTATGCAAAAAGCAGTGTGGCTATAAACTTTCTGTGGCAAAGATGGACACACCAATAACAACTCCATTACACTCTAGAGTTGACATTTGGCACTCTTATACAGAAGTACCAAAAACATTGACTGCTACTGTATATAAAGACACAATATGAAACATTAGTCTTTTATAAAAATAACCAGTAAATCAATTCTATCCACTACTGAAGATCATCTTTATATCTCATTTGAAGTCACATGATGAGATTTGAGGTCATCAGAGCAGTATTGCTGCAGATTCAAGTCTTCTGGGATGTGACGCTGTGTTGTTGGGTGAGTTCTTGCTGTTGTTTCAAAGGATCTTAGTGCCTTCATCTTCAGAGGTCACGTAGTCCTTAAGATGAATGCAAAGACTGTGACCCTTTGAAATGTCAGGAATCACTGACTCAACGATGCAACGTCACATTTCAGAGGACTTGTATCCTACACTGCAACTCCTCTGCACTTGATTCAACCTGCAACTGACTCAGAATAAGGGGTAATACTCTTATTCATTTATCCATTCATTCATTCACTTCCCCACTCATTCACCCACCCACGATAGACTAGTATCACACGATGGACATTACACTAAAATGTGTGTGCTGTTACTGGTTCCTTGGTTATAGTGACTCGCCTTGTTCTCCTGCTCACAGCTGTACACCGTGAGCTCGGTGAGGCTGGTGAGCACAGCAACACGAGTGTTGAAAACTGACCATACAATGGGCAGCTGAGACAGATACACATAAATGGTGCCACTGTGTGTCACCACTGCCAACAGCTGTCCGTCCTCACTCCACGAGAGCCGCTCAACCTCATCCTCCTCCACAGTTAAAATGCTGGATGTTTCCTGAAGGTTTGACATATCATGGATCTTCACCCTACAAGAAGTAAGAGCTACATAATGTCTCACTGTCACATCAGACGTCTCCTGCAGATCTGAGATATTTAGAGCCTTCATCTTACCAGAAACAACAACTATGTTATATCTCCCGTCAGTTGGGGCTTCTGAGGCACGCTTTATGCTTCCTAGAAACAACAACTATGTTATATCTCCCGTCAGATGGGGCTTCTGAGGCACGCTTTATGCTTCCTAGAAACAACAACTATGTCATATCTCCCGTCAGTTGGGGCTTCTGAGGCACGCTTTATGCTTCCTAGAAACAACAACTATGTCATATCTCCCGTCAGTTTGGGGCTTCTGAGGCACGCTTTATGCTTCCTAGAAACAACAACTATGTCATATCTCCCGTCAGTTGGGGCTTCTGAGGCACGCTTTATGCTTCCTAGAAACAACAACTATGTTATATCTCCCATCAGTTGGGGCTTCTGAGGCACGCTTTATGCTTCCTAGAAACAACAACTATGTTATATCTCCCATCAGTTGGGGCTTCTGAGGTACGCTTTATGCTTCCTAGAAACAACAACTATGTCATATCTCCTGTCAGTTGGGGCTTCTGAGGCACACTTTATGCTTCCTAGAAACAACAACTATGTCATATCTCCTGTCAGTTGGGGCTTCTGAGGTACGCTTTATGCTTCCTAGAAACAACAACTATGTCATATCTCCTGTCAGTTGGGGCTTCTGAGGCACACTTTATGCTTCCTCTTCACCCTACAATACATGTACATGCTTGATCATTACCACAGGAACCCACAAAGGCCAGATGACTGCAGACAGCAGAGTCATTCAGGCAGTTTCAGTGGTTCTTTATGTGGAATAGCCCCTGTTTCACCTCCCTGATGTCTGTTTCATCTCCAAAAGAAGCCTGACGTCAGTACTCACTGGTTATCACCACAGGAAGCCACCTTGCCCAGTCGAGTGCAGACAGCAATGTCATTCAGTGAGGTGCGGTGGTTCTTCGCCTGGAACAGCTCCTGTCCCACTTCCTTGATGTGTGTTGATATTGCCACAAAGAAGCCTGCACTAAAGCCCAGCAAGATGTAACCATCACCAAACCTGCATAACATGTATTAGAAGTAATTTTTTTTTTATAGCTGAATTTTCCACACTTAAGATTTCTGTTAGCTATACTTACTTTGCTCATTTCATGAAGCACAAATAATTCATAATCAACAGTAATCTATTGACAACCTTTATATATATATATATATATATATATATATATATATATATATATATATTACATTCCAGATTCCAAGGTGAGGAATGCTAAACGTTCCAACACTTGTAACGACCACTCTACCATCTGGTGAGAGAACCATTAACACAATACGTACGAATTTTCAACTGATCTACAAATAGCGTAAGTTTGATGGAAACAGAATCTAGTGAGTGTATAATGATGCAAGAAAAGAAAAGTGACTCTTGTAACACACACCGACTACAATCCTGAAATTGCTACATATACCAAAACTTCATACAATGGCAAATGTATTAAAGATAATAACAAAGACTACAATTCTGAGTGCGCATATCAGCCTTTCAAAATTAAATTAAACATTAATACACTTGCTTTTCACACATATTAGCATGTAATGGCAGTAAACTACCACACAAGAATAAAAAAAAAAAAACAGAAACATTAAAACACTAAAAATTCAAAATTAATAAATCTTATACATGCATTGGACTTAAGCTTAAAATGATTGACTGGTGCAATTATTCATCAGCATTAAATGACTTATGTATGCACAACAGTAGCTGCCAAAATATTTTGTCCACAACCAAAAATTGTGAATCACATTGACACATGACCCACATACTACCAGTACCTACTCAGCACCCCAACAAATTGATGCAACAGACAGACAGACAGCATAATATTAAGAAAACACTGACGACACAATTTAGACACAATTCCTCAACTTCTCCCAATTTTATTTCTCCCTCAATAATGATAAGTTTCTACATAGAGACTGTTTTAAGCCACGAATAACTAACGCTTTCAGTTTTCAAAACTCTTGAACTTACGAACTGTGAGAGTTACAATACATTTCCTAGCATTATATGGAGAGATTAAGACACCTTAGTGTTGGCTGTAACCAGACACTCTATGAACACAAGGTGTACTGACAATGTCTGAACACAAAACACACATACGTGTTATATTGATGATGTCTGAACACAGTACACACATACCATTTGTAAGTGACCACAGACCCATAACGCTGTTGGAAGGCCAACTCTACAGGATTGTCAGGGTCATGCAAGTTGTAAAGGAACAGCGTCTTGCGCCCCACCAGTACGCTGACCTGCACAAGATATGGCATAAAAACGACTGTCTCTTTGTGTGATCACCAACTTGCTATTAAGTACTACCATGTGAAATTCACATTTGTGTGTGTGTGTGTGTGTAAAATTGTTTTTAATTTATTCAGTTCCATTAATTTATCAATAAATTAGTTAAATTACTTAAATACATATTTATGCATTTACTTAATTTATTTATCTCATTAAATTATGTATTTATTTAATTATATAATTCATTTCTTTATTTACATATTTATAAATATATATTTATTTATATACATATTTATTTGTGTAATTTATTTAATTTTACTTCATTATTCATTTGTTTATATATTTACTTATATATATTTGTAAATTTATTTCCTTCACAAATACATGAATGACAGACAGACTGCACATGTCTGAAAAACAAAGCTCAGGAAATACCTGGACTAAACAGGAAGAATTCAGAGAATTACACTATAAGCAGCATCTGCAATTGATGTCATTGTGAGGATAGTAAACTGAGGACATTACAATGGACTGAAGCACTGGGAAACATATCAAATGCTGCACACCTACAATCATAACCTCTCCTGGAAAAGGGCCATTTGAAGAATCAAGATACAAAACAGAGGAAAAGTTAAAATTGATTTTAAAGAAACAAGATCTAATAATTTTAAAACTATTAAATTTTCATTTGACTGCTAACTGTTTCAGCAGAAAAGGCTCTTCATAAACAAAATGATGTGATTAAAGTAGCAATACTGGACTGAATCTCACTGTATTCTCTCCATCCACTCGCTCATCCAGTTTCATATCAGAGAACTGGATGTCACTAGGCTCAGCGCGCAAGGAAATGATCCTCAATGTGTCTCCATCTGCATTGCTGATGGAAAGTGTCTTGTCTTCAGAACCCAGTGCCAGCAAGTTCTCTGTGTTCCAGGCCCCACAGCTGATCCGCTTGGTGTGCTTACCCAGCACTGGCACTCGTCTGAAACAGCTCATCTTTCTGTATGCCTGCTGCCACATGCCAAAACCTAATGCTCTCAACACAAACTACTAATACCACCAATTCAATGGAATGCATACTGCCAATACCTGCTTCCTTCTGACCCATTTTAATATTAAGCTTCTACCTACAATTTATTCTTCTGAGGAGGCGTTTCTCAGATCTCTCTCTCAAAATTTCTGTGTTCACTTGCCAAGCTAAATCATTGTGCAAGATTTGAGGTCCTCACAGCAATGCTGATGTACAGCCATGTCTTCTGGGATGTGACACTGTGTCACTGGGCAGGTGGCTCCCCACATTTTGAGGGATCACTGTGCCTTTGAAATGTCAGGAACTACTCACCCAATAACATGGAATAACATCCCAGTAGACTGGAATCTTATATGAAAATAATTTCCTACAATAACATTGGTCTAACACATTTTCTGACATTCTTCTGGATATCTGGATTGAATCTTTAAGAGAATCAGTCTAAAGAATATTGTCAGTCAGTGTAGTGCTATTACTACAGTGGTGCTGCTTTGATATATGTATGTAATGTATATGGAATAGTGGACTAACTATTTGCTTGTGCTTGCAGCAGGACTGATATATCTCTCAATCAAGAAGGATCCTCACTTTTAACATTTAATGGATGAGGATGACAAGGATGTCCCATGCACACCCCTTTCGTCTAAAATGGAAAACACTGTCCTGAAGGGGGCATTTAAATTGAATAGTGCTTCGGATGGCTGCAGGCATCCAGCACTTAATAGGACACACACACACACACACACACACACACACGGGTGCGCAAGCACATAGATATTTTGAGGGATCGTTGTGCCTTTGAAACGTCAGTAACTACTCACCCAATGACACAGAATGAGACACACATGCACACACACACACACACACACACATTATAATTCCATGGGTCCAAAATTTAGTCAAGTGACAAAACTATGTGGAATACGTCTCAAAAATATAAAATTTATAGAAACAGTAAAATACAATAATGTTATAAGAATTTTCATGCAGTACTTCCCTCCTCTGCATATGTGCAATTACAGTAAATCCAAAATTTGTGAAAACAAAACATAGAATGTGTATGAAGGAAAGAAAAGAAATATGATTTCTGTTGGAAATTAATAAACTATAATTAATATAACATTTGGAATGGCTCAGGACAGGATCTTTCATACAGATGGAAAGTAATCTCTTGGATCCATAACTATGCAGCAATGTGATTCATAACACCAACACTCACCTTGCTGTGCTGTGATTATAGATGGTGAGGTTGCCCCTAGCAGTGCCTACAGCCAGCAATGAACCTCGTTTTGACCATCTGACACAGCTCATGGCATCCCGCAGTCCTGTGTCTACTTGACTCTTTTTGCCTGTGTTCGCATCCCACAGTACAATGTGTGGTGAGTTTGAGGTTATAATGGCCAGCAGGTCACCATCCACATCCCAGCCAAACCCAGTGCACGCCCTGCCAACATAACCCTGTGTTACACTGCATGCTGCAAAACACTAGACTGTAACTTTCCACACAGCTACAGCTTCCTTTGCATTTAACTTAACACATTACTACACACATAACTCCTTATATCGTGGCCTTCTCGTTTTGAAATGGCCCTAAACAAGGAGGTGGCAAGTTCTTCCAAATGATTGCTACGGGGTGATGCAACAAAGACCATGACATGAACACTTACTGCTGTGAAAGTCACAAACCTCAGATCAGATGTTTGCTCTTCTGCGATTTTACACAGCGCAGATTGGTAATTTATTACAAATGTTTCGAGACAATCTACTGGTCCCATCTTCAAGGGTCAAGCCGTCTCTGAGAACCAATCACTGCCCACACCATTCCCTATATAACTGTGTACCTAAGTGTTCTCGGCATACTTCCTTGAATGCTTGATCTGTGAAGATGGGAACCATAGGTTGACCCATAACGTCGGTAACAAAGTAGCAATCTAAGCTGCGTAAAATCCCAGAATAGCGAAGATCTTGCTTACCCCATGGTGGAACCCTGCAATCATGTATCTTAGATAACTTCATGTTGTTGTGGTTTAGGACTGTATTCTGAACTTAAGACAGGGTAAATAGGGTGCATCGAAGAATGTGACTGTTTAGCCTTCTCTTTCATACACCTAAAGATATTACGAGACTTACCCGACAGTCTTGACAATATGTAAGGCTGCCACTACTGTTACAGCAGTGTTAAAGAACAGTACTGCAGTTTTGGGATACAATTTGAACCCTAATTCCCAGTCACTCTTCCACCCACACTTGCAATCGAGACAGTAGCTATTACAATCTGTTCATCTACCCATCTGTCTGTACACATGAACCAGTTGAAGACAAAAGGAATGGACTGTTGACATTTGATATCAGAGAATTTAATAAAATTCATTGACACATTCCAATTTTGGTCAGAACTGGACAACAATAATAGACACTTTACATGAAGACCTAAATCAGTTCATGTCTGTTTCTTGAACATAACTCACTAAATATTTACTACAGTGACAAAAATTCTGAACTGAAGTTGTAGAAAAAATGAAGTTGACATTTCAAGCCCACTACATTTCCTCTGTGTTTTCTACAAATTTTTATATCAAACAATAACTGTTACACTATGTGTACACTGTATACTAACTTGACAACCAGCAGTGTTCCTCCACACACACATATAAGGATTAAGAAACAATCATGAATGGTTTCCACACATACAAAAAAAAAAATCACCTAATTTTCTTACTGATGATGATAATGACAACAATAATGATGACAGCAGTGGTGGAGGTGATGGTGGTACCAGCAGCAGTGATAATGACAATGACGACAGCACCACCACCACCACCACCACCACCAACAACAACAACAACAAAGCTTCCTTCCACATCAAGTTATAAGTCTACAAATATATACCACATATTTAACTAAAATATAATATTATGTAACAGCATAAATACTTCTTGAGCCTATCTTAATAAATACTCACAATATTGAACTTATCATAACAAACACTTGAGCATGGATGTTAGCATGGCATTCACAAATCCTTCGCCCAAATGTGCCTATTAATTGTTCCTAACAACATCAGTGAAATTTTATTTCTTAATTGAAGTGTTATCTATTCTTTAAAGTATTGGCTAATGTATACTAAGATACTGACAACAAAAGCAACCATATCCTTTGGTTGCATAACCAGTTATATCCGTAAGTTCCAACACTTATGGAAATGTCACTATCAAAGAGTCACAGACATTGTACAAGAAAGTGAAACAAGTATACCATGGCATTGTTCTGATGCCCTGCACCCCTCTTGTCAAACGAACACTCTTTGTACTACAGCAGAAACTGTAAGAGCTTGGGTGAGATCATTTGATGACAACTGTTGAAAGTAATTGCTGCCCTAGACACACTACAGGGGCTGAAGGGATATCACCCAAGTTCTCACTTAGTTACTCTCCTAAGCTAAATATAGACCATACCCTTGCAGCGGGATGTTCTCCACCTTCTTTCCATGGTGATTATAGATCACCACAGATTGGTCAACCCCTGTGGTGGCAAAGAAACCACCACTGCCTCGTTGCCAGCTGATGAAAGTGTCTCCAGGCCCATGGGGTTGATCCAATCTCAAAAACACCCTGCAATGCAAGAGCATGTTACATGTACCCAAAACCCTGCATGTCTTACATTAGCGTCCAGTGCTGTTACTGTGTTCAGGAAGTGGTGCATTACAAAATCCAGAAAATATGGAAGTAACACCAAGAAAAACAAATCCATGGTAGGAGCAAAATCCTCAACACAGGCAACCAAAGACTAAAATCACCACATTCAGGGGTCAAATTGATTAACACAAAAATGCATTTTCACTTTTATGTATGACAGTTGAAAATGGCTGTAGTGGTCCATGAACAACACTTGAAGTTTCCACATTACCTTTAATTTATAATACAACAGGTTTACAAAAAGCCGTCATGAGATCAAGTTTATGAGTCACAAATAAACATCTAAGAAAAACAACTATAACGTGATCTTCCTTGCGGCATTCCTTGGTATGGCCCATGGAAACGCCGAACATAAACGACTTCGGTAACTGACTTATTTCGGTGGTTACGTACCACTGTCTAATACTTTCAATAATCGTAAACTAAGCCTGAATCCAGGGACAGGTTAGATCTATGTGTCATTTCAAAATCATATAAGCCATTTTGACGCTACCCAGAATCATCTCCTTCACGCCACCTTCCATACATCTGTAAACAATACCAAAACGTCAATTTAACCGCACCTTCTCATTTGACATCTTCCGCCCACTGGTTCAAATAATAAACCAGTCTCACGAATTGTACAGTGAATACACACGAAATGCTAATCATATCACTGTATTATTTGCACCATTTTACTGTCGTGCTATTCATCAAAGATCTATCAAATTCCATCCATACCGCCTGTCACTTGTTTGTTTGTTTGTAACATTGCTGCCAAATTACACACTGAAAATTATGAACATCTGAGCTACGATAGAGCATTTAGGCGGCGGATTCTATCGAAATTCGTGTCAACGAAGGCAAGCAGTAGACGGTTGATGGGATTTATTTATTGTACGGAGACGAGTTTCAATCTTTTATTTTGTAAATGCTGAAAATTGGTCAGAACATCAGTTAACAGCGAAATGAATATAATGCGGCCTCATGAAAATTTAATAATATTGTTCCATATTCCTGGTTATTCAGTATTATTGACTAGAATTTTATATGACTTTCACCGTGCATTTTCAATTCACTGTCTATTAACCAACTAAATGCACTTTCACTTTCACTTTCAACTTTTAATAGTTTACAAATTTCCCCTACATATGTTTCGGTCTATACATACACCATCATCAGGGGGTACACAAACCACACTTTATTCACATCCACAGGTTCAATCTATATATCTTGTTTCACAGCACATTATAAATACGAACTTCAAAATATGCAAAGCCACAATTAAATACAACTAACCAAAGGTGTGTGAAAACATGGTATCCATGGTGACGTTTTTAACCTTTTAAATACAGCATTGACGAGCCTTTAAAGAACTTATCTACTTTTTAAATGTGTTTTTAGAAAGTGATTACAACCTACATAAAAGACTGAATTGAATTAGAATGAATATGGTGACAGATTGAACCTGTGGATGTGAATAAAGTGTAGTTTGTGTACCCCTGATGATGGTTTTTGTATGGACCGAAACATATGTAGGGGAAATTTGTAAATTATTAAAAGTTGAAAGTGAAAGTGCATTTAGTTGGTTAATAGACAGTGTATTGACTGTAGGTTAGGTATTGTCCAGTTATTGAAGATCAAAACTGATGGGAAAAGTTGTTCTGCAACTACTGGACTTGAACCCCAATATTCGGACGGAACTCTTCACCTTATGCTAAGCCACCAATTACTCTCTTTTTTACTGGAAGACTGTGTTTGTCCTTAATTACTGACGCAAGATGACAAGTTAACGTATCAGTGACTGTTCACAGCTGATAAATAAATGTTCTGAAAGTGATGTCCTTATGCGATAAGAAAAATTGGCATGCATAGTACATATAACCTTCTAAGTAAGATCCAACCTGTGAGCATCATGAGGCAATTCAGCTTAATCTAAGAGTAGACATGTTTCATATGGAAAAGGGTGGAACCACAGATTGCTTAGGTTTAACCACCCCCCCCCAACAAAGGGGAGCAGAATTCTGGCCTCATTTGTGAATTTCAGAACTACTGGTCATACCATACCAGAATGAACCATGCTGCTAATTTTACCACCAGCTGTGGCCAATACACATTAATATGGCTCCAGAGTACTGCCTAACCAACAGCACACCTTATTCTCTATTGACTGCCAGTTGGATGGCGACGTTTAAACGTAAGCCACCAAGGTTTGTCTCTGTTAACACTTTCCTCCTCAATGCATAACACGCAGTGAAACACAGGGCCACCATGCAGAGAGTTCGAAGTTTTATCTCTGGTTAGGCAGATTTTTCTCTCTACACACATCCTATGAAATTGCATGTCCCCTCTGCTGACCATCATTTTTGATTACCCTCATTGGAGGTAACAAAATCCACAACTGCCATCACCTTGACAGTGGATTCTACAAGCTTGCCAAGATGGACGGACAGAAGCCAGAGAAGTCACAGCAGGCCATATGCGGAGGCACTAGACAAAAGTTGACGTCTCGCCAGGCATCAGCTCTTCAGGCAAAATACCGTGATATTAAGCCTTCAAACATGCTTGGTTTAAATTCCAACTACTGATAAGCATGGAGAGGTTTTAAATTTAGAGTCACCTGACATGCACTCAAACTGTATGACGCAGCAAGACAGGCAGCACACAAAGCAGTAGAGGTCCATACAATGCACAGAGTATTACCTGACAAAGAGAAACAGAGGGGAAAACAAGAAGGTATAGTAGAATTACAAGTAAAATTTCTGTAGAAGAAATCAGAATTCAAAATTTGTTCACAGAATTACAAGAGAAACAACTACAATGATGTGGCCATGTAAAAAAAATGGATAAAATGAAAAAGGAATTGGAGTTAAAATTTAAAGGTAAGGACAAAACTATTCAGCCATGAACTAGAAGACATAAAGGAGAGATGGATACTTTTCATTCATTGGCGCACACAAAGCACAAGTGGAGGAGGAAGCAGATGATGATAATGATGAGTCATTTGAAGGAGACTGAGTCTTAACAGCCACCTGTTGTTTGAAAAGAATGTAAAAGCTACAAATTCCTTGAGATAATTTATTTTGATATGTAGACCTAAAAAGACGACGCAAAAATGATACAAAAAAATGTTTAAGGAGCTTTTTAATATATTTTACATTCAATCTAAGCTATCTACACACACAATAAGTTTGCAATACAATTTACAAATATGTACAAACTTTCCTCATTACTGCACTGATAGGCCAGGGAATTACAAAATCAAATTTGTACCTGTGAGTATTTTTTGCATGATCCATGTTTATGTGTCTAACCAATGGATGCTGTAGCAACAGTGAGAATTCAATGTGCCATTACTCGTTCAGCTGGCACAAGCCACAACTGAGAATTCAGGACAGTTAGGCCACTGGATAACAAATTCAGAACCAGCCATTAGTTACAACACCTTATTAATTGGTCACCACGTGTCTCTGGATGGCACTGAATTCCAGTTAATGTGCTCCAATCCACCCCGTTCACAAAACCTCCAATGGAAGGCCTGTTGTATAGTGAACTGTCACTTTGATACTGGTTACTTTATCATGGCACTGAACATTTCAAATACATGTTAATCTTGGCATAAATGTGACACACTTCCACTTCAGGCATGCCCATCTCATTTCTGCTGAAAACATTAACGGGTAAGGCTCACCAACAATCTGTCACCGAGTCTCGCTTCAAACATCGACTGCTGCCACACACAAAACTTGGCATCACTGTAACCAGAACTACAGAGTTCAAGAGAAAAATATACTGGGTAGCTAATGTTTTGCTACCATGTTTGCGGCACTGAACCCTGCCCTCCTTCGACTCTCTATCTGGCATATCTCTGAGTACATACAGTTGCAAACTTTAAAATACTGTCTACAGCTTACACCTGGCATCTACACAGTAGTTACTTTTAAATCATGTTGGCAGGAATGTTGATAATATCTTAATTATGGCTGGCAAAATCTATGAGCAATTATCCTTGTCACTTGTAATGTTAGCTGCACTTACAAGTTTAAATTAAGCTTACAATGGTCAAGGCAGGACTCGAGCAAACATCCGACACAACTTCGTGTGCCATCAACACAGACTTGGCGGTTCATCAGTACAGAACTTGTTCATATCCATGTTTGCCTCACACAATGCTCACTTTACTCTACTTGGTCACACAGACTTCCCTTCGATGCTAACAGCAACGGTATTGCAATGCAAGTGGGAACAGACGGTCGCTACCACAGAAATATAATTCTAATGTCAGACATCCCCGTTGGCGCATCCATCATAAGTATATACTTTATTCAATTCTACAATTGGACCCAACACGTCATTCAACATGTTTTATTGGCAACTAATTTCGGCTCATAAGAGAGCCATCATCAGGCCATAACAAAAACTGTAAGCTGGAAACCCTAATTGTTGCAGATAGGAGATCTCCTGCTTTACATCAGTGAATACATTGCAAATGTAAATAACAGTCAGAAGATATTTTGTGTGTATCTATATATATATAGATAGATATAGATATATATATGCTAAAATGTTGAAAGTGGAGTAAATGGTAAAGGGGAAAATTATTGTTTAAAAAAATAATTGAAAAAGTAATGTTTTAAAAAAGTGAGACAAGCAGTTGACTGTAAAAGATTTTAGTTGTATATATATGAAGCAGTATAAGACACCGGCACTGACTCAATATATTGTAGGCGGTCATGGTGCAAATAACGTCACTGCTCTGCAAGCTGGAATATATGCATATACTATCAGAAGTACCGGAAATGTCAATACTATATACATATATTCTAGCTTGCAGAGCAGTGACGTTATTTGCACAATGACCGCATACAATATATTGCGTCAGCGTCAGTGTCTTACACTGCTTCATATATATACACAACTAAAAACTTTAACAGTTGACTTCTTGTCTCGCGATTTTAAAACATTACTTTTTAATTATTTCTTAAAAAATCATTTTTCCTTCTACTTTTTATAACATATTGGCAATATTTTAACATTTACTCCAGTTTTAACATTTTACTTAGCCTATATATATATATATACACACACACAAAATATCTTCTGACTGTTATATACATTTGCAATGTATTCACTGATGTAAAGCAGGAGATCTCCTATCTGCAACATATAGGGTTTCCAGCTTACAGTTTTTGTTATGGCCTGATGATGGCTCTCTTATGAGCCGAAATTAGTTGCCAATAAAACGTGTTAAACGACTTTTTGGGCCCAATTGTAGAATTGAATAAAATATACATTTAAAACAGAATTATTTTGTCAATGAGCACAAAATGAAGACATGTATCTGAATGGCTGCAGGAGTTCCATGCCTTAACACTGCTTCACAAATTAACTTACAAGATTCACGCAATCCCCGTCAATTCTCCTACTTCACGACTTGTTGAGCATTAGCATCCTTACTACTCTCACTTTGCCTACGCACAGAAATGTTTAACACCTAGCTCATGTTGAAGAGAAGAGATATAATAATCAATACTGGTATAGGACAACAAAGAAAGACAGATTACATCATATTTTCTGGAATGTCGTTCTAAAAATTTTGATGCTTCCGATGGAGAAAGGTTACCGATGCTGGAATGTGTTTCGTTGTTGTAAGACAAGATTAGGCCTGTGCAAGAACATGGCATGCAGAGGCCTTGGCCTCACTGACTGTGTAGTCCACTCTCCTGTCCTTGAGTTTTTGGAACAGCCCCCACAATGCGCACTCGCGTCACCAGTCGGTTGTCAGAAAATTGTGGTGGAGGGGCCAAAACTTGTTCTGTGCCCCCACTTCCATTACTCAAACCTCCAAGGAACTCTGGAGGAGGAGGTACCACCAACTCTCCCTCTGTTTCTCCCTCCCCTTCCAGTGGAGGAGGAAGCTGTGCCAAGGACACAGCATTTCTAGTCAAGGTGCCGCCTGACAGTGCTGTCCTTGGTCGGCCAGAAGGAAGAGTCACCACAGAACTTTGCTTCTTTAAGTCTGCTCCCTGTACCCCCTTCTCATCAGGTGCAGAGCCTCTAGATCCTTCTGAGGATCTCCCATCATCGAAGCCACTTGGGGGTCCTACAGGAACGTCCTGATCAGAGCTAACGCCACTGGAGGAGTTGTCCCCGTCTTCCCCCGTGTTGGAGTTCAGAACCAAAAAGTCATTGGGATAAGATTTAGAACTTTTTAGTTGCGTTCGAACCTTTTGAATTTCCTCCACGCTGAAACTGTGAGGCAGTGTACCAGAGCTTGAGCTGCTGCCACTGGCATTGCTATTTCCACTTGTCTCTGTGGCTGCCACCACCACGCCCTGTGGCGTAGCCTGACGTCTGTCACTCTCCACATCATCATCACTCTCACTTAGACTGTAGTCTGGCTCTGGAATGGGGGGTGGGCCCACTGACAAGGAAGACAGGTTTGCTGCTGATGAGCTGGTTGTAATACCACACTTCTTCTTTGCTTTGTTCTTCAGCTTTAGGCTTTCACGGTTGGTAGAACTGCTGTTAACAGTGCTGTGACTGCGAGCAGCCCCACGGAATGGTTGTGCATATGGATTGCTGTTGGTACTGGGTGGCACAGAGTAACAATTTGAGCTGGCAACAGGTGATGAAGGCTTGAAGGACGACGCAGAAGAGCGCAGACTGTGGGATTTGCGCACCTGAAATCAGAAACACTGACCAATATATCCACAGTGGCTATGATCATGAGCTACAAAACACCTCTGGCTGATAACAGAGTCTCTTTTCCTTATATAACAGCTAAGAGTACGCACTATAACAGATAGTACCAGCATCTGTGGCCTTCAGAAACAAACTTGAGGCTACGAACATTAAATTTCCCAGTTCTTTCATTCCTGGTGACATAAAACCAATCAGATAATCAGACAGTCTACAGTCTACACTAAAGTGGTGTGTCATGTCAGCTACAGTGACCCTTCATGAACAACAGTTTCCACGTGTTCACAGAAGTTAACACAATTATCCTTCACATAAAAGGCTGACACATGCTATTCTATTATTGTGTGTCTTAGAAAAGTAATTATGTGTAAGAGCATAGGCTGGCAGCACAAAACAGCAGTGGAAAGTATGAGGTGTGGCTATCAAATAATTAGCACGCAGCTTCCAGCCTTCGCCATTAATCACCACATAAATATGTACTACTCACTGCTGAATCTTACTCCAGTGACATGCCAAACCATGCTCTGTTACACTGACACAGTGCCAAGTACTATTTTGTTACTTAAATGGTTTCCTACGACTATCTTGCTGAAGTCATGCTTGATAAAAAAAAACTGAGCAGTAAGTAAACATAAAATTTCTGTGGGGAAAAAAAAAGAAAAAAAGAAAGAAAGAAAGAAAAAAAAAAAGAAAGAAAAAAAAAAAAAAAAGAAAAAACAAACAAACAAACAAACAAACAAACAAACTGCCACCAAAACCTTCAACTTGTTACATGAGTGTATGGAGAACACAGCACAGCTGCTTAAAGCACTTTCACAGAAAGATTTCAGGGGATGCTTTGAGTGTTGGAAGGCTTGTGTGGAGCAGCGTTTAGCTTCCAATGGAAATTGCTTTGAAAGGGATAACATGCAGATACAATTTCATTAATAAAGCATTTTTTAAAATCAGTCTCATTATTTAATAGCCACATGTTGTATGTCTGGGTTAGTATTGCTTTGTCCACCTTTGCCCAAAAAATTCTGTAGCGCACTTCAAGATAACAGCACCACTTGGTGCATATTGTTAGTCTATCAAGTGGATGGAGAAAATGGCATTTAGATATGGTGGCCTGCCACAAATATATTGAAGAAGAAGTCGTGGACAGCCAACAAGGGATGGTCCTCTCAATTGGTGGTTGGGTAAGCAGTTAATGAATCTTCACCATAGAAGTCAACATGTCATGACACAGCCTAGGGACTTGCAGAGATCCTTTAGAATGACCTAAGGAATGGAAAATGGACTTTTTGCAATGGGATAGAAGGATGTGGACTGGATTAATCTGGCTCAGGATACAGACAGGTGGTGGGCTCTTGTGACCACAGTAATGAACTTCCAGGCTCCATAAAATGCGGGGAATTTGGCTAGCTGAGGAACTGGTACCCTTTCAGAAAGAATTCTGTTCCATGCAGCCAGCCAGCCAGTCAATAAGTCAGTCTGTCTGTCTGTCAGCCAGTCAGTCAGGTACCTTTTTTATTAAGTTTGTATCTATAGCCACAACATGCTGTATGTCCATATAAATTGTTTCCTCAACAGAATTTTTGCTCCAAATTTGATAATGATGCTGACAATCATGGAAATTTCATGCTGAAATTTCAGCAGGTTTTATTCTGGCAATTTAATAAAAGGTAAAATGGTAAAGTTACCCTATAACCTGCCATAAAGGCACCGAGTTGGAGCAGAGGTATAGCTCTACTCTTTCTTTAACCTCGGTGCTAAATAGGGGTGGGTGGTCAACACGCCACGCCCCAGCTGCTTTACCCCCGGGAATGACCCAGTACCCATTGTATAGGAGGCTGGGTGCATCCCAGGGCCAGTCTGGACAGGTGCAGAAAACCTCGCCCTTTCTGGGATTTGATCCCCGGACCATCCAGGCAGTAGCACCGACTACTTCTGAACATATGCCCCACTGCAAAACATAACTACAATTTTTAACGTTTTCCATATTCTGTACAATAAACTGATTATACAGCATTTAATACAATAACTGCACGTTTCGGCCTCTACATGGCCATCCTCGGGACATCTCAAACAAAGGAATACGATACTGGCAGATTCTGTTAAAGATGTGCATGTGTGGAGTCACTGATACAATGTTTCCAATTAAAATTGCTAAAAATATTTAAAATATAGACTAATTACAAATACTTTTCACATAAATGTTTTACACTTCATGTGAATATCTATCTGTTATTGCAGACAAACATCTACATGAATATGTCATAGTCATTCTGGGGGAGTTATCCCTGTGTTGTCAGTGGGTGCTTATACCACGATGGTTCAACCACCATGGCATAAGGATTTTCTGGACCTTATAGTAAATTGCACTAGTGTTGCACATGGAAAGACAAGTAAAGAAAGACCTACCGTGGCCCTCAATGACAGACACACATAATACCCTGTTATTTGAATTTTATTTTACTATGACAAGGAAAAATTAGATTTCATCAAAATGTGTACATACGTATCTCTGGCCACCAGAAAAAATTTAATGAAAATCTACTTGGCCATGGAAAATGTGTTAACATGAACACCTCCACAAACCTGTGGGCGTGCCGAGTGTGCTGGCAGGCTGCGAGATCTGTACCCAACTGATTTCACATCCTCAGGACACGCATACAACTTGGCACTGTTGGCAGGCCTGAAGCTTGACATGACTTCTCCATCTCCTGTCCCTGGAACATTCTGCCCCAGTGGTGACGTGGTGCTAGGGTTTGCATCCACCTTGGTGTTGCTTGTCATGTTGGCGTATTCTGCTGTTGCTGTCGAGTTGGCTGTCCCACGAGACACATCCACCTTCACCTACACACAGATACCTGTTTAATATGGCAATCTATCACAGAGCAGTGCATGTGCAACTTCTTTAGGTCTGCTGTGTAGTACAAAACAACACTGTGAGGCAATACAGAGCAGCATCATGACATGTTTGACATCAAATACTGCAGCCAGGTGATTAGCCACTCATGTTCTGTCTTCATGAGCAGATGCAAACTGATGTGTGGACCACAATAAGGTAAATGACAGCAGACAAAAATGTTGACTTGTGAGAAGAATGTTTTTTAAATGTTAATGTATGGTAAAAAAATGTAGCTTTGCAACAAACTGTAAACAGAACTAAAAGTAATAAAAGTTTACTGGAATTTCCAACAGCCTTCCCACACTTCATAATTTTTCTCCAGTCATACACATTTTAACCCTAATGCTAGTGTCATCCTCAGTGGGCTCAACACTATCATACACTTTACATTTCGTACATTAATGCCATTATTATTCTACTGGACCTGTAGCAATGTTGTGTCGTTTGTTGGTACATACCCTTATTTTCCACAGTTCACTTATATTTCATTCACATATTTGTTCACTTTGCTAATGTCATACTCAAAGTTATACAGTGCAGAAAGGCTGATGAAAATGCCAATAAACTTGCATTATTCATGGCCACAAAGTATACACAGAATACAGAAATAACAGTTACGGTATCAGCAACACAGTGAAGACTGGGACTGAGACAGATGTAAGTAACATATTTACACACTAGAACTGAAACATACACATCAGTACCACATTGACAGGAGTGCAATAAAACAGCTTGACATTTATTAAAATTAAAAGTACACAGTATGAATGGATGAAAGCCTTGAGTAAAGTTTACTGAAAATTGGGTCTGAGATGACTTTACGAGCAGCACAAATATCACATGGGTCTGATACACAGTAGAACCCGGACAAGAAGTCCCCACATAAGAAGTTTTCCCCTGTAAGAAGTCTGATTTTTAAAGTCCTGAAATCCTATTGCTTTTAATAAGCTTCCCTCTTAATAAGTCTTCCCGCTTAAGGAGTCCCTAATCCTCTGGTCCCTTGAAAGACTTCTTAACAGGGTTCTACTGTATTACCTTATACCAAATACAGAATGCATCTGTAAGGAAATTACTTCTTGAAAATATTTACATTCTCTTATGGCGGCCTTGTGTTCAAGTGGTGTAATTAGTATGGTGGACATAAGAAATGCATTTAAAGTTGAGCAAGACAACTTAATTGACTGACCTGCAGTGTGAATAATAATATTGTAAGTTATTTTCCTTACTAGTCTGTATGAATGTAACTGGTCCATTACAGCATCTTTTGGTTTCACAACATAAAAAAGATCCATTCAGGCAGCAGCCCAACTGTCAGACGGTACATACCAGCTGTCCAACAGGTGGAGGAGGTGGTGGATGTGTCGGTGGCGGGAGAGGCGGACGCCCAGTCACCACTCCGCCACTTAGCAAAAGCAGTGTTGTCACATCTTCCTGACTGCGGTGGCCTTTTGGAGCATGGCAGTCACTGGGATGAGTCACCAACCTACTGCTCTGTGCTAGGTCTGGGGTGCTGTGGAAGTCTCGGTGTAATTCTGCCCCAGCACTGGAGAAGCGAACCCGCATGCTCGACTGACAACACAAATGGGAGGAGCAAACTTGAAAATATAACACTTTCTTAACTGAGTCACTTATAATTATTTGTATTAAAAATGTAACAGAATAAAATGTTTGAATAAATTATTCCATAATCTTATGGTTCATTTTATTTCAAATCCAGATACTGCCTCTAAGAAAGTGACTATTACTTGTCGAAGTCACTTGTGGCCAAAGCAAGTATGTGCAATTAATACTCAGCAGTGTCTGGAAATGGTTTAAATGAATTTATTTATATATTCAGACTAAGACAACTAACAAGAATACTGTATATTCTACAGCATGTTTCAGCCGACTTTTACGGCCATCATCAGGCAGTTGCATAGTTTACATAACAGAGAAAGTATATCAGCTAGAGGCCACCCCTTTACAAGCAGTGGATGGTTTAATCTTTTCCTATCCTCTAGTGCAAAGCTCCCAACACCTTAACTTTCCTGTAGAGGCTGGAAGTCCTCCACCAACAACTTATAAATTAACTGTCTTGTTATGCTTGTGTGCTGAGTTTTGTTATCATACTTTACTTTTGTTCTTCGACAATTCTTCTATTATTCTGTGTAGAAAATAAACAGATGGCAGCGGTACTGTATTCCCCCACACCAACTGCTCCTTTTTAAATTTTTGCACCAATTAAAACGTAGCTGACACTAGTGAGGACAAAAACAAAAATGATAACAGTTTTGTAGGCCTTACAGTATCGAAACGGATAATCACGACATTACAAAGCACACAAACACATTGCCACACACACCTTCCCTTTACTACGTTTCATCTCTGCCACACTGGTATACACTTGAGGTGTTCGAGCTGGTGACGAAGGCTGTGACATGCCAACCTGGGTGGGTGCCTGAAAGCGTGATGTCATCACCTCAGACGAAGCTGCAAACAAAGAGAAAGATCCAGTCTCAAGTCACACCTCCGTCCATACTCTGCAGCACAAGACCTAGGAATGACCACCAGAACACTGATCCATATGGTTAAAATATGTACCATAACAGTACAGGCAAATCTGTCCCTTTCAACACCATGAAGGAATGTAGGGGTAGTGAACATACAGCTCTACTCATTCCTAACCACAGCACTAGATAAAGGTGAGTGGTCAACTTCACGGTCCAGTCGCTGTAGGAGGCTGGGTGAGCCCCAGAGCCGGTTTGGACGGTTTTGGGGAGAAGAAAAATCTCTTGCACTTACTAGCAATTGAACCCTAGATTGTCCAGCCCGTGGTCTAATCACTATACAGACTACATTACACTGGCTAACAAGTGTGCCATGGAAAATATAATTACTGCTTACTGGTGGTTCTAAAACTGAACACAAGTCTGAGGCACAAACACAACAATAACATGTGACAAAATTTTACGCTCACCAAATATTACGTACATATGTATGTTACAGAAACTGCCATACCACAGTGCAAGCTCAACTAACAAATAAAATAATATGAATTGGTATACGGTATTTAATCAAACAAATTGCACAATCAATAATAAATAATCATTTGTCATTTATGATGTCCCTCCTACATGTTTCGGCCTTTATACAAAGGAATACGAATATAGCAAATTCTGTCAATGATGTGCATGTGTAGAATTAAAATAAAATATTATCAATTAAAATTTCTAAAAATGTTTGAAACATAAATCAATTACAAATGTTTTGCATTTCTTGATGACAGTTTTATCTTTCATTGCCGGCAAACACCTATATAAACTTTTGTCAGCTTCGTTTGACGGGAGTCCCAGTATTGCAGGCTGACGTTCACGCCAGGATTGTTTTTTATTACTGATTGTGCAATTTGTTTGATTCAATACTATATATTCAGTCTGCTGCACGGAACATGGATTACATTAAATATGAATGGGATTTTGTTTCACTTATTATAGCTGTAGTTACACAAATTACTGTAAAATTAACGCAAATGTATTATCATATATGACCAATAAATGCCATGCAAGATAGGACAACCCACTATAATCTTTTGAAAAATTGGGCAATACAACCCCAAGGACACCGCACAACATCCCAGAAGACTCAAGTCTTCAGCGGTGCCACTGCTGTGATACACTCAGTATTGTCTCGCCCCGGTGACATGACCGAGAGTTACCGTTGCTGCAGCCCTGCTGTCGCTGGAACAGCTCCTCCAGTTCTGCGGCAGTGATGCGACTTGAGGTGGGACGCGCCCTTATGGAGGCCGTACGAGGCTGCAACGGGGTGCCGCAGCCCCCAGTACCCTGTCCCTGTTGGTGATGGATCGATTCAGCCGAGTTGCTGTTAGTGGTCCCCGCTGACCCACCGACCAAACCATCTGTCTCCTCATCATCCCTTTCCTCCTTTTCTCCACCACCTTCTGGAATGGAAGACCCAAACTATGCATCAGTAACTGCATAAACCACTGACAGTTTATACAAGTTCAGAGGCTGGGTAACTTCAGAGGAAGCATTTGTACACGATCACAAATGCTGACTTAGAAACAGATGTGCAGCATATTCAAGGTGTTATGACTGCAAATATATGCAAGCACTGAACACAACTGAACACAACCATGTTGAACATCAACCTGACGGTCAAAACCTATTCAGTTGGGCCAAATACATAAAGGTACTCCCAACCTCTGGACAACTAATGACACTTAAACTAGCGTCATATAGTCATTTTCATTACTGTACTAACTCTTCAGATCAACCAGCCTCCAGTCCAGTAGAAGTCAGCGATTTTCAAATCACAAGATTAAAACCAACATATGCACTGTATTTTCATACACAGAGTCAATTGACCCTACATATGTTTTGGCTTCAAGAAGCCATCATCAGGGGTCCCAAGTTTACACGTACTACACATCCATTAGTTCATCTAATAAGTCTCTTGTATCACACATAATACCAGTATTTAAGCATATAGAATCCTGGGAATAGTTGCGTATTTATGCTATATGGCTATATATATAAAAGGTTAAAAAGTTTTTAAGATTACATTTATGTGTGTTGGTTTGAAATTCATGACAGTCTTGTCTTTAGTGTACGGAATATCCAAGTAAAGTTGAGCATATCCTGTAAAATATGAGCAGATATCAGCATCGTAGTACTTTATATCAGGCACGGTATAAAGAATATTTATAGAGAGAAAGGAGCTATTCCCAGGATTCTATATGCTTAAATACTGGTATTATGTGTGATACAAGAGACTTATTAGATGAACTAATGGATGTGTAGTACGTGTAAACTTGGGACCGCCTGATGATGACTTCTTGAAGCCAAAACATATGTAGGGCCAATTGACTCTGTGTATGAAAATACAGTGCATATGTTGGTTTCAGTCTTGTGATTTGTTATCATGATGCACGGTGAATATAATGTGAAAGTCAGGGATTTTATTTGCCTCACTGCCAATAACTATTCAGATCAGTTGGCTTCCTGGCCAGTAGCTATCAAGGTTGGATTCTCCTCACCACCACTACATTTTCAAATCAACTACAAGCAGAATGTTTTACCTTGTTCCCTGATCACTAAGTCATAATGAAAGTATTCATGCATATAAACCCTGCACTGGCTAAGAATTCAGTGCCTGCTTTTACCCCAGCAATTCAACTTACTTCATTCCATAGAGGGGTCCTGCTCTAAGGAGGTTCCACAGGTCTGCAAATATTCCATTACAGACAATGGAGTTTATCTTGAAATATCAGCAATTTGTCTCTGAATAATATCCTCCATTATTTGAAAAAAAAAATGTGGACTGCTCACATGAATACTGCCCTTCAGTATCCCCAACAAATTATTATTGCATAAATTCAAATCTGATTATGTATGAGGCGACAGTCTGAGAGTTATCAACCACTTGCCATATACCTTTTCTACAGCAAGTCATCTACAGATCTGCTGTGTGAGCAGTGGTATTCACCTGCTTCAAGTGACCGTACATTTTCTTTCACCTGTGAAGTTCCCGAAGAAAGGCTTCAGTTCACAGATTTGAAGGGATGGAATTTACTGCTGCTTCCACAGCACCTCCCCCCCCCCCCCCACACAAAAATCAGGGGCCCTACAAGCACACTGCAAATCAGACTGCAAATTTCACGTTGATACAAAGGAAATTCATAAATTGTATGGGTATTTTTGGAAAAGGAATACACACTTGATTCTCAACGTTCGTAATGAATCAAGAACAGTGGAATCCATTTTAAATGTAAGACACTTACTTGGTTTTAAGTAATAAAACATAAAATAACCTTAAAACACATAAAAACCTTCAAAGTTTATTGTTAATAAAATACAAATACATTATGAAGCACAAAAGACATTAAATTATTGAAGGGAAGTCTCATTCTATAAAGTATGAAAGCAGTTAACCTCACTTAAACAAGGACACAGCTTGACTGAGCTGACAGTGATCTGTGCAACAGCATGAAAGAGCAAAAAGAAACCTCGCCAGCCACACTGCCTCATCCTGATTCATCAGAACCAGTGACAAAAGGTCAGAACAATGTTATTAAAGTGGGTGATTACAAATGGTTGAAATCCTGAACATCGAGCCTCTACTGAACAGTGTTCAGACTGTTAGGTTTTCACACAGTACAAGCCATGCCTTGTCTGGAAATGTGATTTATGGATCAAGAAATCCACTCGTTACTGAATGCTGCAGCCACCTGCAAGATGATCTTCTTACTCCCCAGTCTGGAGGAGGGTTCTTGTACAGCCCTAATTTGTGCTGCCATAGTTTTAAAAGTTTTGGTGCTGTGTACGATGCAGCTCTTGACACTATACTTTGAAACGCCAATTGATTCAAATCTTTTTGGAGCTTCCTTCCACTCAAGCACCAGTTTTGTCAAATTCATAAGGCTAAAACACAATGTTGTCATATTTTCTTTTTTTCCCCGGCCTCAACCTGTCATCATTACAGATTAGTCCATTCTTGTGCATTTTGTTCTTTCACATGGCACTGGTGGTGAGACATTTCTTTCTCAAAACTTTTGGAGACTTTTTAAAATTATGCATCATCTACAAAAATACTCTGTGTTCTACTGGATACGTTTCACAAGCAGACTAAGACCACTTGCACACAGAACTAATAGAATATGACTAAGTACCTGTAACTTCACTCAGGTTCCAGCACTGATAACACAGCACGATCTTGCCAAATAACAAGCATACTGAAGCTAAAACTTCGTTCCAAAGCTAACAAGCAGGAAAAACTTGTTACTGTAGCTTCCCATCCAACAGATACCAAGGTTCAACTTCCCTCACTGCCCCTAACTTTCACAGTACTAGCCTTCTACCCAACAACTACCACAATCCCCTCAGATCAGCTAGCCCTCTATCCAGTAGGCAGCAAGTTTGTTTCACCCAAGAATCAAAAAGTCAGAACACAGGAACCAGCAGTGAGCAGCTTCACCCACGACACACTGCGGTATGACCTTAGTAGCACAAACAAAACATTCATACTCTACGAGGTTTATAGTGTAATACACAATTAAAATTTTGGTAGTATCAAAATCATTTTGTTATCAATAAGCATGTTCCAAAAATGACCTTCAGCGCAAATACAGCATCAACACTTTCACTGCCGGGTATTTAAATCCCCGAGGGTGTTAAATTGCCAGGGATTTATTGAATGTTAAACAACTAGTGTGTCATCTTATAAATTATAAAATATAATTACAAATAAAATTATATATAAAATGCATATATTTTTTCTAGTTGTCAGCTAGGGATTAATAAAGATGTAAAATATGTTTCCTAAAAGAACTTATTTTGTGCGTGGCCTATTTGAGGCAAAAGAGCAGAGTAAATTTTAGATGGACTGAAGTCGACGCCAGCAAATTAAAACGTAAATACTTAAATCGGCCTTGGTCGACTTTGGCAGTGAAAGTGTTAAATGAACCACAGGAATGTGGCTTACCTAGACCAGTTACCATGGACCTCGCTCTCGCTCGTCCCACACTCAGTGTTGTCTTGGGGTCTCGTCTTGGAGGCAGTGGTGCAGGAGAGCGACCTTTAAGCAACACCACAAAAGCAGTGAATTGCCAAAATAGCTTTCACTTCCTCATTTTGCACAAATATTACAATGATTCAATGTACATTTACAACCCACTTCTTTAATTTTACATTCAATATGAGTCTGATAAGCATATCATGCTCCTGTGTCTTGATAAATACTGCAGTGTAAAGGGCAAAGGTAATGTTGTACCTGTGCATAGTATGGCATAAGGGACACTGGAGTGAAGCTGACTGACAAACAGACAAGGAGGCTGTTTGTCAGTCAACAGTAAAGTACGAAGCTTGCCAGAATAAAAGCATTCATACGGAACACAAAATTTAAAAAAAAAACCACGACCTGCATGGCAAACACATATTGGTCCTCAAGTGTTTTTTAAAAACAAGCAGTTGTGACACCCCCTGAAGATGGCTTATCGATAAGCCGAAACATATGTAGGGGTTTTTATCTAATATTTTAAAGAATATTTTAGTGTTCTTTAAATAAATAAGTGCATTTAGTTGGTGTAAAACAGTATTAATGTTCAAAAATGCACGGTGATATTAGAATGACATACAAATTAGTTGAATACTAAAAGGTTCTGACGACGGTATATAACATTGTGAACCGCTTGTTTCTAGGACTTTGTCCATCATCTTTAATGTGAATAAAATATAAAATGTAAAATATAAAATAAAATATATAAAAATCTAAAATTCACGACGTTTCAGATGATGGCTCTTCTTCCGTCTTCAGGCCTACTCAGGTGGGTCCTGTTGATTGAGCTAGTCTCATTCAATATTTTACATTTTATATTTTATTCACATTAAAGTCGATGGACAAAGTCCTAGAAACAAGCGGTTCACAACAACATACAAATTAGGTTCCCATTTGTTCTAATGGTGATGAAAGAAGAACTATTGCAGATAATATGTGGTGAGGTGACATCATAAAGGCTGCAGTACATGTGTTAAAGCAAAACACATAACCTTAGTACACCTTGCAGGTACTGAAATTCGATTATCACTGACTTCAGCATTCCACACGAGACAGGTGGAACTTACCGACACTGCTGCTGCTTGAAGTATTCATCTTACGGGGCAGAGTGGCATACTGCCTGTGATTGCTTCCCCCACAACTTCCTGGCAAAAGAGTGGACGATTTAGAACACGGCACTCCCCCAGGAGCAGTGGCACCAAGCGACACTACTGTCATAGACACAAGATCCCCGGAGCACCGGATCAGGTCAACAACGTGTTCGTGCGATGCTGCTGACACGTCCTCTCCATTTATCTACACAGAATTTGGACACAAAGAACTGGAGATAAAGCTTGAATTGTCCATCAAAATGCGATATTGCCTGCATAATGTGGAAAAAATCCACACAGTCTTACTGTAAAGTGTGCAATGTACAGTACAAATCATTTAGGTCCACTATTAATAATATAGGTTCAGCTTTACAGTGATATGGTAAGCAGATGAGATACGGTTCTGGATTGAATGATAGCATATTGGCCACTGATCTGTAACTTCATTTGCTTGGGACAAGTCACTCACATGAATTATGCACCTTTATCAAATCCTCCATGTAAGAGACCAGCTACTTTAGCTGATCTGTGACTGGCTACTAATGTAGTCACTGTAACCAAACGTCACTGGTGTTCAATAATGCAGGAACTCAGAATTAGAGCTGCTAAAATTGCAACTCTTACTTGAACAGCTCACTTGACACTTGACAGAAAACTTCAACCTTGTATTCATTACGGGTTAATTATCAAACATAACAGAGTGCAAAAATATGTCAGTTCCTAAGCTGTACAGTAAGAGTTTATATGACAATGTGCCATGACATACCGTATCTCCAGATTCTTTATACCATCGACGTGCACGTTCAGTCATTCAGTACTTTATCCTTTCGCCCCTTCCCTCACCTCCTCTGACATTACACTGATTACCTGCTTTCATTAGGAATTTGACTCTGTAATTTGGGCCTGACCTGAAACCTTCTTTGAAATTATGTCTCAGGCTTCTGTTTCAAAATTACAGTTTGGACGATGGATGGCCAAGTTACCACGATCGTTGCCCGCTTCTGTGAGCAAAAAGCTATCATTTAACTTCACTGTTAGCAGCCACAACACCACAGAAGTATTTTGCTATCCCGCTGCGCCCCCCCCCCCCCCTCCAGGTATGTAGCTTTCAGTGAGTTTGCAAGTTAAATGGACATATGTGAAAGCTGACAAATCACTCCATGATGTAAGTTCATTTTGTTTCTGTGTGCTATCCTTACATGTGTGCTTGCCCCCTGACTTACGTTTTCACAGTTACCTGACATGGTTTGATTCATGTACTTATGGGGAAGCTTGATTTTGAGAGTGCGTTGAGCAAAACAGTATTCTCAATTAACTTACAAGTACAACGAGTTTAACATCTGGAACTGGGTGGGAATTACGCTACACTATGCAAATTAATGTGTTATGTTAAATATTCTTGCAGTGAAACTTAAACTAGTAACCTACATACAGTGAATTGGTTAATTAGTTTGACTATAGGGTTAATGGTGACAGTACAAAAGCACAGGACACAAGTAGTCGTACCATTAACATATGCACTCAATGTAACCAACTTTGAAATCGATCTCAGTAACACAGCATTCAGAACCTGTAGTATTATTACTGTCTTACATGAAACTGATAAAACCCTGGCTAGTTACATTACATTACACCTACCAAGATGTGCGAACTGAACCCATACTATTAATCAAAACAGTAAGAATGTTATCATAAATTATGATGGAGGTAGCCTGACCTACTGCCAAGATCAAGAATATCAGGAGCTGCACATCCACACCTTCAGCGTACAAGTGTGAGTATGGAACAACCTTAATTGGCAGACAAACTGTCACAATGTCACCCAAGTACATGACATACAGGCAAACATGGGAGTGGCATATGACACATTGTTATAGCAGCTGCAGAGGAAGGTACCCAGGACATAAGGCAATCATGGGAGTGGCATATGACACATTGTTATAGCAGCTGCAGAGGAAGGTACCCAGGACATAAGGCAATCATGGGAGTGGCATATGACACATTGTTATAGCAGTTGCAGAGGAAGGTATGCAGGACATAAGGCAAACATGGGAGTGGCATATGACACATTGTTATAGCAGTTGCAGAGGAAGGTATGCAGGACATAAGGCAAACATGGGAGCGGCATATGACACATTGTTATAGCAGCTGCAGAGGAAGGTACCCAGGACATAAGGCAATCATGGGAGTGGCATATGACACATTGTTATAGCAGTTGCAGAGGAAGGTACCCAGGACATAAGGCAATCATGGGAGTGGCATATGACACATTGTTATAGCAGTTGCAGAGGAAGGTACCCAGGACATAAGGCAATCATGGGAGTGGCATATGACACATTGTTATAGCAGTTGCAGAGGAAGGTATGCAGGACATAAGGCAAACATGGGAGCGGCATATGACACATTGTTATAGCAGTTGCAGAGGAAGGTATGCAGGACATAAGGCAAACATGGGAGTGGCATATGACACATTGTTATAGCAGCTGCAGAGGAAGGTACCCAGGACATAAGGCAAACATGGGAGCGGCATATGACACATTGTTATAGCAGCTGCAGAGGAAGGTACCCAGGACATAAGGCAAACATGGGAGTGGCATATGACACATCGTTATAGCAGCTGCAGTGGAGCGTACCCAGGACATAAGGCAATCATGGGAGCGGCATATGACACATCATTGTACCAGCGGCATGTGGAGCGTACCCAGGACATAAGGCAAACATGGTAGCGGCATATGACACATTGTTATAGCAGCGGCAGTGGAGCGTACCCAGGACATAAGGCAAACATGGGAGTGGCATATGACACATTGTTATAGCAGCTGCAGAGGAAGGTACCCAGGACATAAGGCAATCATGGGAGTGGCATATGACACATTGTTATAGCAGCTGCAGTGGAGCGTACCCAGGACATAAGGCAATCATGGGAGCGGCATATGACACATCATTGTACCAGCGGCAGTGGAGCGTACCCAGGACATAAGGCAAACATGGGAGCGGCATATGACACATTGTTATAGCAGCTGCAGTGGAGCGTACCCAGGACATAAGGCAAACATGGGAGCGGCATATGACACAATTGTTATAGCAGTTGCAGAGGAAGGTATGCAGGACATAAGGCAAACATGGGAGCAGCATATGACACATTGTTATAGCAGTTGCAGTGGAGCGTACCCAGGACATAAGGCAAACATGGGAGCGGCATATGACACATCGTTATAGCAGCTGCAGTGGAGCGTACCCAGGACATAAGGCAAACATGGGAGCGGCATATGACACATCATTGTACCAGCGGCAGTGGAGCGTACCCAGGACATAAGGCAAACATGGGAGCGGCATATGGCACATCGTTATACCAGCGGCAGTGGAGCGTACCCAGGACATAAGGCAAACATGGGAGCGGCATATGACACATTGTTATAGCAGCGGCAGTGGAGCGTACCCAGGACATAAGGCAAACATGGGAGCGGCATATGGCACATCGTTATACCAGCGGCAGTGGAGCGTACCCAGGACATAAGGCAAACATGGGAGCGGCATATGGCACATCGTTATACCAGCGGCAGTGGAGCGTACCCAGGACATAAGGCAAACATGGGAGCGGCATATGGCACATCGTTATACCAGCGGCAGTGGAGCGTACCCAGGACATAAGGCAAACATGGGAGCGGCATATGGCACATCGTTATACCAGCGGCAGTGGAGCGTACCCAGGACATAAGGCAAACATGGGAGCGGCATATGACACATTGTTATAGCAGCTGCAGTGGAGCGTACCCAGGACATAAGGCAAACATGGGAGCGGCATATGACACATTGTTATAGCAGTTGCAGTGGAGCGTACCCAGGACATAAGGCAAACATGGGAGCGGCATATGACACATCGTTATAGCAGCTGCAGTGGAGCGTACCCAGGACATAAGGCAAACATGGGAGCGGCATATGACACATCATTGTACCAGCGGCAGTGGAGCGTACCCAGGACATAAGGCAAACATGGGAGCGGCATATGGCACATCGTTATACCAGCGGCAGTGGAGCGTACCCAGGACATAAGGCAAACATGGGAGCGGCATATGACACATCATTGTACCAGCGGCAGTGGAGCGTACCCAGGACATAAGGCAAACATGGGAGCGGCATATGGCACATCGTTATACCAGCGGCAGTGGAGCGTACCCAGGACATAAGGCAAACATGGGAGCGGCATATGCACATCGTTATACCAGCGGCAGTGGAGCGTACCCAGGACATAAGGCAAACATGGGAGCGGCATATGACACATCGTTATACCAGCGGCAGTGGAGCATACCCAGGACATAAGGCAAACGATGGGAGTGGCATATGGCACATCGTTATACCAGCGGCAGTGGAGCGTACCCAGGACATAAGGCAAACATGGGAGCGGCATATGGCACATCGTTATACCAGCGGCAGTGGAGCGTACCCAGGACATAAGGCAAACATGGGAGCGGCATATGGCACATCGTTATACCAGCGGCAGTGGAGCGTACCCAGGACATAAGGCAAACATGGGAGCGGCATATGACACATCGTTATACCAGCGGCAGTGGAGCATACCCAGGACATAAGGCAAACGTGGGAGTGGCATATGACACATCGTTATAGCAGCGGCAGTGGAGCGTACCCAGGACATAAGGCAAACGTGGGAGTGGCATATGACACATCGTTATACCAGCGGCAGTGGAGCATACCCAGGACATAAGGCAAACGTGGGAGTGGCATATGACACATCGTTATACCAGCGGCAGTGGAGCATACCCAGGACATAAGGCAAACGTGGGAGTGGCATATGACACATCGTTATACCAGCGGCAGTGGAAGGTACCCAGGACATAAGGCAAACATGGGAGCGGCATATGACACATCGTTATACCAGCGGCAGTGGAGCGTACCCAGGACATAAGGCAAACATGGGAGTGGCATATGACACATTGTTATAGCAGCTGCAGAGGAAGGTACCCAGGACATAAGGCAAACATGGGAGCGGCATATGACACATCGTTATACCAGCGGCAGTGGAGCATACCCAGGACATAAGGCAAACGTGGGAGTGGCATATGACACATCGTTATACCAGCGGCAGTGGAGCGTACCCAGGACATAAGGCAAACATGGGAGCGGCATATGACACATCGTTATACCAGCGGCAGTGGAGCATACCCAGGACATAAGGCAAACGTGGGAGTGGCATATGACACATCGTTATACCAGCGGCAGTGGAGCGTACCCAGGACATAAGGCAAACATGGGAGCGGCATATGACACATCGTTATAGCAGCTGCAGAGGAAGGTACCCAGGACATAAGGCAAACATGGGAGCGGCATATGACACATCGTTATACCAGCGGCAGTGGAGCATACCCAGGACATAAGGCAAACATGGGAGCGGCATATGGCACATCGTTATACCAGCGGCAGTGGAGCATACCCAGGACATAAGGCAAACATGGGAGCGGCATATGGCACATCGTTATACCAGCGGCAGTGGAGCGTACCCAGGACATAAGGCAAACGTGGGAGCGGCATATGACACATCGTTATACCAGCGGCAGTGGAGCGTACCCAGGACATAAGGCAAACGTGGGAGCGGCATATGGCACATCGTTATAGCAGCTGCAGAGGAAGGTATGCAAATTCAGAACTTACAGCCAGCAGGTAATCCCCTTTGCGGAGTCCAGCCATGTCAGCCACTCCCCCCTGATCAACATCATCCAGGTACTGTAGCGCAGGACAGCGCTCCGATGGCTGCAACTCCATCAGTGGCGACATTGCTTTGGCTCCCCGCAGGACAAACCCAAAGCCCTTGCGAGCACGATGCAGGACCACTGTGCGTGGCTCAGCTGGCAATCTGTGACAGCAGGCATGTCCATGATAAAAAATACTGATGAGGTGCAGCATTAAGTCTAAGTAAAACAAGATGGATGTCGCAAGAAAGCACTGACAGAAAACACTGGCAACATTATAACCTTTTTTTAAAAACTGCTACGTAAAAGAATGAGATCTCATACTTCCTATGAATTTTGTGGTGACATATAATTTTCTCCAAGTATTTTTATAATTATTGACACCAGATGATAGCCTTGTAAGGACAAAACATGTTGTATATGTGATATTGAGTAACTGTAAATTAAATTTGAGTTGTGAGTGATGGTGTCTGTATTACCTTGTTTATAAAACTAAGCAACATTTAATGCCCCCCCACTCCTGACCCTCCAAATCTGGAGAAATGTTTAAGAGTTCTCATATAATAAAGGAACATTACTCATCATTTTAATGATTTTGTTCTGCATACAATATAAATACAAAACAGTTGTGCAGTTAGTGGCATGGGCTAAAGTCAGTTCAAACTGTGCAGCCACTCACAATGGAAATGCTAAATGTCAAATAAAAAACATGCTTCCCTTCCACTCCACTAGCTTGAAGAATACTTGCATGCACAAACTGATGTGTTGCCATGAAGCACAAAATGCCATGTTAACATAAAGCACAAAATGCCATGTTACCACAAAGCACAAAATGTCATGTTAACATAAAGCACAAACTGCTGTGTTGCCATGAAGCACAAAATGCCATGTTAACATAAAGCACAAAATGTCATGTTAACATAAAACACAAAATGTCATGTTACCACGAAGCACAAAATGTCATGTTAACATAAAGCACAAAATGTCATGTTAACATAAAGCACAAAATGTCATGTTACCACGAAGCACAAAATGTCATGTTAACATAAAGCACAAACTGCTGTGTTGCCATGAAGCACAAAATGTCATGTTAACATAAAGCACAAAATGTCATGTTAACATAAAGCACAAAATGTCATGTTACCACAAAGCACAAAATGTCATGTTACCATGAAGCACAAAATGTCATGTTACCATGAAGCACAAAATGCCATGTTACCATGAAGCACATAATGTCATTTTAACATAAAACACAAAATGTCATGTTACCATGAAGCACAAAATGTTGTGTTACCATGAAGCACAAAATGCCATGTTACCATGAAGCACAAAATGTCATTTTAACATAAAGCACAAAATGTCATGTTACCATGAAGCACAAAATGTTGTTACCATGAAGCACAAAATGCCATGTTACCATGAAGCACAAAATGTTGTTACCATGAAGCACAAAATGCCATGTTACCATGAAGCACAAAATGTGTTACCATGAAGCACAAAATGACATGTTACCATGAATCACAAAATGTCATGTTAACATAAAGCACAAAATGTCATGTTACCATGAAGCACAAAATGTCATGTTAACATAAAGCACAAAATGTCATGTTACCATGAAGCACAAAATGTCATGTTAACATAAAGCACAAAATGTCATGTTACCATGAAGCAGAAAATGCTGTGTTACCATGAAGCACTAACATCATTACTATTGTGACAGATGCATATAGTGAAGGGTTAAATTGTTTACTACAACCACATCAAACCACTGTAAAATAAGGGTGTAAATATGTCATTAAATGCTGCTGACTAAATAGTATCCTTGCCTGAAAATAGCAGGCCCATTTCAAAATAGCAGTCATCAGTTAATACCACCTTGATTCAAAACTCCATTTTGAATCAAGCTTGTAGCTTGTAATGAACACACTAGCTTTGATTGAAAGTAATAGGTCTACTTAAAAATAGATCTTTAATTCCACACAAACCCATCACTGTAAACTGTAGCCTTGATTGAAAACACTAGCCTTAATGCAAAACAGTAGCAAGCATTGAACAGCACAACCTTGCTTCACAATATATGCAGTTACTAGCACAGCTACAGTTCAAGCACTTATGGTCTACAACTCACTGTTTCTTAAGGCGTGGCGCAGTGGCAAAGTGCTTGTGCATGGACTCTCTGCGCCCCTGTACTCTGCTGGTTGTTTGTGAGCCCATCATTATGGAAGGCGGTGGTGCTGGTGGAGGCTGAGGAAGTACCGGGGGTGGAACCCCCTGCCGTAATCGAACCTCCTGCACACAGTGTGCGGGCAGCAATCCCGTACCCTGCCCCTGCATCACGCCTTCCAGCAGTCCGCAGTCCGTCGTCCCTGTCACTGCAGACACATTTCATAAGCGACGTATAAGGTGCGCTTCAAGCAGATGTGCTGCAAACAACTATACTCAGTTTTCACATTGTTGACACCGTGCATCTTCGTCATATTAAATTAAGTTATAGACCAACTGATGCACTTTTTAAAGTACTTTTTAAGTAGCTTTATTAAAAATGTTAAAATAGTACCCCTACACGTGTTTCGATCCTAGGATCATCGTGCACTAAAATATTTACTCTGAAGATCTGTAAATATAAATGAAAGCCTGTTCTTAACGTTCGGTTAGGTTACATTCTAACCTAATCCTACACATACACAATCACATTAGCAAAAAACCCCCTGACGATGATCCTAGGATCGAAACACGTGTAGGGGTACTATTTTAACATTTTTAATAAAGTTACTTAAAAAGTGCTTTAAAAAGTGCATCAGTTGGTCTATAACTTAATTTAACTATACTCAGGTTCACCAAAACATGATTGTTTAACTCTTCCACCTGATGTGCAGTGAATATCACTAGAAACTGAGCATAGCAATATAACCATTAGATCTGGTGTGGACAAAATATTATTATTTAGTTCCAGAAGACTGGGGCATTGCAGTATAATGACTGTCACGCAAGAATTTGATACTGCAGGTGGTTTCAGGAACGTGTGTTTAAAGGTCTTCTTGACAAAGGACTTGAAACTTATTTTTGAAGAAGTGTGGCTTACATTAAGTGGATACATACAGTCAGAACAATAAACAGTGGTCTGCAGAAAATCCTCATGGTCTTCACAACATGACATTACATGATTTATATTATTCATACCATGCATCTTCCCACAATCATTACATTAACCAACATATGCAATGAATAAAATACATTAGTAAGCTATTACAAAAAAAAAAACCCTACATGTTTCAGCACCGAGGTGCCATCATCAGCGGGCCGTTCAATACAAACGAACGTAGATCCAACACACCAATCTAGTTATTATGTCGTCTTTACAGAAATGATTAAAATATTAAGCATTAAAATTCATGTTAACACTTTAATTATTTTAATGTTTAATCATTTCTGTAAGGGCAACATAATAACTAGATTGGTGTGTTGGATCTACGTTCCTTTGTATTGAACGGCCCGCTGATGATGGCACCTCGGTGCGGAAACATGCAGCAGTTTTTATAATAGCTTACGAATGTATTTTATTCAGTGCATATGTTGGTTAATGTAATGAATGTGACATTACATGATTTCAAGGTCAGAGTATGGTTCACAGTGTTCAGAGAACAATAGGATATTTTTTTTTATGAAACAATAAGTTCTGAAAGTTATGTAACATTAATTAAAACACCCTTTATTGATTGACTGACTAAAGACAAAAACAAAATTTCCTTCAGGTCAATGTTATGGCCTACACACTAACAATTTTATGAATGTGCTCAATGAAGTTCTTGTTGGATAAAAAGTCAAGGCATGTGACTCATCTCACCACATATTTAAATGCCTCTTTCTTATATTTATGGGGGTGACTAAAACGGTAACATGTACGAGAAGAATCCTCATTCAATATGAGAACTGATAGAAAATAAGTCAACAGGAAATCTCTATTATTCCATGATATAAACACTGACATATGCCTAGACACTTTTTTTCGTCAAGATATGAGGATTTTACAGAAGCAGAAGGTCAATGTGAGGTCTGCATAGAAACAGAAGGTTATTGTGATGGTGTACGCATAGAAGCAGAACGGTAGTGTGATGTATTCACAGAAGCAAAAAGTCAGTGCCAGGTCTACATAAAAGCTGAAGGTCAGGAATTTGACATCCTACTTTGAAGTGTGGTAGGTCATAATGTACGGAAAAAATGGGCAGTGAATAACTGCTTTCTCCTACTACAACATAAAAAAAGACAGCAGTAACACTGTATGGAGACCAGACTCATGACAAACTGGAAACTCTGTACGTCATGCAAATCTAGCTTCGGTGCCACTTGTCACACCAACAGCTCTAAACAGACTGCCGTGGGACTGCAAGGTCTCTGTTACCAGAAGCTGGCATTTAACCACAAGGACCACAACACGGCCTTCTCTAATTTCTGACTTCCATGATGATTTCAAAGAAAACTCCTTTTATAAAATTCTTAATCTGCCATGTAGCCCAACCATCTTAACTTCTATCAGGACAATAACAACTGAAGCTCCTGCACAAAAATTAATTGGGAGATGACAAAATATAAACTAGCGACTAATCAAAAGGCAACAGAAGACACAGGTTCAACAGCACTGCTAACACCAAACCCTGACTGAGATCAGTACTCCATCCTCACTTCTTCTACATAACTGGTTTAAAAGTGACCTTTCTATTAGAATCCTGCATACACTTTACAAATCTGCTCCACTACAACTTCATGAATCGTACCAAGAACTGCTCACCATATTTCAGGTCTGACTGTCAAATAACCAAAGTAACACAATGAAGCAGACTGCTTACCTTCCAGAATATCGCCTTGTGTTACGCGGAGGTGCCCTGGCAGCCCTGAGCTGTAGTTCTCGAGACAGACCACAGTCATGCTGGGCATCGAGACGGAGCCCTGTGTTGTGGTGTCGCTGTTGGACGTACCGACCCCAGAGCTGTCGCTGATGATGTCACTAGTGTCTCCCAGACTCTTGTCTGCAGGCAGCGAAAAGCCACCCCTGTAGTCCACATGTCCCCCCTCACCTACGGTCACACGTGCCCCACACAGCCTCAAGAGGACATGCCTCATCATTCCTTGTGCACATGCCACAGGAGCTGAACCATGATGTTCAGAAACATACACTACTTCTTAACCCTTTCAATACTACAACCTTCAAAACATCATCTTGTATAACCTCACTCACTGTCTCTATTTTTTTTTGTCCACTATTGCCACTTACAAGGAGGTCAGAAAGGCATAACAACAGCACAATATCGATGACATAAAACACCATCTTTGTACACCAGAGGATTGTATTAAAACTTTCTTCTTACAGTGTTATTTCCGACATGTTTTGACTTATGCTCGGCCATCATCAGGGAAATCATTCCTACACACAATGGGAATTACTGCTGGCTTTAAATTTTTACCATACACGTGTTAACGATGGGACAGTCTGTAAATTCTTGTGATTAAAAGTTACAATTGGTTCAGTATATGAAACAACTTAATGTTAGAACTACATCAAGATAAATTTTTATAATGTTTAATGTAACATATTATTTAGAGGTGAAACAGCACACCATTCAAATCTGCATACAGACTGAGGTTAATATCCAACAATCCAAGTAATTCTCAGAACATACTGCAATTATATGCTTTAAACAATAAAAATATTTTAAATTTATCTTAAAACAGTCCCCTAACATTAAGTTGTTCCCTACAGTGAACCAACTGCAACTCTTGAACGTAAAAACTTATAGAATACTCCATGGTTAATGAACGTATAATACAAACATACAGCCAGCAGTCACTTCTCCACAACATACATAAACAATTTCCCTGACGATGGCAAAGCACAGGCTGAAACATGTAAGACATAAAATTGTAAAGCAATAAAGGAAGGTGTGACAGAACCCTCTACTATACAGTAATGCTGTTTTACTGACTCACAGCCAAGTCTGTGCACAGTAAATATAGGCATATTTTCATTATAACAGGCATTAAAACAAATGCTACACAGTTTTTGACATACCGAGGCCAACAGATTGGATAGCCCATGTATGTATTTGACTGACATTGAAAGGGTTAAAACATTCTCACCTCTCCTGCTGACTGTGCTATGGGATTAAACAAGCCAGATAATGCCACATCACTACTTAGTACAGCTTAGCTCTTTCATGCCCTGTGATCAGTGCCAGACAAATCAATTTGCACCTCAACAGATTACGTTAAATCACATTTATCCCCTTGGTGGTGATGGTTGTGTCACACACCCTACCTGTCATGTAGCTTGCACTGTCCTCGACGCTGCGCTGCGTTGACCCACTGCTAGTCTCACTCAGACTTGACGAGGCTGAGCTGAATGGCGGCAGCGAACGGTTCGATGGGGATGGGGAAGGTGGCATCTCCAAATTGAGGGGGTCTGAAGGCATACAGTTCAGATGTGGGGGATTTGGATGATGGCCAAAGTGATGAGGATGGGGGTGGTGATGAGGTGCCCCCCCACCCCCTGCAGTCCGACGGCGAGGGTTGTACCTGGGGGGCTCTCGAAACGGGACTGCAAACACAAGTGGGCCCGACCCCATCAGTACCCCACTCAACAAAATCATTACTTTCTACTTGAAAGATTGGACATGCATGGGAACCGTCACAGCTATTGGGGAAACACAATTTTTCTTAAAGATGCGCATCAACTCAACTGTCGACAGGTGGCAACAAGCTTTTGTTGCAGGTGCTGGATCAGGAATGTGAAACGTGGGATATTTTGAATTACTGGCAAAATCTGAAGACAAATTAATGTTGCATGTGCACATATGACTCACTGTGTTGTATGTGCACAAATGACTCACTGTGTTGTATGTGCACATATGACTCACTGTGTTGTATGTGCACAAATGACTCACTGTGTTGTATGTGCACATATGACTCACTGTGTTGTATGTGCACAAATGACTCACTGTGTTGTATGTGCACAAATGACTCACTGTTGTATGTGCACAAATGACTCACTGTGTTGTATGTGCACATATGACTCACTGTGTTGCATGTGCACATATGACTCACTGTGTTGTATGTGCACATGTGACTCACTGTGTTGTATGTGCACATATGACTCACTGTGTTGTATGTGCACAAATGACTCACTGTGTTGTATGTGCACAAATGACTCACTGTGTTGTATGTGCACATATGACTCACTGTGTTGCATGTGCACATATGACTCACTGTGTTGTATGTGCACAAATGACTCACTGTGTTGTATGTGCACATATGACTCACTGTGTTGTATGTGCACAAATGACTCACTGTGTTGTATGTGCACATATGACTCACTGTGTTGTATGTGCACAAATGACTCACTGTGTTGTATGTGCACATATGACTCACTGTGTTGCATGTGCACATATGACTCACTGTGTTGTATGTGCACATATGACTCACTGTGTTGCATGTGCACATATGACTCACTGTGTTGTATGTGCACAAATGACTCACTGTGTTGTATGTGCACAAATGACTCACTGTGTTGTATGTGCACATATGACTCACTGTGTTGTATGTGCACATATGACTCACTGTGTTGTATGTACACAAATGACTCACTGTGTTGTATGTGCACAAATGACTCACTGTGTTGTATGTGCACAAATGACTCACTGTGTTGTATGTGCACAAATGACTCACTGTGTTGTATGTGCACAAATGACTCACTGCAAATAAAATAGTGGCTGTTAGTTGCATGTAGTGTCCCATTCAACCATATGGAATGAAAAGCAGTGCCTGCACAAATTTATATTAAGTGATAAGCAGAGTGATCAGAGGAAGGTGTCATGGTGTACTGCGGACAGACATTCTTAGGCATTATGTAGAAAGAATTACCTTGACACTACAATTACATTATGCCAGTGCACCTCACTCAGTACAGGGATGAGACTATGGGCTCAGTGACTAGAAAATTGTGATTTTACTCTTGGCAGTACAGACATTGTTCCAGTGTGTCCATACCAGACACGGCACCCACCCACCCACCCTCCTATTCAACGGGTATGGGGATTACTACTCCGAGAGCAAAGCGGCCAGTGCCAGTCACCTCCAACTGACACCAGAATACATGTAGCTATACCTCTGTTCCCCTACACATTTTCACGGTGTGGCGGCTTACTGAAGCCCAGAAGTAACTGTACCTTTACCTCTAAATGCGGATGCATAAAACAGGCCCATTAAACTTATCACTTAACTCCATGAAGCATAGTCTTCCCCAAGAAGCTCACAGTTCCAATGCTAATAAAGAAATTAATTCTCCACATTTTAATGAACCTAAAGGTTAGTTACTGTGCTCACAACGTCCTGCCATTTGTCCCTGTCCTCAGCCAGATTAGTCCAACCCATGTCCTCCCATCCTACTTCTTTAAAATCCACTTTAACACTGTCTTCCTATCCACGCCTACGGCATCCAAATGGTCTCCTTCATTCAGGTATCCCCAGCCGAAACCTTCCATGTATTTGACAGCGTTGTTAAATAACATTAAAGTGTACCAATAACTGAACACAATGCCTACATTGCAAATACGCAATTTTTCTGAAAAGTATTTGAGTGATAGAAACTTAATTTTTTTGCTATGGTCTGCTGCAGTTTTCTACCAAATGTATGCAATGAAAATTAATAGCATGTTAAAATTTCTATTCATAATTGAAACATTCCTACATAAAACTCTGCTACCACCTGGAGCCACAAGACACACAGGAAACCTGTCACTAGTCACCAAATATGCAGCAAGGTGACAGAGGTGACAGGGCAGAAGTTACAGCTTATGTTAGCATAATATCTGTCAGGGTTGAACAAAACTGCCTTGCCAAGTTCATGTGTACATTTTCTCACATCAGAAAGATGTCTGACCCCAGAGCTGTGCTGTGGCTTTTCATCACAGACAGTTAACAATTTATATGTATATGCATATATGTATATCTTATAAATATATCAGCACATTATGATACATTTCAATACAATCAATTTTCATAGGATGTATGGAGGACACACTCAAAGCAACTAATCCTGGTAGTATGAATATTCTATCACATACGATTCTTTCACAAAATTTGTCATTTTGAAAATAATGACCACCAATCAACTCACACATGAATTATATCTTGCATTCAATTTATTTCCATCTGGTCTGGATATATGAACCATCCCAGGAATTACTTGCTGCAGGGGCAGGATTGTTGACATTAATTTGTCATAGCAGCACGAATGTTAATGTTTGTCATAGCAGTGTGATGCTTATATGTCACAGCAGGGTGATGTTTAAATGTCACAGCACCCGAAGTTTCTGTTAATTTGTCACAGCAGCACCAATGTTGATGTTTGTCATAGCAGTGTGATATTTAAATGTCACAGCACCCGAAGTTTCTGTTAATTTGTCATAGCAGCACCAATGTTGATGTTTGTCATAGCAGTGTGATGCTTATATGTCACAGCAGGGTGATGTTTAAATGTCACAGCACCCAAAGTTTCTGTTAATTTGTCATAGCAGTGTGATGCTTATATGTCACAGCAGGGTGATGTTTAAATGTCACAGCACCCAAAGTTTCTGTTAATTTGTCATAGCAGTGTGATGCTTATATGTCACAGCAGGGTGATGTTTAAATGTCACAGCACCCAAAGTTTCTGTTAATTTGTCATAGCAGCATGATGTTTAAATGTCACAGCACCCAAAGTTTCTGTTAATTTGTCATAGCAGCATGAATGTTGATGTTTGTCATAGCAGTGTGATGCTTATATGTCACAGCAGGGTGATGTTTAAATGCAACAGCACCCGAAGTTTCTGTTAATTTGTCATAGCAGCATGATGTTTAAATGTCACAGCACCCAAAGTTTCTGTTACTTTGTCATAGCAGCACGAATGTTGATGTTTGTCATAGCAGTGTGATGCTTATATGTCACAGCAGGGTGATGTTTAAATGCAACAGCACCCGAAGTTTCTGTTAATTTGTCATAGCAGCATGATGTTTAAATGTCACAGCACCCAAAGTTTCTGTTACTTTGTCATAGTAGTATGAATGTTGACGTTTGTCACAGCAGGGTGATGTTTAAATGCAACAGCACCCGAAGTTTCTGTTAATTTGTCATAGCAGCATGACGTTTAAATGTCACATCACCCGAAGTTTCTGTTAATTTGTCATATCAGCATGATGTTTAAATGTCACAGCACCCGAAGTTTCTGTTAATTTGTCATAGCAGCATGATGTTTAAATGTCACAGCACCCAAAGTTTCTGTTAATTTGTCATAGCAGCATGATGTTTAAATGTCACAGCACCCGAAGTTTCTGTTAATTTGTCATAGCAGCATGATGTTTAAATGTCACAGCACCCGAAGTTTCTGTTAATTTGTCATAGCAGCATGATGTTTAAACGTCACAGCACCCGAAATTGCTGTTAATTTGTCATAGCAGCAAGATGTTTAAATGTCACAGCACCCGAAATTGCTGTTAATTTGTCATAGCAGCATGAATGTTGATGTTTGTCACAGCAGTGTGATGTTTATTTATAGTTTTGTGCCCAGTGCATCAGTGTTAACTTCCATTCTTCTATAACAAGTACAAGTGCACAAGATGTTAATCCTTTCTGGATCAAGGCACAAACACGTGTGCCCCCTGCTCCATGTTCCTGACATGTCACAGCACATTCCTTGCCTTGCAATGCCTTAAAACCCCTGTCTCATTTCATAGGCATCATATTGACAACCAGTAACACCCAAAGCCATTATGTTCAACTACTTATCAAGAAGTACCATAAAATACATTCAGAAAATTGGCCACGAGTTTGACCTAATATAATGAATACGCAAAACATGACAGGTCACTGCATTGCATACATACTCAACTGTGAAAAGTTAATACTGATGCAGTGACATCCTCTGCTCTGCTTAATGTAGCAAAGGGCATGCGAATGAAATGGTCTCAATAACATCAGTGAATTACAGTAACAAAAAATGGACTTATCGTGGATTTGCAAGATGATATTTTGCTAATTTGTGAGTCTATTATAGTACACTGCAGGGGACAGAGTTGCCATGATCAAGACACACACAACTATGAGAAAGAGAAATTTCTGACATACCAGTGGAAGCATCTAAAATAGCAGCTGTATACACGGAACACTGAACTGCAAACCACACATTGGTGGGCATGTTGGTAATGCTGCAAAGCTGGCCCAGAAACTGAGTTGACAAAACTGGGCAGTATTGTGAGGACAGTAAAGGACGGTACAACAGCAGCCGGTACATAAAAAAAAAAGTTACTGCGCTATATTCTTTCCTTCTATCATCATCTGCATTACAAGGACGTTGAACCCAGGATTCTAACCTTCTGTGTGAGCGTATCTCAGCTATGTCCATACAAAAAGCAGAACTTCCCAGCAAACGTGAAGTAACATACAAGTGTCAAAACAGTCACTGATTCCAGACACCTAATCTTAAAATACGATGCTTAAAACAGGCAGTAGGAAACTTATTAAAGCGGTTTAAAAGCACTGTTCCAGACCAAAAACCACAATTCTCAGTGAGACGGCGCTGTATTTCACTAGAGCGCTATAATGAAGTAACATGGTGTAAATCAAGAAAAGTGTCCTTTGTGGTGAGACTGCTTGATACTCAGCTTTTATATTCATTCTGTTTCAACTGAACAGATTTGCAACACCAGATGAACCACAAAGATTGTCACAAACAGTGAACAAGACTGCAAGTGGTGTACTCTGTGATGCAGTACACAAGACTTTACCAAAGCGTCCTTTACTTTTAATATCTCGTGACTTCACAGTATGTGTGTAAATGTAATTTCACTTATGCCCATAAGGAAAGTATGACCATCCCTGTGCCAATTTATATTAAACTCACAAATGTTCAAAAGCATTGCATGCAGATGTCTTATACTAAATTCGATCAAATTTGGGCAATAAATGTGGAAAAAACAGTCAGAAATACATTTATACCTGTCAGCAGAGTATGGCCTCTCCTGCATCAAGTTTTACAAAATTCTATGCTACTCAAAACTTTTATGGATATTCCCTGAATCGAATTGTATCCACATAGGATGAAAAATGTAGAAAATATGGGAAAATTTTCAATTATGCCCTTAAATAAAGTACAGCTTTCAGACCACCATTTTTTCACAAACCTCACAATTACCCAACAGCATGAGGTGGAAATCTATACTGAATTTCACCCTAATGAATGCATACATATGGAAAGTGCTGTACCTGGCCCAACAAGCGAGACCCGAAAAAACTGCCATCTCACTGTGACTATTTAAGAGGAAACACGCTCACACAAGAAACAAAAAATCCAAATTGAATCCCCAGCCAAACAGAAAAATTATTCAAATAAACTACTATAATGCTCCACACAGGACATTCCTAGTTAAGTATCACGAAATGTGATATGTTGTCTGCTGTGTATGCAGGCACACGAGTGCTACAAACAGTTTACACCACGCACAGATACTGTTTGTTGGCACAACTGTCTCAGTTGCGTAATTCTAGGTTAGTGAAAAAGCAAGGCAAGCACGACATCCTGTTAGTAAGCACAAACTACTGTTACTTGGACCTACACAACCATCACCACCAAACCAACCCAAAACACAATCACAAACACAACTTTACCAGGTCTCAAATACCAACTTTACTCACAGATACAAACAATCTGGATTTGCAGTAACAATTTAACTGATCTGAGGGTATTATTTGCTGACCTGTAGGAGTGCAATATAAATAATGTCAGCTATCAGCAATTACAACAATGCACAATAAAATCTTCTTTGGTGATAAGTCACTCCAAACCAGAATAGAAGTACATAGTTTCACAGACCTTCTCGGAGTGCAATATAAGGAACTGATGACATTATTTCCTGATTACCGAGAATCAAAAGTTTTCCAAAATGCCGAACTTCTGTAGCAATTGTATGCACTTGGGTTGCATGGGAAGATCTAGGTCACTTTGGTTACCAAGAAAGTTTCAGTCACAATCAAAACCTCGCACACTGATACAATAAAATCTTCTTGTGCTGACAGCCACGTCAGGTGGTTCTAATGAAGTGATCTTTCACAGCCCGACTACGTCTCAATCAGCAGTGTTCTGATATGACTACCTGGATTACACCGAGATTTTTTTTTTTACCGAACAGCTTGCCACACAGCGGATGACATCACTGCTGCATAGCAAACAATGATGCTGTCCACTGGCAGTGCTCAGTCTGGCCACAAAAAATACATCACGGTAGGCTGGGTGTTGCGTCACGTCAGAACCCGAATGGCAGATAGAGTCAGTCCTCGAAATGTCGACTGATTTGAACCATCCAATGCAGCCTGTCAACCCGAGATTTTACTGAATTCTGTCACTGTGGAAGTGTCAAGGTATATATTTCAAAGCAATGTCTGTTTTCACTGTACAAGGTTACTGCTGTAATTTCACCACATTCAGCTGTATTCTGACCTCCTTTATGTTCTGTCAAAAGAATTTTACAAGAATCTTCAATCAAACGAGAACACAATATTCAATATTACGAACTAAACAAATGCTAATGGATCCCAGTATGAATCCCCTGACAAAAGCAAATGGAAGCATGGAAAGGATAGAATTAAAACCTGCATGCCCTTGTGTGCATGTATTATGAGGTGTGTTTATTATTCAAGAAACAATGTGAGACACATGCACTAGATCAATCACATCAATCTGTGTTGTAATGCGAGCAAAATAAATCATGTGGCATTTAGCATCATAAGTGACACATGAGCTAGTCAGTAAACCAATGTAAGATATTAATATCATCCTCCCACTCATGTCTTTGTTTTCAGGGACACCTAATTCCTCTGAAGTAATTCATTACGACATCCAAAAATGAATTTTAAAATATTGACGCATATTACCAAAAGAATTTAACCCCTAAACCACAATGGTTGTTATAATGTTCAACTCATTTTCACAACAAACAACTTTGCATTTTGCCTACACGATACACTTCTGTGCAGGTGTGCACCCAGGGTGTGGGGGGCTGATCCTGAGGCTATATGTAATTTATGTTCGATTTTAAAAATTATGTTATAAAAATCATAGTAACATAACACTGTTTGCAACTGCATTTATATACATACAAATGTAACTGCATGTTCCATGACTCAGTCACCTAATTTAAATAACAAGGTCTAATCTTCTTGTTTTTTTTTCTAATTTCATCTAAGACATCCTAATTTTTTTATTTCATTTTTTCAAAATTCTAATGTACTGGTCATCAGCCGATTTCAGTGGCTAATTTCAGCTAAAGGGTAAATCATGTAAAATGTTTGATATCACTGTGTCTACAAAATCTGTTTTTTTTTTTTTTTAATTTATATTTGGTGGGGCTGCTGCAGCCTGGCAGCCCTCCCGTTGGGTGTGCCCCTGTTTCTGTGTTTCGTAACATTCTTAGATTAAATACAGCTTATTTTCCTAAACAGTATAATTGGACAGGTCACTTTCATGAAGATGCAGCATATATTCTGTGAGTTAGGAACTGGATTTTAAAATAAAATTTAGATGAATTTCAGGCCTCAACGGTATGCAGATGGAAAACCTTAATCTGATACATGCATCCCAATGTGAAACCTGGTAAGGCAAGACAAATAAGACAGAAGAGGTGTGTGTGTGTGTGTGTCCCAGGGGCAAGTGCAATTAACTGCAGTGCCCATGGAGCAACACTGTACTTACCAGGAAGTGAGGTGCTTGTGCATGCATAGAACCTAACACACCAACTCACCAACATCCTCAGGACGGTGATTCTGTATGACTTCAGCAAGCTCCAGGTTGCCAGCAATCACTGCCACCTGGTACGGTGTCTGGTTTGCGTAGTTTAGTGCATCACGTTCGCACCCACGGAACAGAAGCAGACGTGCGCAGCTCTCTTGGCTGTTCACAGCACAGACGTGCAGTGGGGTGTTACCAGACGCATTGCGCGCATTCATGTCTGCTCCATAGAACAACAGGTGCTCAAGGTGCTGCACCAGTCCATTCCGACACGCCTGCGCACAAAACTCTGCTTAGTAACTTGTTGTGCCATAAATGCAGATACAGTGGAGGAACTTTACATCATTCATACCATGTGCGTCTGGGTTATGAAATGATGCTGTAGCCTGGTATTCTACACCTATCTCCAGGATACCCTGGACGTGGAGGCAGTATGCTCTTCTGAAACGCAGCAACTCACCTACTGGACTACAACAGTGTCATTACCCTGACCACTACATGCATCTTCACCACCATCAAAATTTAAACTCTTACAGTGTCATATCCAATATATTGACTAGCCAGTTATGTCACCTCTTTAGTTTCTGGCCAGTAAAGAACCTAGCCGAGATGGCAGATCTACTCTGTATGTGAGGCAGTAAGGGCAGGATTTCTGTTTTGTTCTGTTTGCCAACCCACTATCGCTGTCTCTCTACAAGATACTCATTCCTAGCCTTCTGCTTGAAAATTTCACTGGCCAAGACTAAAAGACAAACTACAACTACAAAGAACTAACCATGTGAGTGGTAACAAATTAAACAACTATCTTGTAACAGATGCCTCACGACCACCACTATACTAGCCAATTATTGGATGGTCACACGTTTCGTTAACTGTAATTTTACTATCATTTCCTCCCCTGCGATGTACTCCACTAACTTGCTGGTTTTAAAGAGATATCCCCAACAAAACAGGCAATCTTTTTTTTTTATCTGTCTTACCTTAGCTTCATGTTCAACTGACCCATAACATCTGTTACTTAACTGCCGGTACCATAATGGAAATTCATGCTAAAGTTCAGCACCAAGCGAGCCCAATAACTAACAGTAACTCAATGTAACAGGATCTTCTTCAGCAGTCACTACACTTGCCACAGCTATCAGTCAGTGCAGCCATTATTGTGTGTTCTTTGCACAATGCACAAAAAGTAATGCATACAGCAATGTTTACATCTGTCTGTCCAGCTGTGTTGATCCGTCTGTCCATCCACATTTCAGCCCAAGAATCATTGGATGGATCACATTAATCAACATGAGTAATTGTCAATAATTTATGAAAACAATTACCAGCAAGGTACAACAATCATAAAATGTTTCCATCACAACGACTATTATCAAGGGTAGAATCATACACAACACGACTACTGCAAGATTACATCATAAGACATAATAACTACAGCATGTACGTACAGTCAGGTCCCTGAGCACAGCGGCCACCATGAGAGCTTTGTCGCATAGGAAGCCTGCATCGGCCAGGAATTTACAGTCCATTTTTTCCCTTACGATTCAACTTGCTAACCTCCATTTTCTAAGCGGGCCTCACACCTGGTGAAAATACTTTGAGACATGACAGAGCTTGTCTTCAAATATCAATAATTTCTCATTGAATATTATGTTTCAGTTCTTGCAAAAGATGTCGATCAGTCACACAACTCTTTCTCTTAGTGTCCCACACAATAATAATGACATGCTTTCAAATCTGGTGATATACGAGGCCACAATCTGCGTGCTATCAACTGTTCACTGAATACCTCTTCCAGTGATGTCACTGGCAAGTTAACTGTGTGGGCTCTGACATTGTCCTGTATACTGTAATGATACTCTGACTTCTTCTGTCAATTCTTAGAATAACAGTGTCAGAATTAAGTGAATGTGATGTGGAAACTTACTGTTTCTTCTAAAAACATGGGCCGTGATTTTTGACACACTCACTACACACCAGACTCTACTTTAATGTCATACAAATAACTTCACAAACTGTACGGGGACTTTCACAAAACCAGTATCTGTTACTCTGGCTGTTTACAATCCCATTTAATATAAACTACACATCATCCAAGACAACCGTAAGTTCCAGATCACGACATCCATATGCTACAATTCTTGAAACCGCCTGCAACACTAGCTTCTTGCTTCCCAATCCAGAAGAATGAGCTGTTGAATGGCTCTAACTTTACATGGTTGTAGTCTTAAGAGTTTTGTGGCCCTTGACAGAAAATGTTGAAGAGCCAACCAGTGCAACAATTTTCTGGGGCTTCTTGCAATATCATCCAATTTACCTTCAGATAAAACATAATGTTTTCATTTTGTCTGACACTGAATCTGTCATTCAAAACTTTTTTCCACTACCCCTTATATTGTTCATTTACACAGCACTATTGATGCAGTGTATTTTTTACAGAACTTCCTGTGACGTTTTCTGCGTAATGCATACTTTGAAAATTACTGCACATGAACACTCATTGCACCATACAATACATTGCAAACATACACTGTCCACTCACTGCCTGTCAGTCAGAACAAGACAGTGTGTGGGCTCAGTCCCTTAGCAAGCTGACATCACAGTTTCCTATGCCCAGGGACAAGATTAGAGATTCTCTCTGTATGTAAATACAATACATACACACAGAAAGTAGTCAATAAACTACTTTTAAATACCTTTCAAAACTGCTAACTGTCCTTTACTAGCTCATAAAGTTATTATGTGCATACAGCCTTGTTCGTTATTTATCAGAATGGTTGTAACAGCTGTGCCATAATTAATTCTGCAGTCCATCTCATGCAAAAGTTATCAATATGTGATCTTCTATGTTACTTTACTGGTCCCCATCATATACACTGTCCCAATTTCTTAATCTAGAATTTAATCTGCACTTTTATTTTAAGTCAGGTAAAACCTTATGCATAACTAAAAATTTTGTAATTTTATTTCACAACAATTTCAGATAACTATGTTCAATTTATGCATACATCTTTGTAGGCACTGAGTTCCATCTCTGTCCCTGCTTACCGTCCATAACTCAAGATCATTCCACATCTTTAGAGCAGTTGTTATTTGGACAAAGACAGAGGGACAGACAGATCAATTTAACAGACCCCGCACAATGATGTAAATGCGCCTAAACGGCTGCCCTTCTGAAAGCTACGTACTCGTAAATTTGAAGTTTTAGAACCTACATTAAATGGCACTAGAGTTGCTCACATCCGAGAGGTTTGCATAACCGTAATGTTGGTGACATCAATCATACGAAATTTTAAGTATGTGTATGTGGTAATGTGCAGTGCCATGACATTCATACAAATTTTCATAATATTTCATTCGTTGTTTCCATTATTTATTAGGACAGGCAAACAAGGTTGTGTCACCTGGTGAACTTCCTGCCAGCCCTGTAGATCCTGCGCTCCAATAGCAGCCCTGTCATGTAGCAACCCCTCACACAACAAGGGGTCAGTGCGACATGTCACAGCCAAATACAGAGGAGTCAACCCTTTTGCATCTTTGTAGTTTGGAGATGCCCCAAGCTCCAGAAGAGTGGTGACAGCCTCCAAGTTGTTGCGCTCCACTGAGCGGTGCATGGCGGTAGCACCATCCCGTGTACGGTAGTCTAACAGAGCTCCCCCATTCACCAGTGCAATCAGCACCTTGCTTGGCTTCTTGATGTTTGTGGCTAGTGTCAGAGGTGTTTCTGTAAACAACAAGTACAACACCAGCCTTCAATGTTCAGATGTGCTGAACGTTCATGCTGCTGCAACATTTCAATGTACACCATAGCAGCCATGGGGTTCAAGGGGGATGTGTCTCATATGACTGTGGGTCCTTCCCATTGGATAGCACCATGCCCCACACACTCAAATTTGCTTTTAATTCTATAATTGAGTCCACTGATACTGCAGCCTCATATGTGCACGGTCTCACAACAAAATCACTACCATCCGATGATGGGCCCTCCAAAAATTAGTACTTGCTAGACCATAAGACTGCCTGTATCATGCTACTGAAATCACTGGGGTTCTATATTTGCCAGGCGGTATAATGCTACAAAGCATAAAGAATGAGGCAAAAACTTCCAGCCAGTAAGTGACTAAATATATGCGAGGAGACAGCATATAAAAAATACCTAACTTACTAGGACCATATAAATGAGAAATCTTGGTAAATTATTACACAAGATGAAATGTTAGTAGAAAAGCCAAAGGAAGGAAAAAAGACAAAGAGTTGAGGAACAGGCAAAGTATTGTACTCGAAGCCAACAGATTACAAAGCTTTAACACAGTCTTCTCGGGCCACCAGCCGTGTCAAATGGTTTAAAAAATACAATGTTTTGGGGACTGGCTCCATCCCCATCCTCAGGCAGAACCGGTATAACCCAGCACTCGTCTGTCCTGTCCCCATCCCTGAACATTGTATTTTTTTAACCATTTGACGCGGTTGATGGCCCGAGAAGACTACATTAAATCATGTCGCCACGAGAGTTTTAAAACTTATAGATTACAAAGCATTACTCCACATGATATTTACCAACATTAGGGATGTGTGCGGCAGTACACCTGGTAACCGCAGTCACTCCCCTTGTAGAACATATACATACTTGAGACTCAACACATAAATATTCAGATATTCAAACAGCACTACCATGCAGCAGTGTTCTATGTCCATTCGCCAGACAGCACAACAGTACTCACCACCTGTCTCATGACAATGAAAGTTTGGGTCAAGCCCTTTTGAGCACATCTTGGTGATTTTCTCAACCTGGCCATTGGATACATAGTCAAGCAGGCGGCGAAGATTGGCACGTGTGTGTAGAGCCTTCAACTGTTTCTCATCCCGGTTCAGCATCTTGTATACGCGCCGCTTGTACTTCAGCTGCAACAAGATAGCTCCCTTCTCATCTGACGCTGGATCAAATCTTAATGTATTTCCTCTGTCCTTCTGTATGCATACTTAAGACAGAAACACAACTCATACCACAATCAATACGTTCCCATGATCATAAAGTTACTTTTCGTTGAACGTCAAATAACTTCTGCAGTTCAAACACCTACATACAAAATTTTCCCCACATATGTACAGTAACATATTAAAAACGACCACCCCAGCCTGGCTTCACACAACACAGTACATAATTCTCCCATTTCTGGTATACATCCAGGACACCTCAATCCTTGAAAATGAAGGCAGTACTTCCTTTGAAACGTAAGGAATCACTACCCGCGCAACTCAGCACAGCAACCAGAAGAACTGAATCCTCAATATGGCACAAGTTTTCAAGTTAATATGAATTAATATTCAAAGAAAGTGCTGGAAATGTTTTCCTTCGGCTCGCAGAAGCATGTCACATCTAACAAACACGCTGAGTGAGGCAAAAGGAAGAAAGTAGCAGCAGTTGTCAGATAAGACAATGCTGCTGCATATACTGCGTACAAATCGCAGAACTGCACGCACAAACCACATACCTCCAAGTACCCAACAGGTCCACTGAACGGATAGTCCCCGAGGCGACGCTCCTCGTCCAGGAACTTGCCAGCCTTGCCATTGACAGGCGGGCAGAACAGGCCATAGTTGAAGCTCTCTTTCAGCTCCTGCAACATGAGGTCCACGAACCATATTTAATGATTCAATGTGGAAAATAAAGGCCACATAAACACCTGTTGATACATGCATGGGTTGTATAGAATTACTGACTCCCACAGCAACATCTAGCATTGGACACAGTCCTGGACCACTTCCATCACATCTCACCCTCATTCCCTAAGATCCCATTTTAATATTATCCTTACACTTCCCTTATTGTTTTCAAACTGGTAACATTATGACAGATTTACATACAGCGAAAGCCCTTTATTTTGACGTCTGATAATTTGGAAATCCTAATTATTTGCACTTGAGAGTAGTCCCAAGACCTGAAGAATTGCTTTTTACAGAAAAGAGCTTCATCAATGAAACAGGCAGATCTCAGCGACATGTTCAAAAAGGCATCCAGTAGTGTCTGTACATCAACTGTTGTGGTATCTCCTAACCCCTTGTCTCCTACTCCATCAACTTCTTCAGCTGTAAAGACTCCAGAAAGCACAGAAGAGGACCCTGACGACCCTGAACCAACAGATGAAGGAGATATCCAAATGGAAAACTCCTCTGATCAATTGTACAACACAAGCATAGGAGCAATAACAAAAAGTTGCATGTAAGAACTTAGGTCAATATAGGTACTGTCTGATAGTCTGAAACATTCAATAATTTGGCTTCTGTCCGGTCCTGTGTGAGTCGGATTAACAGAATTCTGCTGTATTCAAATTTTGGAATAACTTCTTAGTCTGTCCACCCATGCCACAAGTCATGTGCAACTTAACTTCCATGATGGCACCATCCTAACAAGCACAAGCTACTTGTACAAATAATGAAGTGAAGTAATACTCAAAACTGCTCACTTATATCACCCCTGAAGATTCAGGCATTCTGTGTGTGACACCGTGTCACTGGGCAAGTAGTTCCAAACATTTTAAAGAACTGTATTGCCTTCATCTTCAACAGTCAAACAGTCCACTGAAGACGAAGGCACTATGATCCTTTGAAGTATCAACAGCTACTGGCCCAACAACATAACCTCACATCCAGAAGACTTGAATCTTCAGCAACACTGCTGGGAGCACCTCAGGTGTTGCACTTGTCATCCCTCTTTATCTGGTACTGTATAAATAAAAACACAACATTTCCACTTTCAGTTTCCTGCTGTGTTCCAAACATAAAACATCTTAAGATATACCCTGACCAGTTCATGTGATAGCCATGGCTTTTCACATGATATGCAAATGTGGAGGACAGTCCATGCATCTGATTTAAATATATAATTACGTGAGTCAACTTTAATTTCTTAATTTGCGTGCTTCTCCTTCCTTAAACTACAGTATACTGTGATACTGACACAGTAAGCAAACATGCCACATGAACAATAAGTACTACTTGATCTGGTGCAACACTTGTAATTTACATTCTTGCCACATGATCAAAATATTGACAATATCAAACATGATAATACTGCTTGCTGTTTGGTCACTTCATGCTGCAAAAAAGCCAAATGTGTGTAGCTGACTCATATCACACACAGCAGTGCAACATCTGTTTCGGAATGTGATACTGATCGGTGGATATCAACTACACCGAGGCCACAGAAAGAAGTCTGATGGATGATGAGGATGACTGTTTGAGATTCCTCCTTTCTGCCTACTGTCGTATTCTTCTCTGGCCACTATGGCCTATGTCAACCAGCACAAGCACATCACTACAAAGATCTGTATGGACAGGATTGTTAGGTGACTGAAGGATAGTAAAGAGAATATGAATACAACATAAACACTCAACCAACAAATGCACTCTTATTATTATTAATTTTTAGATATTATATATAATCTCTAAAAATATAATAATAATAAGAGTGCATTTGTTGGTTGAGTGTTTTATGTTTCATTGATGACAATGCACGGTATGAATAATAAAAAGAAAATAGTATGAATACTTCAGGGATGATGGGGGGAAGAGCGACCCATGGGACTTGCCTCTATGGCCTCAGAACTAAGATCCAACTGAGACAAAACAGAACTACAGTAACTGCTGTCCTGAGCCTATTCAATCCAACGAACATCACCAAAACCCGCTTTAATATTATCCCCATAGAGTTTAAGTTCTCTAAATTGTCACTTTCCACAAAGCTTCCCAAACAAAATTTGATATGCATTTGTTTTCAAATAGGGCAGGATTTTGTGAACACCGTGATGAACCATGAAGTACAGCATTAGAAATTGCTAAACAAAATTAAAATGGTTAGACTGACCTTAACGTAATCAAATCTTATATCACTTCTACTCATACGGCACCTCACATGTAATGCAGTTATGTTACCAAGGAAAGCAAACTCCAATACAAATCATAATAAGCTAACGTCTCCTTTGAAGTAACGTTCAGTGACGTCCCAATCAAGCGGTGAGGGGTATCCGAGTTTCGGCTTCATGGATCCCTCGTTCCCTTGATTCCAGACCAGACTGGTTTACGTTTGAGTCCACGGGTATCTACCGATAATCATTCAACAGTCGGTCTTTAGGTCTTAACTACTCCACGGATCCCTTCGTTCACAGTTCCCACAGACCTGTCTCGTTTCAGTTCGTCAATGGTTCCTATTTCTAGCTCTAAAAATCAGCTTGGTTCGTCACTGGTTTGCTAGTTACTTGCTTGGCTGTTCACGTATTTCCCTGGAGAGTGAGGTAGACAGACAGGGTCGAGAGCTCTGTCGTCACTACAGTGGTTGGAAGTCCACAAGAACTAAACCTCACAAGAAATATACGGGTCACTTGCAAAGTGATACGTCAGCTGGCCAATTTGCACAAAATTTACTCCACCTTGGTGAAGGAAAATTATCAGTTAATCCATCCAGTAATCCTTATTAAACCTCAAAACACACACTCTCAGATCGTAAAACATACTGAGAAACTGAAAACAGCATTTTTCCGGAACATACGTCACCATTCCATGGACCACAACTAGCTTTATGGGCAAGACCATTCTTGCAACCACAGATTCATCAAATCTCGGGAACCGGGTCCAGTCGTTCAGATACGTCTCGTTCACTGCCTCCAATCTTACTTACCGCAGTTGACCGTGACACTTCTCGGCACGAATCTATTCAATTCGTTTTTATATGCATACGTATTTATCTTATAAACAACACATTCCCAATTCCTTCAACTTCGTGCATGATACACCGCACAGCTACATGATTATTTAACATGTCTACATTTTTATTGGATGCGATCAACAAACATCGATAATTGGGTCCGCTACAAAACTTTATTACCTTATATCTATTATTTATTTCGCTATAATGCAGACTAGCAAGGTCACTTGTTCCATTTCGAAAGATTTACAGTTATTCTTTCACCGGTACTACCTAATAACAATGATTTTTAAAGAAACCCGATTTGTAAAAATAAAGATTTTGTTATCAACACAGTAGCCTATACACTACCGGTACGTTCAGTTTTGTCTTTAATATCAAGCCTGTTCAACACGCACAGTACCTCGTTTGATAATTCGTCACAAAGTCTTCCCCAATTCTGTGTACTGTAGCGACATACGGAGAGTTTGCAATCTACTTTCATTTAGAGATTCTAAAACCATCCCACTTAATTTGAAACTGATTCAAATGCCGCTATCCGAAAGAAAAGTCATTCAATTTTTGAGTACGTGTTAAATTTTGTCTTCAAGTTCTTACTTCAGTGCTTCAGCTGTAATTACACACGAAAACCTGGGCCCAGCATAACTTATAAACTGATATGATTGGCGGAAGTCCGTTACAGGACGGGAGTCCGAATGAACTAATCAGTTGCGTTCACCGTCCACGGACCCCTTCGTTCACCAAATCCAATAACGGTTCACATTATTGACGGTGGCAAGGTGCGACTTTTCACTCTGCGTCCGTTTGTCCGCAGATCTATATCGGATCTAAATCAAAGTTGTCAACATTTAAGTTTCAAACATTCACATCACTAGTCTAAAAATTATGGTGTTTAAAATATGCTGCCGGGACAATGGATGAGATTAACTTTAACGACTTACACCGTGTGTCCCAGAGTTTCAAATGTTTTACCATCGCGCCACATCGAAAACAAAGTATAAACCGTTAAACTGAATTGAAGAATTGTGCCACCCACATTCAACGAGCGATTAATCGAAATCACGGTGACGTATTCCACGGCACCTCTATAACCTGACAAGCATCTATCAAAATTTGATAACAAAGTCAGTTTTCAGAACTCCGTGCGTTGTTACGTTAAGCTCCCGCTCGCAGCAGCACTGGTTCAACCCGCCGGCCGACGTTGACTTCAAGTTTCCCCATACATTCCCTGGCTCAAGCTCCGTGGTATGTCAGAGCATCTTTATCAATTCATATTCTAAGCCGCTGGGAGTAATTCATCACCTTCACGACATAATCGTCTCTCTCCTGATACTCTGTTTTCATCAACGGGACGCGAACTTTAACATAATGGCCTGGCAAGCTATGTGCTGAAGCGAAAGAAGAGGACGGCTTTAGCCGTTTAAATTAGTAAGATTAGTGCTTGCACAGGGTTTCATACCGTCTAAAAACATATTTTTCCATATATGTATGTACATAAATACTTTGTACATGTAAGGGCAGCATGGAGGGGCACGAATATAATGACCATGTTCTTAAAGTACAAAGTCTATATTGAATGTCTTAAATCTTGGCTTATTTATTTAATTAGAGAGTAGAGCTCTGGCTTCGACATGTTTCTTTCAATTTAGTAGTCCCAATGAACATAAAATTCAAAGCTATAACAGCAGGACCGAGACGCTAAGATGACCAGTCTTACAACAATTTGTTTTTTCTTCCATGCACGCCGTGTTGCTGTGATTCATACAACGTTTATTGGAAATTTCCAAATACCTTGCTAAATTTTCTAGCTTTTCCTTAGCCATACGCATTCCGACGCACATCATTGCGTCATCCTCAGTGTCGTCCTAACCAACACGTACTTGAAACCACAACACGTCCGGTAGATCAATAGTATAACCTGTCAAACGCATGCAAAACCAAAGATGGACACAAAGGATAACGTACGTGTAGGCGTCGAAACGCGCATGTCTGAGAAAAAGTTACAAAGTGCGGCAAGACAGTTGGAATTTCCAATAAACTCTGTTTACAATTTATGTTCCTGTTCTAGTAAGAATTTACGATTTCAGTGACTCAGTTCGTGCAGACCGCCCACTGATGGCAGCACAGTACTTCCTCTTAAGGACACTGCGCACTGGCACTGCGCAGTCCATACAACTGTACGTGCCAACTAAGCAATCTCTGGAATGCCAGTCCATACGTCTCTGCGTATCACTCAGCTACTCAAGATATTCCCCCACATTTTACGGAAACTGAAGATTCATTACCGTGCTCACAAGAGCCCGCCACCTGTCCCTATCCTCAGCCAGATTAACCCAGCCCCAGATCATACCATCTTATTTCTCTGAGACACATTTTAATAATATCCACCTATCTGGAAAAGCACAACCTATACTCTAAATGACTATCTGTAATCAGCACATATGCCCAGTTCGTTCCCCATCGGTGATTCAACTCTTCTTGTACAGCAACGAATTAGAAACCAGTTACCTTCTGCTGTGGAGACCCACAAGCATACTCAAGCATGTACAGTGATACCTCGGCTAACGAGTGACCCTTCCTAACGAATTTTTCGGCTAACGAAGATTTTTTTCGCTGTTTTTCGGACTCGGCTAACGAATGTTTTAGTGGATGCTCGCGCTAACATAAAGCAGCAAACATGAATGGTCGGGCCATTCCAGGAGCTTATCTTTTCCGTCTGTATGTGTGTGACAAAGAGATGAGCTGACCACATCACATAGGGGAGACCCACCAACCCGACTGGGTTGTTTACGTTCGAGATTTGGTTGAAGACAAGTGTCTGAATCACTTTAAAAACATTCTGAAAAAAAGAGAACTTCAATCAACTTTGGACAGATTTTTGACTTCTCGTTTAGCAAAGAGACAGAGGCCAGCTACTGAAGAAGAGGAGACTTACCTTGAATAAACTTTGAAAATTTGGAAGAATAATAGTAAAAACGTTGTGTACATATTTTCAGTTTAATAGTATAAAGTGTATAATATATTTTCAGTATAATAGTGTAAAGATCGTCAGTTTTTCATTCTATTTTCCATTCTCCTTCATCCAATTCGGCAGCTGTTCATCTCAGCCTTTGGTGAGTTTTTGCCCTTTTATAGTGTGCTTTTTACTATTTTATAAAACTTATCTTTAAATAGTGGGCAGCATCCAGAACGAATTAAACGATTTTCTATACAAACCTACGGGAAATCACGTTTCGGCTAACGAAGATTTCGGCTAACGAATGTGATTCCGGAACGAATTATCTTCGTTAGCCGAGGTATCACTGTATAGCGAAGTTTTGCAACTTTCCTAACCCGACACGCACAACCCCCCCCCCCCACCCCACCCCACGATATGTGGACAACGTCGCCTTTAAAATGAGCGATGCCACTCGTCTGTATTCCATGTCGTTTACAGTTACAACAACTATAAGAAAACACTCAGACAATACTACCTTGCTACCTCTGCATTAAAACGAGGTAGACGCAAATTAGCATAAGATGTTCATCTGATTACGTGACTTCGGTAACTATTTGTGATATGCTGATTAGTTATTGAAACATTTACTGCTGCCCTCCTGTGGTCAAACTTCACACTATCTATAGCTACATCGTAGCAACGATTCCATAACAGAAGATCACAAGGGCTTTGTCGAAAGGAAAATTGTATTAGCGGGACAGACATGCTATAAGCCTCACATGCTCAAAATAAATGCGCCATACAGTGAAAATATGTCCCCCCCCCCCCCCCCCCAAGTCGATTTTCTGTCCATCCACACATTTTAATGTCCCAAATCCCTTAACAGATTTAGATTAAATTTGGTTACGGAAGCATGTCGTCCTATCGCCCAGTATTTCTTAGGCGGCGCAACTAATTTCATGCAACGTGAAACTACAGTTGCATGGAACTAGCGGTGTGATTCGCGATAAAAAAAATTCGTATATCGGGTTTCAGGCAACTGTAATCTTTTGAGATTGCTCACTCTACGTATTTTGCATTTTTCTTATAGAGAATCAAAGGGTCAGATTCATGTAACTGTAGTTTCACGTTGCATAAAACTAACAGCTTGAAATCAGTTTTCTTATGTTGGTTAACACAGTGCTTAGAACTGTTCCTCTGCACTGTGCCAGTCGTTACAGTTCCTTTACTGCCACAACGTGCAGAGCAAGTTTCGTTCATCACAGGGACACTACAACATAGCATTCTTACATCACAGGGACACTACAAGGCATTCTTACATCACAGGGACACTACAAGGCATTCTTACATCACAGGGACACTACAACAAGGCATTCTTACATCACAGGGACACTACAACAAGGCATTCTTACATCACAGGGACACTACAAGGCATTCTTACATCACAGGGACACTACAAGGCATTCTTACATCACAGGGACACTACAAGGCATTCTTACATCACAGGGACACTACAACAAGGCATTCTAACATCACAGGGACACTACAACAAGGCATTCTTACATCACAGGGACACTACAACAAGGCATTCTTACATCACAGGAACACTACAACAAGGCATTCTTACATCACAGGGACACTACAAGGCATTCTTACATCACAGGGACACTACAACAAGGCATTCTTACATCACAGGGACACTACAACAAGGCATTCTTACATCACAGTGACACTACAAGGCATTCTTACATCACAGGGACACTACAACAAGACATTCTTACATCACAGGGACACTACAACAAGGCATTCTTACATCACAGGGACACTACAAGGCATTCTTACATCACAGGGACACTACAAGGCATTCTTACATCACAGAGACACTACAACAAGGCATTCTTACATCACAGGGACACTACAACAAAGCATTCTTACATCACAGGGACACTACAACAAAGCATTCTTACATCACAGGGACACTACAACAAAGCATTCTTACATCACAGGGACACTACAACAAAGCATTCTTACATCACAGGGACCACAGACTACTACAACAACAAAGCATTCTTACATCACAGGGACACTACAACAAAGCATTCTTACATCACAGGGACACTACAACAAAGCATTCTTACATCACAGGGACACTACAACAAAGCATTCTTACATCACAGGGACACTACAACAAAGCATTCTTACATCACAGGGACACTACAACAAAGCATTCTTACATCAACAGGGACACTACAACAAAGCATTCTTACATCACAGGGACACTACAACAAAGCATTCTTACATCACAGGGACACTACAACAAAGCATTCTTACATCACAGGGACACTACAACAAAGCATTCTTACATCGCAGGGACACTACAACAAAGCATTCTTACACGCAGGACACTACAACAAGGCTTCTTACTCTCTTGGGCCTCTAGACAGACCCACTGTCAAACCCTGGGCCTAGCAGCCCAACAAACTATGAATTCCTTCTTACAGCCTCCCTTCAACAACAAACACACCCCACTTCTTAAACTTGTCTTCACAAAACAGAAACTAGGCTAATGGACAAAGTCCCAAACAATTGCCTTAAACCCCCTCACCTTACTCTTCAATTACTTCAACAAAAAATTCTGCGTGCATATCTTGTGTCCCCTATCCTAGCTACACGCCCAGAAGTAAAGCGGATTTCGTTAATTTCTCAAAACGAATGGTCGGTCGGTCGGTCGGTCGGTTACCTCTGTTTGAACGCGAGCGCTGTGCAGCTGTGCCGTGTGGGCGGGCAGACAGGACGTTGCCCCAGCACGTTCAAGATCAGCTGGGAACACCAGGGTTCGTGCACTATTCCCCAAAGGGCAGGTAAAGGTAAAGGTAAACTTCATCCTATAACAGGCCATGAAGACTCAGAGGGGGAATAAACATATACTCGTAGCTCTACTCTTTCTTTAACCTTGGCGCTAGATGGCAGTGTGTTTAACAAAAATCCAGGCCCCTTTATCTCCAAGAAAGAGACCCGGTACCCATTGTACAGGAGGTTGGGTGGGCCCTAGGGCCGGTCTGCACGGGTGCGGAAAATATCGCCCCCACCGCGATTCGATCCCTGGAATATCAAGCCCGTAGCGAGTCGCTATACCGACTTTGATATACCGGCCCAAATAGCATAGGATTATATCTCTTCAAGTTTAACTGAGTTGTGCTGCATAGTGAACAGGGGATATAGCGGTCGGAACGTGAAGCTGACGTGTTACAATTCCAGTCCATGTGGCACATCACAAGCTACTCGCACTGTCACTTGTACTTTATGGCCCGTAAGACAATGTAGCAACTACACATTACACATACTGTATAATTCAAAAACTCTGGATTTTCAAACTGTTATGGTCTGAGGGGTTATGTCGTGTACTTGATAAAGTTTCAGAGCAAGTTCCTCTGAAACGTCGGTACACTTATACCAGCCTACATGGCGTCAGACACCATAAAATGGCCGTCAGAACGTAATGTCAGTCCGCGTTTTGCCCAGTCAGTACAATTACGTGTTTTGTAGGACAGTCGTAATGGCAGCTGGTCTTTGTAATGCAGACACATGTGTTTACTGTGAAGTAGGAAATTAATTACTGCGTTCTACTGAACTGAACTGGTTCGGACGGTTAGTCGTCGGCCTATAACCGCGAATGCCCGGGTTCGATTCAAGGCCAGTCCCTGCTAGCTTTGTACTGGACAAAGTGGCCCTAGGACAGGTTTCTCTCCCAGTACTTCAGTTTCCCCTGTCAGTATCATTCCACCAATCCTCCATACTCATTCATACATCTACCACCGACGCTGTATAATGTTTCTCTCCCAGTACTTCAGTTTTCCCTGTCAGTATCATTCCACCAATGCTCCATACTCATTCATACATCTACCACCGACGCTGTATAATGTTTCTCTCCCAGTACTTCAGTTTCCCCTGTCAGTATCATTCCACCAATGCTCCATACTCATTCATACATCTACCACCGACGCTGTATAATGTTTCTCTCCCAGTACTTCAGTTTCCCCTGTCAGTATCATTCCACCAATGCTCCATACTCATTCATACATCTACCACCGACGCTGTATAATGTTTCTCTCCCAGTACTTCAGTTTCCCTGTCAGTATCATTCCACCAATGCTCCATACTCATTCATACATCTACCACCAACGCTGTATAATGTTTCTCTCCCAGTACTTCAGTTTCCCCTGTCAGTATCATTCCACCAATGCTCCATACTCATTCATACATCTACCACCAACGCTGTATAATGTTTCTCTCCCAGTACTTCAGTTTCCCCTGTCAGTATCATTCCACCAATGCTCCATACTCATTCATACATCTACCACCAACGCTGTATAATGTTTCTCTACCAGTACTTCAGTTTTCCCCTGTCAGTATCATTCCACCAATGCTCCATACTCATTCATTCATCTACCACCAATACTGTATAATGTTTCTCTCCCAGTACTTCAGTTTTCCCCTGTCAGTATCATTCCACCAATGCTCCATACTCATTCATACATCTACCACCAACGCTGTATAATGTTTCTCTACCAGTACTTCAGTTTTCCCCTGTTAGTATCATTCCACCAATGCTCCATACTCATTCATTCATCTACCACCAATACTGTATAATGTTTCTCTCCCAGTACTTCAGTTTTCCCCTGTCAGTATCATTCCACCAATGCTCCATACTCATTCATACATCTACCACCAACGCTGTATAATGTTTCTCTACCAGTACTTCAGTTTTCCCCTGTTAGTATCATTCCACCAATGCTCCATACTCATTCATACATCTACCACCGACGCTGTATAATGCTTTTCTCCCAGTACTTCGGTTTTCCCCTGTCAGTATCATTCCACCAATGCTCCATACTCATTCATACATCTACCACCGACGCTGTATAATGTTTTTCTCCCAGTACTTCAGTTTTCCCCTGTCAGTATCATTCCACCAATGCTCCATACTCATTCATACATCTACCACCGACGCTGTATAATGCTTTTCTCCCAGAACTTCGGTTTTCCCCTGTCAGTATCATTCCACCAATGCTCCATACTCATTCATTCATCTACCACCGACGCTGTATAATGCTTTTCTCCCAGTACTTCGGTTTTCCCCTGTCAGTATCATTCCACCAATGCTCCATACTCATTCATTCATCTACCACCGACGCTGTATAATGCTTTTCTCCCAGTACGGTTTTCCCCTGTCAGTATCATTCCACCAATGTGTTTAAGAAGGTAACTGTCATGGCGCATTCTACATTGCTGCCAACCTGCTGGACATAAACGTGAAAAGTTTCACACTGCTGCCGAATTTCATCCGATTTAAGTTTCGTGTTCTGCTTGTTGCAACGAAACTGGTCAGAGGTCGAAAATGGCAACACGTTGGCAGTGACATTCATTCGCAGCGTTCGGAGTCGAAATAGAACTACAGTCGACCCCGCTTATAACGACATCGGTTTATACAACACCTCTTCTATGACGTCAGACATTCTGTGGTACCAATTAATTCCTCACTGTTAACCGTAACATTACTCTAATCAGTTATAACAAGATTCGTCTATTTTTTTTTCCTATGGCTCGACAGCCCCTAGGGGGCCTAGGCCTCCTCATTTTTCGAGGTTTCGCCATCACACACTTTTTAGACACACCACACTCGGCAGGACTCCTCTGTACGAGTGATCAGACCGTCGCAGAGACCTCTACCTGACAACACACAACACTCACAAGAGACAGACATCCATACCCTCGGCGGGATTCAAACCCACAATCCCAGCAAGCGAGCGGCCTTAGACCTCGCGGCCACTGGGATCGGCACACTCGTCTATAACGACACAAAAAATTCAGTCCCCTTCATAACGTTATAACCGAGTTCAGCAGTACTGGAGAAACATTACAAACTTCCTCGTCTGCATACATTCGTGGACGCAATGCAGAACTGCAAACAAAACAGCACGCAGACCACTACGAACAGCACAGTGCGTGTGCACCGGACCGCGTCATGTCGGACAACAAAGACAAACAAAATTTGCTTTTTTTAGTTTTCAGATTCTGTTCATTCCTTGAGCATGTTGAGAAACTAACTTTTGTAAAGTTTGAGCCCTCTGGATTGATTACTTTTCGACATATAGCTACTCGACTTTTTCAAAATTTGCTCAAATTCGTCACCACTTCTTCTCACAAGTACCTCCGGAAGGGTTTAAGATACAGAACTCAAAGACAGCTCATTTTAAACCTCATATTGTGCGTCTTACAGCAGCACACAATAAGTAAAGATATCTGAGATTAAAATTTTGACTTTGTTTTTCACACCTATCTCCCGAACCCAAATTCGATCTCACGGGGGGGGGGGGGGGGGGATTAAATAATATTCCTCGTTATCCCCACAAAACGCCCTTTATAGTAGAACAGATGACATTTAAAACACGCCAGAAAAGAATAAACATCTACGTGCCATTTTCGATTTCAATCAAGTTCCGTTTTGCTGGACGACACATCGTCACGCCAGGAAACAAAACGTGTTATGAGTGGCTCGCGCTTACAGCGGACGGTACGGTACTGACTCAGAACATGCACTGCTCTCGTATCGCGAAGGCATCTTCAGTCTTATGCTTTCACATGGAAGAAATAATGTCAGTTGTGTTTTAATATTATATTTCTTCCCGGTTTTCTTGCCTACTTTACTACTTTACTTTCCCCGTCCGCTATTTCCTATTCTTGTACCTTTCCGACAACAGACAACTCATTTCTTTTATGAAGGGCCCTCGCACCACAGCCTTAAGCCTTTTTGTGCAACCCAAATGAAGATGATGAGGATGAGCAGTTTTTTTTACCAATTTTTACAATAAATGGAGCACCAGTGGAATGAAATCGACAGGGGAAAACCGACAACTCGGAGAAAAACCTGTCCCAGTGCCACTTTGTCCACCAAAAATCTGACATGGACTTGACCTGGGATCGAACCCGGGCCTCCGTGGTAAGAGGCCGGCGACTAACCGCCTGAGCCATGGCACGGCCACAGACAACTCATACAAACATAGCTAAACTACCGATACTACCACGCGATATGGAATTTCCCCGGAACATTGAAGTGACAGGGGGGCGGCCCACATATCCGCCTCGCGGCCCCCAGCGCGTGCAGCATTATTTGTCTGACATGTTACAAACACCATCCCACTGTTTTAACGACTTTTTTGTTGGAAATGAAACGAGTAAGGTAGCGTTACTTATGTGATGTTGGATTCAGGATTGGGGGCGGGGGCGGGGCGGGGGCGGGGGTGGGTGGGGTGGGGTGGGGGGGGAATTAAAAATCAAAATCGAACAACTGCAATAGTACCTGCTTATTTCACTCAGTAATTAAAATGTACTGTGCAATGACGCAAGGCGCGTGATATTCGCTTTACAATGAGCACTCGTTCACATCTACACTGTCCCGGACACACTGGGTTAGGAAAAGTCGAGCGGGACAAATCTGACCAATTGTTTACATCTTGAGATTCGGTATCTCAAAATGTAACCGACTTAGAACGCTTAAAATTCACAACAGTTACAAAAACTATATTTATTTAACTATCGATCACACACAAACATTTATTTTGTACACCTTATGTTGGCGACTAGTTTCGGCTCCGAAAATGAGTTACCATCAGGCCACTAACAAGAACAGTAAACATGGGAAACTGGAGATCACAGAATGGAGATCTCCCCATTTATATATCTTCCTATATAAACGGGGAAATACCCACTTCATTATTTATAGGATTGGCCCTAAATGAAAGTTTAAATATACTTTTAGTTTACACATGCAATACGCAAAATGCATATAATGCTAAGCCTAGTTATAAATAATTGTTGTGTCAGGCCGTTAATTATTGGTGTATACATACAGTCGAGCTCGGTTAAAACGTCAAGGAGACTGGAAACTTTGTGTCGTTATAAACGAGTGTTGTTCTAACCGAGGAGTATACGGTTAACAGTGAGGAATTAATTGGTACCACAAAGTATCTGATGGTATATACGAGGTGTCGCATAAACCGATGTCGTTATAACAGGGCTGTACATAAACACAACGGGATGAACCGTACTAATGTAACAACACGGAAGAACTTGATATTCATTCCGTACATTTTCTTTTCTATGTTTATTGTCCAACAAATGTACACTTTTATTCACTATTAATTTTTTTGAAACACAGTGCTACATGTTTCGAACCTTATCCTATGTAATTTAAAATACTGAAGTCCCTGAAGATGAACCACGATAAGGTTCGAAACATGTAGCACTGTGTTACACAAAAATTAATAGTGAATAAAAGTGTACATTTGTCGGACAATAAACACAGAATACGGAAGAACTACCGTTCCAGCTGGAAGAACTACCGTTCCAGCTGGAAGAACTACCGTTCCAGCTAACTTGCTGCATATTCACATGTGTGTGTGTGTGTGTAAAGACAAGCTAAGAGGGGTAAAGCTGTCACTACGTCATCAAGACGTATGGAGGGAGTGAAGGTACAGGTACACTCATTCTTGACTTGGGCACTAAACGTGAAAGGTAACTGACCAGCTTAAATGTCACCGGGAAGGAGCCCCCAAAACCCACTGGATAATAGGCTGGAGGGGGGGGGGGGGGGCAGAGATTATTGGACGTTGTGGAAAACAAAAAAATATTTGCCCCTGGCGGGGCTCAACCCCCAAGTACCCGGTATTTCCAGCATGCAGCCTAATATTCCTAGTGAATTAACCATTTAGCATAATGCAAAGTGAAACTTCTGATCGCAGATAACTCCGTTTTGTTACTATTCATTCTCCACACAAAATTTCGTTACAATATGACAAAACTGACAACATCCTGAGGTGCAACCCTACTGCTTAAAAACCACCCAGTTGTTCAGTTTAGTAACAAAGAAAATGCACATACAAGTTCCGCACTCCTGAAGTCGATTAAAGAGTTAATCGACTGAACGGACCAATTAATCGATATTTGCTAACAGCAGTAACAATACAAGCATGCGCAACACAACACAACAGAAATAATAACAGTGCAGCTTACCCTGAACCACGTGGCCACCTACGGGAGAAGCGAACAAAAAACACAGCATTAGAACACAAACACAAATATGTATGCCTGCTACTGTGCAATGTCAGCTGATGTTAACCACGGTTACTACAATGCACCACGGTTACTACAATGTACCACGGTAACTACATGTACCAGCTGCTTTAACATTAAAACACTGAAGCTTACCCACAAATGGTATTTACGTTTCATATCTCTCACAAAAACAGCAATTATTTGTGTACAAGAAATTAACGAGTGGTCTTATTAATGGGGATACTGCGTTTTCTGTGGGGAGACGGTTTATTTGTTATTGCGTTCTTTAGCTACACCTCACGCTGGCCCTGTGGATTGTAGGCACACGGTAACATGTTGGAGGTCAGGCCAGTGCAACCCACAACACTTGCTGTTAACATCAGCCTCTGCTCCACAACAGATGTGTGCACACACACACAACCGTCTCACTGCCGCGTCGTAAGGAAAGCTTTGTTTAATGTTACAGAGTTGGCAGCACCGTTATGCTGAAAGGACAATAGCTGGTTGTTATTGTACTCGGGCCCCACTTCTGAAAAACATAGATTTCTGCGACATTTCAAAGTGCTGTGATTCTAAACTACGCATGCGCGGTTCCGCCCCAGGGACCCACGAATGCAATGCAGGATTAGTAAATACGGGGTCACGCCAGCGATGTGCGACACAAGCAGCAAACTACAGAGGGCAGTGAAGCTGGAAGCTAACACGTCACATTCCAATTGTCCATGAGTTAAACGTTCAAAGTACAGTGGTTACTGAGGACTTAAGTCTTCCGTGTCAATTTGCCCACGATTGGACTCTTTGACTCTAAAGATGAAGGCACCACGGCCTTTCGAAACGTCGGCAAACTCTCACGCAACGACAAAACGTCATGTCCAGGGGAGCCCGCAGCGAGGTTCAAGGTGCTGTACTTCCACCCCCTTCAGATTTTGGCATTTAATAATTTATTAAATCGAGCAATAAAAAATCTATACAAAAAGGACTAAATTTCGTAAAGTTCCTATAGTTTTAGTCTAGAGATTAATTAAGAATTTTAATCAAACGACAGCGAAGTTACTGTCTTGTCCAGCAACGATGGGTGTTTTTGTAAGGTGTGGATGCATTTGTAAAGTGTGGATGTTTTTGTAAGGTGTGGATGCTTTTGTAAGGTGTGGATGTTTTTGTAATGTGTGTACTTGTATTTACTGTATGTATTTTGTTTTGTATGTGTATGGGTGTTTTTGTAAGGTGTGGATGTATTTGTAAGGTATGGATGTTTTTGTAAGGTGTGGATGCTTTTGTAAGGTGTGGATGTTTTTGTAACGTGTGTACGGTGTTCTAATGTGTGTACTTGTATTTACTGTATTTATTTTGTTTTGTAATTGTGTATAGTTTGTTTTGTATTGTTATTTTTATGTATATTTATATGTCCATTTGTATTGTGTGTACTAGTGTAAGGACTACTGCCACCGGGTGAAAACATTTGTATTGTGTGTACTAGTGTAAGGACTACTGCCACCGGGTGAAAACATTTGTATTGTGTGTACTAGTGTAAGGACTATTGCCACCGGGTGAAAACATTTGTATTGTGTGTACTAGTGTAAGGACTACTGCCACCGGGTGAAAACATTTGTATTGTGTGTACTAGTGTAAGGACTACTGCCACCGGGTGAAAACATTTGTATTGTGTGTACTAGTGTAAGGACTACTGCCACCGGGTGAAAACATTTGTATTGTGTGTACTAGTGTAAGGACTACTGCCACCGGGTGAAAACATTTGTATTGTGTGTACTAGTGTAAGGACTACTGCCACCGGGTGAAAACATTTGTATTGTGTGTACTAGTGTAAGGACTACTGCCACCGGGTGAAAACATTTGTATTGTGTGTACTAGTGTAAGGACTACTGCCACCGGGTGAAAACATTTGTATTGTGTGTACTAGTGTAAGGACTACTGCCACCGGTGAAAACATTTGTATTGTGTGTACTAGTGTAAGGACTACTGCCACCGGGTGAAAACATTTGTATTGTGTGTACTAGTGTAAGGACTACTGCCACCGGGTGAAAACATTTGTATTGTGTGTACTAGTGTAAGGACTACTGCCACCGGGTGAAAACATTTGTATTGTGTGTACTAGTGTAAGGACTACTGCCACCGGGTGAAAACATTTGTATTGTGTGTACTAGTGTAAGGACTACTGCCACGGGTGAAAACATTTGTATTGTGTGTACTAGTGTAAGGACTACTGCCACGGGTGAAAACATGTGTATTGTGTGTACTAGTGTAAGGACTACTGCCACGGGTGAAAACATGTGTATTGTGTGTACTAGTGTAAGGACTACTGCCACCGGTGAAAACATTTGTATTGTGTGTACTAGTGTAAGGACTACTGCCACCGGGTGAAAACATGTGTATTGTGTGTACTAGTGTAAGGACTACTGCCACCGGGTGAAAACATTTGTATTGTGTGTACTAGTGTAAGGACTACTGCCACGGGTGAAAACATGTGTATTGTGTGTACTAGTGTAAGGACTACTGCCACCGGGTGAAAACATTTGTATTGTGTGTACTAGTGTAAGGACTACTGCCACCGGGTGAAAACATTTGTATTGTGTGTACTAGTGTAAGGACTACTGCCACCGGGTGAAAACATTTGTATTGTGTGTACTAGTGTAAGGACTACTGCCACCGGGTGAAAACATTTGTATTGTGTGTACTAGTGTAAGGACTACTGCCACCGGGTGAAAACATTTGTATTGTGTGTACTAGTGTAAGGACTACTGCCACCGGGTGAAAACATTTGTATTGTGTGTACTAGTGTAAGGACTACTGCCACCGGGTGAAAACATTTGTATTGTGTGTACTAGTGTAAGGACTACTGCCACCGGGTGAAAACATTTGTATTGTGTGTACTAGTGTAAGGACTACTGCCACCGGGTGAAAACATTTGTATTGTGTGTACTAGTGTAAGGACTACTGCCACCGGGTGAAAACATTTGTATTGTGTGTACTAGTGTAAGGACTACTGCCACCGGGTGAAAACATTTGTATTGTGTGTACTAGTGTAAGGACTACTGCCACCGGGTGAAAACATTTGTATTGTGTGTACTAGTGTAAGGACTACTGCCACCGGGTGAAAACATTTGTATTGTGTGTACTAGTGTAAGGACTACTGCCACCGGGTGAAAACATTTGTATTGTGTGTACTGTGTAAGGACTACTGCCACCGGGTGAAAACATTTGTATTGTGTGTACTAGTGTAAGGACTACTGCCACCGGGTGAAAACATTTGTATTGTGTGTACTAGTGTAAGGACTACTGCCACCGGGTGAAAACATTTGTATTGTGTGTACTAGTGTAAGGACTACTGCCACCGGGTGAAAACATTTGTATTGTGTGTACTAGTGTAAGGACTACTGCCACCGGGTGAAAACATTTGTATTGTGTGTACTGTGTAAGGACTACTGCCACCGGGTGAAAACCCAATTGCAGTAAATAAATAATAATAATAATAATAATGAAACGTCTGGTCACTTTACACGTTGGTAATGTGCACCAGCTTGAAAAAAGTCCTCCCGGAGCTCTTGGTCAAGTCCCAAAAGATTTGAATCCTCAACCACACCGCTGTGACAACCTGAAATCACGCACAGTGTATCTGTGTGTTCCGTAAGATTCTCATACTAAAAGCGGCCATGTTTGTAGACCATTTACTGACGTTGGCAGTAAATCTGAACCGCTCACATCCGCAGCATGATAATGACTAATTAACTGTAAATGACGAGGAAGGTACCGGGGTAGCTCAGTCGGTATAATGACTACGCTAGCGCTGGACGATCCGGGGTTTGAATCCCGGCAGAAGCAACATATTTTTCTCTACTCCAAATCGCCCACATCGTCTCTGGGGCTCATCCAGCATCCTCCACAATTTGTACCTGGCTTATTTCTGGAGGTAAAGCGGCCGGAGCGTGAGGTTGATCACTCACCTCCATCTAGTGCCGAGGTTAAGAATAAATGGAGCTATATATCAACACCTCCTGTGCCTTCATGGTATGCAGAGACAGAATTACCTTTCAAATGATGTGCAAGAGGCCGTGACCTGGGGCACTGTACCTCGAGGGACTGAAGAGCACCACGACAAACCGCGAGGCCTGCTGCAGCCCCAGGCTAAACTCGAAATGGAAACCCCCGAATACAAGTCAGATGCGCCACCGCTTAGCTAACTTGCTCGTTAATTGGTTCGTGTTTGTATGACGCAGTGTTCTCTGTGAGGTGTGATATCTACTTTGAAGTTTACAAGAACTCTTGGCACAAACGATTAAGCGACACCACAGCCAGATCAATCCACTAGGCCAGTAATGGCGAACCTTTATGAGACAGCATAATAAATGCTAGAACATTTTTAAGAAAAGCCCGGATCGTGCCAGTACGTTTTTGGGTTGCGATTGGGGGGGGGGGGGGGTTTTGGTGCTGGAGGAATTTTTTATATTGCGTTTATAGGCCACAAGTATTATTGTCCCTAAATTTCGTTGAAGTTAACCGACTGAAAAAAAAAATAACATTTCGTATAAACAATACGTCAGAAGCAGCAACACAAAACACGCACAAATGCCATTAGTTACAAATGTCACAATTAACACAGCCTTCACCGCGCCGACAAAGGATTAACACTTCTTTGCTGCTCTTGGCTTTAAATGACTCATTCTTACATGAAAATCTATGCTTATGTAGCAAGCTAATTCGTTCGACGTGCCACTAAGGGCACGCGCGCCATAGGTTAGTCAGCACAGCACTGTACAAGGCGAACTATGCAGTAACCTAGGGCGGTACAGTCTTCGGTCGAGGGGAGGGGAGAGTCAGGAAGCGGAAGAAAACACTTCCTTCGTAAGCAGTGAGATTGGATTGGTCGTGGGGGCACAAGCCTGAACTTCGCTATGAGCGGGCGCTGTGCGGCCGGCAGGTTACCTTGGGCAGCGCTGCCAGACACTGCTGCTTCACGTCCCACACCAACTGGTCCCTCGGGAACTGCAAGCACTTCTGCACGTTCAACTCCGGCACATGAATTCTGACCAGCAGGTACCCCTCCTCAGGGGGAGGCGCCGAGCATCCGCCTGCGTCCTCCTCCATCTGCAATGTCACAAAATAAGACATAAGAATAGATGCTATTGTGCACACAATGCAGAACTCCTGGTCACATTTCTGACTGGTCAGCAGAGCGGTTGGTGAAAGTAGGATCAAGTGATACAGCACTACACGGAGTTCACAGCCAAGCAGACGCGCACACAGAGGGGGGCTGCAGCCCGGCAGCCCCCCTCCCCCCCACACCGAAAATTAAAAAAAAAAAAATTTGTTGGCACGATATCAAATGTTTTACGCGATTTACCCTTCAGCCGACATCAGCCACTGAAATCGGCTGATGACCGGTACATTAGAATTTTGAAAAATATAACAAAAACCGTAGAATGTCTTAGATGGAATTTAAAAACCAAGAAGATTAGACATTGTGATTTAAATTAGGTGATTGAGTCATGGAACATGTAGTTATATTTGTATGTATATAAATGCAGTTACAAACAGTGTTATGTTACAGTTATATTTGTGACATTATTTTTCTAACACAGTTTTTAAAACTGAACATGATATACTCGTACAGCCTAGGGACCCCCAATGAAAAACATTTCGTCGGTGCACAGAGCACTAAGCGAAGTTTACAGTCAAGTGACAGAGCACTACGCGAAGTTTACAGTAAGTGACAGAGCACTACGCGAAGTTTACAGTAAGTGACAGAGCACTACGCGAAGTTTACAGTAAGTGACAGAGCACTACGCGAAGTTTACAGTAAGTGACAGAGCACTACGCGAAGTTTACAGTAAGTGACAGAGCACTACGCGAAGTTTACAGTAAGTGACAGAGCACTACGCGAAGTTTACAGTAAGTGACAGAGCACTACGCGAAGTTTACAGTAAGTGACAGAGCACTACGCGAAGTTTACAGTAAGTGACAGAGCACTACGCGAAGTTTACAGTAAGTGACAGAGCACTACGCGAAGTTTACAGTAAGTGACAGAGCACTACGCGAAGTTTACAGTAAGTGACAGAGCACTACGCGAAGTTTACAGTAAGTGACAGAGCACTACGCGAAGTTTACAGTCAAGTGACAGAGCACTACGCGAAGTTTACAGTCAAGTGACAGAGCACTACGCGAAGTTTACAGTAAGTGACAGAGCACTACGCGAAGTTTACAGTCAAGTGACAGAGCACTACGCGAAGTTTACAGTAAGTGACAGAGCACTACGCGAAGTTTACAGTAAGTGACAGAGCACTACGCGAAGTTTACAGTAATGACAGAGCACTACGCGAAGTTTACAGTAAGTGACAGAGCACTACGCGAAGTTTACAGTAAGTGACAGAGCACTACGCGAAGTTTACAGTAAGTGACAGAGCACTACGCGAAGTTTACAGTAAGTGACAGAGCACTACGCGAAGTTTTACAGTAAGTGACAGAGCACTACGCGAAGTTTACAGTAAGTGACAGAGCACTACGCGAAGTTTACAGTAAGTGACAGAGCACTACGCGAAGTTTACAGTAAGTGAAAGAGCACTACGCGAAGTTTACAGTAAGTGAAAGAGCACTACGCGAAGTTTCACAGTAAGTGACAGAGCACTACGCGAAGTTACAGTAAGTGACAGAGACTACGCAAATACAGTCAAGGACAGAGAACTACGCGAAGTTTACAGTCAAGTGACAGAGACTACGCGAAGTTTACAGTCAAGTGACAGAGACTACGCGAAGTTTACAGTCAAGTGACAGAGACTACGCGAAGTTTACAGTCAAGTGACAGAGACTACGCGAAGTTTACAGTCAAGTGACAGAGACTACGCGAAGTTTACAGTCAAGTGACAGAGAACTACGCGAAGTTTACAGTCAAGTGACAGAGAACTACGCGAAGTTTACAGTCAAGTGACAGAGAACTACGCGAAGTTTACAGTCAAGTGACAGAGCACTACGCGAAGTTACAGTCAAGTGACAGAGACTACGCGAAGTTTAAGTAGGACAGGATCCGAAGTGACAGTAATGACAGAGCATACGCGAAGTTTACAGTCAAGTGACAGAGAACTACGCGAAGTTTACAGTAAGTGACAGAGACAGCAAGTACGGGCAGCAGCAACATATAACCTCACAACCCCCTGCTAACCTAAAGACTGTTGAATTTAAACGGGAAATCGTTTCTGTTACGAACACCATTGACGAATATGGATCACAAAATCTGATGCGCAAACAACTTCTGAGCATGACCAGTATTTGTTTGCATATACAATAAAAGCCCGGCAACCTGAACCCCAACAGTCAACACTCCAGTGCCGAAGTCCACCAATGGGCACAATCCTAAACCACTTCCATCCACATCCAGTCTTCCTGAAGTGAATGTCATGGTATTACACTATCCCTTCAGAGTCTTGCAGGCAGGTCGAAGATGACTGGGGTAGCTCAGTCAGTATAGTGACCGACGTTTAGTCCCCGGCATCAGGAAACTACCACTTACCTCCAAGCACCGTACAGCCCACTCAGTCTCCCACCCAATGGCCTAAAGCAGCGGTATTCAACCTTTTTTGTTCACGTACCCCCAGATATAATTTCTCTTCAACTTTGTACCCCCAAAGCTGTTGGTGCATAATTCAAGTTATAGGTAGTCTATAATCTACATCTAATATAAGTTAAATAAACTGTATTAGGCAAAACGTTAGTCCCGTCCAATAGTGTTCAGTCACGTTTCAAAGCACTATGCGGAATAAAATGAAACTAGCCGCCCAGATAAGAATCGCATAAAGCAGAGAGTGAGAGAGAGAGAGAGAGAGAGAGAAAAAATGGCGCTCCCAAAACCGCATGTCCTTACGTCCGGGTCTCTTGTGGCTAAACCTAAATCTGGCCCTGATTATTCTCTTTATCATTAAATAATATATATATTTTTAAATTTTACGTACCCCCTAAGATGTCTTCGCGTACCCCCGGGGGTACGCGTACCCCAGGTTGAATACCACTGGCCTAAAGTGACTACTGACATCACAACCGAGTGGTCAGTAGATGCTGCCTAGTATTCAGGCTATCACGGGTTCAAGTCTCAATCTAGGGACCGGGCCACTCCCGGTTCTGCCCACACTCCAGCCAATTCATTATTCAGTAACCACCCCTTCTTTCAACGTGTCGTAACACTGAGAGCAATTTCAACACCCACATCAGTTGCTAGTGCTGACAGCGCAACACCGGCTGCAGGAAACACAGGAAGCAGCTCATTGTAGCCGCCTGGTCATTAGGCGAAATGAAGACCGCCGATGTAACGCAACACTTTGAACACGTCCGTACAACGTGTTGTAGCAATCAGATATTCCGAATTTTACCCACGCAGTGTTTTGAAGTGTTTCGTGTAATCCTTAAAATAAACAGCGATATTTCTTCACTAAATAGCATAACCCTCCAAAGCCCAGTGGTTACTATATGTACCACCAGGTTTAACATTCACAAATTCTACGTTCTGCCCACACAGTGTATTTATGTGTTTTGTGTGGATCTCAGAACAAACAGCGATTATTTCACTGTACAACATTAACTGACTGGTTTGTATAACTGAGACGCAGTGTGTTTACTGCGCGGTACGGACTGTATTTATGTGTTTTGTGTGGATCTCAGAACAAACAGCGATTATTTCACTGTACAACATTAACTGACTGGTTTGTATAACTGAGACGCAGTGTGTTTACTGCGCGGTACGGACTGTATTTATGTGTTTTGTGTGGATCTCAGAACAAACAGCGATTATTTCACTGTACAGCATTAACTGACTGGTTTGTATAACTGAGACGCAGTGTGTTTACTGCGCGGTACGGACTGTATTTATGTGTTTTGTGTGGATCTCAGAACAAACAGCGATTATTTCACTGTACAACATTAACTGACTGGTTTGTATAACTGAGACGGAGTGTGTTTACTGCGCGGTACGGACTGAGCCTTTAAATACAATTCAGGTTAATCTTAGTCTTTAAAGGGGGAATCAGTTGGTCTGGGAATCAGTGCCGCACGACATATGCGTTTCAGATACACTACGTAAAATCAAATTCCGTTACAGGCCCCCAGGAAATATTCCTGGTACTCATTTCTGTTTCCAATGACACCATCGGGAATCGAACCTGCCACCTGGCGGCTTGTAGCGCAGTACCTAAACCATCTGCGCCACCGCGTGCCCGCAGATACACTTCGTATTTACACTAATTTCAGCCTCCAAACAGCTAACTGTTGTTCTGTTCTGTTTCCCCTTCCAAGACAAAGCCTCCGCCTCTGCACTCACGTCAGCCTGTTTCCTTCGTCTCCATCTATGAACAGCTTCCGCAACTGTTTGCCATTCTCCTGTCTTATTCTCGTGGCAACAAAAGAGAGGTCAGGTGTGGGGCGGCTGGCGTCCCGACGCCGCAATCAATACGGCGATCTTAGGGCACCGGCTGGAAGGATTAACGTGACAGCCTCTTGAGTTTGTCTCGGTTTTCTTCAGCCCTGACACAGAGATACTCGAAGCAGGTCGCGACACTTAATACAAGTGTATACACACCAGCAACAGCCGCTTTGTGACGGTCACTGCGTCACTTCCTGTAATCTGGTTCTCTTCTGTATGTCATTCCACAAATGCTCCACAATTTTTGCAGCGCGCTGACAAGTCGGACCAGCCACATTGATGGCATTTGGGTTCGAGTCTAAATAAGCAAGTGCAGCTTACTGGGCTCGTTCGCAAAGAAAAAATTTCAAAATCGTGTCTATTGGCTTCTCCGTGTTTGTCCGATTGTAACGTACTGCCACAAAGCGACTTTTAGTAAAACATGTCACTGTGTTAAATGTTGAAAACATCAAGGGCCTATATGCATTTGTGGGCACATCTCGAAGTTGAATCACTAAATATGCATCGCAACGAAAACTGTTGTGAACAAAATTGTGTACAAGAGCGACACTGTGTGGGCAGAACGTAGAATTTGTGAATGTTAAACATGGTGGTACATATAGTAACCACTGGGCTTTAAAGATACAGTCCGTACCGCGCAGTAAACACACTCCGTCTCAGTTATACAAACCAGTCAGTTAATGTTGTACAGTGAAATAATCGCTGTTTGTTCTGAGATCCACACAAAACACATAAATACAGTCCGTACCGCGCAGTAAACACACTCCGTCTCAGTTATACAAACCAGTCAGTTAATGTTGTACAGTGAAATAATCGCTGTTTGTTCTGAGATCCACACAAAACACATAAATACAGTCCGTACCGCGCAGTAAACACACTCCGTCTCAGTTATACAAACCAGTCAGTTAATGTTGTACAGTGAAATAATCGCTGTTTGTTCTGAGATCCACACAAAACACATAAATACAGTCCGTACCGCGCAGTAAACACACTCCGTCTCAGTTATACAAACCAGTCAGTTAATGTTGTACAGTGAAATAATCGCTGTTTGTTCTGAGATCCACACAAAACACATAAATACAGTCCGTACCGCGCAGTAAACACACTCCGTCTCAGTTATACAAACCAGTCAGTTAATGCTGTACAGTGAAATAATCGCTGTTTGTTCTGAGATCCACACAAAACACATAAATACAGTCCGTACCGCGCAGTAAACACACTCCGTCTCAGTTATACAAACCAGTCAGTTAATGTTGTACAGTGAAATAATCGCTGTTTGTTCTGAGATCCACACAAAACACATAAATACAGTCCGTACCGCGCAGTAAACACACTCCGTCTCAGTTATACAAACCAGTCAGTTAATGCTGTACAGTGAAATAATCGCTGTTTGTTCTGAGATCCACACAAAACACATAAATACAGTCCGTACCGCGCAGTAAACACACTCCGTCTCAGTTATACAAACCAGTCAGTTAATGCTGTACAGTGAAATAATCGCTGTTTGTTCTGAGATCCACACAAAACACATAAATACACTGTGTGGGCAGAACGTAGAATTGTTGAATGTTAAACGTGCTGGTACATATAGTAACCACTGGGCTTTAAAGTGTAAAACAAAGGGACATAATTCGTCCAATCAGCTGCAGCGTCACTTTGTGCGCCGAATGTCCACGTGACCGCCGCTTACTGCCGCGCATGCGCAGGCTTCAGTTCGTCCGCTTGTCAACAACTTCCCGCAATTCATCGAACCCAAAGGTTCATCACCGTGTTCACAACAGCCCTATACCTATGGCAATATTCTTTCGTATTCAGGAGTTCACTGGTTCAAATCTCGGACCCGGCACTAATTATCCTTGATGACTATTTTCGTTATTTTCCTCAGTCCCTTGAGTCAAATGACCGCACGTTACCTAACGTAATGCTGCGACCAAATACAAACCCGTGCCAACTCGATATTTAACAACCACGACAATCGTCACATAACCTGAGATACTGGGAGCATCATCACTTACGTACATCATACGTAAGTGATGAAAAAGAAACACGCAGAACACTGGGTGTAATAAGCCAGAGGTATTCAACCTCTTCTGTTCGCGTACCCCCACATATAATTTCTCTTCAACTTTGTACCCCCGAAGTTGTTGGTGCATAATTCAAGTTATACATAGTCTATAATCTACATCTAAAATAAGTTAAATTAATTACATCCAAAATAATGTATTAAATAATAAGTTTTAAATGAGAGAAAGGAGAGCAAGCTATTAAATAACAAATATATTATTGTCTATCATATAAAAATTAATAAAGGAACAAAGGTATTTTAGCAAAGCAAAATTATATGCACTATGTGGAATAAAATGAAACTAGCCGCCCAGATAAGAATCGCATAAAGGAGAGAGAGAGAGAGAGAGAATGGCGCTCCCAAATCGCATGTCCTTACGTCCGGGTCTCTTGTGGCTAACCCTAAATCTGGCCCTGATTATTCTGTTTATCATGAAATAATATATTCATCTTTTTTTTTTTAATTTCACGTACCCCCTAAGATGTCTTCGCGTACCCCCGGGGGTACGCGTATCCCAGGTTGAATACCACTGTAATAAGCAACAATCTGTCGCTACGGAAGGCGCCAAATTGGCCGTGTCCGTAATGTCACACGTGTTAACTACGGAAAGTGACATCTTATCAGCGACTCTATTCAAAATGTCCGAAAATTCGGGACTACGGTCTCCAAACACGCGATTCCTTGAAACTAAACTTCTCGTTATATTTACCGTGCATTTTTGGACAATTGATTAACTCATTTCTTTATATTATATTATTATTAATTTATTTTATTATTATTAAATGCGTATTGGGGTAATCTTTTAATAAAGATATCGATGACAAAACTTGATTTGGTGCGTTTGTTGGTGTGAGTTAATCCTTGATACGTGTTTAGATAGAAATGTCGCTTAATGAAATGACGACGGGCGCATAAATTTCGCGGAATCTGGAAATCACTCTGAATGTCACAAGAAGGTACAATCGTGTTTTCCGCGAAAATGATGCGCCGATATGCTAGTTACGAACATGCGTCTAGAATTTTGCGTGTTGAAGCCGGAAGACGTGACTCATCGTGCATTCTGCAGTCAAGACGTGAGCACATCACTGCGTTGAACATTCACTACCGTGACATCGTACAGCGTGGTAGGTGGGCACCAGGTTTGTCAAGAAGCAGTCACACGCCATCGTCAGGGCCGAAGTTGAAGGTCGTACCAACCTACCAAATTATACGGCGTCATAACACAAAAACCATAACGCAGTCCTACCAACATTTTTCTTTCGGAACTTCCTGTTTTATCCGTGACACGCACGGCCGTGCACATCTTCGTCCACAAGTTTCTTTTCGCTAAGCGTGTGAGCGCGGACTAAAAATTTTGAATTCCCCCACGCGAAATTTGCAAAGCACAACTTAGTCATCCAACGTCTGCGGTGACTGTCAATGCTGGGACGTGTACCACATTGTGCTGCACAGGTAGTTGTACAGCAGCGTCTGTCCCAAAATCGAAATAAAATAAACTGTTCTTTCCTCATGTCCAACCACTCCTGCTCTCCACACGCACACACAATTTTCTTCCTTGTTTTCTTGGAAGCTGTTTGTTCACGTACTTCCCGCAAGAGTTCGGGAGATGGTACAGCGCCTGTTACTGACCCGTTAGCGCGGAGGGCCGTGTCGTTACTAGACTGGTTGGAAGCCCACGTATTTCCCGCAAGAGACATGAATTTCGTTGCCTTTTGATCATTAGTTGTATTTCCCTTGGTGGTCCACGTATTTCCCGCATGAGACATGAATTTCGTTGCCTTTTGATCATTAGTTGTATTTCCCTTGGTGGTCTACGTATTTCCCGCAAGAGACATGAATTTCGTTGCCTTTTGATCATCAGTTGTATTTCCCTTGGTGGTCCACGTATTTCCCGCAAGAGACATGAATTTCGTTGCCTTTTGATCATTAGTTGTATTTCCCTTGGTGGTCCACGTATTTCCCGCAAGAGACATAAATTTCGTTGCCTTTTGATCATTAGTTGTATTTCCCTTGGTGGTCCACGTATTTCCCGCAAGAGACATGAATTTCGTTGCCTTTTGATCATTAGTTGTATTTCCCTTGGTGGTCCACGTATTTCCGCAAGAGACATGAATTTCGTTGCCTTTTGATCATTAGTTGTATTTCCCTTGGTGGTCCACGTATTTCCCGCAAGAGACATGAATTTCGTTGCCTTTTGATCATTAGTTGTATTTCCCTTGGTGGTCCACGTATTTCCCGTAATAGCGCGGCACATTTTCTCTGTGTGGCGCTGTACACCTGTGTGTTGTTGTTGTTGATCTCGTTTGCTTACTCGAAGCGTCTTATCATCACAAAAACAACTGACCACAGTAACAGCTCTGCACTCCACCTTGCATTCGCTATGTCCATTACAAATGCCGGACGCAGTACCTTCAAGCTACATGTGTAGTGCTTCAGAATAATGTCGCGCCTCGTCGGTAATCACACGAAGGGTGTCCCCGAGCTGTAAGTGCAGAACAACTGTACATACATACATACATACATGTCCCTGCCTGTCACACCAACAACAACACACATCGTATCGACAGGCATTACATTAAATTGAACCTGTCTGCTGATGTCGGCGGACAGCGACAACGGCCCATGCAGAGAACTGGCAATCCTGTACCAACTGGTAAACAATTAAAGGTAAAACTTCACCCTGTAACAGGCCATGAAGGCCCAGAAGGGGAGTAGAGGTATAGCTGTACTCTTTCTTTAACCTCGGCGCTAGATGCTGGTGGGTGGTCAACGCCAAGCCACGCCCCGGCCGCTTTACCCCCAGGAAAGAGACCCGTTACCCATTGTAGAGCACGCTGGGTGGGCCCCAGGGCCGGTCTGGACGGTTAGGGAGGAGATAATCTGTTACTCCCACCGGGGTTCGATCCCCGGACCGTCCAGCCCGTAGCGAGTCACTATACTGACTGTATCAACTAGTACTACTCTATATAAAGTCATTTTAGACTTCCACTTGCCTGTTCTATTTTCCTATCCCCATTTGCAGTCTTCCTCCGTGAGATGGCAACGTGTGTGACAGCACGCCACTGACACGATAAACAAGCCATCACGGCGGTCGAAGTAACCTGGACGCAAACACAGTTTGCTTTCCGCACACATGGCAGCGACACACCCTCGACGATACACTCCACCAGATGGCAGGCATGTTGATTATTTGTTTACACAAAACTTTTGTTGCATGTTACATGAACCCAGTGGCTTACGGATCGGTCAGTGCGCGGTATTCCACTGCAGAAACACGAAACGCAGATGTTTGCAATACGTCACAAGTCAGTTGATGCAAACAGCACAAACAAGGAACATGACCGAACAGCACCAGCTGGAAGTCTGCCCGCAACATTCCATCGGCCTCATAACAACATACGTGAGCTTGGCTAAGACATACAAGACCGCACGGCAACACGCGTGTCGCACGAACTATGGCAGTATAAAACATAAGGACCAGACATCATCAAACAACAACACATTCACATATGTGTCACCTCACACCAGCGGTTCCCAACCTCAGGTCGCGACACGAATCAGGGTCATGGCGGGTCTGACGTAGCGCCGCGAGAGGGTTTCTAACATTTCATTTTTCGCAATGCCAATGTTTTTTTTCCCAATGTCGCAACAGCCCCTTGGGGGCCTAGGCCTCATCATTATCGAGGCTTCACGATCACACACAGTTTAGACACACCACAGTCGGTACGACTCCTCTGTACGAGTGATCAGCCCGTCGCAGAGACCTCTACCTGACAACACACAACACTCACAAGACACATACATCCATGCCCTAGGGAAACACTAAATGGTCAGCATTATTTACCTTAAGAAGAACAGTCGAACTCGGTTATAACGTCAAGAAAGGTACTGAATATTTAGTGTCGTTATAAGCGAGTGTTTTTATAACTGACGAGTGTAATGTTACGGTTAACAGTGAGGAAGTGATTGGTACCACAGAATATCTGACGTTATGTATGAGGTGTCGCATAAACCGATGTCGTTATAACCGGGTTTGACTGTATTATGTTTACGTAACTTCCGGTTTCACTTGTGCTAAAATTAGTTTGATTGTCATAATGACAACGGTAGGGTGACAGCTGAAAGATTTTGTGACCAAATTCATTTGTTAAAAATGTACAGTTCTTAAGTTTTTAGGCCCCCTGTGTTGTGGAACCACAGACATCAACTGTACCATGGAAATTCGAGTCTTACGGGTTGTTACGTGTCGTCAAGTAGTAAACAGTTACCGACGTTTCGAAGGTGGTATGAAACGTCGACAACTGTTTACTAGTCTGTAAGGCTTCACTGCCCACAAGACTTGAACCTACAGCAACACCGCTGTGAGAACCTCAAATCTCACAACTTTACTACCTTCTTCTTCGTTTCGACCTGCCCATCTTTTACATGATTCACCTGGGTGTCTTCTTCCTGTAAGGTGGTAATGGAGGGCGACCTTCCGATACCTGTCTGCCCTCCGTCCACTCCACGTGTTCTCTCCAGTTATCTTTACTATCGCTAATTTTAGCTAAAACTGAGAATATATGTAGCTACATGTAGCTATGTACTCCTGTCATATAATTTTGTTTCGTTACGTGAGCGTGCAACTGTACTTTGGCTGTATTATACACATGCATCGCCGATCCCAGTGGCCGTGCGGTCTAAGGCGTCGGTCTGCGGCCGCTCGCTTACTGGGATTGCGGGTTCGAATCCCGCCTAAGGCATGGATGTCTGTCTCTTGTGAGTGTTGTGTGTTGTCAGGTAGAGGTCTGTGCGACGGGCTGATCACTCGTCCAGAGGAGTCCTACCGACTGTGGTGTGTCTCAAATGTGTGATCTTGAAGCCTCGAAAAATGAGGCGGCCTAGGCCCCCAAGGGGCTGTTGCGCCATGAAAAAAAAAAATACACATGTATCTTCAGCCACTCTATAATTTTAGGCTGCGTGGGCTCCAGGGCCGGTTTCGTTTGGACGAGCACGGAGAAGAGAAAATCTCTGGTCTCTGCCGGGATTAGAACCCCGAAACCCCCCCCCCCCCCCCCGCTCATAGCAAGTCAATAATGTCGCAGTGTACTTGCGGGCAGAGTGTTGACGTCACAGCATATGGCAATGTTGTGCTTTACATCAAGCTTCAATTGCTGTGGATACGGCTGCAGGACAAGCAGAACGCAAGAAGTCAGCTACGCCACTGCACACACTGATACTTCTAAGTCAGCTACGCCACTGCACACACTGATACTTCTAAGTCAGCTACGCCACTGCACACACTGATACTTCTAAGTCAGCTACGCCACTGCACACACTGATACTTCTAAACATATTTCATTATTACTAATGTTTCTGCCCGTCAACTGGTGAGAGGTAAAAATCATGAAGGTCCTCATTACAAAATTGTCTCCAGTCTCCTGGTACTTCCTCCCTCTTAACACCAAACACCTTCCTCATCACCCCATTTTCAAACACCCTCAGCCTATCAACACAGTCAATTCATTACACCAACCAAACGCACTATAATATTCACATATAAGTGTTATACATGAAGCTGCTACATGTTTCGGTGCTAGTGCACCGTCCTCAGGGAGCACAGGTTGCCAAATCTAAAACCCACCGTCACTGACAGGCCACTGTTTGTATGGTTCCACAGTCTGTTGTTAACATCTCTATCGTATAAAGGTACACCCTCTATTTTAAAACACATACAGTTAAAACAGGACCAAGACATTCTACACAAGATAAATACGTTTTTTAACAGATTACAATTATAATGGTGGTGGCAACCTCTAGTGTTGTGGCATTATATGCTGACCTTAACATGTAACTCAATCCAAAGCGGATCGAGTCTCTGTGTTGTGTGGTGTCTTGTACCGGAGTCAGCAGCCTGTGTTCTTCCCTTAATGTGAGAGACCATGTTTCACGCCCATTAAAATAACAGGCAAAATTATAGTTCTGTACAGACAAGTTTGGCGGTCCCAGAGCTTTCCTATGCATGCTGACACAATCTGATATCTCAAAATCAGCTCCAGCTGACATGATACACATCTCAGAGCTTTCCTATGCATGCTGACACAATCTGATATCTCAAAATCAGCTCCAGCTGATATGATACACATCTCAGAGCTTTCCTATGCATGCTGACACAATCTGATAGCTCAAAATCAGCTCCAGCTGACATGATACACATCTCAGAGCTTTCCTATGCATGCTGACACAATCTGATAGCTCAAAATCAGCTCCAGCTGACATGATACACATCTCAGAGCTTTCCTATGCATGCTGACACAATCTGATAGCTCAAAATCAGCTCCAGCTGACATGATACACATCTCAGAGCTTTCCTATGCATGCTGACACAATCTGATACCTCAAAATCAGCTCCAGCTGACATGATACACATCTCAGAGCTTTCCTATGCATGCTGACACAATCTGCAAGCTCAATATCAGCTGCAGCTGACAAGATACACATCTCAGAGCTTTCCTATGCATGCTGACACAATCTGATAGCTCAAAATCAGCTCCAGCTGACATGATACACATCTCAGAGCTTTCCTATGCATGCTGACACAATCTGATAGCTCAAAATCAGCTCCAGCTGACATGATACACATCTCAGAGCTTTCCTAAGCATGCTGACACAATCTGATAGCTCAAAATCAGCTCCAGCTGACATGATACACATCTCAGAGCTTTCCTATGCATGCTGACACAATCTGCTAGCTCAAAATCAGCTCCAGCTGACATGATACACATCTCAGAGCTTTCCTATGCATGCTGACACAATCTGATAGCTCAAAATCAGCTCCAGCTGACATGATACACATCTCAGAGCTTTCCTATGCATGCTGACACAATCTGATATCTCAAAATCAGCTCCAGCTGACATGATACACATCTCAGAGCTTTCCTATGCATGGTGACACAATCTGATATCTCAAAATCAGCTCCAACTGACATGATACACATCTCAGAGCTTTCCTATGCATGGTGACACAATCTGATAGCTCAAAATCAGCTCCAGCTGACATGATACACATCTCATTCCGCTAGGACATCCCTACACACTTGCTGCAAACTATGTCCTTGCACGTAGACCATTTTCATCTGTATTCGTGACGCACAAGTCTTGTGGCGTCCCTTTAGCACAGTCCTCTGGCATGTGACGCCCCCTTGTGTAGCTTCGTACGAACTGCTGCCACTGCTGCACGTGTGTTTTCTGCAGTAGAGAGCCGTCACACCGTCCGCATCTCCGGGTCGCCATGACAACGGAAGGGAATGCCTTAACCCTCCGCCATGTCGCGGCATTTCAAAATCACGACTAGAGCGCGCACCCGGCGGTAAATAATGTGGAAACGAACTGACGATTTTGCAGAGTTCAATGGCGACGCCGTGTGGGTTCACGTCCGGGTCATATTATTAATCTCTTCTACTGCCAGAGAGATACGTGTGTGTGTGTGTGTGTGTCAAAGCCAGTAGCTCGGATTATGACAGGTTAATTGCGAATAATCCCCACCGAAGGTATCTCCACTTTGAGGTAGTGGTGAGGCTTGGGAGGTCAATTGATCCTGAGAGCTATACCGGCGGTAGCATAGCTACTGGCAGGGTCTCCCAAGCCGGGCAGGTCAAGGGTGATGATCCGGACAAAGAGAGGTGTCCTGGTCCTCCAGGTTGGGGGTTGAGCGTAGGGTTAACAGCCCTACCTCGTAAAAAACCAATTTGTTACGGATACTTTACCACAGCCTCGGAAGGATTTGGATAATTTGGAGATGACCCGGAGAGGTAGAAGGTTAGAGGACCTCAGAAAGCTAGGAGTCAAAGGATGGAGAAGGGAGACTGAGGACCGAGAGGAATGGAGGTATGTGGTCAAGAAGGCCGAGGCCGTACATGGGCTGTAGCGCCGACCAGAAGAAGAATTGCGAATAACTGGAAGGGATGTGGAGTTCAAGGGGGTGGACGTGGGACACTCTGAAGTAGGTAGAAACTATGGAAAACCACGGAAAGATAAAACGAAGCAGTAGTGAACTCTGCGGGCTGCAATACGTACTACAGACTGTAAGCGTTTACATGACCGGGAAACAAATCTGATGTTAAATCTGGGGCGCACAAATCTCCGGCGTCCAGTCGTCGGGGTGACTGAATTTTGCGCGGTGGCGCCCAATATTTTTGGATCCAAAGTACGGAACTTGCTTTGTGTCACCGTACCAGGAGGTTGAGGCTCCCAGATTTCTAGACAATCGGCACATGATGGTGGTAAAGTTGTCAGCCCTACGCAACGACCGTCTTTACCCACCAGGAAATATTCCTGGTACTCATTTCTGTTAGAGGCTGAGTCAAATTCAGGGCCATAGTGCGACCGGAAGGATTATGTCAATGGAAAATACCAATTACATGAGCGGGAATCGAACCCGCGACCTTCCGCCTTGTAGCGCAGTGCCTCAACCAACTGCGCCACCACGTGCCCCCGTGTCAACGTTCTGGCGCCTAGAATGTTGGAAAAATTTGTGCCCCCCTGTGTTAAATGACAGAGTAGCACGCATGACAATGCAACGACAGCCACTCATCTGCACAGTGCACTTCGTACTGCAGAGGAAACTTGCTGCGTGTCCATTTAAAGATACAAAGAGGAAAACACGGCTTTTTGTGGGCCGGGATCATACGGTACACAGATACGGTGTGGACGAGGTGCTGAAACTATGAATGACTGTGCAATGCGAAATTAACCTTTTAAAGCCCAGTGGTTACTATATGTACCACCATGTTTAACATTCACAAATTCTACGTTCTGCCCACACAGTGTATTTATGTGTTTTGTGTGGATCTGAGAACATAAATAGCGATTATTTCACTGTACAACATTAACTGACTGGTTTGTATAACTGAGACGGAGTGTGTTTACTGCGCGGTACGGACTGTATTTATGTGTTTTGTGTGGATCTCAGAACAAACAGCGATTATTTCACTGTACAACATTAACTGACTGGTTTGTATAACTGAGACGGAGTGTGTTTACTGCGCGGTACGGACTGTATTTATATGTTTTGTGTGGATCTCAGAACAAACAGCGATTATTTCACTGTACAGCATTAACTGACTGGTTTGTGTAACTGAGACGGAGTGTGTTTACTGCGCGGTACGAACTGTATCTTTATATGTACACACCTAAAGCCCAGTGGTTACTATATGTACCACCATGTTTAACATTCACAAATTCTACGTTTTGCCCACACAGTGATTTATGTGTTTTGTGTGGATCTCAGAACAAACAGCGATTATTTCACTGTACAGCATTAACTGACTGGTTTGTATAACAGACGGAGTGTGTTTACTGCACGGTACGGACTGTATTTATGTGTTTTGTGTGGATCTCAGAACAAACAGCGATTATTTCACTGTACAGCATTAACTGACTGGTTTGTATAACTGAGACGGAGTGTGTTTACTGCGCGGTACGGACTGTATTTATGTGTTTTGTGTGGATCTCAGAACAAACAGCGATTATTTCACTGTACAACATTAACTGACTGGTTTGTATAACTGAGACGGAGTGTTTACTGCGCGGTACGGACTGGGCCCTTATATAAAACAGAAATGTTTCGTCTTTAAAGGGCGAAAAAAAGATCTGTGGAGTTGAGTTCAAATGGATGCAGTTACGAATAGCATAATGGGATGGGTGAGGCATGTAGTACACATGACACATTCGAATCTGACTGTGACTGCCAACGAGGAGGACAGCTCGATCTAAGGGATCCACCAGCTTCCTTGTCTGGAGTCGAAAGCACAGCCAGCTTCCGAAACGTCGTTCTTCATTAAAAAAATACACGACGGACAAAGTCTCCAAAAATATAAGATCGTGTCAGTGATACGAAACTTTGCTCGGGCATCCCGAAAGGACGAGACAGTCTACAACAGTAGTTGGGAGGATAATATTAAAACGAGATGCAGGATGGACACACGTGTCTCTGTGGTTACCGTACAGGGAAAGGAATTTCTTAAGTAGAAAAGCAACTAGCAGCTTCTCAAGAACGGCTTTACTCCGTGGATAGCTGGATTTTGTGTCTCTGGCGACGAACAGGAGTGTCTGCTGACTGCAGTGTGCCTCTCTATCGATCGGAAGGCACTGGACACAGTGAGTCAGCAAGGTCAGCGCCCTGTCTGTGAGCCTGTGTGAACTGCAGAGCTGTGATACACGTTCACAACAACAGCAGGTATTTGCGAGGTGTCCTTAACCCTCCACAGCAGGGCACCACCCACACTAGCGTCTAAAACACGGCGCATTGCCCACACAGTGCGCCTGTGTGAGAAATGGCGTCTGTCCCGGTCCTTGTAAAGTGAGACAAAGTGGAGTTAAGTAAAGGAAGAAGGTCTTGTCCCTGTCCACGACATGAAGGCATGGGAGGTAGAGGTATAGCTCCACCCATTTTAACCTCCGCACTAGATCAACTTCACGCCCCGGTCGCTTTGACAGCAGCCGACGAATATGATATAGAATACATGATGCAAAAAATTTCTGAAACTTATAACAGAGCCGGTCTGAAAGTTAACTTCGCCAGAACGAAATATCTAGTTGTGGGACTTAAATTTAAGCAAGAAACTAGTAAAGTGCTACATTTGGAGCGTAGCTTTGTGTGGTGCTGAAACGTGGACACTTGGGAAAGTAGATCGGAAGTATCTGGAAAGTTTTGATATGTGGTGCTGGAGAAGACTGGAGAAGATCAGTTGGACCGATCGTGTGAGAAATGAAGAAGTATTACACAGAGTCAAGGAGGAGAGGAATATCGTACATACAATAAAAAGAAGAAAGGCTAACTGGATTGGTCACATCTTGCGTAGAAACTGCCTTCTGAAACATGTGATTGAAGGAAAGATAGAGGGAAGGATAGAAATGACGGGAAGACGAGGGAGAAGACGTACGCAGCTACTGGATGACCTTAAGGAAAAGAGAAGATACTGTAAATTGAAAGAGGAAGCACTAGATCGCACCCTGTGGAGAACTCGCTTTGGAAGAGGCTACGGACCTGTCGTAAGACAGACTGCAGAATGAAGAGGCTACGGACCTGTCGTAAGACAGACTGCAGAATGAAGAGGCTACGGACCTGTCGTAAGACAGACTGCAGAATGAAGAGGCTACGGTCCTGTCGTAAGACAGACTGCAGAATGAAGAGGCTACGGACCTGTCGTAAGACAGACTGCAGAATGAAGAGGCTACGGACCTGTCGTAAGACAGACTGCAGAATGAAGAGGCTACGGACCTGTCGTAAGACAGACTGCAGAATGAGGAGGCTACGGACCTGTCGTAAGACAGACTGCAGAATGAAGAGGCTACGGACCTGTCGTAAGACAGACTGCAGAATGAAGAGGCTACGGACCTGTCGTAAGACAGACTGCAGAATGAAGAGGCTACGGTCCTGTCGTAAGACAGACTGCAGAATGAAGAGGCTACGGACCTGTCGTAAGACAGACTGCAGAATGAAGAGGCTACGGACCTGTCGTAAGACAGACTGCAGAATGAAGAGGCTACGGACCTGTCGTAAGACAGACTGCAGAATGAAGAGGCTACGGACCTGTCGTAAGACAGACTGCAGAATGAAGAGGCTACGGACCTGTCGTAAGACAGACTACAGAATGAAGAGGCTACGGACCTGTCGTAAGACAGACTACAGAATGAAGAGGCTACGGTCCTGTCGTAAGACAGACTGCAGAATGAAGAGGCTACGGACCTGTCGTAAGACAGACTGCAGAATGAAGAGGCTACGGACCTGTCGTAAGACAGACTGCAGAATGAAGAGGCTACGGTCCTGTCGTAAGACAGACTGCAGAATGAAGAGGCTACGGACCTGTCGTAAGACAGACTGCAGAATGAAGAGGCTACGGACCTGTCGTAAGACAGACTGCAGAATGAAGAGGCTACGGACCTGTCGTAAGACAGACTGCAGAATGAAGAGGCTACGGACCTGTCGTAAGACAGACTGCAGAATGAAGAGGCTACGGACCTGTCGTAAGACAGACTACAGAATGAAGAGGCTACGGACCTGTCGTAAGACAGACTACAGAATGAAGAGGCTACGGTCCTGTCGTAAGACAGACTGCAGAATGAAGAGGCTACGGACCTGTCGTAAGACAGACTGCAGAATGAAGAGGCTACGGACCTGTCGTAAGACAGACTGCAGAATGAAGAGGCTACGGACCTGTCGTAAGACAGACTGCAGAATGAATGAAGTTGTGGCGATCGCCAGAACAACAACTTGGTAACAAATGGTCAGGTCATCGATGTTTGCGACGATTACAGATACTTAGGAGTTACTATTTCGGGTGAAGGATCCAGTAAAAATACAATTATCGAATAGTATAGGTCAAGCTAAAATAATAAAATAAATAAATTAATTCCATCCTATGGGCAAACAGCATCAAGAAACAGAGTAAGAAAAGAATATATGAGACAGCAGGAGAAAGCGTATTGCTGTGCGGATCGGAGGTTTGGGAGATAACGAAGTGGGACAGACAGAGAGACAATAGGAGAAAGCGTATTGCTGTGCGGATCGGAGGTTTGGGAGATAACGAAGTGGGACAGACAGAGAGACAATAGGAGAAAGCGTATTGCTGTGCGGATCGGAGGTTTGGGAATAACGAAGTGGGACAGACAGAGAGACAATAGGAGAAAGCGTATTGCTGTGCGGATCGGAGGTTTGGGAGATAACGAAGTGGGACAGACAGAGAGACAATAGGAGAAAGCGTATTGCTGTGCGGATCGGAGGTTTGGGAGATAACGAAGTGGGACAGACAGAGAGACAGCAGGAGAAAGCGTATTGCTGTGCGGATCGGAGGTTTGGGAGATAACGAAGTGGGACAGACAGAGAGACAATAGGAGAAAGCGTATTGCTGTGCGGATCGGAGGTTTGGGAGATAACGAAGTGGGACAGACAGAGAGACAATAGGAGAAAGCGTATTGCTGTGCGGATCGGAGGTTTGGGAGATAACGAAGTGGGACAGACAGAGAGACAATAGGAGAAAGCGTATTGCTGTGCGGATCGGAGGTTTGGGAGATAACGAAGTGGGACAGACAGAGAGAATAGGAGAAAGCGTATTGCTGTGCGGATCGGAGGTTTGGGAGATAACGAAGTGGGACAGACAGAGAGACAATAGGAGAAAGCGTATTGCTGTGCGGATCGGAGGTTTGGGAGATAACGAAGTGGGACAGACAGAGAGACAATAGGAGAAAGCGTATTGCTGTGCGGATCGGAGGTTTGGGAGATAACGAAGTGGGACAGACAGAGAGACAATAGGAGAAAGCGTATTGCTGTGCGGATCGGAGGTTTGGGAATAACGAAGTGGGACAGACAGAGAGACAATAGGAGAAAGCGTATTGCTGTGCGGATCGGAGGTTTGGGAGATAACGAAGTGGGACAGACAGAGAGACAATAGGAGAAAGCGTATTGCTGTGCGGATCGGAGGTTTGGGAGATAACGAAGTGGGACAGACAGAGAGACAATAGGAGAAAGCGTATTGCTGTGCGGATCGGAGGTTTGGGAGATAACGAAGTGGGACAGACAGAGAGACAATAGGAGAAAGCGTATTGCTGTGCGGATCGGAGGTTTGGGAGATAACGAAGTGGGACAGACAGAGAGACAATAGGAGAAAGCGTATTGCTGTGCGGATCGGAGGTTTGGGAGATAACGAAGTGGGACAGACAGAGAGAATAGGAGAAAGCGTATTGCTGTGCGGATCGGAGGTTTGGGAGATAACGAAGTGGGACAGACAGAGAGACAATAGGAGAAAGCGTATTGCTGTGCGGATCGGAGGTTTGGGAGATAACGAAGTGGGACAGACAGAGAGACAATAGGAGAAAGCGTATTGCTGTGCGGATCGGAGGTTTGGGAGATAACGAAGTGGGACAGACAGAGAGACAATAGGAGAAAGCGTATTGCTGTGCGGATCGGAGGTTTGGGAATAACGAAGTGGGACAGACAGAGAGACAATAGGAGAAAGCGTATTGCTGTGCGGATCGGAGGTTTGGGAGATAACGAAGTGGGACAGACAGAGAGACAATAGGAGAAAGCGTATTGCTGTGCGGATCGGAGGTTTGGGAGATAACGAAGTGGGACAGACAGAGAGACAATAGGAGAAAGCGTATTGCTGTGCGGATCGGAGGTTTGGGAGATAACGAAGTGGGACAGACAGAGAGACAATAGGAGAAAGCGTATTGCTGTGCGGATCGGAGGTTTGGGAGATAACGAAGTGGGACAGACAGAGAGACAATAGGAGAAAGCGTATTGCTGTGCGGATCGGAGGTTTGGGAGATAACGAAGTGGGACAGACAGAGAGACAATAGGAGAAAGCGTATTGCTGTGCGGATCGGAGGTTTGGGAGATAACGAAGTGGGACAGACAGAGAGAATAGGAGAAAGCGTATTGCTGTGCGGATCGGAGGTTTGGGAGATAACGAAGTGGGACAGACAGAGAGACAATAGGAGAAAGCGTATTGCTGTGCGGATCGGAGGTTTGGGAGATAACGAAGTGGGACAGACAGAGAGACAATAGGAGAAAGCGTATTGCTGTGCGGATCGGAGGTTTGGGAGATAACGAAGTGGGACAGACAGAGAGACAATAGGAGAAAGCGTATTGCTGTGCGGATCGGAGGTTTGGGAATAACGAAGTGGGACAGACAGAGAGACAATAGGAGAAAGCGTATTGCTGTGCGGATCGGAGGTTTGGGAGATAACGAAGTGGGACAGACAGAGAGACAATAGGAGAAAGCGTATTGCTGTGCGGATCGGAGGTTTGGGAGATAACGAAGTGGGACAGACAGAGAGACAATAGGAGAAAGCGTATTGCTGTGCGGATCGGAGGTTTGGGAGATAACGAAGTGGGACAGACAGAGAGACAATAGGAGAAAGCGTATTGCTGTGCGGATCGGAGGTTTGGGAGATAACGAAGTGGGACAGACAGAGAGACAATAGGAGAAAGCGTATTGCTGTGCGGATCGGAGGTTTGGGAGATAACGAAGTGGGACAGACAGAGGCTGGAAGGTGTAGAAATGGACTTTATGGGAAGAAGCTGTAGGGTATGAAGACTGCAAACGATAGCCAATGAAGAACTAAAGAGAAGAATGAATAGAGGAAAAATGTGATAGAAAAAATGGAAGTGGTACAGGCATGTTAGAAGAATGGGAGATCATCGCTGGCCAAAGAAGATACTTCAGTGGCACCCACCCTGTAGTCCAGTGGTTCCCAAAGTGGGCGGTACCGCCCCCTGGGGGGCGGTGGGATGACCGAGGTGGGCGCTAATAGGTACGAGAGGTGGAAGGGAGCGCTGTTATTATCACAGGGGGCGCTAGTAGACAAGTAGTGCATTTATTTTTATAATAAAATTTAAATAAAGTAATTTTTGTGTTAAAAATAAAAAATGAACTAAATTTCTTAGTATTTTAATTTATCAATCTTATTCAAGCACATATTTTTTGTTTTAATAAACTATTGCTAGATGAATTATTGTTAATCATAAAAATATAATAACTTTTTATTAATTTATTTATTTATTTTATTAATTAGTTAGTTAAGCGATTTTATAAAATAAAAGTGGAAACAAAAGCGGATTTGTTTTTTTAAAAGGTAGGGGGGCGCTGTGGGTGTGTATATGGAGCCAAGGGGGCGGTGGACCGAAAAATTTGGGAACCGCTGCTGTAGACGAAAAAGAGGTAGACCCCCAGAAGACTGGACGAAACAAGTCGAAAAGGACATGCATGGAAGGCGTCTAGAAGATGGCCAATGGCAAAATAGAGAGGTTTGATGCGAGAGACGGCCGAGAGAGCTGTAATACACTCACTAAAAAAAAAAGTACCCATTGAATAGGAGGCTGGGTGGGCCCCAGAGGCGGTCTGGACGTTTTGGAAAAGAGTAAAATCCGTTGCCCTCACCGAGATTCGAGCCCCAGCACGTCCATGCCGTAGCCACTCGCTATATTGACTACACTAGCCTGGTCAGGACGACGATAAGGTAGGAACTGAGATGTGAAATACTGTCTGCATCAGCGACGGGGAAAAAATGCGGCCAGCGATCTAATTTCAGAAACACGACACAAAAAGATACGACACTCGCTGAGTAATCATTTTATCCGCATTCGTACGAAACTGTTATACCGTTACACGCTGTATTATTGACAAATACGACGTATTCTGCATACCAAACTACAAACAGAAGTTCCACCTCTCATACAAGTAACTATTCGTTACGTTACTTGTACCGTACATTTCTAATTATATATATGTTATGCAGACAAATGTACACAGTTTTATGTTATTTAACACAATTTTTATTAAATGCTGCCCAACATGTTTCTAGCCTATATAAGGCTCATCTTCAGGGGCTCTTTCGTTGAAATTACAAAAGCTATATACAGGGCATACACAAAAGAATGGTGCGGTTTCAAAAGTGAATAAAAAATTTATTTCTCACCTTACACGGGCACAACATACACCATCAGCGGCGGCAACTGTCCAAGTTTCTCATTTGGTAATTACAATCCTTCAATGTGTGCACCCTGGGTCACACGACACACATCCACACGGTAATCAAACTCATCCCAGACCCGGTGTAGCATGTCCGCTGTAATGGCCTGCAGTGCATGCGTTATCCGATCACGAATTTCATGGATGGACGTGGGCAATGGTGGTACATAAACACTGTCTTTAACGAACCCCCAAAGAAAGAAATCGCACGGTGTAAGATCTGGCGAACGGGGTGGCCAAGGGAGAAGGTTCTTGTCTCCATTTGCAGCAGCACGTCTTCTCCTTCTCCAGCTGCAACGCCATCTTTGAAACTGGCCCCGCGGCCACGCAGTAAGCATGAGAAGCGAACTGCTGGTAGCGCATGTACAAATACAAGTACACATATTAGAACACCGTACACACTTTACAAAAGCACCCATACACATACAAAACAAAATACATATGTGAGACATACATTTTTATTCACTTTTGAAACCGCACCATTCTTTTGTGTATGCCCTGTATTATTGGTATTGAGAAGTATATAAAATTCTTAAAATGCCGTTAGATGTACCTGGTTATTGGTATCTGTAACAGTAATTGTGCTTTCACTATAGACCTCCAGTAGGCCTCCAACAAATCTATAGTGAAAGCACAATGACTGTTACAGATACCAATAACCAGGTACATCTAACGGCATTTTAAGAATTTTATATACCAATAATATAGCTGTTGTAATTTCAACAAAAGAGCCCCTGAAGATGAGCCTTATATAGGCTAGAAACATGTTGGGCAGCATTTAATAAAAATTGTGTTAAATAACATAAAACTGTGTACATTTGTCTGCATAACATATATATAACTATCCGTTGTTTGCAGGTTTAGGGACCAGACTACATGCTAGTGCTTGACGACACAGCACGTGTCTCGAAGTGCTGCTGTCGTAGCAGTCTTGCCTCTTTCACTGTTACGTTCTCAATAACAGGCCACGACTTTCAAAATTTCATACGATTAATTCAAAAGTTTTAAGGTTAAGTTCAACTAAGATTTAGCGCCCCAATACTGGCACCACTGATGACAGGGTATTACCATTAATGACATACAAGTACAAAATAAAGGAATTATCCATAATGTGGCGACGAAACGTCTTTTACTCTCTTCATTTGTCCCTCGTGCCCGAAGGTTGATCGCCATCGCTGCTTTAGACACACTCCAGACCGTACACAGTAGTTCTCTTCCCAAAGAATAAATTACCAACACCGCCTGACAACAGTCCTCACTATGAAGACATCAGGCCCTTAAGTCGAAACTACTACACTCGTCAGCATAGGCTCCGCCCATAAAACAAACACAAGACGGAGGGCGTTCGCGCAACTCGATGTCCCTCGGTCCGTTTTGCCATTCCTGTGCACGAAACGCATTGCTGGGCTGTAACTTAAGAAACTCGGTTTGTGCTTGCGTTAACGGATGTCCCGCCTGAGCTGAGGGCTTTGACGTCACGTTAAAGACTTCTGCTACAAACGGGCAGCAGAGGAAGGCAGTTCCAGCTGTGGGTCACTTCGCAAGGGAAGTACCCGAGTTAGCTTTCTGTCTGGTTGACTGGTTGTAAGGCAAAGCAACTGAGCCCGGGTCATTTGCCAGTACCGTTTATCGTCAGAGAGCGCAGTTTTGAAAAACTGGGCGTGGTTACTGCTTTCACGGGTGACCTCTTCGTATGACTGCGGGTTGGCACTGAGGTCAACTGCTTCATTGATTCATCCTGTAGGCAGAGTGACGAAGCAGGATGATATGGCCTTTTTCAAGGCTCGCCTGAACAAGCCTTACTGGGCAAAACTGTCGACGAGAAGACTTTTCCTGGATGTGGCTAAAACCTTCGTCGCCGTATGGGTCAAAGGTCCGCCGTGAGGTTAACATCAGATCGTCAACTACACGTTTGCGAATGCAGGTTAACTGATGCGGGGAACGCCCTGACTGACATCTTGGAAGGTACATGGCGCCGTCCGACGGCTGTCGGAAGGCGTCCACGGTCTGAACCTATAGGCGACCGCAGCTGACGTCAGTGGACGCCGCCGTAGTAACAGACACAATGATTAGTAACTAATCATAAACGGCTAACCCGATCAAAGTTGCCCGTCGCTCTCTTCAGGTGTAAGCAAAACGCCAGAGTTTAAACAAGACAGGCAATGTACGTATAAACGTAACATTGAGGCGCGTTCACGTAACCATTGTTACCGTGTAAAAGCAATAAGTATTACATATTCTAAGTGTATGTCTGTAGCCTTAGTTATCCAGCATGCAAAGCGCATGCGCCGTATTATATTGTCATCTGTGGCCTGTCTGGATGTACCATATTTTTCCACATTATCTCATAAACGGCACGATTTTCGGAAAAAAGTTAGCATTCATAAGCAAAATTTTAGTATTTTAGAAATTCGTCGAAAAAAGTCCTGCATAAACAAAAGTGGTTTACTTGTCCCTGTTCATGACATGGGTGCATGTAGGGTAAGTGGAGGTACAGCTCCACTAATTTTTAACCTCGCCGCTAGATGGAAGTGAGTGGTCAAACTTGGGCCCCACAGCCGCTCTGTACGTTTTAGAGAACATCAAAATATCTTGCCCCTACCGGGATTTTTTTTTTTTGCCTGTCCGGGGATTTTCCCTCTTTGATCAATTTTTGTACTGTTTAAATCCTTCCGTCCTTCATGTCACTTTACGTTCCATGCTACCGTCCTTACAACAAACACAACACAGACATCCATGCCCCCGGTGGGATTTTTTTTTTTGCCTGTCCGGGGATTTTCCCTCTTTGATCAATTTTTGTACTGTTTAAATCCTTCCGTCCTTCATGTCACTTCACGTTCCATGCTACCGTCCTTACAACAAACACAACACAAACATCCATGCCCCCGGCGGGATTCGAACCCACGATCCTAGTAAGCGAGCGGCTGAAGACCCACGCCTTAGACCGCACGGCCACTGGGATCGGCTATTCGAACCTCGGACCGTCCAGCCCGTAGCCTGGTCACTATACTGACTGAGCTATCCAGGCTCCCGTAAACAGTAACAGTCAGGTGACGTCATCAGGTATTATTTATCCCGCAATCCAGTTTACTTCATATACAGTCGAACCCGGTTATAACGTCATGAAACGGACTGAATATGTTGTGTCGTTATAAACGAGTGTCGTTATAACCGAGGTGTATAATGTTACGGTTAACAGTGAGGAATTAATTGATACCACAGAATATCTGACGTTATGTATGAGGTGTCGCTTAAACCGATGTCGTTATAACCGAGTTCGACTGTATTATATTTTGGAGATAATTCTGAGAATGAAGAATTTTGCTGTGTTAAATAATGAAACACAAAATGGCGGAGACATCAACACCTTCATCAAATACTGCATTATTTGTAACAAACCGCTGAATATTTTATACGAATCAGCCTGATAATGGTTTACTTGTAAGTCGAAACGTGTAGCTACGCTATATACAGTAACACAGTTGCGTCACATTCATGTGTGTCTGGATACTTGCACGGTCCGCGCATTCCAGCTATGCGTTTCGTATGCAGGCATGGTTTAACGTAACACGGGACGATGACTTGAATTTCGCGGAATTCTGCTCGCTTAGTTAGCCTTTTGGTTGCTTGCTTCAGGCTTCAAACGATAAAACGAGTTGATTAGGAGATTAGACTGTTTCGCAACTGATGCAGACGCCGACTGCCCACCGCGGGGCCACGTGTTCAACCACAGGTAACTTCACGTACGAAGTGTTACTGCAGTGGTCTTCCCACCTGTGAGGTTACTCGGTTTTCCCGCTACTACCAATCACTCTACCATTGCTCAACAATCACCTGTGACCGCGCCTGATATCAGTGACAGCCACGACCAAGCACGGCGTTCTGACGGGCACAAAGTTTGTGGCTAACGGACAAACACGCCGAATAACACATGACCTGCACCTACTGCCCGTGTGCTTGAATGACGTCGGTTGGTAACACTGCTTACTTTACGTTTAACATTAAACAAGACAGGCAAAGTACGTTTAACGTAACACTGAGGCGCGTTCGCGTAACCACTGTTGCCGTGTAAAAGCATTACATATCTCAGTGTGTGTCTGTAGCCTTAGTTATCCAGCATACAAAGCGCATGCGCCGTATTATATTGTCACATGTGGCCTGTCTGGCTGTACCATATTTTTCCACATTATCTCATAAACGGCGCGATTTTCGGGAAAAAGTTATTGAACATAAAATGTGTGTTTTGATTTTTTGCACAACATTTGTCTGAAACATTTCTCATTCTAAGAAGAATTCAGCGAGATATTATCATAAATGTACATAGGTCTTCATGTAAAGTACCGTTATTCTTGTCAGATTTTAATGAAACTTGAAATTGCTCGACATATTACCGAAAAACACTCAAATGTCAAATTCAATGAAAAGCAGTCCAACAGAAGCCGCGTTGTTCTATGCGGACCGACAGACAGACATGACGAAGGTAACAGTCGCTTATCGCAATTTTGCGATAAGCGCCTGAAAGAGGAATCCTCCGCTACAGCGCTTCGTTAACCTAAAAACTCGCATGTTCATATCTGTTCCCGCCGATAACAATTTCAAGACATTCCATATTATTACTGAGACTAAATGTTTTGTGTAAGCAAGAACGATGATGCTGTGCAGACTTTGACACGTGGGCTGTAGCGGTCAGAGACTTACCGATACGGCAGACACCACAGTTACGTCTTGCAGCGAATTCTCAACTGACTGTGCATAAACACCACAAGGTCACACACTGCGAGATAAGATTTAAAGCGATAACAGAATCTACTTTTCCGTCCAACATCTAACCGTACAGGAACTGAATAAGATAATACAGGGTATACACAAAAGAATGGTGCGGTTTCAATGGTGAATAAAGGGAAACCGCACCATTCTTTTGTGTATACCCTGTACAAGTTAATTATTTTATCTGACAACTATCTGCCACATTCTGTCCGCTATCACATCACCGTAGCCCACTCACCCGACCGCCTACACGCAAGGCGACGTAGCGGTGGTCACAGAACCATATTGACCAGATAAAACACGGATCCTGCAGGAACTTCGAAATATTTAGAAGACACAGCATGTGAGGAGTGTTTGGTGGTGCACGAACGAAGCATTGGTGGGATGACACTGACACTGACAGGGACACTTGCCACAGTGCCGCTTCACCCACCACAAACTCCATACGGACTGACGGAGCCTTCGCCGTGAGATGTCAGCGACTAACTGCCTAAGCCACGGAACGGCCTCTTGGAATTGGGGACAAACAGCATACAGTGAAACACGGATACAGCGCCAATAGAAATGTGGCAACTGGAATTCCCCGTTACACAGTATTTCGATTTACCGCCACTGTCGATCTACCGCCACTGTCGATATAGCGCCACAAATTGCGGTGAACGACAGTGGCGCCATATGTATCATTACAATCCCGCAGTCTGTCTTACGACAGGCCCGTAGCCTCTTCCAAAGCGAGTTCTCCACAGGGTGCGATCTAGTGCTTCCTCTTTCAATTTCCAGTATCTTCTCTTTTCCTTAAGGTCATCCAGTAGCTGCTTACGTCTTCTCCCTTCCTTCTAACTTTCCTTCAATCACATGTTTCAGAAGGCAGTTCCTACGCAAGATGTGACCAATCCAGTTAGCCTTTCTTCTTTTTATTGTATGTACGATATTCCTCTCCTCCTTCACTCTGTGTAACACTTCTTCATTTCTCACACGATCGGTCCAACTGATCTTCTCCATCCTTCTCCAGCACCACATATATATATAACGCAGTTGGAACAAAGCAGCCAGTATTGAATTGCTGTGTCTAACGTGTGAAGGACTAACTTAAGTGTTAAAATTATTTTCTAGTCTATAATGACTGCGTAGTTAGCTTTATCATAGCGACTCTTCCAAGCATGATTCTTCTCTTTATCTCCTTTTGACACAGGAAGCTCCCAAAAGGAGATAAAGAGAAGAATCATGCTTGGAAGAGTCGCTATGAAAAAGCTAACTAAGATTTGGCAGAGCAGGTCAATAACAAACAACACAAAAATCCGACTTGTCCAATCCCTTGTTCTCTGTCCTCCTGTATGGTTGTGAGACTTGGACTGTTAGTGCCAGCGACATAAAGCGCATTGAGGCCTTTGAGATGTGGTGCTGGCGTAGGATGCTGCGTGTGTCCTGGATGGAAAGACGAACTAACGCGTCAATCATGGAAGAACTGAAAGTACCTAACCGTCTTTCTACCCTTGTCAACAAAAGAATGCTCCAGTTCTTCGGACATGTTGTAAGGAGAGACGGAGAGAACCTTGAGATTATCATGGAGGGGAAGGTTGAAGGCAGAAGACCACGAGGAAGGACTGCTAATAGATGGGTAGATCAGGTGAAGAGGATCACTGATCTGCCTCTCCAACGATCCTTGAGGAAAGCCGAGGACCGTCCAGGATGGCGAAACTACATACAGGATGTGCTAATATAGACGTTACAGTGGGGTCACGACACTCAGCAATGAGTAAAACGACTAGAGAAGAAGAAATGACTGCGTGTACAGAAAGTGTGGCTAGTCTATAAATGACTGCGTGTACAGAAAGTGTGGCTAGTCTATAAATGACTGCGTGTACAGAAAGTGTGGCTAGTCTATAAAATGACTGCGTGTACAGAAAGTGTGGCTAGTCTATAAAATGACTGCGTGTACAGAAAGTGTGGCTAGTCTATAAATGACTGCGTGTACAGAAAGTGTGGCTAGTCTATAAAATGACTGCGTGTACAGAAAGTGTGGCTAGTCTATAAATGACTGCGTGTACAGAAAGTGTGGCTAGTCTATAAATGACTGCGTGTACAGAAAGTGTGGCTAGTCTATAAATGACTGCGTGTACAGAAAGTGTGGCTAGTCTATAAATGAATGCGTGTGCAGAAAGTGTGGCTAGTCTATAAATGACTGCGTGTACAGAAAGTGTGGCTAGTCTATAAAAGACTGCGTGTACAGAAAGTGTGGCTAGTCTATAAATGAATGCGTGTACAGAAAGTGTGGCTAGTCTATAAAAGACTGCGTGTACAGAAAGTGTGGCTAGTCTATAAATGACTGCGTGTACAGAAAGTGTGGCTAGTCTATAAATGACTGCGTGTACAGAAAGTGTGGCTAGTCTATAAATGAATGCGTGTGCAGAAAGTGTGGCTAGTCTATAAATGAATGCGTGTGCAGAAAGTGTGGCTAGTCTATAAATGACTGCGTGTACAGAAAGTGTGGCTAGTCTATAAAAGACTGCGTGTACAGAAAGTGTGGCTAGTCTATAAATGACTGCGTGTACAGAAAGTGTGGCTAGTCTATAAAAGACTGCGTGTACAGAAAGTGTGGCTAGTCTATAAAAGACTGCGTGTACAGAAAGTGTGGCTAGTCTATAAATGACTGCGTGTACAGAAAGTGTGGCTAGTCTATAAATGACTGCGTGTACAGAAAGTGTGGCTAGTCTATAAATGACTGCGTGTGCAGAAAGTGTGGCTAGTCTATAAATGACTGCGTGTACAGAAAGTGTGGCTAGTCTACAAATGACTGCGTGTACAGAAAGTGTGGCTAGTCTATAAATGACTGCGTGTACAGAAAGTGTGGCTAGTCTATAAAATGACTGCGTGTACAGAAAGTGTGGCTAGTCTATAAAAGACTGCGTGTACAGAAAGTGTGGCTAGTCTATAAATGACTGCGTGTACAGAAAGTGTGGCTAGTCTATAAATGACTGCGTGTACAGAAAGTGTGGCTAGTCTATAAATGACTGCGTGTACAGAAAGTGTGGCTAGTCTACAAATGACTGCGTGTACAGAAAGTGTGGCTAGTCTATAAATGACTGCGTGTACAGAAAGTGTGGCTAGTCTATAAAATGACTGCGTGTACAGAAAGTGTGGCTAGTCTATAAATGACTGCGTGTACAGAAAGTGTGGCTAGTCTATAAAATGACTGCGTGTACAGAAAGTGTGGCTAGTCTATAAAAGACTGCGTGTACAGAAAGTGTGGCTAGTCTATAAAAGACTGCGTGTACAGAAAGTGTGGCTAGTCTATAAATGACTGCGTGTACAGAAAGTGTGGCTAGTCTATAAAATGACTGCGTGTACAGAAAGTGTGGCTAGTCTATAAAAGACTGCGTGTACAGAAAGTGTGGCTAGTCTATAAATGACTGCGTGTACAGAAAGTGTGGCTAGTCTATAAATGACTGCGTGTACAGAAAGTGTGGCTAGTCTATAAATGACTGCGTGTACAGAAAGTGTGGCTAGTCTACAAATGACTGCGTGTACAGAAAGTGTGGCTAGTCTATAAATGACTGCGTGTACAGAAAGTGTGGCTAGTCTATAAAATGACTGCGTGTACAGAAAGTGTGGCTAGTCTATAAATGACTGCGTGTACAGAAAGTGTGGCTAGTCTATAAAATGACTGCGTGTACAGAAAGTGTGGCTAGTCTATAAAAGACTGCGTGTACAGAAAGTGTGGCTAGTCTATAAAAGACTGCGTGTACAGAAAGTGTGGCTAGTCTATAAATGACTGCGTGTACAGAAAGTGTGGCTAGTCTATAAAATGACTGCGTGTACAAAAGTGTGGCTAGTCTATAAAAGACTGCGTGTACAGAAAGTGTGGCTAGTCTATAAAATGACTGCGTGTACAGAAAGTGTGGCTAGTCTATAAATGACTGCGTGTACAGAAAGTGTGGCTAGTCTATAAATGACTGCGTGTACAGAAAGTGTGGCTAGTCTATAAAATGACTGCGTGTACAGAAAGTGTGGCTAGTCTATAAAAGACTGCGTGTACAGAAAGTGTGGCTAGTCTATAAATGACTGCGTGTACAGAAAGTGTGGCTAGTCTATAAAATGACTGCGTGTACAGAAAGTGTGGCTAGTCTATAAAAGACTGCGTGTACAGAAAGTGTGGCTAGTCTATAAATGACTGCGTGTACAGAAAGTGTGGCTAGTCTATAAAATGACTGCGTGTACAGAAAGTGTGGCTAGTCTATAAAATGACTGCGTGTGCAGAAAGTGTGGCTAGTCTATAAAAGACTGCGTGTACAGAAAGTGTGGCTAGTCTATAAATGACTGCGTGTACAGAAAGTGTGGCTAGTCTATAAAATGACTGCGTGTGCAGAAAGTGTGGCTAGTCTATAAATGACTGCGTGTGCAGAAAGTGTGGCTAGTCTATAAATGACTGCGTGTGCAGAAAGTGTGGCTAGTCTATAAATGACTGCGTGTGCAGAAAGTGTGGCTAGTCTATAAATGACTGCGTGTGCAGAAAGTGTGGCTAGTCTATAAATGACTGCGTGTGCAGAAAGTGTGGCTAGTCTATAAATGACTGCGTGTACAGAAAGTGTGGCTAGTCTATAAATGACTGCGTGTACAGAAAGTGTGGCTAGTCTATAAATAACTGCGTGTACAGAAAGTGTGGCTAGTCTATAAATGACTGCGTGTACAGAAAGTGTGGCTAGTCTATAAATGACTGCGTGTACAGAAAGTGTGGCTAGTCTATAAATGACTGCGTGTACAGAAAGTGTGGCTAGTCTATAAATGACTGCGTGTACAGAAAGTGTGGCTAGTCTATAAATGACTGCGTGTACAGAAAGTGTGGCTAGTCTATAAATGACTGCGTGTACAGAAAGTGTGGCTAGTCTATAAATGACTGCGTGTACAGAAAGTGTGGCTAGTCTATAAAAGACTGCGTGTACAGAAAGTGTGGCTAGTCTAAAATTACTGCGTGTACAGAAAGTGTGGCTAGTCTATAAATGACTGCGTGTACAGAAAGTGTGGCTAGTCTAATAATGACTGCGTGTGCAGAAAGTGTGGCTAGTCTATAAATGACTGCGTGTACAGAAAGTGTGGCTAGTCTATAAATGACTGCGTGTGCAGAAAGTGTGGCTAGTTCTCCTCACAAAACGTCCACGAGTCTTGAAGAAAGAAGGTACCGAACTTTCACTGCTATTACGCTACACTTTGTGTGTGAATGTGGGTCGACTGTGTACAGTTAGTGCACAAAAGCACACTTCATGTACCACAGCACAGTCTTATACTTACAGCAGTGTTTATAAGACGCTACACGCTTGACCACACGTAACATTATCTGCTGATGGGCTACAGAAAGCTTACAAAACAGTCGGGTAACGAGCAGCATGCACACAGGAACGCGAACGTCTGCGGGCGTCTTTTGACGTCACTTGTTATTGGCAAAGCAAAAGTTCAGCAGGACCAATGACTGGCTCCACAGAGCACATTTACTGAAAGATAATTACAGAATTAAGCCCACATAAGGTAGAAATTACTGTTTATTAACCCTACGAAGTAAAACTGACGCTGTTCACGCTGTGAAATTATACAGGACGAAGAGAGGTATAGCTCCACTCATTCTTAACCTCGACACTAGACGGAGGTCAGAGGTAAACTTCACACCACGGCCGCCTGACCCCCGGGGAAGGCGCCACCTGTAGCAATCTCTTACCCCTGCCCGAAATCATACTTCGGACCGTCCAGCCCGTAGCCTAGGTGCTATACCGACCGAGCTATCCGGGTTGCTGAACCAATTAAAGACGAAAGTTAAACTAAATTACATTTAAACATTCAGTCCGTACCGCGCAGTAAACACACTCCGTCTCAGTTATACAAACCAGTCAGTTAATGTTGTACAGTGAAATATTCGCTGTTTGTTCTGAGATCCACACAAAACACATAAATACAGTCCGTACCGCGCAGTAAACACACTCCGTCTCAGTTATACAAACCAGTCAGCTAATGTTGTACAGTGAAATAATCGCTGTTTGTTCTGAGATCCACACAAAACACATAAATACACTGTGTGGGTAGAACGTAGAATTTGTGAATGTTAAACATGGCGGTACTATAGTATGCCACTGGGCTTTAAAGATACAGTCCGTACCGCGCAGTAAACACACTCCGTCTCAGTTATACAAACCAGTCAGTTAATGCTGTACAGTGAATTAATCGCTGTTTGTTCTGAGATCCACACAAAACACATAAATACACTGTGTGGGTAAACGTAGAATTTGTGAATGTTAAACATGGCGTCAATATAGTAACCACTGGCTTTAAAGATACAGTCGTACCGCGCAGTAAACACACTCCGTCTCTGTTATACAAACCAGTCAGTTAATGCTGTACAGTGAAATAATCGCTGTTTGTTCTGAGATCCACACAAAACACATAAATACAGTCCGTACCGCGCAGTAAACACACTCCGTCTCAGTTATACAAACCAGTCAGTTAATGCTGTACAGTGCAATAATCGCTGTTTGTTCTGAGATCCACACAAAACACATAAATACAGTCCGTACCGCGCAGTAAAACACACTCCGTCTCAGTTATACAAACCAGTCAGTTAATGCTGTACAGTGCAATAATCGCTGTTTGTTCTGAGATCCACACAAAACACATAAATACAGTCCGTACCGCGCAGTAAACACACTCCGTCTCAGTTATACAAACCAGTCAGTTAATGCTGTACAGTGAAATAATCGCTGTTTGTTCTGAGATCCACACAAAACACATAAATACAGTCCGTACCGCGCAGTAAACACACTCCGTCTCAGTTATACAAACCAGTCAGTTAATGCTGTACAGTGAAATAATCGCTGTTTGTTCTGAGATCCACACAAAACACATAAATACAGTCCGTACCGCGCAGTAAACACACTCCGTCTCAGTTATACAAACCAGTCAGTTAATGCTGTACAGTGAAATAATCGCTGTTTGTTCTGAGATCCACACAAAACACATAAATACAGTCCGTACCGCGCAGTAAACACACTCCGTCTCAGTTATACAAACCAGTCAGTTAATGCTGTACAGTGAAATAATCGCTGTTTGTTCTGAGATCCACACAAAACACATAAATACAGTCCGTACCGCGCAGTAAACACACTCCGTCTCAGTTATACAAACCAGTCAGTTAATGTTGTACAGTGAAATAATCGCTGTTTGTTCTGAGATCCACACAAAACACATAAATACAGTCCGTACCGCGCAGTAAACACACTCCATCTCAGTTATACAAACCAGTCAGTTAATGTTGTACAGTGAAATAATCGCTGTTTGTTCTCAGATCCACACAAAACACATAAATACAGTCCGTACCGCGCAGTAAACACACTCCATCTCAGTTATACAAACCAGTCAGTTAATGTTGTACAGTGAAATAATCGCTGTTTGTTCTCAGATCCACACAAAACACATAAATACAGTCCGTACCGCGCAGTAAACACACTCCATCTCAGTTATACAAACCAGTCAGTTAATGTTGTACAGTGAAATAATCGCTGTTTGTTCTCAGATCCACACAAAACACATAAATACACTGTGTGGGCAGAACGTAGAATTTGTGAGTGTTAAACCTGGTGGTACACAAAGGAACCGCTGGCCTTAAGGGAGTTAATAGCCTTATGTTATGTCCCGCTGGGAAGGACATTTAGCAGGTGAAATGGTCTCCATATAGAGGCAAGACAAATTGTGTGACGTCATTACTGCAGATACTGTATTCAGTGGCACAGACTATGATACCGACTGCTACAACTGGTTATCCGAAACCGAATTCCCGCTAAATCGGCAAAGAGAAAGTGAGGACGAAACAGAGGCCTGAAGCCAGACAAGGCAGTAACTCCAGGACCGAAAGAGCCGATTCAAATCAACTTCGCAAAATAAGCTTTAGCACCACATTGTAACTAATACCAGACAAAGCAGCGTCAAGGAGAAGGGCATGCTGAGGTCACGTGATAAACGGACACGTTTTCAAGCGTGTTATTTAAAGACGCTGTCAGTTGCTAAGATTTTACAGCGTCGGTGGTGGGTGAATGAGTATGGGACATTGGTAGAATGAAAGGGGAAATCCGAAATACTGGGAGAAAAACCTGTCCCAGTGTCACTTTGTCTACCACAAATCCCACATTGACTGACCTGGGATCGAACCCGGGCCTCCGCGGTGAAAGACCGGCGACTAACCGCCTGAGCCATGGCACGGTCAAAGGACATTTACCGATTTTGAGTCAGGCGTCTAAAATATACCGGTACTTTTTATTGCGGTTTTGATAGTTTGTGACAAATTTTGATATCTAAACCGTCTGTGAGACATTTGTTACGCCTGTCACGCCAGACAAAGTTCAGTGTCCGAATTACGAACTTTCACAGCAACACACAATACGTTAATTAACAGAGCTGATTTAGATTGAAGTAAGATTACAGAGGCTGAAGTCACGTTTCTTCGTGTTCACAGGGAAAATCGTACGTAATGAAGTCCTGCTAATTAGTACATTCGTTTGAAGTGTGCATGCGGTCCGACACACTCGGACATGTCGAACCGACTGATAAGCACGAAGAGAAATTTGGTAAGAATAAAAGTTGTCCCTGTCCACGTCATGACGATATATATCGCGAAACAGAGGTATACCTCCACTCATTCTTAACCTCGGCACTAGACGGAGTGACAAACTTCACGCCACGGCCGCTTTATCCCCGGGAAAGAACCCGGTGCCGATTGAACAGGAGGCTGGGTGGACCCCAGGGCCGGTCTGAACGGTTTTGTAGAACAGAAAATCTCATGTACCTACCGGAATTCGAACCCCGGACCGTCTAGCCCGTACCTAACTTTAAAAGAAAATCATCGGTATTTAGTTAAAAGCACATTTAAGCCTCGTGGGCCGCGATAGCTCAGTCGGTATAGCGACTCGCTACGAGCTGGACGGTCCGGGGATCGAAAGCCGATCCCAGTGGCCGTGCGGTCTAAGGCGTGGGTTTTCGGCCGCTCGCTTACTGGGATTGCGGGTTCGAATCCCACCGGGGGCATGGATGTCTGTGTTGTGTTTGTTGTAAGGACGGTAATATGGAACGTAAAGTGACATGAAGGACGAAAGGATTTAAACAGTACAAAAATGGATCAAAAGGGGAAAAAACCCCGGACAGGCAAAAAAAAAAAAAAAAAAAAAAAAAATCCCGGTGGGGGCGAGATTTTTTGCACCCGTCCAGACCTGCCCTGGGGCCAACCATCCTCGTATACGTTGGGTACCTGGTCATTCTTTGGGGTAAAGAGGCCGGGGCGTGGCGTTGACCACCCACCCCCATCCAGCGCCGAAGTTAAAGAAAGAGTAGAGCTATACCTCTACTCCCCCTCTGGGCCTTCATGGCCTGTTCTAGGGTGACCTTTACCTTTACCTTTACATTTACATTTAAGCCTGTGACAATTACAAATGTCTGCAGGACTTGATTGACAGGACTGTTTTATCTGTGACACTGAAAAACCAACAAATCAAACAACAAATTAAAAGCTTTTATATTGCTAGGTTCAAACTTTCATGACGAATGCAGTGGACCTTCGAACTTCGAACGGTTTGATGTTCGAACAACTTGAAACTCGAACAAAAACTCGAAAGTCGAACAAAGAATCACGTGGTCGTCACGTGGTCGCCTTCTCTCTCTGCTTGGTCCAGATGAAAGAAGGGTAATTCACCTTCCAGTGAACAGTAATATCCCTCCTACTATTATTATTGATTGATTATTATACAATATTTTTATGTATGTGCTATTATAAATAAAAATTTTCAATTATTGAAATTAAATATACTTGTTTTATCATTATGATGTTTTGAAATGGGCACTTAAAATGTTTTATATTGGGTAAATTTTGGGGGTCTGGAACGGATTAATTCAATTTACATTATTTCTTATGGGGAAATTTAACTCGAAAGTCGAACAACTTGAAAGTCGAACCGTCTCCTGGAACGGATTGTGTTCGAAGTTCGATGTTCAACTGTACTTGTAAAAGTGAAGAAATGTTTCAAGCGTTTGTGTTGTTGCATTAGGCTTTAACGCAATTACACCGATCACACGCACTTGCAGAACGGCATCTTGAGGAAAAACACGAACAAAAACAGCTCCTAGTACGTAAAACAGGAAAATAAGCCAAGCACCACTAAAACAATGACCTTCACTACACTATAAAAACAGCGAATAAATAAACAATTCGGCAATACATATACAGAGAATACACAAAAGAATGGTGCGGTTTCAATAGTTTTTACTATTGAAACCGCACCATTCTTTTGTGTATACCCTGTATATTGCCTTCCTTCGTTGTTGAATGGGACTATATGATTGCTACCTGACGATGACCAACGTAAGTCGAAACACGTTGTAACGAAACGTAAATATATAGCAAATATTGTGTCGACATTATCAGCTGAAACTCCTACAGTGAAGCCTAGTTTGTACTTAGTGTTATGCCATCTGGTAATGGTAAATTTGCATAAAGTGTCAGTTAAGTTCCGTCTTGTAGTTGCGTCTTTTTACATCAGATGAAGCGAATTCCGTTGTCTGCGCAGACATTCGAGCGCTGCCTAGCCACAGCAAGCTCCACCTGTCTCTGACACAGTAGCCTGCTGCACTGTGACGGGTCTGTGCCATGAACAGACAAGACTGTGCCGCACCATCCACAGGTAGTCCGTCTTTACAGCCAAAAGCAAGGTTTTAGGCGCGTTCACAGAATTGCGAAAAGCGAGTATTAGCTTCGTGTCTCTGTCCGTCTGTCCGCATAGAGCAACAACTCGGCTCCCAACTGGACGGATCTTCATGAAATTTGATATTTGAGTATTGTTCAATAATCTGTCGAGAAAATTCAAGTTTCATTAAAATCTGACCATAATAACGGCACTTTACATGAAGACCTATGTACATTTATGGTAATATCTCGCTGAATTCTTCTCAGAATGAGAAATGTTTCAGACAAAAGTTGTAGAGAAAATCAAAACACACATTTTATGTTCAATAACTTTTTCCCGAAAATCGTGCTGTTTATGAGATAATGTGGAAAAATACGGTACAGCCAGACAGGACACAGATGACAATATAATACGGCGCATGCGCTTTGCATGCTGGATAACTAACACACACACACAATATGTAATGCTTACTGCTTTCCCACGGCAACCATGGTAACGCGAACGCGCCTCAGTGTTACGTTATACGTCCACCACCTGTCTTGTTACAGTCACGCAGCCCAGACGACATGCATAATTTTTGTCCCGCAGATCGACTGACGTTTTAAGCTAATCGGTCACAGTCTTGTTCATCCTGTCATGGCTGTTTCGTTTTCATTTCCATCTTTTACGTGGTCTACTTGGGTCTCTGCTTGTTGTCAGGTAGCAATGGTACTGGCCCTCCCCCCAACGTTCCCACTTATTCTCTCCATTTAACTTCATTTTCACTAATTTTAAGTACAGCTCTCGTCACGTTTTCCATCTACTGTCCAGCGGCCGTAGCCGTAGCCCAGACCCTTCCACGAATAATGGACACGGCGTGCTGGGCCGTAACGTCTTGTATCTCAGTGACAACAGGCTTACAACGGCAAGGGCGGGTGCGGTTAACGCGGGACTGTCGGCGTCATCGGTCGGTGTGCAGCAGCAACGAGCGGCTTGCGCTTAGCCGCACAGCTGTATAGCGACAAACACCCTGTATAAAGCCACTCATTTCCGCCTGCCGATGGTGAAGGTGTGTTGACAGAGCTTGCATATTTTTGTTTCTAGTTTTACGCAATAAACTAAACTCATAATTTTTGTCACTGATATACATTTCTAGATGTTGATAAAAGAGATAAGATCACATTACTCAGACGCAGCGATAGTCCAGATACCATAAACAGGATAATTCCATCATAAAGGTCTTCGTTAAAGCAACATTGACATAAATACACCCACACACAACATTATAATGATTCCGATTACGGGTTAAGACCAGTCACTTTTGTACTGCGTGTCATTTTGTTAAGACAGTCACTTTGTACGCGTGTCATATTGTTAAGACCAGTCACTTTTGTATTGCGTGTCATATTTGTTAAGACCAGTCACTTTTGTACTGCGTGTCATATTTGTTAAGACCAGTCACTTTTGTATGCGTGTCATATTTGTTAAGACCAGTCACTTTTGTACTGCGTGTCATATTTGTTAAGACCAGTCACTTTTGTACTGCGTGTCATATTTGTTAAGACCAGTCACTTTTGTATTGCGTGTCATATTTGTTAAGACCAGTCACTTTTGTACTGCGTGTCATATTTGTTAAGACCAGTCACTTTTGTACTGCGTGTCATATTTGTTAAGACCAGTCACTTTTGTACTGCGTGTCATATTTGTTAAGACCAGTCACTTTTGTATGCGTGTCATATTTGTTAAGACCAGTCACTTTTGTATTGCGTGTCATATTTGTTAAGACCAGTCAATTTTGTACTGCGTGTCATATTTGTTAAGACCAGTCAATTTTGTATTGCGTGTCATATTTGTTAAGACCAGTCACTTTTGTACTGCGTGTCATATTTGTTAAGACCAGTCACTTTTGTACTGCGTGTCATATTTGTTAAGACCAGTCACTTTTGTACTGCGTGTCATATTTGTTAAGACCAGTCACTTTTGTACTGCGTGTCATATTTGTTAAGACCAGTCACTTTTGTACTGCGTGTCATATTTGTTAAGACCAGTCACTTTTGTACTGCGTGTCATATTTGTTAAGACCAGTCACTTTTGTACTGCGTGTCATATTTGTTAAGACCAGTCACTTTTGTACTGCGTGTCATATTTGTTAAGACCAGTCACTTTTGTATTGCGTGTCATATTTGTTAAGACCAGTCACTTTTGTACTGCGTGTCATATTTGTTAAGACCAGTCACTTTTGTATTTGCGTGTCATATTTGTTAAGACCAGTCACTTTTGTACTGCGTGTCATATTTGTTAAGACCAGTCACTTTTGTACTGCGTGTCATATTTGTTAAGACCAGTCACTTTTGTATTGCGTGTCATATTTGTTAAGACCAGTCACTTTTGTACTGCGTGTCATATTTGTTAAGACCAGTCACTTTTGTACTGCGTGTCATATTTGTTAAGACCAGTCACTTTTGTAATGCGTGTCATATTTGTTAAGACCAGTCACTTTTGTATTGCGTGTCATATTTGTTAAGACCAGTCACTTTTGTATTCGTGTCATATTTGTTAAGACCAGTCAATTTTGTACTGCGTGTCATATTTGTTAAGACCAGTCAATTTTGTATTGCGTGTCATATTTGTTAAGACCAGTCACTTTTGTACTGCGTGTCATATTTGTTAAGACCAGTCACTTTTGTACTGCGTGTCATATTTGTTAAGACCAGTCACTTTTGTACTGCGTGTCATATTTGTTAAGACCAGTCACTTTTGTACTGCGTGTCATATTTGTTAAGACCAGTCACTTTTGTACTGCGTGTCATATTTGTTAAGACCAGTCACTTTTGTACTGCGTGTCATATTTGTTAAGACCAGTCACTTTTGTACTGCGTGTCATATTTGTTAAGACCAGTCACTTTTGTACTGCGTGTCATATTTGTTAAGACCAGTCACTTTTGTATTGCGTGTCATATTTGTTAAGACCAGTCACTTTTGTACTGCGTGTCATATTTGTTAAGACCAGTCACTTTTGTATTGCGTGTCATATTTGTTAAGACCAGTCACTTTTGTACTGCGTGTCATATTTGTTAAGACCAGTCACTTTTGTACTGCGTGTCATATTTGTTAAGACCAGTCACTTTTGTACTGCGTGTCATATTTGTTAAGACCAGTCACTTTTGTACTGCGTGTCATATTTGTTAAGACCAGTCACTTTTGTACTGCGTGTCATATTTGTTAAGACCAGTCACTTTTGTATTGCGTGTCATATTTGTTAAGACCAGTCACTTTTGTATTGCGTGTCATATTTGTTAAGACCAGTCACTTTTGTACTGCGTGTCATATTTGTTGCTGACTGCCTTATTTAACTACACTTACTGACACTTACGAAGAAGTGTTTTTGTTTTTCGGTGGTTCAGTTGCTATCCTAATGACTACAGTGAGCCCGAGTCAACCAGTACTCAAGCCTTGTCCAACGTAATACATACAGGGGTGTACAAATGTTCCTAATTTCTAGGTGCCACCACAAAACTGCAGGCGCTAGAACGTTGACATAAACCAAGTTCAATAATGTGGAGCCACAACGCCACCGTATGAAACTTGCGACCTGTGCGCCCAGGATTTGTGCACCCCTGTGAATGTATGGCTCCCGACAGTGAATATAGTGCTACAGAACACGCCAGCACAGAGAAATGTCAGACAGACGGTACGGTAACTACTGAGCTACAGCAGCAAGCCGTTTTGTTCATATATCGATAGAATCTTCGTCAGATCTTTCGAATAACGCAATGCGTGCTGTTAGTCCATCTTACCGTGTTCAAAACACGAACACCACATACACAGTGTTTAAACCAACGATCTGCACAATCAATAATAATGATTTGTAATTTATGACGTTTCTCCTACATGTTTCGGCTTCTACAAGGCCATCATCAGGGAGGCTATACACAAAGCCATACAGATAACAGCAAATTATGAATTTAAATTATTAAACATTTATAACAATTGTCATTTATAATATTTTATTTTAGCGGTACACACGCACATATTCGATACAATTTCCTGTATCTGCATTCCTTTGTATACAACCTCCCTGATGATGACCTTGTAATGTCGAAACATGTAGGAGGGACATCATAAATTATAATTGTTTATTATTCACTACACAATTTGTTGAATCAAATACCGTATATACACTCAACAATTAAACAACAAACGCACTTTACTTCTTAAGTATGTCCAATAACCCTACACATGTTTCGACTGCAATAGAGCCATCATCAGGGGTTCTGCACAGCCACACCACAGGACAACAACCAAAACAGGGCTCGGACAACACTTTGTACACAAACCAATTGCCAGCAATTTTTAATAAATTTTTAACAAATTTAACGACACTGTATTATCAACTTTTACGCTTTTAACCCAAATATGTAAACAACCTACGCCAGACATTTATAAGATAAGGCTGTATAAACGGTAACAGCGATTGTTATCAACTGCTGACAGACACTTGACATACATTGTGGTGTGTAAGTGGTGATAACAAATGGATTAGTTAATGTTGAAGTGAACGTGACCTTGAACCTCTGATGATGGCTCTATTGCAGCCGAAACATGTGTAGGGTTATTGGACATGCTTAAGAAATATAGTACATTTGTTGTCTTTGCTTGTTGAGCGTCGATAAATTTCACTTTATATTCACCGGGCATCTTTTTATAATTGATTTATTTGTACCAACAAACGCACTAAGACAGTTTTTTAACTGTTTTCTTTATTATTACGATGCCCCAATACGAATTTCGGCAGTTATTCTGCCATCATCAGGGGGTAAATAATAGCAGTTATCATAACCCTAATTCTATAAATTTTAATATTTCAACAGATAACTGGAACACACGCTGGAAATAGGACCACGCTGCCACTAATTAATAATTATACTATAGAGGATAGTATAATATACTGCTTGATTTTATTGTAATTTTTATAAGTTTTAATAATTTAATAACTTTTAGCAGCTTATCCACTAATTTTACAAAAAAAAAAATTTTTACGATGTGGTAACAAATACCGTCTCACTGTTATGACGTAACCAAAATTGGTCTATGTAAAAAACTCACTTAAAATACCCCCTGATGATGGCAGAATAACTGCCGAAATGCGTATTGGGGCATCGTAATAATAAAGAAAACAGTGAAAAAACTGTCTTAGTGCATTTTTTGGTATAATTGTTGAGTGATACCAAAATGCACGGTGAACACAACGCGAAAAAAACCCGTATATTCAGCCCATTGTTCGGACTATGGACTACATTAAGCTAAATTTACAAATACGACGTTTCGGGGACAGCATCTGCACCCTTCCTCTAGCTACACATACGGTTCAAACCTACTCAGCTGTTCTCAGCAGCTGGCCAAAGTCCACATCACTTCAACTAGCACCGCAGACAGCCTAATATCTTGTAACAGCAACATATAACTATAGTCAGTAACAGCTACACTACAAATTGTTCACTGACTTCAGAGAGCTATTGTTTTATCTGACAACTATCAGCTGCCACTTCCTGTCGTCTCGTTTATCGTGTCAACTTAACCCACTCTTGCGACGGTGCCGTGGCTGTAGCGGCCGAGGGCCAGGCGGCCACTAAAAGGCGAGTCGTGGTTCAGGCGGACATATTTTTTGAAAACGAAACGGATACAAAAGAATACAATAAATACCTGCAGGCCTGTATACCTGCAGTGGACAAATATTCGTACAATGACCTGCAGTCATTCCAACCCATAACACCCCCACCCCTACAGCCGTTAACAAAGTACTGGGTTTGCCTGCCATTTTGTCTTCAACATTTGCTGTTTGGTTTTGAAACGATCCCAGTGGCCGTGCGGTCTAAGGCGTCGGTCTGTGGCCGCTCGCTTGCTGGGATCGCGGGTTCGAATCCCGCGGGGGCATAGATGTTCTGTCTGTTGTGAGTGTTGTGTGTTGTCAGGTAGAGGTCTCTGCGTCGGGCTGATCACTCGTCCAGAGGAGTACTAACGATTGTGGTGTGTCTGAGTGTCATCGTGAAGCCTCGATAATGATGAGGCCTAGGCCCCCAAGGGGCTGTCGAGCCATAGAAAAAAAAAATTTAAACGTGCGCGAGTTAATAAGTTAATCATGGCTGTAGAAACTGCGGCAATCCGGACTATATGGGGGGGAGGGGGAGGGGTGGCCCGGAATTACCGGGGAATCCGGGACACCGATAGGAAAATCTATGGTACAGGTAACATACAAAAAATCATAATTCAATGTAAAAGTATAACTTCTTGGAGTCTAAATACTGTGCAATACTACTACTACTACTACTACTACTACTACTACTACTACTACTACTACTACTAATAATAATAATGTGACATTTTGTTGCTATCATTTCACGCTAATAGCGAAATAAGGGAGAAAGACAGCTACGTCACTCGACAGATCACGTCCTTACTGCTGAGCAGTTAAAGAGTAGCCGGTTCCTCTCGCTTCACCCACGCCACGTCTCGGAGTAGGATTGTCTCCGAATTTCCCCCGGTGATCCGGACGATGACCAGATCACCGGGGTGAAATGTTCTGATTATCGGGGTCCGGATTACCGACAGACTACTCTAGTTTCTACGAGAATGGGACAACTGTCTTTGATTTGTAGTGGCTATCAAGTTACGTGGTCGCCATCTCTGACAATGCAGTCATCAACAAAATGGCTGCAAGGTCCAGGGTAGAGTTCCGCATTTAACAAGTTCAAAATATGTTTACATCATGTATTATACCTGACTAATATATAGTTTGGGGTCAAAAGGCTGACTCGGGTCCTGGTGGGGCATACCGATGCCCATAGGTATACACCATTAAATATCAGGAAATGCCCCCCCTGTAACGGGGTTGGGTCAGCAAGTCCTATCTCTCACCTCCAAGTGGTGGCCCTGGTAATACACTCTGAGGTGAGAGGTCGGAGTGTAGGTGAGAGAGAAGGACGAAAGGCGAGTTTCCGGCGCCTTAAAACGGGAGCATTGGGCTAAGGGAAGGAAAACCCTGACAGAAAGCCAAGGGGGAGGGGGGCCTTTGTAGGTGGGTAAAACCAACCTCCCTAGGGGAATGAACCCTGATTACAAACCCGGTCCTCCAGGGTGGGGGTTGAGCATAGGGCCAACAACACTATCTCGGAAAATACATGTGTTACGAAACGTCATGATGAGCCTCGGGTGGAAGTGGAGGCGAATTGTCGAGGAAGCTAAGGTCGACCGCGGGCTGTGATGCTAAGGAAGAAGAATATATAGTTTACTATCTTATTTTGGAACATTTTACACGCCTTATTTTATTTCGTACTCACTTCGTCCTTGAAAGATGGGCACTGCGGTACTAAACAGCCTGAATGTTGGCAATGACAACTTGCACTAGCGACAAGCGCTTTGGGCTGGTTGATAGACCATACGGGAAGAACAGGATAGGAGAAGAGGCGTCTCTGGAACGTCAGCGCCCTCACCCTCCAGGGGAGTTCTTTTTGAGGTCTGAATATGGGGGGGGGGCCAGGGGTACACAAATCTTCCTGACGTGTAGGGGCCAGAAGGGCGACATGAAGCAAGTTCCACACTGAGGACCCACAACTATGGACTGACCTGTGAACCGCAGTTATCTGGCGCTTCTGATCGGTACATGTGAACAGACACTTTTTTATGTACGGAAAAGAATACAGTAATTTTGCTGAAAATATTAGATGCAATCGGACAAAATTCAGTCGCGTGGGGTCTCTGCACCCCTGAAAATGACAACTGTTAGTGACTACAGCACATGAGGGATCTGTGCACCCCTGCAAAGTGGCCACTGTTAGTGACTACAGCAAATGAGGGGTCTGTGCACCCCTGCAAGTGGCCACTGTTAGTGACTACAGCAAATGAGGGGTCTGTGCACCCCTGCAAGTGGCCACTGTTAGTGACTACAGCAAATGAGGGGTCTGTGCACCCCTGCAAGTGGCCACTGTTAATGACTACAGCAAATGAAGGGTCTGTGCACCCCTGCAAGTGGCCACTGTTAGTGACTACAGCAAATGAGGGGTCTGTGCACCCCTGCAAGTGGCCACTGTTAGTGACTACAGCAAATGAGGGGTCTGTGCACCCCTGCAAGTGGCCACTGTTAGTGACTACAGCAAATGAGGGGTCTGTGCACCCCTGCAAGTGGCCACTGTTAGTGACTACAGCAAATGAGGGGTCTGTGCACCCCTGCAAGTGGCCACTGTTAGTGACTACAGCAAATGAGGGGTCTGTGCACCCCTGCAAGTGGCCACTGTTAATGACTACAGCAAATGAAGGGTCTGTGCACCCCTGCAAGTGGCCACTGTTAGTGACTACAGCAAATGAAGGGTCTGTGCACCCCTGCAAGTGGCCACTGTTAGTGACTACAGCAAATGAAGGGTCTGTGCAACCCTGCAAGTGGCCACTGTTAGTGACTACAGCAAATGAAGGGTCTGTGCACCCCTGCAAGTGGCCACTGTTAGTGACTACAGCAAATGAGGGGTCTGTGCACCCCTGCAAGTGGCCACTGTTAGTGACACCAGCAAATGAGGGGTCTGTGCACCCCTGCAAGTGGCCACTGTTAGTGACTACAGCAAATGAAGGCTGTGTTAAATACCAAAACAGTTCTCTCATTACCTGTAGCTTATTATTTGAGACACTACCACATCGCTAATGTACTGTGTGTCTGTTTACATTTCTGTTTTGCTACTCTGTTTGTATACGTAACAAACATGAAGGCCGGAGGCGCCACCAAACAGCACGAAGCGCTACGCACGTGTGTCCAGGTCAGCAACAGACTGCCTGCCTTATCTCATGTGGCGCGTGAGAATTCTATCTCGCTCCCACGGAACAATTCCGCTGTTTCCTGTCCGCTCTGTTCACAGGACGGGCTTTTACACCGCCCATGCGAAGAATGGAGTCATTAGGCTACAACGGGGAACAGCTGGCCGAAGCGGCAAGCTACAAACATTTGAAGACAGTCGTCTTTCCAGCTCACAGCAGTGGCGCGCTCCAAACGCCGCAGTTCACCGTGCGGCGACACTGCCTGCTACAGCTGACAGTGCTTCACAGTCAGGTCACAGCAGTGGCGCGCTCCCAACACCGCAGTTCACCGTGCGGCGACACTGCCTGCTACAGCTGACAGTGCTCCATAGTCAGCTCACAGCAGTGGCGCGCTCCCAACGCCGCAGTTCACCGTGCGGCGACACTGCCTGCTACAGCTGACAGTGCTTCACAGTCAGGTCACAGCAGTGGCGCGCTCCCAACACCGCAGTTCACCGTGCGGCGACACTGCCTGCTACAGCTGACAGTGCTCCATAGTCAGCTCACAGCAGTGGCGCGCTCCAAACACCGCAGTTCACCGTGCGGCGACACTGCCTGCTACAGCTGACAGTGCTCCATAGTCAGCTCACAGCAGTGGCGCGCTCCAAACACCGCAGTTCACCGTGCGGCGACACTGCCTGCTACAGCTGACAGTGCTCCATAGTCAGCTCACAGCAGTGGCGCGCTCCCAACGCCGCAGTTCACCGTGCGGCGACACTGCCTGCTACAGCTGACAGTGCTCCATAGTCAGGTCACAGCAGTGGCGCGCTCCCAACGCCGCAGTTCACCGTGCGGCGACACTGCCTGCTACAGCGGACAGTGCTCCATAGTCAGCTCACAGCAGTGGCGCGCTCCCAACGCCGCAGTTCACCGTGCGGCGACACTGCCTGCTACAGCTGACAGTGCTTCACAGTCAGGTCACAGCAGTGGCGCGCTCCCAACACCGCAGTTCACCGTGCGGCGACACTGCCTGCTACAGCTGACAGTGCTCCATAGTCAGCTCACAGCAGTGGCGCGCTCCAAACACCGCAGTTCACCGTGCGGCGACACTGCCTGCTACAGCTGACACAGTGCTTCACAGTCAGGTCACAGCAGTGGCGCGCTCCCAACGCCGCAGTTCACCGTGCGGCGACACTGCCTGCTACAGCTGACAGTGCTCCATAGTCAGCTCACAGCAGTGGCGCGCTCCAAACACCGCAGTTCACCGTGCGGCGACACTGCCTGCTACAGCTGACAGTGCTCCATAGTCAGCTCACAGCAGTGGCGCGCTCCAAACACCGCAGTTCACCGTGCGGCGACACTGCCTGCTACAGCTGACAGTGCTCCATAGTCAGCTCACAGCAGTGGCGCGCTCCCAACGCCGCAGTTCACCGTGCGGCGACACTGCCTGCTACAGCTGACAGTGCTCCATAGTCAGCTCACAGCAGTGGCGCGCTCCAAACACCGCAGTTCACCGTGCGGCGACACTGCCTGCTACAGCTGACAGTGCTCCATAGTCAGCTCACAGCAGTGGCGCGCTCCCAACGCCGCAGTTTACCGTGCGGCGACACTGCCTGCTACAGCTGACAGTGCTTCATAGTCAGCTCACAGCAGTGGCGCGCTCCCAACGCCGCAGTTTACCGTGCGGCGACACTGCCTGCTACAGCTGACAGTGCTCCATAGTCAGCTCACAGCAGTGGCGCGCTCCCAACGCCGCAGTTTACCGTGCGGCGACACTGCCTGCTACAGCTGACAGTGCTCCATAGTCAGCTCACAGCAGTGGCGCGCTCCCAACGCCGCAGTTTACCGTGCGGCGACACTGCCTGCTACAGCTGACAGTGCTCCATAGTCAGCTCACAGCAGTGGCGCGCTCCCAACGCCGCAGTTTACTGTGCGGCGACACTGCCTGCTACAGCTGACAGTGCTCCATACTCAGCTCACAGCAGTGGCGCGCTCCCAACGCCGCAGTTTACCGTGCGGCGACACTGCCTGCTACAGCTGACAGTGCTCCATAGTCAGCTCACAGCAGTGGCGCGCTCCCAACGCCGCAGTTTACCGTGCGGCGACACTGCCTGCTACAGCTGACAGTGCTCCATAGTCAGCTCACAGCAGTGGCGCGCTCCCAACGCCGCAGTTTACCGTGCGGCGACACTGCCTGCTACAGCTGACAGTGCTCCATAGTCAGCTCACAGCAGTGGCGCGCTCCCAACGCCGCAGTTCACCGTGCGGCGACACTGCCTGCTACAGCTGACAGTGCTTGGCTAAATAATGCTGCCAGGTCGCAGCCTGTACGTGTTCAGTGTCACGCAGTTCACTTCCACACACTTCATAATTTCCATGTGCGTAGAGTCATAACTGCAACGGGAAAAACCGCGCTGGGCGAAGCATTACTGTGTGGCGTAATGGTAAAGGTAAATATTTATTTCAAAGATAATATTGGCAGTATTTACAGTATGCAAAGAAACATCACAAATTGTTCCTATAACCAATTTAGCTAACTGTGAGTGCGTGAAACAAAAGTTAACGAGAGGGAAATACAAATAACATTAGTGGAAAAAGAATAAAAAAAAACACTGCCTGACGGTGAGCTGGTCACACAGCACGATATGTTGCGGTCGTTTGTGTTTGTAGGTTGTGTATAGAATTAAAGTCGGCTTGAGTGTAATTTCCGATTTGTTGGACCAGGGGGTTAGGATGGGATGGACAGTTAGCAAAACATTTGGCCGTAAGTTCGATATTAAGGGTGTCGTGCAAATGGGAGAGGTTGAGTTCGCCTGTGACAGTCACGGATCACTCGGTAAGTCCTTGTTGTGGACGACTTGGAGTTTGAGGTAGTTCGAATTACATGTGGTATTGCAGACAGGCGGCGTAAATGAGAAGTGATCGGAAGAGTAATTTATGTAGGGTAACTTGGATGTCCGTCTTTTTTACAATTATTATTGAAGATTACAATTTACAGTATTTACAGTATACAAGGAAAAAAATACAAAAATTGTTCCGATAACCAATTTAACTAAAATCAGTACATGGACCGAAAGTTATAAATAGGGGAAAATAAAATAATATTAGTGAAAAGACTACAAAACACTATGCCTGGTCCCTCTCTCCGCCATGAAGATATCTAGGGGGAGAAGAGATATAGCTCCACTCATTTTTAACTTCGACACCATACAGAGATCAACGGTCAGCTTCACGCCCCGGCCGCTCTATCCCCAGGTAAAGTACATTCTATAATCACTGGAAACTCAGTGGGCTTCAGGGCTCGCCTTGCTGCTTCTGATAAGAGAAATATTTCTTGCCCCAGCCGGGATTTGAACCTCAGATCGTCCAGTCCGCAACCTGGTCGCTACACGGACTACATGTACGATCAGAAGCAGCAGTTTACTTCAGCCTGGCACAAGCAGAGACATCAACAGGGCACAAATGTGACTATAGTGTCCGACTGCGGACCGAACAGAGAAGAAGCAAGGGTATTATTACATGGGCTGCGTGCTTTCATCAAAAAATATCGTGGCTACGATTTGTGGACACTCTCCTAATCCCCCATTCCAAGCATTTCGGTGCGTTCGCGTCCTTGTGAAACGTCCGTCTGAACTTGTGACATGACGTGGGGGCAGCTGAACGTCCGTCTGAACTCATGACATGACGTGGGGGCAGCTGAACGTCCGCCTGAACTCGTGACATGACGTGGGGGCAGCTGAACGTCCGCCTGAACTCGTGACATGACGTGGGGGCAGCTGAACGTCCGACTGAACTCGTGACATGACGTGGGGGCAGCTGAACGTCCGCCTGAACTCGTGACATAACGTGGGGGCAGCTGAACGTCCGCCTGAACTCGTGACATGACGTGGGGGCAGCTGAACGTCCGCCTGAACTCGTGACATGACGTGGGGGCAGCTGAACGTCCGTCTGAACTCGTGACATGACGTGGGGGGCAGCTGAACGTCCGTCTGAACTCGTGACATGACGTGGGGGCAGCTGAACGTCCGCCTGAACTCGTGACATGACGTGGGGGCAGCTGAACGTCCGCCTGAACTCGTGACATGACGTGGGGGCAGCTGAACGTCCGCCTGAACTCGTGACATGACGTGGGGGCAGCTGAACGTCCGCCTGAACTCGTGACATGACGTGGGGGCAGCTGAACGTCCGCCTGAACTCGTGACATGACGTGGGGGCAGCTGAACGTCCGCCTGAACTCGTGACATGATGTGGGGGTAGCTGAACGTCCATCTGAACTCGTGACATGACGTGGGGGCAGCTGAACGTCCGTCTGAACTCGTGACATGACGTGGGGACAGCTGAACGTCCGTCTGAACTCGTGACATGACGTGGGGACAGCTGAACGTCCGCCTGAACTCGTGACATTGCGTGGGGGCAGCTGAACGCACTGACATAAATTCTGATATTGAGACTGACTACAATTTGCAGACACACTGGCATTTGGTTGAAACGTCACGGCAGGTGTGCACTTACAAACATTTCTTGCGTCTTCGTCTTAACTCTGGCCTTACTGCCAGGGATCGAGGAATATTATTAACAGACGTCGCAGGCACAACTGGAACACATTTTGTGCTTTGTCAGCAAGCACTGTGGTTACGGCACGCACGTATTTCCTAACTTGTATCTTAATTACATAAGTTAAGTTTCATTCTTTAATCTGGGTGTTACTCCATCTTTAGAATGTTTTAGTTACCACATACACATACGATGTACTTGTGTTCGCTTCTTGTGGTTACTATACGTACCACCATGTTTAACACTCAGAATTCTACGTTCTGCCCACACAGTGTATTTGTGTTTTGTGTGGATCTCAGAACAAACAGCGATTATTTCACTGTACAGCATTAACTGACTGGTTTGTATAACTGAGACGGAGTGTGTTTACTGCGCGGTACGGACTGTATTTATGTGTTTTGTGTGGATCTCAGAACAAACAGCGATTATTTCACTGTACAACATTAACTGACTGGTTTGTATAACTGAGACGGAGTGTGTTTACTGCGCGGTACGGACTGTATTTATGTGTTTTGTGTGGATCTCAGAACAAACAGCGATTATTTCACTGTACAACATTAACTGACTGGTTTGTATAACTGAGACGGAGTGTGTTTACTGCGCGGTACGGACTGTATTTATGTGTTTTGTGTGGATCTCAGAACAAACAGCGATTATTTCACTGTACAGCATTAACTGACTGGTTTGTATAACTGAGACGGAGTGTGTTTACTGCGCGGTACGGACTGTATTTATGTGTTTTGTGTGGATCTCAGAACAAACAGCGATTATTTCACTGTACAACATTAACTGACTGGTTTGTATAACTGAGACGGAGTGTGTTTACTGCGCGGTACGGACTGTATTTATGTGTTTTGTGTGGATCTCAGAACAAACAGCGATTATTTCACTGTACAACATTAACTGACTGGTTTGTATAACTGAGACGGAGTGTGTTTACTGCGCGGTACGGACTGTATTTATGTGTTTTGTGTGGATCTCAGAACAAACAGCGATTATTTCACTGTACAGCATTAACTGATGGTTTGTATAACTGAGACGTAGTGTGTTTACTGCGCGGTACGGACTGTATTTATGTGTTTTGTGTGGATCTCAGAACAAACAGCGATTATTTCACTGTACAGCATTAACTGACTGGTTTGTATAACTGAGACGGAGTGTGTTTACTGCGCGGTACGGACTGGGTGTTTAATTCAAGCTACTGTGCGCACATTATGTATCAAAAGGTTCACTTAGCACACGTAATGTATGACGTAATGCAGCGTACAAGATGCAGCAAGTTTAACTTGGAGACAAAGACAAATGCTGTTCCCTCTGCACAAAGTGAGGTAGGCAGGTTACATGACAGTCAATGCCACAACACACCACAGCGCATCACGCTCACATTGACAATAAAGCCTTATTCCTGTACGTCAAATACAAGTTGCTATACACACGCACACGCAACTCTAGTGCATTTGCCCATTCTCATGTACATCTCCTCTAAAACCGCAAAACCTACTTAATGACAAAGCGTATTGGGCACAAAATATGTTTCGTGTTTGGGAATTGGTTCCAAACAATTTTCGTTCCGATAAATAAATCATGACCTTAGAAGTGCTGCAGGTTGCTTACACCAACCGTTTAGACAGGCGTGTCATCCGAACCGTGTTAATAGTCCGGTCACCTGAACCGTGTTAACAGTCCAGTCACCTGAACCGTGTTAACAGTCTGGTCACATGAACCGTGTTAACAGTCAGGTCACCTCAACCGTGTAATAGTCCAGTCACATGAACCGTGTTAACAGTCAGGTCACCTCAACCGTGTAATAGTCCAGTCACCTGAACCGTGTTAACAGTCAGGTCACCTCAACCGTGTAATAGTCCAGTCACCTGAACCGTGTTAACAGTCAGGTCACCTCAACCGTGTAATAGTGCAGTCACATGAACCGTGTTAACAGTCAGGTCACCTCAACCGTGTAACAGTCCAGTCACATGAACCGTGTTAACAGTCAGGTCACCTCAACCGTGTAATAGTCCAGTCACATGAACCGTGTTAACAGTCAGGTCACCTCAACCGTGTAATAGTGCAGTCACATGAACCGTGTTAACAGTCAGGTCACCTCAACCGTGTAATAGTTCAGTCACATGAACCATGTTAACAGTCAGGTCACCTCAACCGTGTAATAGTCAGGTCACCTCAACCGTGTAATAGTCCAGTCACATGAACCGTGTTAACAGTCAGGTCACCTCAACCGTGTAATAGTCATGTCACCTGAACCGTGTTAACAGTCAGGTCATCTCAACCGTGTAATAGTCCAGTCACATGAACCGTGTAATAGTCAGGTCACCTCAACCGTGTAATAGTCAGGTCACCTCAACCGTGTAATAGTCCAGTCACATGAACCGTGTAATAGTCAGGTCACCTGAACCGTGTTAACAGTCAGGTCACCTCAACCGTGAAATAGTCAGGTCACCTCAACCGTGTAATAGTCCAGTCACCTGAACCGTGTTAACAGTCAGGTCACCTCAACCGTGTAATAGTCAGGTCACCTAAACCGTGTAATAGTCCAGTCACATGAATCGTGTTAACAGTCAGGTCACCTCAACCGTGTAATAGTCCAGTCACCTGAACCGTGTTAACAGTCAGGTCACCTCAACCGTGCAATAGTCCAGTCACCTGAACCGTGTTAACAGTCAGGTCACCTCAACCGTGTAATAGTCCAGTCACATGAACCGTGTAATAGTCAGGTCACCTCAACCGTGTAATAGTCAGGTCACCTCAACCGTGTAATAGTCCAGTCACATGAACCGTGTAATAGTCAGGTCACCTCAACCGTGTAATAGTCCAGTCACCTGAACCGTGTTAACAGTCAGGTCACCTCAACCGTGTAATAGTCAGGTCACCTCAACCGTGTAATAGTCCAGTCACATGAACCGTGTTAACAGTCAGGTCACCTCAACCGTGTAATAGTCCAGTCACCTGAACCGTGTTAACAGTCTGGTCACCTCAACCGTGTTAACAGTCAGGTCACCTCAACCGTGTAATAGTCCAGTCACCTGAACCGTGTTAACAGTCAGGTCACCTCAACCGTGTTAACAGTCAGGTCACCTCAACCGTGTAATAGTCCAGTCACCTGAACCGTGTTAACAGTCAGGTCACCTCAACCGTGTAATAGTCCAGTCACCTGAACCGTGTTAACAGTCAGGTCACCTCAACCGTGTAATAGTGCAGTCACATGAACCGTGTTAACAGTCAGGTCACCTCAACCGTGTACGAAGTTTGTTACGCGAGCCGTTTGAACGTCGCTTCACCCAAACCGCGCAGCACAACTGCTACCTAGCCGCATATCCGGTCATCCGAGCCGTGCAGTCGGTCTGTCATCTGCACCACCTCAATTTGGTCCACACGAACCGTACTCTTGAGTGTGTTACGTGGACCTGTAACACTTGGGTCAACTGAATCCTGCTGTGGATTTATCCCATGAACCGTAACACAGTTGGGTCACTGAACTGTTCAGCCTCCGTCTACTTGTCGCCAGAGGGTGCTGCTGTTGCCCTGGAGACGTGCGTATTGATCCCCAGCGCTACTACCGGTCCAGCAAACATCAGTCAATCGTTTGATTGAGAGTGCCAACTTTGGTACTTTCATGCTACGCAGTCACGTGACACAGGACATGGCGACAGAGCGGTGCACTGTCAAAGTAACAACCGCAGTAATGTTACTGCTTGCAAGGTAAAAACAAGAGAACGTGCAGCTGCAAACAAATAAACGTGCTGTTTGTTCAGTGCTCAAGTGACGTCTGGATTTAAATTCCAGCGTAAGACAGTGGCAATGAGAAAGCGCGCGCGCTGTTCCACACTTGAACTGCCTCCACATATGTATTTACAGATGGTGGGCCGCGATAGCTCAGTCGGTATAGCGACTCGCTACGGGCTGGACGGTCCGGGGATCGAATCCCGGTGGGGGCGAGATTTTCCGCACCCGTCCAGACCGTCCCTGGGGCCCAATCAGCCTCCTGTAAAATGGGTACCGGGCCTCTTTCCCGGCCGGGGCGTGGAATTGACCAGCCACCCCATCTAGCGCCGAGGTTAAAGAAAGAGTACTCCCCCTCTGGGCCTTCGTGGCCTGTTCTAGGGAGACCTTTACCTTTGTTTATTTACATATGTGCAAATTATATATAAAACTCAGACTGTACTGATAACAAGCAGCACAACGTGTGTTGTCACGTGTTCGCACGTGTCAGTCTTCCTACAAGCGGTCACTACGAAGACAGACGCCTTCTGTAATTCAATTTCAGCAGACACAAATGTTACAGTTGCAATCCAGCTGTCAAATCAAGCGGCTAAGTCTGCCCTATGCGGTAGGCCATCTCGCAGCCCACGTCAAGAAGCTGCTGGTGGCCGTACAATCCAGTGTCTGCACTGACAACTTCATTCTCCTAAACAGCAGTGTACGAAATAGACAAGTGACCTGCAGGCTGAGCATTTGTGTGTGTTTTTTTGTGGAATTAATCCCATTGCGGTGTGTCATATTACACTGACACACGTGCTGACGTCAGCCACCAAAAACTGTATTAGTTTCGTCAATGTATGCTACGTGTTTCGGTCCTCAGGCATTAAAATACATGACTTTAAAACCGAAAATAAAATGCATATATATATATATTTAAATTTGTGAGATCTCGACAGACTGTACAAGTTTGTACAATTTAGTGAGATCTCGACAGACTGTACAAGCTTGTACAATTTGTGAGATCTCGACAGACTGTACAAGCTTGTACAATTTGTGAGATCTCGACAGACTGTACAAGCTTGTACAATTTGAGAGATCTCGACAGACTGTACAAGCTTGTACAATTTGTGAGATCTCGACAGACTGTACAAGCTTGTACAATTTGTGAGATCTCGACAGACTGTACAAGCTTGTACAATTTGTGAGATCTCGACAGACTGTACAAGCTTGTACAATTTGTGAGATCTCGACAGACTGTACAAGCTTGTACAATTTGTGAGATCTCGACAGACTGTACAAGCTTGTACAATTTGTGAGATCTCGACAGACTGTACAAGCTTGTACAATTTGTGAGATCTCGACAGACTGTACAAGCTTGTACAATTTGTGAGATCTCGACAGACTGTACAAGCTTGTACAATTTGTGAGATCTCGACAGACTGTACAAGCTTGTACAATTTGTGAGATCTCGACAGACTGTACAAGCTTGTACAATTTGTGAGATCTCGACAGACTGTACAAGCTTGTACAATTTGTGAGATCTCGACAGACTGTACAAGCTTGTACAATTTGTGAGATCTCGACAGACTGTACAAGCTTGTACAATTTGTGAGATCTCGACAGACTGTACAAGCTTGTACAATTTGTGAGATCTCGACAGACTGTACAAGCTTGTACAATTTGTGAGATCTCGACAGACTGTACAAGCTTGTACAATTTGTGAGATCTCGACAGACTGTACAAGCTTGTACAATTTGTGAGATCTCGACAGACTGTACAAGTTTGTACAATCTGTGAGATCTCGACAGACTGTACAAGCTTGTACAATTTGTGAGATCTCGACAGACTGTACAAGCTTGTACAAATTGCGAGATCTCGACAGACTGTACAAGCTTGTACAATTTGTGAGATCTCGACAGACTGTACAAGCTTGTACAATTTGTGAGATCTCACAAATTTAAAACACAGTCGAACTCGGTTATAACGTCATGAAACGGACAGAATATTTTGTGTCGCTATAAACGGTGTTGTTATAACCGAGTAATATAATGCTGGGATCAACAGTGCGGAATTAATTTGTACCACAGAGTATCTGACGCTATAGACGAGGTGACGTACAAACCGATGTCGTTATAACCGGGTTCGACTGTATATACGTGCATTTTGAGTTCTAAAGTCGTGTATTTAAATGCATCAGGATGGTCAATACGGCCGAAACATGTAGCATATATCGACGAAACTGATAAAATGTGTTATGGCTGACGACAGCACGTGTGTCAGTGTTAATTTATTGTCTTACTGAAACAGGACTGTGGATTGATTTATTTGTACCAACAAATGCACTAAGACAGTTTTTTCACTGTTTACTTTATTATAAGGATGCCCCAATACGCATTTCGGCAGTTATTCTGCCATCATCAGGGGTATTTTAAGTGAGTTTTTTACATAGACCAATTCTTTGGTTACGTCATAACAGTGAGTCGGTATTTTACCACATCGTATAAAATTTTGTAAAATTAGTGGTATTGTTAAGATTGGGGCATCGTAATAATAAAGGAAACAGTGAAAAAACTGTCTTAGTGCATTTTGTTGGTACAAATAATTTAATTATAAAAAGATGCACGGTGAATATAAAGTGAAAAAGGACTGTGGAGTTTACCTACAGACTATGACTAGTCATTTCTTTTCTTACGCGTGCTTGGTACAACGCTGCCACCGATATACAATACAATATTACATTTATGACAGTCAACGTGGAAAGAAGATACAAATTTAACTGACATTTTAGCAAACACTAATTTATAAAATAAATTATATCATTTGGTAGCTCTGGGTGAGCCTATGTAATAAAAAAATAAACATTTACAAGATTTTCTTAATTTCAGTATTAAATCATTTCGTAGTCTGTCTTGCGACAGGTCAATACCCCGTTCGAAAGCGAGTTCCCAGAGAATGCGATCAAACGCGTCATCTTTATACTTCAGTACATATTTCTGATATGTCTCTGCCGTGTTGTGAAATGTGCTAATGTGTATAGTGATGGAATATGTGGATTACTGCCGTGTTGTGAAATGTGCTAATGTGTATAGTGATGGAATATGTGGATTACTGCCGTGTTGTGAAATGTGCTAATGTGTATAGTGATGGAATATGTGGATTACTGCCGTGTTGTGAAATGTGCTAATGTGTATAGTGATGGAATATGTGGATTACTGCCGTGTTGTGAAATGTGCTAATGTGTATAGTGATGGAATATGTGGATTACTGCCGTGTTGTGAAATGTGCTAATGTGTATAGTGATGGAATATGTGGATTACTGCCATGTTGTGAAATGTGCTAATGTGTATAGTGATGGAATATGTGGATTACTGCCATGTTGTGAAATGTGCTAATGTGTATAGTGATGGAATATGTGGATTACTGCCATGTTGTGAAATGTGCTAATGTGTATAGTGATGGAATATGTGGATTACTGCCATGTTGTGAAATGTGCTAATGTGTATAGTGATGGAATATGTGGATTACTGCCATGTTGTGAAATGTGCTAATGTGTATAGTGATGGAATATGTGGATTACTGCCATGTTGTGAAATGTGCTAATGTGTATAGTGATGGAATATGTGGATTACTGCCGTGTTGTGAAATGTGCTAATGTGTATAGTGATGGAATATGTGGATTACTGCCGTGTTGTGAAATGTGCTAATGTGTATAGTGATGGAATATGTGGATTACTGCCGTGTTGTGAAATGTGCTAATGTGTATAGTGATGGAATATGTGGATTACTGCCGTGTTGTGAAATGTGCTAATGTGTATAGTGATGGAATATGTGGATTACTGCCGTGTTGTGAAATGTGCTAATGTGTATAGTGATGGAATATGTGGATTAAATTTACACTGCAATGATTCCATTATAAAAGAATTCCTACTGTTTTAAAATTTATAACAAATTATAGTTCTATCCGCGTAAGAAACTTGTGGATGCAGGCACTAATGTATCCATCCGCGCAGGGACCTAACCTTTACGTTCTGCGCATTCGAGAAGATTCAGGCACAGGATACAGCCGAGAATAACGATCGGTTTGCGATTTCCCAAAAAACTCGTCAATTCATTCAAAATTCATTGCAAGGGAGAAACACTCCGATCATTCAATGCAACACACTGCAGTAATCGCCCACTTGAAGCTGTCAGTGTTACCATACTGACGTCATCACCCACCTGAACGAGTTACTGTAACATCGGCCCGCTCAACCGGTAGCTCGCAGGCAACATGTTGCTCGCGACACTGTGTCATGTTGCTCGCGACACTGTGCCATGTTGCTCGCGACACTGTGCAATGTTGCTCGCGACACTGTGCAATGTTGCTAGCGACACTGTACCATGTTGCTCGCGACACTGTGCCATGTTGCTCGCGACACAGCGTCATGTTGCTCGCGACACTGTGCCATGTTGCTCGCGACACTGTGTCATGTTGCTCGCGACACTGTGCCATGTTGCTCGCGACACTGTGCAATGTTGCTCGCGACACTGTGCCATGTTGCTCGCGACACAGCGTCATGTTGCTCGCGACACAGCGTCATGTTGCTCGCGACACTGTGTCATGTTGCTCGCGACACTGTGCCATGTTGCTCGCGACACTGTGCCATGTTGCTCGCGACACTGTGTCATGTTGCTCGCGACACTGTGCCATGTTGCTCGCGACACTGTGCCATGTTGCTCGCGACACTGTGCCATGTTGCTCGCGACACTGTGCCATGTTGCTCGCGACACTGTGTCATGTTGCTCGCGACACTGTGCCATGTTGCTCGCGACACTGTGTCATGTTGCTCGCGACACTGTGTCATGTTGCTCGCGACACAGCGCCATGTTGCTCGCGACACTGTGTCATGTTGCTCCGACACTGTGCCATGTTGCTCGCGACACAGCGCCATGTTGCTCGCGACACTGTGTCATGTTGCTCGCGACACTGTGCCATGTTGCTCGCGACACAGCGCCATGTTGCTCGCGACACTGCGCCATGTTGCTCGCGACACTGCGCCATGTTGCTCGCGACACTGTGCCATGTTGCTCGCGTCACTGTGCCATGTTGCTCGCGACACTGTGTCATGTTGCCCGTGGAGACATTAGAAATGAGCAAAACGTCTTTTAACCCTTTCCCTCGCAAAGCCGAGATAGAACGGCGAAGCAATTTTGAAAACGTATGACTTTATTTATGGAGACATTACATTAATAATTTATTTTGTAAAAATGTGCTGAAATAGCGACGCCCTGACCTACGTAATAAACTAAATTTCCTTTACAAACTTCGCCCTTACTGCAGTATATTGTTACAGTATAGACAAATGCACACCTAACTACAATTACACGTATACTCGTTCATTCTGCATTCCGTGTGCTGAATTTCATGTTGCCAGCATGCGGACCACAAGTTGCCGAAGTTGCCAACACCACATAGAAGGTGGAGCGGGCCTGTGCTGTAACATAACTGTCTCACTACTCACCTGAACAGGTTACTGCCCCACGCTCCTTCGGGAGGTCATCTGTAACAACCGAACACAGAAATTAACTGCCATTAATTTCAGAATCCTTTATCTGCCCTTAGCTTAAATCTAAAAACGGAACATGCACATCTGTGTGAACAGTGTGTGGGAAGACATCAGGATTATACAGGGTGATTCAAAAAGAACTGAACACTTTCAAAAATGCATTAATCAGTAACTGTTGCCCCCTGGTGGTGGAAATTTGCATAACTTTCAAGCGTCAAGATCTGAAAACCAAATTATGGGTAGCTCCACAATTTGGTGCATGGGCCTACCAGGTGTCCATATGATACTTAGTAACACATTTTTGAACATGTTCAATTCTGTTTGAATAACCCTGTATAATGAATAAAGGTAAAGGTAACGTTCTCCCTAGAACAGGCCATGAAGGCCCAGAGGGGGAGTAGAGGTATAGCTCTACTCTTTCTTTAACCTCGGCGCAAATGGGGGTGGGTGGTCAACGCCACGCCCCGGCTGCTTTACCCCCGGGAATGATCCGGTATCCATTTTACAGGAGGCTGGATAGGCCCCAGGGCTGGTTTGAACGGGTGCTGAAAATCTTGCCTCCACCGGGATTCGATCACCGGACCGTCCAGCCCGTAGCGAGTCGCTATACCGACTGAGCTATCGCGGCCCACTGTATATTGAATATAACACAGGACAAGTTACTGCATAATGTTTCACGCACGTTTAGTATGTACGGTGTCCTGACCCGTGACACTGTGTTAATCATTTTATTGTTAGGTAAGGGTCGTCACGTTTGGCAGCGGTAACACGCAAGAGATGGCGCAAGAGTCAGTCAGTCAGGGGATAAGTTGATGTGCAGTGGTAATGGTAGTCCCGCGAAAACGTTTGTAGTGTGAATCGAATTTTATGGCCGAAACGTGTGTCCGCCATCAGAATTCACTGCCAATTGATACAGGTGCGTGGTAATGACGTAATGTGAGTGCAGCGTGTCAGAAAATGGTGCAGAGTGATCGGGGAACTGTCGAAACGTCTTCCAGGATGGTAATTGAGCCGGTAGGCACAGCAAAACAAGGATGGATGTGAAGGCAGAACGAACACAAGAGCCTGTCTGGACAGCTAAAGCCTATTCCACAATAATGAGGAAGTGGAATGTGGCTGTTCGTGAACGGTGGCGAATATAAGAGCCCGATGTCTAGAGTGGCGGCATTGTTAAAGATCGTGCCAAGATTGGAACAAAGCACAAGGTGCCCGGAGATTATGTGGAAAAAATAATGATACTTCAGTGTAACAAATGAGGTGCCTTTAAACACTATGCTGTGAGGAACCTTACACACTCAACACGCCGTGTCTAAGTTCGTCTAATTTCATTAGATTCGGTAACGTCCAAATGATCATTATTTCTAATTTTTACGTTGTTCGACCGTCCCGTGTTGATCCAACGATCCATCACGAGAAGTCAACACAGACTCAACGACATGAATATTGGTAAACAGTCAACACGGCCGTCTAAACACTACCAACAAAATGTGTTGCTGGTCAGCAGTCGGTCGGTCATCCAGGCACACTCGCTGAATGACAAGAAGCTGTGTCAGCGCGAGAGTCAGGCTGTCAGCGCGACATCTGGGAGGAAAACCGACGTTCCGCGGACCACAGTTTGAGAAACTGTCCTAGCCCGCTTGTCACAAACAGTCACAACACTCGGCCGGTCTGTTGTGGTTTTCAACCAACCTGAAGCTAACCAAGGAAGTCACGATAGCTCAGTCACCATAGTGACCGTGCGTTATCTCTTCTGCACGAGGTCCAAACTGTCTTTTGCACCCAACCAGCTTCCTATCGAACGGGTATATGAGGGGGTCTTTACTCCGGGGTTAATCGGCCGGAGCTTAAGCTAGCAATTCCTCGAGGTTAAGAACGCGTGGAGCTATAAGCCTACCCCCAATTCCTTCAACGTGTTCACGTGAGGTGTTCAGGCATACCTCGCTACAATTCGGTGACCCGCGACGTTAAACCTTTACGTGACGTCTACGAAGCACCCCTGGTCCCACCCCCACTCACGAACTCACGCCAGGTGCGCAAGTGCTCTGCTCATTGAAGACTGACTTCATCTAAAAGACGTTTCGGATTCAGTTCGTGCCTCGCACAAACCGCCATGTGCCTCTGTTACAAACGACGAGCCAGCTAATGCCGATGTTTATTATGACAATCGCAAGACACACATAAATACACTCTGTGGACACGATGGGCAGTTTCTTAAAGTTAAAACACGTGGTGTATATACTTACCACCGTGCTTTATACGGTTAAACTCTTACGAGGTGATCTCACACCGAAAACAGCGCGGAGTAATACAAACTGCTCACCCAGCGCCCACAGCTTCCGGTTCCTTATCTCTGAATGGACCGGAAGTGGTCACACTGGTGACAGGATCGAGTGGATCACAAGAGTTACGTAATAAGCAGGATGATTTAAATTATCATGTGGGTTTACAGTAAAAAAATTACAGTCCGAAGGCCAAGCACATTAACTCTCTAAAGCCCAGTGGTTACTATATGTACCACCAGGTTTAACATTCACAAATTCTACGTTCTGCCAACACAGTGTATTTATGTGTTTTGTGTGGATCTCAGAACAAACAGCGATTATTTCACTGTACAGCATTAACTGACTGGTTTGTATAACTGAGACGGAGTGTGTTTACTGCGCGGTACGGACTGTATTTATGTGTTTTGTGTGGATCTCAGAACAAACAGCGATTATTTCACTGTACAACATTAACTGACTGGTTTGTATAACTGAGACGGAGTGTGTTTACTGCGCGGTACGGACTGTATTTATGTGTTTTGTGTGGATCTCAGAACAAACAGCGATTATTTCACTGTACAACATTAACTGACTGGTTTGTGTAACTGAGATGTAGTGTGTTTACTTAGCGGTACGAACTGAGTCTTTAAATGTAATTGAGGTCTATACCAGTCTTCAGTTCGGCGGCCTTTCACCGCGGAGGCCTGGGTTATATCCCAGACCAGTCCATGTGGGATTTGTGGTGTAAAAGGTGGCAATGGGACAGGTTTCTCTCCCAGTATATCGGTTTTCCTCAGTCAGTATAATTCAACGAATGCTCCATACTCATCTTCATCTGCATGTTGCTCTCACCAGAAGGATCAGCGGGCGAAGCCTGAGAACCTTCCAAAAAATAAATCGTCTTTCGGAAATGTGAGAGCATCGGATAGAAAAGTACTTTTCACTAGTATTTTATCGGTTAAGGGATTAATGGAAGAACAACATTTACGTGGCAATAAACAATCAATTGCGCGACAAAATCTATCAGTCGTTCTCCACTCTCAAAGTTCCCCACGTCACGTCACGTCACATTCATATTACTTCTACATATCTACGGCAGTGAGCACGATGTGAGAGCCTCGCCACGTTAATGGCTCTCGTAATGCACAGAGCTAATGGTCGGAGTAAACAGGCTAAGCTGCACAACATTGTTGCTGTGACTGTACCGAAGTGGCCCGGTAACGGGAATTACAGGTCTTTGTAGTGGCACACTGGAAAACAGCGTCTCCAGGATAAGAGAGTTCTCTGGAACTGGAGTAACAGTACATGGAACTTTGGTTCCTCGAGAAGCTAGTTTTGAAATTCGCTTATCAGCAAGCGGACAGTGTTTTGACAGCTGTTAAGCATTGATGAGTTGTGCAAAGCGACGTCATATGCGTTAGGAAACTTGTTAAGCAATAGCGTCTCTGAAAAGAGCTTTGGAATGTCCGCGAGGTAGGCCGGAGCACACAAGGACACAGCACCAGTCGCCCACAGTGCGCAGCAGGACCAGTCAGTCCTGCCCCACCGTTGAAGTCTCTCATTTCAGTTGCGCAATTTGCCATTCTGCTGGTTTTATGTGCATACTGGCAGCGCGTCACCGCTCTAACCTGTCTCTGCGTCACCGGCAGAGCGCTCTGCGACCTGCCGTAGCGCTCGACGTGTTTGCAGCTCCCAATATTTGTCGTGGCCTATTACAGACAATGAAACAGGAGCCCGAACATAGCGATCGAGTGATTAGTTATGCTGCTTCCTATCTGAAAGGCACAGGGCTCAAACCTCGGCCTAATCACCACTTATACAAGTTTTCCTGACTTCCTCGGCAGATGTAGTGCGCATGCGTATTGGGTTAAATCGCGGTAGGCAGGGTCATGTAATAAGGTGGGGTAAGGGTAAAGTTGCCCATATGCACACAATGAAGGCATACGGAGGTGGGCGGAGGTATAGCTCCACTCATTCTTAACCTCGACGCTACATAGGAGTGGGTGGTCAACATCACGCCCCGGCCACTTTACCCCCTGGAATGAACCCCGGTACCCATTGTACAGGAGGCTGGGTGGGCGCCAGAGCCGGTCTGGACGTTTCGGAGAAAACACTTAGATGGAATATGGGGTCAAGAACACAATTTTGTCACAAAGGTAAATACAGTCACAGCCGTTAACAGACAGGTAAGAAAGCAGACACGGCTTGTAATAAAAACAAACAAGGTTACACTTAATAAAGGACAGTCGGCACAGTGACTACGCTACGGGCTGGAGGGTCCGTGGTTCGAATCCCGAAACGCCCAGACCGTTTCTGGAACCAATTGAACCTCTATTCAGCGGTAACAGATTTTTGTTGCGGGTAAAGCGGCCTAAGCGTGAAGCTGATCACACCTCCATCTACACCATGGGTCTCCAAGCTTTTTACGGCAAAGTGCCAAACCCGTTTTTGTGGGCTGGTTCGCGGACCGCAGGTGGAAAAATATTAATAAGTGTTGTACCTACCGGCCTAATTTATTGTGACATTTTTATAGTGCGTACACAATTTACAAATGTGGCCGCGGACCGCATAATACAACATGGCGGGCTCGGGGTTGGAGACATTATATATAACAAGGTTAGGAATGAGTGGATATCGTACCTTTGTTCACCCTACACGCCTTCACGGTATGTACAGGGTCAACCGTACCTTTTCTGGCTACGCAAACAGCAGCAGCAGGTCTCCGCCAAACCACCTGGCCGCCTTCTAAGCTCACACACAATGCTGCCTGTCTCCTCAGGAGCAGTAAGTCCTCACGTGACACATGACAGCGCCTTACAAGTACAGTACAACCTCGATTATCCGAAATAAAGGAGGCGGACCCGATTTCGGATAAGCAATATTTCGGATAATTCGGAAATTCGGCTTGACGTGATAAGGTACAATAAAAATAACATTTATACAGAAACACGTCTTATGTTAACAAAATTTATGGCACAACAAAGTGTATGATATTTACAGATACAATACAACACTACAAATTTATACGAACAAAATCTTACGTTTTAGTTCTAAACACACTGACAGCACCTTCCTCGCAGACAGCTTTTCCCCACAGATGTTCAAATGTCGGAGGCCATATCGCGTTTTCCACCTATCCAACCAACCCGAACTACCGCTAAAAATTTTACAATGGTCCTCTCAGCGGTGTCAGCACAACGAACGGTGTTCTGCCTTCCAAGAAGAGCGTCCCTCTTACGGAGGCACGAACAGTCGCTGCCATCAATTAGAAGTGCCACCAACCAGACGTCTTCACACTGTAACTAGCCCCCTACGGTAACTTGCTAAAAGGGCAAATTCACAAGGATGTGGAGGTTCGGCGTATCGCGATTACATCAGAACACTGACCGGACGTATGGACTCAGCTGACGCAGGGAACCCGTTAGTCCGATGACTTGGATGGCCATGGGCTGTCCGAAATTACCCTCGGTCTTAACAAAACAAGACGACCGCAGCTCAACAGGCCAGTGGACGCTGCCCTTCGGGTGGAAGCAGTCTGACACAGTGGTTACAGTCACCGGACATATTCGGGACTTCCTTCAGTTGCTAGGTTAATTAAAGCTTAGTGTCAAAGACGGGTTACGGCACAATTTCAGCGAATCAATGATTCATTTAGTCACAGTTGCAGAGGCCATCTAGACAGTACGCGATCACGCCCTATCTGGCCCAAGTCTTCACACAACCATGCAACCTGAGTTCCCTTCCCGAACCATGAACTGCTAGACGAAGGAATATGCAGAACGAACTGGATGGATTTTATAAGAAACAGTGTTTACTGTGCGGTACGGACCGGCTCTTTATGCGAACAAACTCCAATCACTGCGGGGGCCCGGGTTTAATCCCAGACCAGTGCATGTGAGATTTGTGGTCTAAAAAGTGACACTGGACCAGGGGTTTTCTCCCAGTACTTCAGTTTTCCCCTGTCAGTATCATTCCACCACTGTTCCATACTCATTCATCCATCTACCACCAACGCTGTATAATGTTTCTCTCCCAGTACTTCAGTTTTCCCCTGTCAGTATCATTCCACCAATGCTCCATACACATTCATACATCTATCACCAACGCTGTATAATGTTTCTCTCCCAGTACTTCAGTTTCCCCTGTCAGTATCATTCCACCACTGTTCCATACTCATTCATCCATCTACCACCAACGCTGTATAATGTTTCTCTCCCAGTACTTCAGTTTTCCCCTGTCAGTATCATTCCACCACTGTTCCATACTCATTCATCCATCTACCACCAACGCTGTATAATGTTTCTCTCCCAGTACTTCAGTTTTCCCCTGTCAGTATCATTCCACCAATGCTCCATACACATTCATACATCTACCACCAACGCTGTATAATGTTTCTCTCCCAGTACTTCAGTTTCCCCTGTCAGTATCATTCCACCACTGTTCCATACTCATTCATCCATCTACCACCAACGCTGTATAATGTTTCTCTCCCAGTACTTCAGTTTTCCCCTGTCAGTATCATTCCACCAATGCTCCATACTCATTCATACATCTACCACCAACGCTGTATAATGTTTCTCTCCCAGTACTTCAGTTTTCCCCTGTCAGTATCATTCCACCAATGCTCCATACTCATTCATACATCTACCACCAACGCTGTATAATGTTTCTCTCCCAGTACTTCAGTTTTCCCCTGTCAGTATCATTCCACCAATGCTCCATACACATTCATACATCTATCACCAACGCTGTATAATGTTTCTCTCCCAGTACTTCAGTTTCCCCTGTCAGTATCATTCCACCAATGCTCCATACTCATTCATTCATGTACCACCAACGCTGTATAATGTTTTTCTCCCAGTACTTCAGTTTTCCCCTGTCAGTATCATAACACCAATGCTCCATACTCATTCATTCATCTACCACCAACGCTGTATAATGTTCTTCTCCCAGTACTTCAGTTTCCCTTGTCAGTATCATTCCACCAACGTTCCATACTCATTCATTCATCTATCACCAACGCTGTATAATGTTTCTCTCCCAGTACTTCAGTTTCCCCTGTCAGTATCATTCCACCAACGCTCCATACTCATTCATTCACCTACCACCAACGATGTATAATGCTTTTCTCCCAGTACTTCAGTTCCCCTGTCAGTATCTTTCCACCAATGCTCCATACTCATTCATTCATCTACCACCAACGCTGTATAATGCTTTTCTCCCAGTACTTCAGTTTCCCCTGTCAGTATCATTCCACCAATGCCCCATACTCATTCATTCATCTACCACCAACACTGAATAATGTTTCTCTCCCAGTACTTCAGTTTTCCCCTGTCAGTATCATTCCACCAATGCCCCATACTCATTCATTCATCTACCACCAACACTGTATAATGTTTCTCTCCCAGTACTTCAGTTTTCCCTGTCAGTATCATTCCACCAATGCCCCATACTCATTCATTCATCTACCACCAACGCTGTATAATGTTTCTCTCCCAGTACTTCAGTTTCCCCTGTCAGTATCATTCCACCAACGCTCCATACTCATTCATTCACCTACTACCAACGATGTATAATGTTTTTCTCCCAGTACTTCAGTTTTCCCCAGTCAGTATCATTCCACCAATGCCCCATTCTCATTCATTCATCTACCACCAACACTGTATAATGTTTCTCTCCCAGTACTTCAGTTTTCCCTATCAGTATCATTCCACCAATGCTCCATACTCATTCATACATCTACCACCAACGCTGTATAATGTTTTTCTCCCAGTACTTCAGTTTTCCCCAGTCAGTATCATTCCACCAATGCTCCATACTCATTCATACATCTACCACCAACGCTGTATAATGTTTTTCTCCCAGTACTTCAGTTTTCCCCTGTCAGTATCATTCCACCAATGCTCCATACTCATTCATACATCTACCACCAACGCTGTATAATGTTTTTCTCCCAGTACTTCAGTTTTCCCTGTCAGTGTCATTCCACCAATGCTCCATACTCATTCATACATCGACCACCGACGCTGTATAATGTTTCTCTCCCAGTACTTCAGTTTTCCCCTGTCAGTATAATTCCACCAATGCTCCATACTCATTCATACATCTACCACCAACGCTGTATAATGTTTCTCTCCCAGTACTTCAGTTTTCCCCTGTCAGTATAATTCCACCAATGCTCCATACTCAATCATTCATCTACCACCAACGCTGTATAATGTTTTTTCTCCCAGTACTTCAGTTTTTCCCCTGTCAGTATAATTCCACCAATGCTCCATACTCATTCATACATCTACCACCAACGCTGTATAATGTTTCTCTCCCAGTACTTCAGTTTTCCCCTGTCAGTATCATTCCACCAATGCTCCATACTCATTCATACATCTACCACCAACGCTGTATAATGTTTCTCTCCCAGTACTTCAGTTTTCCCCTGTCAGTATCATTCCACCAATGCTCCATACTCATTCATACATCTACCACCAACGCTGTATAATGTTTCTCTCCCAGTACTTCAGTTTTCCCTTGTCAGTATCATTCCACCAATGCTCCATACACATTCATACATCTACCACCAACGCTGTATAATGTTTCTCTCCCAGTACTTCAGTTTCCCCTGTCAGTATCATTCCACCAATGCTCCATACTCATTCATTCATGTACCACCAACGCTGTATAATGTTTTTCTCCCAGTACTTCAGTTTTCCCCTGTCAGTATCATAACACCAATGCTCCATACTCATTCATTCATCTACCACCAACGCTGTATAATGTTCTTCTCCCAGTACTTCAGTTTCCCTTGTCAGTATCATTCCACCAACGTTCCATACTCATTCATTCATCTATCACCAACGCTGTATAATGTTTCTCTCCCAGTACTTCAGTTTCCCCTGTCAGTATCATTCCACCAACGCTCCATACTCATTCATTCACCTACCACCAACGATGTATAATGCTTTTCTCCCAGTACTTCAGTTCCCCTGTCAGTATCTTTCCACCAATGCTCCATACTCATTCATTCATCTACCACCAACGCTGTATAATGCTTTTCTCCCAGTACTTCAGTTTCCCCTGTCAGTATCATTCCACCAATGCCCCATACTCATTCATTCATCTACCACCAACACTGAATAATGTTTCTCTCCCAGTACTTCAGTTTTCCCCTGTCAGTATCATTCCACCAATGCCCCATACTCATTCATTCATCTACCACCAACACTGTATAATGTTTCTCTCCCAGTACTTCAGTTTTCCCCTGTCAGTATCATTCCACCAATGCCCCATACTCATTCATTCATCTACCACCAACGCTGTATAATGTTTCTCTCCCAGTACTTCAGTTTCCCCTGTCAGTATCATTCCACCAACGCTCCATACTCATTCATTCACCTACTACCAACGATGTATAATGTTTTTCTCCCAGTACTTCAGTTTTCCCCAGTCAGTATCATTCCACCAATGCCCCATTCTCATTCATTCATCTACCACCAACACTGTATAATGTTTCTCTCCCAGTACTTCAGTTTTCCCTATCAGTATCATTCCACCAATGCTCCATACTCATTCATACATCTACCACCAACGCTGTATAATGTTTTTCTCCCAGTACTTCAGTTTTCCCCAGTCAGTATCATTCCACCAATGCTCCATACTCATTCATACATCTACCACCAACGCTGTATAATGTTTTTCTCCCAGTACTTCAGTTTTCCCCTGTCAGTATCATTCCACCAATGCTCCATACTCATTCATACATCTACCACCAACGCTGTATAATGTTTTTCTCCCAGTACTTCAGTTTTCCCTGTCAGTGTCATTCCACCAATGCTCCATACTCATTCATACATCGACCACCGACGCTGTATAATGTTTCTCTCCCAGTACTTCAGTTTTCCCCTGTCAGTATAATTCCACCAATGCTCCATACTCATTCATACATCTACCACCAACGCTGTATAATGTTTCTCTCCCAGTACTTCAGTTTTCCCCTGTCAGTATAATTCCACCAATGCTCCATACTCAATCATTCATCTACCACCAACGCTGTATAATGTTTTTTCTCCCAGTACTTCAGTTTTCCCCTGTCAGTATAATTCCACCAATGCTCCATACTCATTCATACATCTACCACCAACGCTGTATAATGTTTCTCTCCCAGTACTTCAGTTTTCCCCTGTCAGTATCATTCCACCAATGCTCCATACTCATTCATACATCTACCACCAACGCTGTATAATGTTTCTCTCCCAGTACTTCAGTTTTCCCCTGTCAGTATCATTCCACCAATGCTCCATACTCATTCATACATCTACCACCAACGCTGTATAATGTTTCTCTCCCAGTACTTCAGTTTTCCCTTGTCAGTATCATTCCACCAATGCTCCATACACATTCATACATCTACCACCAACGCTGTATAATGTTTCTCTCCCAGTACTTCAGTTTTCCCCTGTCATTATAATTCCACCAATGCTCCATACTCATTCATACATCTACCACCAACGCTGTATAATGTTTCACTCCCAGTACTTCAGTTTTCCCCTGTCAGTATCATTCCACCAATGCTCCATACTCATTCATACATCTACCACCAACGCTGTATAATGTTTCTCTCCCAGTACTTCAGTTTTCCCCTGTCAGTATCATTCCACCAATGCTCCATACTCATTCATACATCTACCACCCACACTGTATAATGTTTCTCTCCCAGTACTTCAGTTTCCCCTGTCAGTATCATTACACCAATGCTCCATACTCATTCATACATCTACCACCCACACTGTATAATGTTTCTCTCCCAGTGCTTCAGTTTCCCCTGTCAGTATCATTACACCAATGCTCCATACTCATTCATACATCTACCACCCACACTGTATAATGTTTCTCTCCCAGTACTTCAGTTTCCCCTGTCAGTATCATTACACCAATGCTCCATACTCATTCATACATCTACCACCCACACTGTATAATGTTTCTCTCCCAGTACTTCAGTTTCCCCTGTCAGTATCATTACACCAATGCTCCATACTCATTCATTCATCTACCACCAACGCTGTATAATGTTTCTCTCCCAGTACTTCAGTTTCCCCTGTCAGTATCATTACACCAATGCTCCATACTCATTCATTCATCTACCACCAACGCTGTATAATGTTTCTCTCCCAGTACTTCAGTTTCCCCTGTCAGTATCATTCCACCAATGCTCCATACTCATTCATACATCTACCACCAACGCTGTATAATGTTTCTCTCCCAGTACTTCAGTTTCCCTGTCAGTATCATTCCACCAATGCTCCATACTCATTCATACATCTACCACCAACGCTGTATAATGTTTCTCTCCCAGTACTTCAGTTTCCCCTGTCAGTATCATTCCACCAATGCTCCATACTCATTCATACATCTACCACCAACGCTGTATAATGTTTCTCTCCCAGTACTTCAGTTTTCCCCTGTCAGTATCATTCCACCAATGCTCCATACTCATTCATACATCTACCACCAACGCTGTATAATGTTTCTCTCCCAGTACTTCAGTTTCCCCTGTCAGTATCATTCTACCAAAGCTCCATACTCATTCATACATCTACCACCCACGCTGTATAATGTTTCTCTCCCAGTACTTCAGTTTTCCCCTGTCAGTATCATTCCACCAATGCTCCATACTCATCTTCATTTACACGTTGCTCTTACCAGAAGGACAAATAGGCGAAGCCTGGGAACCTTCCAAAAAGCAATTGTCTTTCGGAAAACTGCGAGTATTGTATAGAAAGTACTTCCTCTTTAGCGCCACTGTTGTTCACCGCAATTTGTGGCGGTATATCGGATACTGTACCAGAGGTAATTTCAGTTCACACTTTCATTGGCGCTATATCGGGAGTTGACTGTACATAAATCAGGTTAATTTTCGTCTTAAAAGGGTTAAGCACACAGCCAACATCTCGACGTTTGCTGTCCAAAGGCGGAATCACTGAATGACGTAATGTAAATGATGTGGTAAGAGGTGGTCGTGGCCCAAATTGAGATGCCAACTGGACACCTACCTGGAGGGACTGAGTAACACCATGACAACCTTCAGCAGTACTCCGAGCCGACAAACGAAGCCGGGGGCCCGGATACAATGCAGCACTGCCACTGACTGCACCGCGACGTAATTACGCAGACGGTACAACTCTACTGGTATCCATGCGTGCTACATGTCGCACGCATTCCGTAATCCTTTATCTTATCATAACACGACGTCAAGAGTACAAACCATGGCACTGCTAATTATACGACGTTCCCAATCCCGCCACTTCGCCATTCTTCCCAGCGCCCTGTTTGCAGGACATACGCAGCCATGTCCTTCCTGTCCTTAAGGACGAGACCCACGTAAACAACTGACAACACCACAGTCGTATATGTGTTAATATTTACGTTTTTAGGCGCGTTCGCAACATTGCGGAAAGCGACTATTAGCTTCGTCATGTCTGTCTGTCCGTCCGCATGGAACAACTCGGCTCCCTCTGGGCGGATTTTCATGAAATTTAGTATTTGAGCATATTTCGAAAATCTGTTGATAACATTCAAGTTTCATTAAAATCTGACAACAATAACGGTACTTTACATGAAGACCTATGTACATTTATGATAATATCTCGCTAATTTCTTCTTAAAATTAGAAATGTTTAGGACAAAATTTGCCGAGAAAATCAAAACATACATTTTATGTTCAATAGCTTTTTTTTTTTCCGAAAATCGTGCCGTTTATGAGATAATGTGGAAAAATATGGTACAGCCAGACAGGCCACAGATGGCAATATAACACGGCGCATGCGCTTTGCATGCTGGATAACTAAGGCTACAGACACACACACACAATATGTAATACTTATTGCTTTTCCACGGCAACAATGGTTACGCGAACGCGCCTCAGTGTTACGTTATACGTGCATTGCCTGGCTTGTTAGACAGCTCTGTCCCGTCATGTCCCTGATTTAGACCCTCAATCGCATTTACATTTAACAAACGTACACAAAATCGGCTGCTGTTTCGGCATCACCAGTGCCCCATCTGACCTTCTGCACTCCACTGAACCAACTTGTCCTTTTCCCACGGTCGACATCTCCAGGCCATTCGCCGCTATTTCGGTCGTTCCACACAATCTGTCCACATCAGACGTCTGTCCAACTTTTCGTAACATCCTTATTGTTTGCAACAAGACGCCTCAAACCTCCCGTCCAACCCACAAGACGGAGCCCCACCCCGCGTCGCGTCCAAACCCAGACACGCCACAACGACCCACTTGCGTTTGACCGCTGATTTAGACTGGCCATCGCAGCCAAGAATACGTCTTCTTTGTACGTCGCTAACCCAGTATAGTGCAGTGGTAACTCTATGTACCACCTGATTTAACATTAGCAAAATCTACGTGTTTCCCACAGTGTACGTCCCTACCTAAGTGGTCTTTGCAACCGAGCTGCAGTGTGTTTTCTGTGAAGTGCAGACCGCTCACCAACCTAGAGCCGGCGTAGCTCAGTACAGTGAGGCATACAATGGACACCGGTGGGTTTTCCTCGGGGGTCACAACCGCCGGAGTGTGAATCTGACCATTCACCGACACATACGACTGATGTCAATAATGCGTGTAGCTATACCTCCATTCAGCCATACGCTAAGCTGCGTTGTTTAACCAAGCACGAAGTCAGTTTACTTTTATCCAAAAATAAACAGTTTTTATAACTACGCAGCCAATTTAGGTGTAACAAAATTATGGCGCGTTTCTTTTATCGCTGTCCTGCGTACCGCAGTTGTCACGCAATGTCCCGGACGATGCAGGCTTTCTATGCGACACAGCTGCCGAGGTCGGTGCGGCGATAAAAGAGCCTGAAGCTAGCACCTACAGTAAATATCACACAACACTCTAATAACAGCTCACGCTTGTTCAGTTCAGAATAAATTTACTGACATTCTGCCATCGAAAGTCCGTCATTATCAGGGGCCAAACCACTACACGTTTCTGCAAGAATCTTCCGGTACCTTAAAGCCTGATCCACACTACGGGTACGCTCACGGTCAGTTCACGGTAAGCTCACGGTCAGTTCACGGGAAGCTCACGGTCAGTTCACAGTACGCTCACGGTCAGTTCACGGTCCGCTCATGGTCAGTTCACGGTAAGCTCAAGGTCCGCTCATGGTGAGGGAAAATATTTCTGACTGTATTTTCAATGCACCTGGTCATAGCAACGGTCAGGCTCATGTCACAGGGCGATCAAGTGAGCGCAGGTATTCTTCGAAACAATATTTGACACAAAATTTAATGCGATTACCGCCAAATCATCACACGGTGTTTCCGGACGTGTTTAAAGCAAAACGAACTGCGCTTCAGAGCGCTGACTGTGAATGTTGCGCACGCGTACCGCACCGCGAGCTTACCAACAGCAGCATACACCTCAAGACTACACGGCGGCACGTGTGACTGTGAACGTGTTGCTTATTTGGCACTGAATGGTCTTTGGTTACGCAACGCGCGGAGAAAGCTGCGAACTGCCTGCTGCGTGTTCAAAGGCGACGGGCACAGCGGACAGCAGTGATCGCAGTTTCAGTATCAGAATGGATACAGTTATAAAATACAGCTAGATCTGGTATGTGAGCAGTGCAAGTCTGTACGCACTGTACACTGTCGAAACGTCCGCCATTCGTTAAAAAAGCAATCCCATTACAGGCCTGGACAGGTCCTTAGGGTTCCAGGAGGTTGAGGCTCCCAGATTTTCTAGACAATCGGCACATGAAGGTGGTAAGGTTGTCAGCCCTACGCACCGGCCGCCTTTACCCCACGAAATATTCCTGGTACCCATTTCTGTTAGAGGCTGAGTCGTCCCCAGGGCCACAGTGCGACCGAAATGACACCAATGACACCATCGGGAATCGAACCCGCGACCTTCCGGCTTGTAGCGCAGTGCCTCAACCAACTGCGCCACCGCGTGCCCCCTTGTCCGCCATTCGTTAGCGTTACGAATTGCAAACGGCGTGCTGTCCTGGGTTCTGGGTGGAAGGACTGTAGGTGTCACATCTTAGTGGACTTCCGGGACGAGAACGAAACCACGGGACGCACCCCCGAACAAGACGCAGACGTGCCGTCCTCCGGACGGCGACGCCCGACAACTTAACACAGTAATAAGCACTAACCGTTATCTGCTACGTCTATTCAGCGTCGACGATAGATAAGTGAATGGGGGAGGTGCGGAGCATCATGGAATTAACCGAACTGCCAGGAGATCCTGCCACAGTGCCACTTTGTCCACCACAAATCTCACACACACTGGCCTGGGATCGAACCCGGGCATCCGCGGTGAGAAGCCGGCGACTGGCAGACTAAGCCGTCGCACCGTCCCAGCACAATCACGTTCACACGCAGTCTGGGCAACACTAATTGGGGCCCTTTTTGACGAGCGTGCTTGTGGCGCCACGAATAGCAGCGAGACATAGCCAACCATTACTTCCAGCGAACACGTGTCCACGTTTGTGGCGCTTCGGTTCCTGAAGCGCCACAAACGCTCTCGGTCGCCTGTTCCCACCAGCAGTCGCGCCACAGCTACGTTGTCGCTTATGCCGGCCACACACGTTCAGGTAGGCCTGTCAGTTTTGCCTGCACAGTTATGCCTGCGACAGGCCGCCGGAGCGTGTGTAGGGTCCGGCCGGCCGGAACGGCGTCAGTTCAGGCCACGTGTTGAAGCCTCATCACTGTATTTTTCTTTTCAAGTAATGGAGCCACTAATGAAAGGAGTTGTAAGTATGTTTCTTTATCCATTCGCAAATAATTATGCCAGTCTTTAGGGGCCAGCTTCAACTCAGTCAACAAATTTACATGGGAATACGTGTTTCTTTTTTGTAACCACTCTTTACACCACATTTTACGCTTATTTTTACTCTTCATAGCTATTAGCAAGCCAACAATAGCGAGCGTGTCGTCGTCTGTTGAGGCCACGATCAAGACTACCGGGATTCGCCTGAACGTGTGTGGGGACTTCAGTTTATCAGGCCGCCTCTCTTCAGGCGGCCTGCGCAGGCAAAACTGACAGGCCTACCTGAACGTGTGTGGGGACTTCAGTTTATCCGGCCGCCTCTCTTCAGGCGGCCTGCGCAGGCAAAACTGACAGGCCTACCTGAACGTGTGTGGACGGCATTACGATGCAATTTCGACGAGCGTGTTTGTGGCGCCACGACTGGTAGCGCGACACTGCGAACCTTTACTCCCAGTGTACGTGCTTCCACGTAGGACTGAAGAGCTACAAACGCTCTCGGTCGCATGTCCCCGCCATCAGTCGCGCCACAGCTATGTAGTCGTTAGTGGTGCAGTTTCCACGTCAGTGTCATACTCGCATCAGCCGCGCTGCTTGCTATTTGTATCGCTACGGACACGCTGGGGGAAAAGTGACTTTCGGGCAGTCAAGTCCTTCCAAATGTATAACTGGAAACTGCCTCAAAATTACGTCTTCATTTATCAGCTTTTCTAAACTCTAACTTGGTGTAAAAGCTCTGTGAAACAAACATTTTATAAATCATACACTATTTCCACTTTGGTTTATTTGTGGACGACAATCATACCCACAGAAACACATTTTACGTGATTATATTCTGTTACTACTGTTATCAGGGTTTGCAGGTTAAAAATTTGGTGCCCCGGGCAGGCTAATAATTTGTGCCCCTTAAAACCGATATTCTTTAAATTTTTTCGGCCTAGAACAGGGCTGGCGGATATTTTTGCGGGCGCGTGCCCAAATTGCTGATAATTTTCGGATAAATTCTTTCGCGTGTCGAAACCCGAGTCTACCAGCACCGTTCCATTTTCCGATTATTCCAGTGACGTCTGGTTGGCGCCCCGGTAGCTGCCCGGATGGCCAGCCCCTTTATTCCGGCCCCGATTGCTACGTATTGACTTGCGTTAGGTCGCGTAACACGCAGTTTTTTATTCTTCCACTTACGTTAGAAAGAATCAAACGAATACACTCTTACAGCAGCCAGTAGCACAGCGCAACAAAGGTCGTAGTCAATTAATTCATCCTATTGTGTGAAAAGGAAACATGACACGCCTCTCTTTACGTCACTTCCACCACTCTGTTCGCCCCTCTACTGCACTTGTCATGAAACCGAGAACGCCCGAACTACGGCGGAAAAATCCGATGTTGTCTTCCTCCTCCTTGCAATGAGTTAAGCCGTGTATCGACTGCGCGCGGCTGCCGCGCAAGGCAATGTTCGTTGCTTTGCCTCGCAAAGTCGAAACCATGTTGCCGCGCGCGGCAGAACGAACACTGCCGCGCGCGAACTTGCCGCGTGTCGAGCCAAAGCGGAGCGGTTTTTTGACCCGCGGCAAAGAGATTTCAGGACTGAGGAACAGCGTCGATCAACAGCCGCGCGCGGCTGCCGCGCTCGATGCTGGGTAAACACGGACAAACGAACGAGTTTGCCGCGCACGAACAGCTGCGCGCGGCAGCCGCGCGCAGTCGATACACGGCTTAAGATAAACTAAAGCACACACACACACACACACCAGGATGCCGGTGTGCTGGGTTATGACGCCGTGTGGTAACGTTTCGTAAAAATCTGTTGCTTCGTTCTTCAGCGGAAAATGCTACATCTTTATATGCTATAATTATTCGGCAGTTTCTATTCAGTTCTTCCCACCATTCGCACACAGCAGTCGCTTGTGACAACAATGAGCCACACAGGGACAAAAACCACTTGACGTTAAAAGACGCAGACACGTACGCCGTGCAGCGCTATCCCTGGACGGGACGATTACAGATGATGGCAACTGATAATAGGACCGTCTGATCGCGGTGACCCACAACACTGTCACATCTATCACTATCTTGATGAAATATTTCCCGCCCAGCCGATAACGCTATCAAGGACTGTGACCAAGTGAACAGAACACACGGGCAAATGTCTTACTTTTACAAGCCGAAGGATCAAATTCATGCCGGGGGGGGGGGGGTTGGAGGGGAGGAAATAAATATGAACTAGCAGGACACAACCTACCACATTACTCTCCGTAGGACGTGGCCAAGAAAAAACGAGAAATGTGACGGACATTTCGACGTGTGTTGCTTGCCTTACGACGTTTGCAGCGACTGGGAAGGCTGTTGGTTGTCTAATTAAGCCGTAAAACATTCAAGGTAAAACACTGAATTTACACTCAAACTCTCAATACAGTATTCAAGTATCTCAGTTTTGCGATGCAACCAGCTCCATGGAGCGGAGTCCTTGAGAAACTGACAGTCACTGAGCTGGTCAGGAAATTTCTCCGCTGTTAAAAGAAAACGAAGGTTCATGATCGTGTGCACAACGTTCGGCCGTTAAGCCGCGCAGAGCAACTACACTACAGTCCGCACACTGACATTACTATCGCTCTACTATGCAGCTCTAAAGACTAAGTTTAACCTGAACTGCATTTAAAGACACAGTCCGTACCGCGCAGTAAACACACGCCGTCTCGGTTATAACAAGACAAACAATATACCTATAACGAACATTGAGGTAAGTTAGCGTAACCATTGTTGCCAAGGAATAGCAATAAGTATTACATATCTGAGTGTGTGTCTGTAAGCCTTTGTTATCCAGCATGCAAAGCGCATGCGCAGTGTTATATTGTCATCTGTGGCCTGTCTGGCTGTACCATATTTTTAACACATTATCTCATAAACGCACGATTTGCGAAAAAGTTTGTTGAACATAAAATGTGTGTTTTGATTTTCGTACAACTTTTGTCTGAAACATTTCTAATTTAAGAAGAATTTCAGCGAGATATTATCATAAATTACATAGGTGTTCATGTAAAGTACCGTTATTATGGTCAGATTTTAAAGAAACTTGAATTTTCTCGACAAAATTTTCGAAAAATAACCAAATATCAAATTTCATTAAAATCTGTCCGGTGGTATTCGAGTTGTTCCATGCGGACAGACAGACAGACATGAAAGCTAATAGTCGCTGTTTGTTCTGAGATCCACACAAAACACATAAATACACTGTGTGGGCAGAAATATAGAATTTGTGAATGTTAAACATGTGGTACATATATAACCACTGGCTTTAAAGATACAGTTCGTACCGCGCAGTAAACACACTCCGTCTCAGTTACACAAACCAGTCAGTTAATGCTGTACAGTAAAATAATCGCTGTTTGTTCTGAGATCCACACAAAACACATAAATACAGTCAGTACCGCGCAGTAAACACACTCCGTCTCAGTTATACAAACCAGTCAGTTAATGTTGTACAGTGAAATAATCGCTGTTTGTTCTGAGATCCACACAAAACACATAAATACAGTCCGTACCGCGCAGTAAACACACTCCGTCTCAGTTATACAAACCAATCAGTTAATGCTGTACAGTGAAATAATCGCTGTTTGTTCTGAGATCCACACAAAACACATAAATACAGTCCGTACCGCGCAGTAAACACACTGCGTCTCAGTTATACAAACCAGTCAGTTAATGTTGTACAGTGAAATAATCGCTGTTTGTTCTGAGATCCACACAAAACACATAAATACAGTCCGTACCGCGCAGTAAACACACTCCGTCTCAGTTATACAAACCAATCAGTTAATGTTGTACAGTGAAATAATCGCTGTTTGTTCCGAGATCCACACAAAACACATACAGTCCGTACCGCGCAGTAAACACACTCCGTCTCAGTTATACAAACCAGTCAGTTAATGCTGTACAGTGAAATAATCGCTGTTTGTTCTGAGATCCACACAAAACACATAAATACAGTCCGTACCGCGCAGTAAACACACTCCGTCTCAGTTATACAAACCAGTCAGTTAATGCTGTACAGTGAAATAATCGCTGTTTGTTCTGAGATCCACACAAAACACATAAATACAGTCCGTACCGCGCAGTAAACACACTCCGTCTCAGTTATACAAACCAATCAGTTAATGTTGTACAGTGAAATAATCGCTGTTTGTTCCGAGATCCACACAAAACACATACAGTCCGTACCGCGCAGTAAACACACTCCGTCTCAGTTATACAAACCAGTCAGTTAATGCTGTACAGTGAAATAATCGCTGTTTGTTCTGAGATCCACACAAAACACATAAATACAGTCCGTACCGCGCAGTAAACACACTCCGTCTCAGTTATACAAACCAGTCAGTTAATGCTGTACAGTGAAATAATCGCTGTTTGTTCTGAGATCCACACAAAACACATAAATACACTGTGTGGGCAGAACGTAGAATTTGTGAATGTTAAAAAACATGGTGGTACATGTACCACTGGGCTTTAAAGAGTTAACAGTAAGTTACCATGTTTCAAGTGGTTCTTCCCGTGATGTTTACCGCAATCATTACACATGCAGTACCGCCACCCCCCACGCAAGCTATCTCCCCTGCCATTTAGTTCCCACTGACTACTGCCATTTTGTACAAGTTACGTTCCTAGAGCCCACATGACACATCTGCTCCCCGCAATCACTCTCTTCGCTTCCTTTTGTGTTAACAACCTCCATGCCGGCCAACACATACATTGTATGCGTTACGGCCAAAGTGTTAAAAATGCTGTTGTATGCAATACCTAAGTATTCGATACACTACAGCAAGCTTCTGGTCACTGTAGTAGATGTGGTTCAAATGTAGGGGGGCGGACAAATTTTCCAAAAAACTAAGACCCACATTAAAATTCTAAGCGTCAGAACGGTGACATTTGAAAGTTCAATACTGAGGACCCAGAAATATTAGGCGCCACCATACAAAAATTAGTCGCCCGGGATTTGTCCACCCCTGTTCAACTGTATAACCAAAATAATGAAGAATTGGTAGGATAAATACATTAATAAATCGCCATTAATTTATTAATGTATTCCAACTTGGCTTCTTAACTGTGTGCCTGTCTTTGTGACAAGCAACCTCCCCACAGTTGAACCACCACGCAGTAGCTACCTCACTGAACACCAGAGTACAGCACTGTACAAATAACGCGCCACAGTCTTAAATTTTCTTCTCACAACGTATTCCAAAAAAAAATATTTCCAGTTGAATCATGTCTTGTCCAGGAATTCCTCAAAATAACGGAATTACACGCTTTTAAACAGGAACGTAATTACGCATTTATTGCCTCCTCTGTTGGCACTACTGATATGTGGGGTTTCCTTTAATCTAATTGAAAAGTCCAAGTGATGTTTCTCGCTGTGCAGTTCCGTCTCGCTTTTATTTAAAATAATTCTCATTGCAGTTTCATACCCTTTTCAGTGTATGCTGCCGTTTAAAACAAGACCCAAATCTCATAAAATCATTTAATCTATTTACATGTTCAATTGTTGCACAATTCAAAGTTTCACAACACAGCTGGTAACACGTCACGGTGACAACAATCGTCACCCATTCGAAAAACTCTCAGACAAAAGAAAGCTGGGCTGTGCTAATGGAAAACAGCCTTTGAAAGGGAAACCTAGCTCGTCAAAGAACGGAGTGGACAAGATTCGTTAGAAGTCTCGTGCATCTCTCACATGTTGCAGTATACCGTACATTCAGCGTTCAGGCATTTCCATTGTTTAGCAAGTCAATACAGCAACGATTACAGTTACATTACTATTCACTTTCAACAAAATGGATCGCCTTGTCGCCATTTTGTTATCACTTTTCAAAGCAGAATGATGCAACACAATTGATAACATAAATTCCCACCGGCTCCCACAACAAATTTCACCAATTCTATACCACCCTGCGTGACCACCATAAAATCTTCCAGTGTGCGTACATTAACCTTATTGATTTCATACCGGTACATCTGACATAATGGTAAATTGCAGATGCACCTGTCCACACGCTAAAGGCATATAGGGGTAGAGGTACAGCTCCACACATTCTTAACCTGGGAACTACATGGAGGTGAGTGGTTAGCTTCATGCCCCGGCTGCTTTACCCCAGAGGAAATGACACCGGCACCCATTGATTAGGAGGTTGGGTGAGCCCCAAAAGTGGTCTGGACGTTATGGAGAAGAGAAGAGGTATATGCCCCTGCAGGGGTTCGAAAAATTTAACATAACAGGGCCCTATGTTGGTATTTATTGTTGTCAGCAGAACGTGCGACCACAGTGGTACCAACCTCAAACCGAATTCGGTCGATGGTTTCACAGACTTAGTAAGAAGGAAGCCACAATGAAGTCCCAGCTATTTTACACAAATAACACAATACGTATTCCGTCTGACACAACTGTATTTATTACTATTATCTCAAACGCTACATGTTTCGATCAAGCTGATCATCAGGTGTTTGTTTATACAATAACTTAAAACTCAAAATAAAAATGTAAATTTTTGCGAGATATCACTAATGATATCAAATATAAAATACAATCGACTGTCCATTGCAGTTATCAAGGAATGTCCCGGCGAATGCGGGCGTTCTATGCGATAAAGCTGATGTGCTCGGGGACATGATAAAATGGACATGCCGCAGAAGCGATCCCACTGCCTTAATATTTCACTGGCTTCCTACTGTAAATTATTTTTAAGCAGTTAATTTTCATTTAACGTTTAAATTACTTCCCTGGTCTAGAAATGTATTACTTTATTGCATTAAATCTATACGCCTCCATGATAAAAGTTTGCAGAACGGCTAGTAATACGTATGTGACGTCTTGCAGCGATTGGCAGTACAGCAAAGCGACAGTCACTATGGCCAAGATTTTTGCCCTGCCCAGCGATGGGACACAGCATTTGCTGTCACAGCCACCTGCAGACACAGCATTTGCTGTCACAGCCACCTTCAGCACAGCATTTGCTGTCACAGCCACCTTCAGTCACAGCCACCTTCAGTCACAGCCACCTTCAGTCACAGCCACCTTCAGTCACAGCCACCTTCAGTCACAGCCACCTTCAGTCACAGCCACCTTCAGTCACAGCCACCTTCAGTCACAGCCACCTCAGCAAGCCACCTTCAGTCACAGCCACCTTCAGTCACAGCCACCTTCATCACAGCCACCTTCAGTCACAGCCACCTTCAGTCACAGCCACCTTCAGTCACAGCCACCTTCAGTCACAGCCACCTTCAGTCACAGCCACCTTCAGTCACAGCCACCTTCAGTCACAGCCACCTTCAGTCACAGCCACCTTCAGTCAACAGCCACTTCAGTCACAGCCACCTTCAGTCACAGCCACCTTCAGTCACAGCCACCTTCAGTCCAACCAGTGCCACCTTCAGTCACAGCCACCTTCAGTCACAGCCACCTTCAGTCACAGCCACCTTCAGTCACAGCCACCTTCAGTCACAGCCACCTTCAGCCACAGCCACCTTCAGCCACAGCCACCTTCAGTCACAGCCACCTTCAGTCACAGCCACCTTCAGTCACAGCCACCTTCAGTCACAGCCACCTTCAGTCACAGCCACCTTCAGTCACAGCCACCTTCAGTCACAGCCACCTTCAGTCACAGCCACCTTCAGTCACAGCCACCTTCAGTCACAGCCACCTCGGCAACTCGACAAGTCCAACCCTCCTAGCACGCTCAGACATCACACAAAACAACTGCACAATTACCCACGCCGCTCGGCACTCTTCTTGTCCCGAGCATCACTGACGGCTAAGGGCACGACGACCGAGGTATCGTGCTTCGATTCCCGCCAGAGGTACGAGATTTTTATCTTCTCCAAAGCGCGGGAAAAAAAATTTGGAGCCTACCGACCTCCTATCCAATGGGTAACGAGGGGATCTTTTAAGGAAGTAAAGCGGCCGGGGAGTGGAGCTAACAACTCGTCTCCATCTAATGTCTAGATTGAGAACGATTGGAGCTATACTTTGACGTCCCCCATATGCCTTTATGGCGTGGTGCTTAACCTCTTATCTGGGTACTAAACCTTCTTGTATAATTAATACATCAACTAATATACGCACTTAATAAAATAAATTCGTAACGAGTATTAAACTGCTACATGCCGAGGTTAAAGAAAGAGTAGAGCTATACCTCTACTCCCCCTCTGGGCCTTCATGACCTGTTCTAGGGAGAACTTTACCTTTACGCAGCGTAGATTCGTAATTAGTTACAGACGTTTCGGGACAACCTATCGATCCCACCTTCAAGGCTCAAAGACTGCTTGACCCTTGAAGATGGTACCGATAGGTTGTCCTGAAACGTCGGTAATTACCCATAAATGCAGTGTAGCACCCCAGAAGAGCGAAGATCTCATTTAGACCGCGGCGGAAGCGTGGCATCACGAAGGGAACCTTCAATCACGCTGTTGTGGGAAACTTCGAAACTTGAAAAGTCCTGTTGTTGGCCTGTTTTCGTGTTCACTGATTAATTTTAAGGATCCTAGAGTCTACAAGAGGCTTCCGAACACGACGTGACATTGCAGTACGTGCCCTCTAAGTATTATCACGAACTAAACTGAACTTCTTCCAAGTACTGTAGCGCCCGACACGACACACTTCACACGCTCGACCCGGACGACATCGCTATGGATCTCGCAACATCGAGACATGTCTGTGTGCATGCTCGGTACAGAACGTAGACATGTCTATGTGCATGCTCGGTACAGAACGTAGACATGTCTGTGTGCATGCTCGGTGCAGAACGTAGACATGTCTGTGTGCATGCTCGGTGCAGAACGTAGACATGTCTGTGTGCATGCTCGGTGCAGAACGTAGACATGTCTGTGTGCATGCTCGGTGCAGAACGTAGACATGTCTGTGTGCATGCTCGGTGCAGAACGTAGACATGTCTATGTGCATGCTCGGTGCAGAACGTAGACATGTCTATGTGCATGCTCGGTACAGAACGTAGACATGTCTATGTGCATGCTCCGTACAGAACGTGGACATGTCTATGTGCATGCTCGGTGCAGAACGTAGACATGTCTATGTGCATGCTCCGTACAGAACGTGGACATGTCTATGTGCATGCTCGGTGCAGAACGTAGACATGTCTATGTGCATGCTCGGTGCAGAACGTAGACATGTCTATGTGCATGCTCGGTACAGAACGTAGACATGTCTATGTGCATGCTCGGTGCAGAACGTAGACATGTCTGTGTGCATGCTCGGTGCAGAACGTAGACATGTCTATGTGCATGCTCCGTACAGAACGTGGACATGTCTATGTGCATGCTCGGTGCAGAACGTAGACATGTCTATATGCATGCTCCGTACAGAACGTAGACATGTCTGTGTGCATACTCGGTACAGAACGTAGACATGTCTATGTGCATGCTCGGTACAGAACGTAGACATGTCTGTGTGCATGCTCGGTGCAGAACGTAGACATGTCTGTGTGCATGCTCGGTGCAGAACGTAGACATGTCTGTGTGCATGCTCGGTGCAGAACGTAGACATGTCTGTGTGCATGCTCGGTGCAGAACGTAGACATGTCTGTGTGCATGCTCGGTGCAGAACGTAGACATGTCTATGTGCATGCTCGGTGCAGAACGTAGACATGTCTATGTGCATGCTCGGTACAGAACGTAGACATGTCTATGTGCATGCTCCGTACAGAACGTGGACATGTCTATGTGCATGCTCGGTGCAGAACGTAGACATGTCTATGTGCATGCTCCGTACAGAACGTGGACATGTCTATGTGCATGCTCGGTGCAGAACGTAGACATGTCTATGTGCATGCTCGGTGCAGAACGTAGACATGTCTATGTGCATGCTCGGTACAGAACGTAGACATGTCTATGTGCATGCTCGGTGCAGAACGTAGACATGTCTATGTGCATGCTCGGTACAGAACGTAGACATGTCTATGTGCATGCTCGGTGCAGAACGTAGACATGTCTATGTGCATGCTCCGTACAGAACGTAGACATGTCTATGTGCATGCTCCGTACAGAACGTAGACATGTCTATATGCATGCTCCGTACAGAACGTAGACATGTCTATGTGCATGCTCCGTACAGAACGTAGACATGTCTATGTGCATGCTCCGTACAGAACGTAGACATGTCTATGTGCATGCTCCGTACAGAACGTAGACATGTCTATGTGCATGCTCCGTACAGAACGTAGACATGTCTATGTGCATGCTCCGTACAGAACGTAGACATGTCTATGTGCATGCTCCGTACAGAACGTAGACATGTCTATGTGCATGCTCCGTACAGAACGTAGACATGTCTATGTGCATGCTCCGTACAGAACGTAGACATGTCTATGTGCATGCTCCGTACAGAACGTAGACATGTCTATGTGCATGCTCCGTACAGAACGTAGACATGTCTATGTGCATGCTCCGTACAGAACGTAGACATGTCTATGTGCATGCTCCGTACAGAACGTAGACATGTCTATGTGCATGCTCCGTACAGAACGTAGACATGTCTATATGCATGCTCCGTACAGAACGTAGACATGTCTATGTGCATGCTCCGTACAGAACGTAGACATGTCTATGTGCATGCTCCGTACAGAACGTAGACATGTCTATGTGCATGCTCCGTACAGAACGTAGACATGTCTATGTGCATGCTCCGTACAGAACGTAGACATGTCTGTGTGCATGCTCGGTGCAGAACGTAGACATGTCTATGCGCATGCTCGGTGCAGAACGTAGACATGTCTATGTGCATGCTCGGTACAGAACGTAGACATGTCTATGTGCATGCTCGGTACAGAACGTAGACATGTCTATGTGCATGCTCGGTACAGAACGTAGACATGTCTATGTGCATGCTCGGTACAGAACGTAGACATGTCTATGTGCATGCTCCGTACAGAACGTAGACATGTCTATGCGCATGCTCCGTACAGAACGTAGACATGTCTATGCGCATGCTCCGTACAGAACGTAGACATGTCTATATGCATGCTCCGTACAGAACGTAGACATGTCTATATGCATGCTCCGTACAGAACGTAGACATGTCTATGCGCATGCTCCGTACAGAACGTAGACATGTCTGTGTGCATGCTTCGTACAGAACGTAGACATGTCTGTGTGCATGCTTCGTACAGAACGTAGACATGTCTGTGTGCATGCTTCGTACAGAACGTAGACATGTCTGTGTGCATGCTCCGTACAGAACGTAGACATGTCTATGTGCATGCTCCGTACAGAACGTAGACATGTCTATGCGCATGCTTCGTACAGAACGTAGACATGTCTGTGTGCATGCTTCGTACAGAACGTAGACATGTCTGTGTGCATGCTTCGTACAGAACGTAGACATGTCTATGTGCATGCTTCGTACAGAACGTAGACATGTCTATGTGCATGCTCCGTACAGAACGTAGACATGTCTATATGCATGCTCCGTACAGAACGTAGACATGTCTGTGTGCATGCTCCGTACAGAACGTAGACATGTCTATGTGCATGCTCCGTACAGAACGTAGACATGTCTATGCGCATGCTTCGTACAGAACGTAGACATGTCTGTGTGCATGCTCCGTACAGAACGTAGACATGTCTATATGCATGCTCCGTACAGAACGTAGACATGTCTATATGCATGCTCCGTACAGAACGTAGACATGTCTGTGTGCATGCTCGGTGCAGAACGTAGACATGTCTATGCGCATGCTCGGTGCAGAACGTAGACATGTCTATGTGCATGCTCGGTACAGAACGTAGACATGTCTATGTGCATGCTCGGTACAGAACGTAGACATGTCTATGTGCATGCTCGGTACAGAACGTAGACATGTCTATGTGCATGCTCGGTACAGAACGTAGACATGTCTATGTGCATGCTCCGTACAGAACGTAGACATGTCTATGCGCATGCTCCGTACAGAACGTAGACATGTCTATGCGCATGCTCCGTACAGAAACGTAGACATGTCTATATGCATGCTCCGTACAGAACGTAGACATGTCTATATGCATGCTCCGTACAGAACGTAGACATGTCTATGCGCATGCTCCGTACAGAACGTAGACATGTCTGTGTGCATGCTTCGTACAGAACGTAGACATGTCTGTGTGCATGCTTCGTACAGAACGTAGACATGTCTGTGTGCATGCTTCGTACAGAACGTAGACATGTCTGTGTGCATGCTCCGTACAGAACGTAGACATGTCTATGTGCATGCTCCGTACAGAACGTAGACATGTCTATGCGCATGCTTCGTACAGAACGTAGACATGTCTGTGTGCATGCTTCGTACAGAACGTAGACATGTCTGTGTGCATGCTTCGTACAGAACGTAGACATGTCTATGTGCATGCTTCGTAGCAGAACGTAGACATGTCTATGTGCATGCTCCGTACAGAACGTAGACATGTCTATATGCATGCTCCGTACAGAACGTAGACATGTCTGTGTGCATGCTCCGTACAGAACGTAGACATGTCTATGTGCATGCTCCGTACAGAACGTAGACATGTCTATGCGCATGCTTCGTACAGAACGTAGACATGTCTGTGTGCATGCTCCGTACAGAACGTAGACATGTCTATTGCATGCTCCGTACAGAACGTAGACATGTCTATATGCATGCTCCGTACAGAACGTAGACATGTCTATTGCATGCTCCGTACAGAACGTAGACATGTCTAGTGTGCATGCTCTGTACAGAACGTAGACATGTCTATGTGCATGCTCCGTACAGAACGTAGACATGTCTATGGCATGCTCGTACAGAACGTAGACATGTCTGTGTGCATGCTCCGTACAGAACGTAGACATGTCTATATGCATGCTCCGTACAGAACGTAGACATGTCTATGTGCATGCTCCGTACAGAACGTAGACATGTCTATATGCATGCTCCGTACAGAACGTAGACATGTCTGTGTGCATGCTCCGTAAGAACGTAGACATGTCTTGTGCATGCTCCGTACAGAACGTAGACATGTCTATGTGCATGCTCCGTACAGAACGTAGACATGTCTATGTGCATGCTCCGTACAGAACGTAGACATGTCTATGTGCATGCTCCGTACAGAACGTAGACATGTCTATGTGCATGCTCCGTACAGAACGTAGACATGTCTATGTGCATGCTCCGTACAGAACGTAGACATGTCTATGTGCATGCTCCGTACAGAACGTAGACATGTCTATTGCATGCTCTGTCAGAACGTAGACATGTCTATGTGCATGCTCCGTACAGAACGTAGACATGTCTATGTGCATGCTCCGTACAGAACGTAGACATGTCTATGTGCATGCTCCGTACAGAACGTAGACATGTCTATGTGCACGCTCCGTACAGAACGTAGACATGTCTATGTGCATGCTCCGTACAGAACGTAGACATGTCTGTGTGCATGCTTCGTACAGAACGTAGACATGTCTATGCGCATGCTTCGTACAGAACGTAGACATGTCTGTGTGCATGCTCCGTACAGAACGTAGACATGTCTGTGTGCATGCTCCGTACAGAACGTAGACATGTCCTGTGTGCATGCTTCCGTACAGAACGTAGACATGTCTATGGCATGCTTCGTACAGAACGTAGACATGTCTGTGGCATGCTTCGTACAGAACGTAGACATCTATAGACTTACACTCTAACTGCTCACTTTCGTATAATTTTAATATCACAGTAATTTTTAATGCTTATTAACTTCTTTTATTTTCAGAATTCTAACATTTTAAACATTCCAATACGGGCAGTGTAACACCTAGACTAACGTCTTGGGCTTATATTACTTTGTTCTAAAACTCCCTGAGGATGGCATCATGGTGCCGAAACATGTAAAAGGTAAAGTTCTCCCTAGAACAGGCCATGAAGGCCCAGAGGGGGAGTAGGGGTATAGCTCTACTCTTTCTTTAACCTCGGCGCTAGTTGAGGGTGGGTGGTCAACGCCACGCCCCGGCCACTTTACCCCCGGGAATGATCCGGTACCCATTGTACAGGAGGCTGGATGGGCCCCAGGGCCGGTCTGGATGGGTGCCGAAAATAGCGCCCCCATCGGAATTCGTTCCCCGGACCGTCCAGCCCGTAGCGAGTCGCTAAACCGACTGAGCTATCGCGGCCCACAATCTACGCTGCGTAACATTCCAAAATAGCGAAGATTCCGGCCTTTCAGACTGACTTTTGTTGTTACGTAAACAGCTCCCGCGATAAGGCATCATATCCTTACAGGACGGAATTCATAGTAAGATACGTGACGTAGGCGAATGCAAACACCAGATAGTACTATTACTGATAGTGACGTCACCAGTTCTTCTGAACAGAAGACAGATATTTCACCAACATCTCAGAATTCCTAAGCTGAATTTGCAACTACTGCCGGTGTGTTGGTTGAAGGCGAATAGTTTCGACTACCATATCTGATGCAGCGCCATAAGTGACCAGGCACTAAGCTACTTTGTACAGCCCGTGTTCTGTGCACGCAACCAACTACACATTACGAAACAAAAAACGTCCCGGTGGGCGGGCTGCTTCGACAGACCTAAGCCACAAATCGGCTGCTGGGACCTCAACTGACGTTAGATGCGCAATTTTAAAACCTAATCCACCTTGGTTTAATAAGAGAATAAACACGGTTATTACCAATATGACCTTGTACACGGGATAGGCAAGGTCCTGTTTTGTGACTGCTGTGTTATTTAACGACGCTTACAGCATACAGTATGAGTGAAATATGAGTACTGAACATTTGGCGGAATGATACTGACAGGAGGAAACGGAAGTACTCGTACAAACCTGTCTTAGCGACACTTTGTAAACGAAAAATCCAACATGGCAAGGTCTGGTATCGAACCCGGGCCTCCGCGGTGACAGACCATCGACTAACCGCCTGAGCCATAGCACAACCCCAATAACTAGAAATAGGGTTTATTTCTCGGTACGCTACACAGAACATTGTGTATTACATCCTCGTATAATTCATTGTTAAAATTTTTCATTTTTTTCTTGTTAACGGAGAATTCATAAGGCAATTAACAATATAAAATTAGCACCTTATTCACTCCCACGCTCCCCCAAATCAGATAGCGCCACTGCAGTTCCACAAACCTCCCACAAAACCAGAGCATGACAGGCACTAAACACTGCTTAACGTCGTATTACCGTGCATTTTCAAATGAGATGTGTTCAAAAATCACCAACTAATACACATAAACTTTTCAATAGTTATTCTTAAAATTTTATTCTAAGAATAAACTATTGAAAAGTTTATGTGCATTAGTTGGTGATTTTTGAACTAAACACTGCATTTGGTGGACATATTGGCGGAACTAACCTAACCACCACATAGCACTGCACTTAACACGTGCCTTTTCCAGAAAAGAGAAAGGATTTCCATATAAACACTGCGTGTCAGCAAGAATTGAAAAGGGCCCACTAGCGCAGTGAGGCTAGCTATGGGCTAAACCCCTGGGGGGGGGGGGGGGATAAAGCAGCAAGAGCGCGGAGCTTACCAATCACATCCACATTTGTACCACGGTCCAGAATGGGTGGAGCTTGGAGCTTTACTCCATGCCTCAATAGTACGGCACTAACCCTAACTGAACATTCACTGAACACAGCTAAACACTCCGGTTGTCCTGAACTGAACGGCTTGTTGCCCCATACACAACCTGTTATGTGGTACAATGACCACAGCAGTGTACAAATTGACCATATGCAACTGGCCCGGGACCACTGGTTTACACTGAGCACTACACAAGGCTACTTCACCTGCAATGTGGCAATTTGCAGGTAAATGGCGTCGCTAAAGGGCAGAAAACACCAAAATGCGACATACACTATGGACCCCGATGTGTCCTAGGTTCGAAACTTACTGACGGTACAGTGACGGTCATACCTCTGACAGATTGCGACGCTAGGCAAGCAGGCAGGCAGGCAAACTCACACAAACACAACCACTACTCTCACTGCTCGCAGCAGACTGCTTCGGTCACTCCGGCCATGCGCACTCCAGGGCCTACCATCTATAGATCGCCGGCCCCGCAGCGGGCATTGGTAGCCTCTGTCAGGTTGGGCCCGTCCTCACGTCGAAATCGATACTGTTACGGAATGCGCATACGAATCCCTGGGCGGTATTCCTTCAGTTTTATTTATTTGTGACCCGTTTAATTTAATATCTCGGATTATATGACATAGAATGATATAGGTAAATGAATTCTAAAGGAAGCAATAATGGTGTACTTTGAGGCAGTATCCTGATGAAAAAACTCAGTCCCTGCTGACATTCGAACTCCGGACCTTTTGAATACGAGGTGTAAAATACGTTCCTCATTCATCATTTATTTATCCTGCTGATCAAAATACATTGATATAGGATATGTCAATATATAATTACACATTATTAAAGTGAAATAGTATTTAGTCTATTTGTATCAGTAGCCAATATCCGAGAAATCTTCATTCAGATAATCTTCTATTGTATAGTAGCGCCCCTTAATAAGTAACTCCTTCAGTTCAGAGCACCTTGCACATTCACCAAGTGTGCCTCCTGAACAACATTTGCTGCCAAACAGGTCCTCCTGCCTGCCCAAACCCAAACCAATCCACACCTACATATCCTGCCCAAACCCAACCAATCCACACCTACATATCCTGCCCAAACCAACCAATCCCACACCTACATATCCTGCCCAAACCCAACCAATCCACACCTACATATCCTACTAACCTAAGGTTATCTTTCCATACTATTTTTCCACCCAAAGTCTCCGCTATACAGAACTCTCAGTGCATTATCCTAACTCTATCTCTGCTGCATGCACTACACGGACAATTGGAAATAATCCTTTACGTGGCCAGTAGTTACTGATAATGTGATGTCACGTGGTTACAGCGTTGATAAGGCCGTGTCATGGCTCAGGCCTCTCACCGCGGAGGCCCTGGTTCGATCCATGTGAAACTTGTGGTGGACAAAATGTCACTGGGATAGGTTTTTCTTCTAGTGTCCCCTGTCAGTATCATATTCGACCCATGCTGTATTCCTACTCATTCACTCATCTATAACCGACGGTCTTAGCAACTGACTGTCCTTAAATAACACACTAAAAGCTGCATTTACAAGACTTAATATTAATTTACAGTTGATCGTTTGCAAAGTACTCTAACATTATCAATAAGTATTGATCTATAAGAGCACTACTGTCAATACTGATTGTCAGCCACTGAGGTCTTCTGTGACGCTCCGTCGTTGAGCGAGTGATTACCGACGTTTCGGAGGATCGTACTGCCTTTACGAACAGTGAACCTAACTACACCCAGCGCCACATTCAAACGTCTGACAGTATTTCGGCGCCTTGGTTTGCGTAATTACGTACAGGCCTGCAGAATGCAATGACTGAACCCAAATCTCGCATAAGTGAACAAATTATAAGCACTGTTTTCAACAAATTTACGAGATTTGAAGTTTTACAGCGATGTGATAAATTCTGGTCTTCCGGGGGTTCCCTACATGGACTGATAAAACCCTTGACGACGGAGCTGTGATCTCTCGAAACGTCGGGGACGACTTACCCACCGACACGGCGTCATATCCCATAAGACCAAAACCCTTCAGTAAATTTCTCTTATTTACAGGGGGTCGGAAGGGCAGTTTGACGACGCACAGCAATTGTGTAGCCAGCCTCCCTCACAGGTCCGTATGTCGCTAATTTCATGAAAGGTACAAATGTTGCGTGTTCCGTACACAACATGCAAAGCATACTGGGATAGCTCAGCTGGTACAGTGACCAGGATACAGGCTAGAGTTCTCTGTTTTCAGTAAAACCGTCCAGGCCCGCTCTCGGATTCACCAAGCCTCTTTCAAGGGTCCCGGGTACTCCTTCCTTCCCCTGGAGTTAAAGCGGCCGGGGCGTGAAGATGACCACTAACTTCCGTTCCTTAATATACCTTCACGGTGCGCACACGGGCAGCTTTGCCGCTACTCAGACCACTGCAACACCTAGATATCGTACACACTACAAGTTAGCTATAAAACAGCAGTTCTTTGGTACAGCGGGCACGTCCTGCAGTGTGCAGGGATCCTGTGACATGTCGGCCACTATGTCACTAGCTAACTAACTCCATGCAGCTGAGTCCTTCTTGAGAAGCTAACAGCTCCTCACCTAGTCAAGAAATTCCCCGGGTTTTATGGAACCCGAAGGTTCATTACCGCACTCACAATAGCCCACCACCTGTCCCTATCCTGAGCCATATCAATCCAGTCCATGCCCCCCATCCCACTTCTTGAAGATCCATTTTAATATTATCCTCCCATCTACGCCTGGGTCTTCCAAGTGGTCTCCTTCCCTCAGGTCTCCCCACCAAAATCCTGTATGCACCTCCTCCTCACCCATACATGCTACATGCCCCGCCCACCTCATTCTTCTTGAATCACCCAAATAATATTTGGTGATGAGTAAAGATCATTAAGTTCCTCGTTATGTAGTCTTCTCCCAGTCCCTCGTCCCCTTAGACCCAAATATCCTCCTCAGCACCCTATTCTCGAACACCCTCAGCCTATGTTCCTCCCTCAACGCGACTCTTTACCAACCTCAGAAGTTTGACTCCTCAACAACACCGATGTGAGACCTCCAAACCTTGTACTGGTTCGAGGCTGGCCTTGATACAAGTTAACCCCCAACTTACATGACAGATGCATTCTGCTCATTACGTAACTCAAAATTTCTGTTACTCTTTTGATTTTATTGCCTACAATTCTGGGATTTCAAGTTCTCAGGGCAATGACCATGAACACTGTTCTGTAGTCTGCTAAACACCGACGTTTCAGAGGAACCTGTGTGCACCACGTACTTGCCTGTAACAGGCTACGCTAATGTCACCATCACAATTACAGACAGCACACTGCAAACAGCAAATACAGCAAAGACGCAGTTTGTAAATGGGCAAACGTAAAAGGTACAGTTTCCCTCACACACACACCATTAAGGCATATCGGGGAGTGGAGCTATACCTCCAGTCTTAACCTTGGCACCTTCACGCCCCAGCCACGTTACCTGTGAGGAAAGAGCTCCTGGTACCCACAGAATAGGGTGCTGGGTTTATGAACCAGCAAGAGCCACTTCTCTGTAGTAGTTACAAAAAGGAGACACGAAACAAAAAAAATAATGCAAGTATGTGCACTGTGTGTGTGCACATGCGTACCATGACACTGTGTACCATCACACAACACAGACGTACTTGGTATCGTGCTACAGCGACGGCCAATCACAGGTGACTGCTATGCCAGTCTGCACCTCCATCTGGCATACACAACGCAGCTGAAAACCAACGTCATTAGTGACACTTAACGCCACTAAGATTAGTGAAGAAAAACTGATAACTGGAGGGGAATGTTAGAGGGGGGAGTACAACAGGTTAAGACATCTGGCTGAGGTTGATCCATGGGACTTCTTTCTGTGGCATCAGTATAAAGACTGCAATGACATCCATTTTTGTGACAAACTGCAGGTCAGTACGAGCTAACCTGACGTGTCTCACCTGCTACTGTGGGACTCGCGCAGTCTGCAATCCTGATTGGCAACAGAAATCACAGGTACAGCAAAACCCCGATTTAATGTTCCCACATTTACTGAAATCCCGGATTTAGTGAAGATTTTTTCATGTCCCGACAACAGCTCCATATAAACAAATAAACCTCCATTTAAGTGAAATATATTCTAATCCCCCAGCAATTCATTAAATATGGGTTTTACTGTACTAGTAAGCAGCTGTGCACACACACACACACCCCCCCCCCCCAAAATGATCCAAACTGAACAATAATGAGCAGAACCAAATCAGCCCATCGCCACCCCATACCAAGTCTTGATTGCCAATTTCCATCCTTATGATTTGAACAGCTTGTACTTTCTCAACTACCACACACTCGCCCACCTGACTGCCATAATGGCGTCACTGGCAAATGACGGCGCTAGTTGTAGTGAAGGTGTAAAAAAAAGCATACAACACTGACGCCTACTCCACAAGTCTGGCACAACCTGAGACTTGACACAGCAACACTACCTGACCTCTAACACATTTATTTACAAGCTGGGAGCGACTTCTTAGTTTCAGCATATAAACAGTACACAAAACCTTTGTGGCAGTGTTACCAAGCAGTGGGAAGAAAAAATGAACACAGTTCTTTGTTACAGCATTATATTTCTTTAAATAACAGTTGAACATTCACTCGTGATATTTAACAGCACCCACCCTTTTAAACACACACACACAAATAATAATAATAATAATAATAATAATAATAATAAATCAAGTATCTACAGACACAATGTTGTCTAGTCGTGCCACCACTTCCAGTCTGTCCCTTCAAGTGTGGCGAGTGGCAGGGGGGTGGCGGCAGGTGGAACATGCTTGTGGGTGGGGAGGGAACAAACGGTGATGGTTAATCTAACAGTAACTGAGGTAGATTTTGTTACAATAGTTCCAAAAAAAAAAACTGCTTTAAAAATGAAATAAATTTGTTTATAATAAAAAGGGTATAGACAATTCATATACAGTAAATTTCCCTTTGCTTACCTAGAACTACATTTACTGACTAACACATCTAAAACTTAAATTAAAAAAAGTAAAAAAAAAAAAAATTGCTGAAATGTTTTGATAGAACACAACGCAGTGGATTTCTCTCACAAATGCATACAAATAAGTGGAATTGTGCATTCTCCACCTGTGAAAGCAACGACCATTTGAGCTGCCACGCAGAGTGCCACAGTATCTCGCAACCTGCCAACAGACTGCCCCACTCAAGAACATAAATCTGTGTTGATTTCAGCCTTCCGCCGCAATCTTGATTAAATCTGTGGCCTTCTTGGGTATTACGCGGCATCGTGTGGTAATTGTTTGGTAAACAATTACCACACGATGCCGCGTAACACCCCAGAAGACCACAGATTTCATAAATCGGTGTTCTTAACTACAGAAATCTGCAGTCTGCAGGACAATATTCGACCCTTCCCACTCTCACAATGAACCTCATCCAGCACTAAGAGTCAGATCACAATCTTATGGCACCTGTGTGCACGGGCAGCTTGCTTACAGCTCTCAGCACAAGATGAGTGGGGGGTCACAGCATCGGCAGTTGGACACAGAACATATGCTTGCAGCAGAGTTCTCTCTCTTTCCAAAAACACGTGTGTGTGTGTTCTTACCTCAGCACATCATTCTTACTCCAACTGGCACCTCTTCTGACATGCACTTCTACACACCGCATGTTATTTCACGCCCTGGATTACGGATAATCACATGGCTTCCTATCTCAGTGCCACAGTACGGTACAAATATTCCGTGAAGAACATTTCTTTTTAGTTAATAAGGGCAACACAGCAAGATCTCTGCTCCACAACTGCTTGTAACCAGCTAACATGACACCATTCTAGCACCTTCTGCAAGCAAGTGCAAGCAGGTAAAGGTAAAGTTCACCCTAGAATAGGCCATGAAGGCCCAGAGTGGGAGTAGACGTATAGCTATACTCTTTCTTTAACCTCGGTGCTAGATGGGGGTGGGGTGGTCAACGCCACACCCTGGACGCTTTACCGCCGGGAATGACCCGGTACCCATTGTACAGGAGGCTGGGTGGGCCCCGGGGCCGGTCTGGACGGGTGCTGAAAATCTCGCCCACACCGGGATTCGATCCTCGGACCGTCCAGCACGTGGCGAGTCTAATGACTGAAATTGGTTCACTGCAGATTGCCATAAGATTGCCAAGAGGCTCTATCAGAATCAATGCTGGAACACGTATTACTGCGCCACCTCTTGATAAAAGTATGGACTATTTAGACAACCAACAAGAAGCAGAGTGGAAAGGGATCGCATATGCAGTGGACGATGTGACAGCGTGCAGCCATTCACAACTGGGCTTTCTGGTTTCCATTCGAGCAAGACAATTATGGACTGCTCTACCAACACTCAAAGCACTACACAACTAATACTGACAGCTCGTTTCTCTTAAGTAGTAAAATACAGTCTTATGGCCTACTTTGTATATAAATAAATTAGCTGATAGTCATCTATACAAATGTACATACATACTTACATACATACATACATACATACAAACATACGGTGTGAAGACCAGAAAGCCCGCGCACAGTAAAAGTCTCCTCAGGTGGGCCTGGATATGTCAGTATGTACAAGCGAATCATGAAGGCACGAAAGTAGACGCGGGTGCAAAGCAAAGACGCAGCTTGGTGGCGTTACTCGTCGGCAGTCATCGCCTGTGTAGCTCACATCCGCACAACTGGCGCAGGGAAATGTGCGTTTTCAGTCTTGGCAAAAAATATATTTCTCGCTGCAGGAGCATGCAATTAGAAAACTATCTTAAGTTGTGAAGTTTAAAAATCACTTGAAGTGTCCCTGATTTTCCCAAGAGTTCGTGCAGAATGTCCCTCATCAAGTTCCCTCTCCTTCTGCACTTCACCAGAGATCAAAGCAGGCTCCATATAACATCTCTGCCCACCAATGTCTTTGCATTGCACCCGTGTTTCTTCATAGTCAGTTGGTCACTCCACTTGCAACCTCCAGATGGCAGCGGTAAGACAATAAATCACAAACACAATTAATAAAATGTGTACAATGGGGCGACATTTCATTGGAGATCATGAACAAATAATAAAAAAAAAAAAAGGAATTTAAAATGGCCTGGTCATCAATTACAGCATTTTGCGGCAGCAGCAATGGCAGCAGCAGCAGCAATAATAATAATAATAAAAAAAATACGGACACTATGTACAACCCCCACACCAGTATATGCAGGAAGGGAACACACTGATTTGAATATGATCAAGGCAAAACTTGTAAAAATGTCCCAGCATGCCACACACACATTTCATAAGGTATTATCAAAATCTGAACCAAAACAATCAGGGCTACTACCATTAAGGAATGTTTCAGGGACACATATTTCATATTAGCCGTTAACAAATGGCCTTTTAAACGCCACGTTTCTGCTGCGGCCGTAGCACTGTTCAATTTAAATGCCCAATGCTGAACATGTTCTCCCTTTTGGACAAACAGGATGAACATTTAATGGTGGAGTTCAAGGTCAAACAAGTTTCCTCACCTCTGTTTTAGTACCACATTTTCCAGACGCAAAACATACGAAACACCAAGATTTCAGGGGGCAAATTTACGGAGAATAATGTTTTACTCACCTTAAGACCATACAAGGCAGGAGTATTTTATACGCTATTTTACGGGGTGGGAAGTGCTTTTTATGGTCCAGAAATATGGCAACTGTGCACTGATGACCTCAAGCTCCAGTTTCAATGCTTCCAACACAATTTCATTTCAACAAATTTACTTTTGGTAGCACACTAAGTGAACAGTATATTGTGCATGCCAGACAGGGCCTTCCTCAATCCTACATTAGAGATCAGGTGTGATGACAAGAAGTTGAGCCATTGTTTTGATTTTCCTATGCACACCACTAAAGTCAATAAATTATGGCACAAGTGCAGTGAAGGAACAACACAAACAATAGAAGGAAAAGCAACACGTATTCCCTTCCAACTATGCAAAAACCATCTGGTGTTCCCATTACAAACAAACAAACAAACAAACACAAACAAACAGACAGACAGTGGCAGTACAGAATGGCAGTGATTGTTATGTGTGTCTAACATTTTTCACATCGTAAAAACCAGACACTGTTATATTCTCTTCTTGATAAATAATCAGTTATGAGGTTAAAAAAAAAAAAGCTATACTGTTTCCCTCAACTTAAATATGACACTCATAAATATCTCAGAAGATAACTAGACCATATGTACATGTAGTATGAGCACAAAATGTGCGCAAGGTGCGTGGCTCAGGAAGAAATTATGACACAAACACACACACACTCTCTCTGGCCAAACAAAGAAATGTTAAAAAAAGTATGCTTTCTCTCTCTCTCTCTCCCTATATATATGTATATATATATATATAAAATATACACATACACACGCATGCGCACACACAAGATTTGGCAGTGTGGTCTGAGACTGATTGCTTCGGAGGAAACTCTGGTTCCTTCACCATGTTACTCTACTCAGCGCAGCCGGCCGGACCTATACACAGACTAACACTCAAGAGCTTGTCCTACATCCTACGCCTAGCTCAACACGTTTCAAAAGTAGGAGGGGGAATTTAAATACTGAATTCCACGTCTTTCTTAGAAATGTCTGTCCAATCCACTTTGGTATGTGTATCCATAAACTTCCGCCGCTCTTCACCAGGACAAAATCCTGAAAACAAAATACAGTCAAGTTCAGAATCATTACACATGCACAGAGTCAACGCCAGCTGAAGGCAAGCCATCAGCCTTACACCATATGGAAGTGGTAAACCAGCCTGGCACTAGATGGAGGAGTTGTAACACCCTCACACCAGACGGAGGCGAGTCATCAGCTTTACATTCCAGCGGCAACGGTCCCAGATACGAGGATCTGTGGTACCCGTGGCCTTCCAGATGGAGAAACGAAGTGACACCATACAATTTCCCAGCCAGATCTAAAATCTGGGACCATCACTTTACTTACTGAGCTAGTGTTAGACCCACAGAGGGAATGTGGCATTCTATGCTTATAGCTTCTCTCCAGTATCTATAATCTCTGGTTACAACACAAAGCATCCCATTTATATTCATTTTTAAGTGTCAGTATAATCTTTCCTTATTACAAAAGAGTAAACAGATATTCTGCACTGGCAAAGATACTGGACTCAATTATAGGTAAAACTGAACACCAAATACTGGAGTGAAAAAGGATTATAAAAATACTCAAAACAATCCTGCCTTCTAAACCATACATGCATACACAAAACTGTAATGCAGCATAAACAGATTACTTATCTTTATGATCCTGAAAGTAATCTCAAGAAAACTGTAGGGTCTAACACTAACCACAGGACAAGTTCCTTGACACTTTAAAGAAATACAAGATGGCTCCCTGTCACTACTAGGACAGTTACAGTCAGATCCTGAATGGTCAGCCAGAAACATGTGCATATTTTGTTTTACTTCATGCTATTTTACAAGTTAGACATGTGGTGTGTGTATGTGTGTGTACGTCACTGGTGGAACAAATTCCTTGTTTTCGCAATAAGGCACTACATGTTTCGGCTTATGACAAAGCCATCACCACGCTATTCCTTATAAAAACAGACTGAGGACATACTGCATTATCTCACATTTGTTACTTTTTCAATGGTAATGAGATCTCATACCTTACAATTTTACACAGTTTTTGAAAGAGGTCCCGGTAAGGGCACGGCCTTTTTCTCTTCTCCAAAATGTCCAAGACCAGCTCTGGGGCCCGCCCAGCCTGCTATTCAGTGGGTACTGGGGTTCTTTCCTGGAGGTAAAGCAGTTGGGGTGTGAAGTTAACCACTCACCTCCATCTTGTGCTGAGGTTAAGAATGAGTGGAGCTACACCTCTGCTCTCCCTACATGCCTTCATGGCATGGACAGGTAAAACAGTACCTTTACCTTTTGAAATCTATACATACAGCATCTTCTAATTCATCTTGTGAGCATAATATCATTATAACAACACTCTCATTTATTACGTTACATGCTGAATTGTGCTAACAACTGTTCTCACATAATTTTTTTAAACTGCTTTCCAGTTAAAACTGTCAATTTGATACATTTGTATAACATCTTCTTTAGAACTTTTTTTAAAACTTCCCCTATTATTTTTATTTTGGTTTATAAATTTTCATCACTACTGAGTGGCAAAAGTCTCAGTCATTCACTCGTTTAGATTCCCTTTATTCTGATAATGTGACTGGTGTGAAGTATGTCCAAATTTTTGCTGAGACCTGCATTTGCTTAATCTGGTGAAGTGCTGACCATGTTTGTTGTATGAGGGAGTACTTACATTTCAGACGTTTAGTTTCTTAAACAGCATCACTCGCATACATGTTGGAGGCAGACTAGTAAAAAAGAAGTCCTTTTAAAAATATTTAAGATTTACAATTTAACTGGAAAAACACATTAAAATAAAAAGGGCATGATAACAGGTGATAACACAATTCAACAAGTAACGTAACACAATGCTAATTAGATGATACTACACATATACCTTTCAAAAATGATACAAAATTGTAAGGTACGAGACCTCATTAGCATTCGAAAGACTAAAGAATATGAGATAATGTAACACGTCCTCCATCAATATTTATAAGGAATAGCCTGATGATGCGTTTATCATAAGCTGAAGCACGTAGTGCCTTACTGTGAAAACAAATGAACTTGTTTCACCAATAAACAGTTGTGTTGACTGGATTAAAATTCATTTAATCTTACACTGAAAGCACAACATGATGCCACATATCAAAAAAGGCTGTAGAAATTTCGTGTTTCATACAGCTGTATTTTTACCTCAGTTTTCCAGCAACCTGAACCCTGCTAATGAGTGTCCGGTCATCACGTGCACTTCGGTGGTTTCCGACGCTGCTTGTTCCTCCTGGGCACAAACAGGGCAGTTTGGAGTGATGTCATGGCAGCAGGAGAAAGACTTGGGATTGGTATAGTGCGCCTACTCTGGGCTTCGGACTCTGCCACCCATTCGTCAGGCAAACTGCAAGGAAACACGCAGCTCAGCAACACTGTGCCTGTTAAATGTGCACACGACATAGAAACATGCGTCTGTACTCACATGTCTTCAGGATACCAGTGCACTAGAACTCTGAGCCGTCCGTCTGGTTCCACACGTCGTGCCATCACCTGTTGCACAAAACACTGTCAATGTCAGAGACACCAAAATGGTTTGCAGAATGGCCAGTTGTGAGATCAACACATCTGTGTGACTTTTGTGGTTTTCACAGCAGTGTAATTGAAGATTCTGGTCTTCTGGGATGTGACAGTGCATTGCAGGTAAGTTTTTTTTTTTATCCTATGCCAGTTAGAAGGATGCCTCCCTTCTTTCTTGCAGTCCAATATAATTCAGCGCAGGGTAAATGGTTCCCAGCATTTCAAAGGAATGTGTTGCCTTCATCATCAAGGGGTCAAGGTTCATGAACCTTTGAAGATGAAGGCAACAAGACACTTTACCAGCAATGCAGCATCATGTTCCAGAAGAGAATCTGTCAGCGTATCTGTTGCCTTGGATGACCACAGCTGTTTACTGAACATTTTCGTAACCTTGGCCAATCTGCAGCAACCTGTCCACCTTAGTACTGTATCTGAACTAATATATGCCAAATTCTCCCATGTGGTACAATGTGAATACGCATTTCTGACCGACTGTTGAAAGGAACGTTGGCATTCAAAATCATACCTGGGACTACCACGGTGAGTCTATGGAGTGAAGGTGCTTGTACACATGGATGTCATGTGACCACCTGGCCATTCAGCTAACACGTGAGACTGTCTTACCCTACATGGAAGTATACTACCAAGCTCGTGAACACTCTGGATCAGGGGTCCCAAACACGTGGTCTGTCAGTTCGCCTTATGCAGGCCTCTCATTCATACTCTAATTACAGCACGTGGCCCAGCTCAGTACCAGCAATTTTTTCATCTAAAATGTTTTTTTGTGATGAGCTGTAAGGCTTGAAAAGGTTTCGATATTCCTGGATAGTACCATACAACTTTAAGTCAGCAAAGCGAAAACAACGCAACAAAGCTTAAAATTCAGTAATTTTAACAAGTATTGATTTTGTTATTAAAGCTATGATGTATTCTTAATGATGTATCTGTCTTTAATTAAACTACCCTCTTTTATAAGTTAAAACGATGTACGGCTAGCCTTAAATTTCAAACTTATCTCCTGGGCTCATGCTCTAGATTACAGCTTTCTCAATATTCACTGCCATGAGAACCTCAAAATTCACATCAATCACTTTCAGGTTTTAAATATTTATACAATAGCAACCAAGATAAGAGTTATTATATGAGAGAACACCAAGGGTCGCTACACACATGCTGTGAAGCACTGTGCGATAGACACTGGGGACTGATAATCAGGAGTAGTCAGCGGTTAGCAATGCAACTGTACTGCTGGTGATACTGAATGTACAAGTGTGGGAACGTGATAACAAATGCCAACTACTGCACTAACATCCTGACACTGGCACGAAATGTCCTACCTTGCTGTGCAGGCTAACAGTGTTGCCACTTGCATTTGCAATGTTGCCTTGGGTCTGCACTTCAGTCATGTTAACCAGACGATGCTGCAGTCCTTCCATGATTCCCGCATCAAAATAGTCGAACATGCGCGCTGAAAAAGAACGCACGTTCTCAGTTACAGAGTACCTTGAATTCAAGTATGAACGGCCATCACACTGCTTCCCTTGTACTCTCAACTAATAAAAATGGGCAATTAAAACAATGCCTTGTAGGTTAATTAGGTAGTTTAATTTCAATACGTACAAGTGCTGACAACGTAAAATAATATTTCTGTGATGTCCTGTCGCTATCAAAACGTCTACCTTCCAATTCAAGGCTACAAAACTGTACATGTCCTGACTTCTATTTCCATTCCATTTCAGTTTAATTTTGTTGTTACAAAGACTAACCAGTATGATGGTCACCAAGGTCTTAATATGTCTAATTTTAAAGCATCTTTCCCTAACATCAACTATGTATGTATGCCTCTCTTCTCACTTGGTACACTAAAACCAAAACATACACAGTGACAAATTTTATATTAGTCGTATGTACCGCGCATTCTGTCATACTTTAAGTCAAACCAACCAATGGACAAAAATTATTAACAAAGTATATTTATAACCCCTACATACGTTTCGGCACACCTCATCTCTATCCCCTACTACACAACTACAACGCAACTAGTTAGTACAAGACACTTCACCGGACACACAACATCCCAAGCCACAGGTACGTCAATTACCAATATAAACGACTTTACTAATTAGTTCATTCTTTATTCATTCCCCCCCAAAAATATTTTCTTATTCACATATTTTTCCAGGACGAGATCGACGTTGATCGACCATATCATTCTATACACAGCCAACAGCCAGTAAAATCTTTTCTAAACAAACTTTTATATATTTTAGTCGTCTAGGTCGAGTCATGTGACAGTATGTGAATGTGATAATTGTTACTGTGTTATGTGAAGTGCTGGCTTACATCACTGACTTAGTTACAATGTGTTGTCTACTTTTAACGTTTGCTTTTGTGACTGTGGACATGAATCATTTTAATGTTGTAAGCGGCATGTGTGCTTTCATTATAAGGACGAGTGTGTGTGTATCTGGATGCCATGGATATTGTCATTCTTTGATGCGCCCCCTGAGGATGGAAACTTAGTACCGAAACGTATGTAGGGGTTACAAATATACCTTGTTAATAATTATTGTGCATTGGTTGGTTTAACTTAAACTTATGCACAGTGACACCTACTGATGTCCTAGCCTCACCACATATTCTCAAATACCCATGTACTTTTCTCTATCAAAAACACAAGTGACCAAAATTTTAGGAACATGGTTCATTTATGACAAGGTTATCACTGCTCACTCCCACCTTCACCTCAACTGTTGTACACCCCAAGCGCCAGGCCACATGTAGCCACAGTGCACTAGATGATGTTAATTGCAGATACTGTGAATGTGTGAGATACATTGCATACATTCTGTTAATTTGAGATATTGTGCATGTACATTTCTGTTAATCTGTGACATACTGTGCGTGTGTTCTGTTAATTTCTGACACACATTTAATATGTGATGTACCGTATATGTGTGCTGTTATTTTGTGAGATCTGTGCACATTCTGTTAATTTGTGAGACACTGTATATGATTTTGTTAATAAAGGGCATTCCTTTATTATCTTTCATAATACTGAAATTACCGTATATTCTCGAATCTAATCCGCACCCTTTTTACAGTTTTAGAGGGCTAAAAAATCAGATGCGTATTAGATTCGCGGTCTAGAGCTGGATTTTGGAAAAATGATTGAGCTGCTGTACGTGCCGTAAGAACAATACAATACAATAATCTATTATTTTATTATTTATTATTATAATTTATTATTCATCAGACTCGCCGTCATCACTCATAACTGAATCGTTATCCGTGCTCTCCACCCAGTCACTATCATCTTTATCTTCAACATCGTCCTCCCATACAATGTCATCGCTGCCTTGTGTTTCCGCCATAGTCGAACGTTGCTTTCATCAACTCCAAAAATTGCAGCGGCTTTGCGGTTTCCATTCTCCTCTGCGCACCGAATAACTTCATGTTTGAACTTCGCCGTATATGAGAGTCGTTTAGATTTCAGGTGTCCCTCTTCCATAACTACGGTACACGACAAACTGGAACAAGCACCTCCCACGTTTCAACAACTAAAGCTCAGCTGGCTTCAGACGAGATTGCGCACGTCTGTTGAGAAAGGCCCCGCCTCTATCGGTATGACTCATCGGCCACAGGCGTAGCGTCGGATTTTAACGCATCGGTAACATCCAATATTATTCAATCAGTCGCCCTGTGGGCAAGGGGTGGTTGAAGGAAAGGTGCGCATTAGAATCGCGAACTAACTTTTTTTCGTTTAAGAAGTCGCCAAAAACTGGGTGCGCATTAGATTCGGATGCGCATTAGATTCGAGAATATACGGTATGTCAAGAGGCAAAAGATGTTGGAAATTGTGCGGCTGGCACAAAACAGTACATCAGTGCAAGTTGTATAAAAGATTGGAGAAAGACAGCTGGTACGGGACTTAGTCCACCACCTAGTTTTCCGAAAACAACATGACATTTCACAATACAGATCTATTTCTTTCCTTGGGTATAAGGGTGGGAATGCATCTCAGTTGCACAACCAAAAATCCAGAGATTGCAAAGAGCTCTACTGGACCCAACTCAAGGTGCCTCCCCGCCCATACACATGAGGACAGGAAGATATCCAGTTGGGGTTGGAAAACTACAGGATGGACAAAGTCTAGACATCAAACAAGCCTACATGCAACTTACTGTTATATATGCACTGTTCGCAACTTTTCATTCTCAAGACAAGTCTAGGTATGATTTAGCAACTGCAAAAGAGCAGTGACACTGCAGAACAACTTCACGCTTTACACAAACCAAATACAGAAGTCATTACCAAAGTGAAGAATTTCTGAGACTTGTCACTCAGGATGAAAATAATTTTTAAGAGAAAAGGCAGTACAGACCTGTCACATTTTGGAGGATTCAAGAGATAATGCATCATTGTGTCATTAAAACAAACCAGAGGTTTATGACTGAATAGATTTCAAAATAATTTGGTAAAAGAGGAGCACAGTGAAATGTGAGTTTCTAGTGTCGAGAAGTGGCGTGGCATGTCAAGACTGCTCTTCTGGGATCCGTCCATATTGCTCTTTAAAACCAAAACATTTGTGAAATGACAGAAATCATGCCAATTTCTGAACCAAACAGGTTTTAAAGGACTTGGATGACACAAAATCTTAACAAAGAGCCACAATGATGTCTGTCAGGCAAATTTAGCCACACCAGTCCATAAAGTCAGCCACACCAGTCCAAAAATTTAGCCACACCAATCCAAAAATTTAGCCACTTCAGTCCAAAAATTTAGCCCCACCAGTCCATAAAGTCAGCTACACCAGTCCAAAAATTTAGCCACACCAATCTACAAATTTAGCCACTTCAGTCCAAAAAATTAGCCACACCAGTCCACAAAGTCAGCTACACCAGTCCAAAAATTTAGCCACACCAATCCACAAATTTAGCCACTTCAGTCCAAAAAATTAGCCACACCAATCCACAAATTTAGCCACTTCAGTCCAAAAATTTTGCCACACCAGTCCACAAAGTCAGCCACACCAGTCCAAAAATTAGCCACACCAATCCACAAATTTAGCCACTTCAGTCCAAAAAATTAGCCACACCAATCCACAAATTTAGCCATTTCAGTCCAAAAATTTAGCCACACCAGTCCACACATGCACAAAGGCTTACATACTGCGAGCCAGTGCACTGGGTCCTTGTGTATTTGTACGGTTTATTTAATGACACATTCAGTACCTCTGACTACAGTATGTTAAATTGCAGGATAATTAGTGAAAAAAGAATCAGAAAGGACGTGGCAGAAAGCAGGCATAGCCTAATGTGGGGTACCTGAAGTACTTACCTGGAGGAACTGAGAAAAACCATGAAGGAATGTTGATCATGATACTGTGTCAAATGTTCAAACAACATGCATCATGAATATGTCCAGAATAGAATTGCTTGAGCTAACTTACTTGGTAGGAAGTTCATACAGGATAAATGTTAGCAACTGACAGGCCCGCCTGTTTAAATGAATGAAAATACTGCCTACACAATGAACTGTCCTTCCTAATTCACAATTTCAAAAAACCAACAAATTCACTATACTATCAAGTATTGCTCAATATCCCCTACATATGTTTCAGCTCCAGTTGAAACATATGTAGGGGGATACTGAGCAATACTTGATAATATAGTGCATTTGTTGGTTGTTTGAAATTGTGAATTATTATGAAAATGCACGGTGGATATAATGTGAAATGTCCTTCCTAATGTTTTGTTGCAAGGTTTAGTGCACAGCTGCGTTAACTGCCCAGTATGTAATTAAATTCATTATTACCAAACACAAAAGACGTGAGTCCCGTATCATAAGTACAATTACGATGCATGTGTCTCGATGTATATGCTACCGTTATCATGTATCAAGTTCGCAAACATAGATTTTAATGTTTGATAAGCGTCATTAACAAGCCACTAAATTTATGTCAATATATTATTTTTTTTTACATTTTCCTGTTTTCTTGTTGACTGCCCTTCTCTGAATCCATTTTTTTTCTCCCTTCTCACCGTGACAAAGATCGTTGGTACATGATAATAATAAAATTAATTACCAAAGCCAAATGGTATACACATCATAAAGACAACACTATGTCTTATAAATACACCATCCACTGTGCCATTCAGGTGCAATTCTTAAATAATTTCATACATGTGACTGGGGAGCAGCTGACAGTGTAAATCAGTGCACAGAGCCCTACCTGACCACGGCTGCCGGCGGTACCGCAGCTTCTTGCCATTCCGACGGAACAGCTTGCTGGAGGCACTCTCCAGGCTGCGACGAGGCCCAGCGTTCCCATTCCCAGCCTCACTCTGATTGAAGTGGCCATTCACGTGGCGTTCCAATGTTGTCTGTAACAGACGTCACCAGTCTGCACACATCGCAACACACAGTCTGCTGCACAAAGCTGCACACTTTCACATACAACCACCCAAAGTTTCCAACTGTCAACACCCACCACCTTGCAAGACAATCCAACATGAACATTTTCAACATATGAGCAAGTGATGAAGGTTATATTGACATCCCACCCTACAGGGTAATTTGCAAGGATTCACTGTTTACTGCTGTGAAGTGTGGTGACCTATGAGTGGGCACATACAGACACACCACCATGACTGGTTCTCATGTATTCAGTCACAACCGTGCTGCCTCAAACTCCACCGGACATCACAAAGTTCTCAGTAACTTCAGCAGACAGTGCGATGATGATGATGATGTGACAAGAAGAAACTATTCAGTAGCTTCAGACTTCTGAATTGGCTACCAGCTGTTATAAATTATTTCCCACAGAAAACAATGGACATCTATTTATCATGGTAGCTGATAGTACAAATGTTGCCAATCAAACAAATTTCAAGTACCTAAATTACTGATCCACAAACACAGAACCTGATCAGAGCTATTCATTAGTTTGTGCACAAATGGTGTTATCTTGGAGATTTTCAGATACCCTATGTCGTCATTGATGCACCACAGGTAAGCGACAACAACGGAGAACATGCACTGGTGAGGACTGACACAAGGGCTCGTTGTGTACTAGGGAGGGGGGAGTTGAAAAAAATGAGGTTTGCAGTTGCAGTGACAAAGCAGGCTTCAAAGGAGGCAGAGCACAAAAGTATAGTGTTGCGGTCTGCGCTGGCAGTAGTGTTGGCAGTAGGACAGCATGCATTCGGTGTCCCAGACGTATGGAGAGCTGTCTGGTATCAACACAGGACTTGGACCAGAAAACTGGATGGTTCATTTGTGCATGATCAAAGTACTGGTGATACTGGTGACACAGACAGTTAACAAGGACCAGACAAGGGGAGAAACAGCGAATGAAGCAGCCCTTCAGACTCACTCATATTTCAGTTCTCTCTCTCTCTTGCATTACTCTAAACAGTGATCCACAAACTTCTGGTTGCAAATATTTTATCAAAAACAGTTCACTGTCTACGGACGGCAATTAACTGAGGATGCGCGTAATAATGACTTCTGTGAGCAAGGACATGTGACATTTTAGTTATGCAGCTTTCTCTACTTTTAACTTCATTTACTTTGTAAAGGAGGGAAATAACATGGAAAAATGGTACATGTCAGTGAAATTTCAGTACTGGATTCAGTGCCTTTTCACTCGCACCCATAAATTAAATTGCAATATACACAGTACAAACCTACAGCAACCCAGATGTAAAATGAAGATGGTTCATCCCCTTTCTCTTGACAATCACCTAAATGTTAACCTTTGGCACACAGCGTTTAAATACACAGTTCCACTTCCTGCCCTGGGGCCAGAAAATAAATTGTTTTTATTACACTTATAAAGTACAAGGTACAAAGATAAACTGAATTTTTAAGAACGAATAAATTTACCAGGTAAGTTTTGAAATAAGTGTCACTATTAGTCTCTACTGGTACTGATTTCTGCGCAAGTCCTTCATTTTCACGTTTCACTTCAACACAAGAACACAATTTCACAGCCAGCTGTGACAAGTACCCAAACCCTTTTGACAACTGTGATTGGCAGGTAACACAAGTCTGCTGTAATTAAGAAGGTTCATGGTTAGAGGTACGTCCACCACATGGCCTTATTTGGTCTCCCCAGGCAGAATCCTATGCACTTTCCAGAAGGGCTGGATTTATGCTGAACTTTTCATCTATTCATGTGTCTTGGTTGTTTGTGAGTTCCTAAATTTGGGCATCTGGGTTTTCTTCCCTTGCTTAAATACTCCAGCAGTTCCCAAGGGAAGTTATTCTTATGAGTTAATCTAATTCTGATGAAGTCTGATTCTGTGACATCTTCCTCGTGTGGGGTGTGTCAGGTATAGACATCACAGTACACCCCCAAGCACTAACATTTCCCTTGTCACCCATCCTCCACTGTATCTGTGTACATAACATTTAATATTACAAACTATTCAGAATGGTAACATTTCCCATGCAAATGGCACATAAGAAAAGCAATGTTAAGTAACAGAATATTCCAATCATTACATGATGCCTGTTAGTAGGACACCATCACTTGTGACAGCACTCTTACTAACACTGGACTGGTAAATGGTAACCAGCTGAGACAACCGACATGACAATCAGTAGAACACCTAGGGCACATATCAAACTGGGACAGCAAATGTTGCCACTTGTAAAGGTGTCACGACAAAGCAGAAATAGCTTTACATGTCCTGTGTGACTGTGAGGTTTCAGCTGAATTAGTGTATCATCAATCCCTGCATGAAACACAAAACAAGTGACTATCATAAATTGAGGTACTGAATTTCATTTTGGGGGCAGAATTGCTGGGAGGATAAACGTTATAAAACGGATGCGTAATAAATACAAAACAGTGGCAGTGTGTCATTTAACGACCACCTCGTAATTTTGATCTATCAAGAAATCTGTACAACACGGTACGTTAACAAGAGTGGCAAGACAGGGCAGGCTGTATTTTACTAACAGCAATTACATACTAATGATGATGTAAATGTCAACACATCCCCAGATATCCTTCTACTTTCTGCCCTTCAGTAATTTGTGCACAAGGGTCAATTTACTAGTTACGTTACCTGCAGTAAAATGCCGTTCCCTATCATTGGTCTGTCAGAATTAAAAAGTATAGTGTTAACCAGGGGTGCACAAATTTCCCTAAAATCTAGAAGTGACCTAAAAATTTCAGGCATCATAAGCATGACAAAAAGCAAGTTCCATAGTGAAGACCCACAAATGTCAGGTGCCACTGCAAAAATTCAGTCACTATGGCAAACCGGCACCTGGGATTTGTGCACCTCTGGTGTTAATTGTGGTACTGTACAGGTGTGACCTTCTAGCTCTATGATTAGGGCCAGATGTGGCCTCATATGGGCCCACTGCACCAGCCCCTGGTGATAGAACAGTGTGGAGCATTTGTGAAAGAACACATAATAGGGAAACCACAGTGCATGCGAAAAACTTAACCCTGTGCCACGACAGATGCCACAGTGATAATGTTGGGATTGGAACTGGATGACAGGATACAAAGCCAGCGATAAACTGCCTGAGCCATCGCCAAACCTATGAGTGTGACACTGTCTCTAGCTGAAAGAATGAAGAGCACAGTTTCACAATGTCTGAGAAAAAAATATGTGATTTTCAGGCACTTTCAAAATCCTGCATTTCATCTTCCTCAAACCCTACTTTGATAAACTTAAATACCATTCTTGCTTGGGAATCTCTATACAGAATGGGCTCACAAAGTCTGCATCAATCAACTCCGTGCAATTCTTGCTGGGAAATCTGTGTACGGAGAGATGCATACCTGTGAACTGAATCGCTGGCCACATCCATCCACAATGCAACGGAACGGCTTGTTTCCACCATGACTTAGAACATGCCTCTCCAACCATGAACGGGAACATGATGTGCGGGCATACACCTTGCAGCCCACCCACAGGCACACATAATTCTCACAGGACACCTGAGGAGTCACATGCTTTGCCTGCAACATAAGGACAGCATTTTGTTCTGCTGGTACTGAAAAGTACCTGACCAACCACAACGTGTGAAAACAACTGCAGACGAGATACTGAGTGCAAGTGTAGTTTTGATGACAGTCACACTGCACTCATCTGTTATGTTTACCTTCCAGCATCTCAGATGTTGCCAACACAATGTCAACTGATTTACACAGACGTTAAGCATTAAGACATCCAAAGGCCGTGAATTTACTGTATGAATTTACTTGTACAGGGCATACACAAAATAATGGTGCGGTTTTAAAAGTGTTCACTATTAAAACCGCACCATTATTTTGTGTATGCCCTATATTTACTGTGTTTTGTTGTTTTGTGTTATTTTCATTGTTTCGTCTGTACTAGTGTAAGACTACTGCCACCGGGTGAAAACCCAATTGCAGTAAATAATAATAATAATAAATAAATAATAAAAAAAAAGATGTCAGGAGCCCAATCTGCAGCTGTTTCAACACACTGTTGCCACATGGTGTGTCACCTACACGTTTTGGTAGACACAATGTTTACGCCTACTTCTACACATAATGCACCATACATGCTTCAAGCAGACTGACGCTACATTATAAAATCAATCATTATGTTCAGTTCAACCTGGATTCACATGAGGTAATACCATTTCAAGTTCAGAATCTGTGACTGGTGCATCCCTGAAGGTTCACGACTGAAGTGAGGGGCATCTCACCCTGCTCACTTTGACCCTACTGACAGAGGCAGTGTGTTCTTCTGAACACTGATATCTTCCTACAAGACCAGACGGTGTCACAACTTAGCACACAACAATATGGACATCTGGCATGCATTCACTGCACACTTAGCAAATTCATCACACTTCCGTAAGAAATTTCTTCCCTTTTACTTTCCGTGGAAGGAGTTACATACTTACAGGCAAGAAAAGCATTGGGCACAGAAACACCAGTGAATTCTAGCGTTAGTTCTGATATTTCCCCACAGGTGGCAAACTTACTGAACACATTACAGCATTATCTACCGTCCTTCCTCTGGTGTTTAAGTCTTCCTTTCCTTGTTTTGCCATCTTACATGGACCAGCTACAACTTCATCCTCGATGAATATGATGGCATTCTCTCGCAAGTTTTGCTATCAGTGTTATATCAACAGACTGTAAGGAGTCTGAACTGATACACTTTAACATGCTTAAAAATTACAGGAAAAATGTACTCTAAAACTTATTTCCCACAATGGAAGCGGTGGCTACTAAGTGCACTGTAAAGCTTTCCCGGACAGCTGCAAACAAAAGACAAATAACAAAGAGGCAAAATTAGCTTTCTAAACAAAATTATAATATATACAACTGAGAATTGATATGAAAAGGAACATGACATAATGAACAAGCACTCTGTATTTTAAGTCATATTCATACACTACAGATCCTCGGGTACAGTATTTTATTCACATTGAACATGCCTCAAACAGTAATTTAGGGATCAATGCTCTAAACTAAGGGGCAGCTTTACAGCAAACATACAGCTCTTGCCTCCAAAGAACAAACAGGAACATTCATGGAAAGCATGCAATTCTTCATATCCATTTTCAACTTACCAGGAAGCCTTACCTGCAGTGTTTCAGTGTATGAGTTGCATGGTCTATTTGCCTCTACATGTTCCAGCACACTGATATGTCTTACCTGCAAGTCTTATGGGAAGCCAAGACAGCTCAGTCAGTATAGTGAGTAGGCTATGGGGTGGATGATATGGGGTTCCAATCCTGGCAGGAACAAGAGGTTTTCTCTTCTCCATAACATCCACACCAGCTCTGGGACATACCCAGCATTCTGTTCAAGGAGCAGTGAGGTTAAGAACAAGTGGAGGTGTACCTCCACTCCCCTTATATGCCTTCATGGCATAGACAAGAAAAAAGTTTTACTATTTGTAGGTGTTTCAGCAAAACAGTGTCTTGTGTACCAGTGCATTCATCTCACAGCTGTTGTAGGAGACTGACATGCATTAGACTATCTGTCCCTTGCTGTATTGGTGTGCCGATACACACTGCTTACCTGCAGATTGACATGTATCAGACTATCTGTCCCTTGCTGTATTGGTGTGCCGATACACACGTCTTACCTGCAGACTGACATGTATCAGACTATCTGTCCCTTGCTTTATTGGTGTGCCGATACACATGTCTTACCTGCAGACTGACATGTATCAGACTATCTGTCCCTTGCTGTATTGGTGTGCCGATACACATGTCTTACCTGCAGACTGACATGTATCAGACTATCTGTCCCTTGCTGTATCGGTGTGCCGATACACATGTCTTACCTGCAGACTGACATGTATCAGACTATCTGTCCCTTGCTGTATTGGTGTGCCGATACACACGTCTTACCTGCAGACTGACATGTATCAGACTATCTGTCCCTTGCTGTATTGGTGTGCCGATACACATGTCTTACCTGCAGACTGACATGTATCAGACTATCTGTCCCTTGCTGTATTGGTGTGCCGATACACATGTCTTACCTGCAGACTGACATGTATCAGACTATCTGTCCCTTGCTGTATCGGTGTGCCGATACACATGTCTTACCTGCAGACTGACATGTATCAGACTATCTGTCCCTTGCTGTATTGGTGTGCCGATACACACTGCTTACCTGCAGATTGACATGTATCAGACTATCTGTCCCTTGCTGTATTGGTGTGCCGATACACACGTCTTACCTGCAGACTGACATGTATCAGACTATCTGTCCCTTGCTGTATTGGTGTGCCGATACACATGTCTTACCTGCAGACTGACATGTATCAGACTATCTGTCCCTTGCTGTATTGGTGTGCCGATACACATGTCTTACCTGCAGACTGACATGTATCAGACTATCTGTCCCTTGCTGTATCGGTGTGCCGATACACATGTCTTACCTGCAGACTGACATGTATCAGACTATCTGTCCCTTGCTGTATTGGTGTGCCGATACACACGTCTTACCTGCAGACTGACATGTATCAGACTATCTGTCCCTTGCTGTATTGGTGTGCCGATACACATGTCTTACCTGCAGACTGACATGTATCAGACTATCTGTCCCTTGCTGTATTGGTGTGCCGATACACACGTCTTACCTGCAGACTGACATGTATCAGACTATCTGTCCCTTGCTGTATTGGTGTGCCGATACACATGTCTTACCTGCAGACTGACATGTATCAGACTATCTGTCCCTTGCTGTATTGGTGTGCCGATACACACTGCTTACCTGCAGACTGATATGTATCAGACTATCTGTCCCTTGCTGTATTGGTGTGCCGATACACATGTCTTACCTGCAGACTGACATGTATCAGACTATCTGTCCCTTGCTGTATTGGTGTGCCGATACACACTGCTTACCTGCAGACTGATATGTATCAGACTATCTGTCCCTTGCTGTATTGGTGTGCCGATACACATGTCTTACCTGCAGACTGACATGTATCAGACTATCTGTCCCTTGCTGTATTGGTGTGCCGATACACACGGCTTATCTGCAGACTGACATGTATCAGACTATCTGTCCCTTGCTGTATTGGTGTGCCGATACACATGTCTTACCTGCAGACTGACATGTATCAGACTATCTGTCCCTTGCTGTATTGGTGTGCCGATACACATGTCTTACCTGCAGACTGACATGTATCAGACTATCTGTCCCTTGCTGTATTGGTGTGCCGATACACATGTCTTACCTGCAGACTGACATGTATCAGACTATCTGTCCCTTGCTGTATTGGTGTGCCGATATACACGGCTTACCTGCAGACTGACATGTATCAGACTATCTGTCCCTTGCTGTATTGGTGTGCCGATACACACTGCTTACCTGCAGACTGACATGTATCAGACTATCTGCCCCTTGCTGTATTGGTGTGCCTATACACATGTCTTACCTGCAGACTGACATGTATCAGACTATCTGTCCCTTGCTGTATTGGTGTGCCGATACACACGGCTTACCTGCAGACTGACATGCATCAGACCATCTATCCCTTGCTGTACTGGCATCTGGCATGCAGATATGCAAGGCTCACCTGCAGGTGTTCTAACAGACCAGTGCTTGTGTCAAAGTGTGTGTCACACTCCGACCAGCGGCAGGCGATGGTATCAGGCGATTCCAACTGTGAGGTGGTAGCTTTAGTAGGGACAACACTGCTACTGCTGCAGCTGCTGTCACTGGCTGTGGCGGGGAACCTGATGGTGGTTGGCACTGACAGAATTGGCGTAGGCTCATCACACAATGGAGAAGCCACACATTCTGTCTCAGACACAACTGTCTTTGGTTTTGGAATGGCTTCTTTCACAGTCTTGAACACCGTTTCGGATGACAGAACGACCTTGGAAGTGCCACTGGCAGAGGCTGTTAAGCCAGGTTTTGGGACACTTTCCACAAAGTTTAGGGATGATGGTGACTTCTGGGTGGTAAAAGGTGACAGCAGTGCATTCAGTTTCTGGGAGGATGGAACATTCAGACCATTCCGCTTTGTCTCCAGGAACTTTGACACAGCAGATGAAGAAACCTTCCTCACTGCAACTACTGCCACCATGGCTCCAGTCTTTTTATCAGTTGTAACTTTCTGCGGTACCTTGGAAGGCTTGCCATCAATGGAAGATTTCATCCATGATGGAGAAGTGCGTCCACTAGAGACAGTATCCCTAGTGTCACTTGCTTTGGACAGTGGCACATTTCTTGTGGGTGATTTAGCTGCTACTGACTTGTTACCTGAGAGCAAACTTGGAAAATATTTGTTGAGGCCAGATGCGGTTTCACAAGTCTTGGGTTCCTTTCTCACCTGTTGCAAGCCAGAAATTGATTTCACAGCCAGCTCCTTCTTAACCCCATTCAGTGGCTTGACCTGTGCTTTGAAGTACTCGGTAATCTTCCCTTGCTGTGGAAGTTTGGTCAGCGGGGGCACATCGCCCTCGTGACTCTTGTTATTGTCAACACTACAACACTTGCTCTTGCTTACACAGTGGCTGGCACAATGACTAGTAACTTTAACACTATTATTACTGCTGTGATTATCCACCTTTGGCCTCTTACTGACAGCGGCAGATGGAGTGGCAGTCTTGTGGCTTGTAATGGCAGTTTGACGTTTCAATGATTTGAGGGGCAGATTGGCAATGACATTGGCAGTGACGGGTGTTAGCGGTGTGGCAGTGACGGTAAGAGGTGGTGGCGGAGGCGGCGGCCCTTTGTCACGTTCCTTCCCGCCCCACGGCCAGCATGGCTCCTGTATGTTCGGAGCCATGGCAGAGACCGTCTTGCAGGAGGGAGCGGACGTCGCCCAATGGCGACTCTGCACCGGAGGCGTCACGATCGCGCAGTACGGAGGCGCCGGCAAAGCGAGCGTCGCGGTGGTGGCACCATTCTTGCGGGGTGAGCAGTCGTCGCTGCCCTCGGAGGCCGAGGAGTGGGTGGATGCGGTGCTGTAGGGCGAGCCCGGGTCTGTGATGTCACTCGTCGCACTAGACGACGTCGAGCAGTCGGTGCAGCTCAGCGTCGCTACGCCGCTAGAACCAAAGAAAACACCAAACGGGCGGTCAAGGACAGATCTCTGGGGTCAACATACTCCGTAAGGTCATAGGCACTGCCGGGTGCATGCACCGACTTTTTTCCATTCCCTTCCCGACAAGTGCAGCCTCCACGCGGCAGCAAACTGAACTAACACAGGTTATCGAATCGTTGCTATGAAAGGTGGGGCGTCAGAGGCCTTGAACGCGGGGAGGGTAACTCGGGAACTGGGTCTGTGGCAAGCAGGGGTCACGCACAAGAGCAGGTGACAGGCAAACACAACATCATTTTTCTCAGCCTCTCCATGTGTCAGGGAGCAGCGCCCGGACGCTGGACACATTGTAATAAGACGCAAGTAGACACACTGCGTCGTCACAAGGCGAGTCGTCGCTGTACGCAACGATCACCAGGAGCACACCAGTCCACTCTGAGAAACATCACGTCACTTTCAGACCACCCCTTCAGAGCGTTCGTAACTAAAGGTGGTAACTCGGTGTTTCAACACTCCGTGTAGCTTCATGCCGCTCAATTACAACATCGCACATGCCAACTTATGTCTTTTATCATACTACGACACTACGTGTTTCGGGATCACTGTCGTCGTATGGTTACAAGAATTTACTGGCACTGTTCACACTATCACTCCTTACAGATGCACCTATGTAGTCATATATAAGTATTCAACAGTACAAGAATTAAAAAAAAAAGTTGCTTGCCTACCTGGTTCCAATACTTGTCCTGTTTACCATATTCAACTGAACTCTCTTCCCTTTCTGTTCGTTACTAGAATATTTCTGATTTATTAGATAGTTACAACCGTCTGCTCGTTTATCTATAAATGTTATCACAGTATTGTAAACGCGTGTAACACACGCATGTTGTAACGTATGACGCTTGTGATAAAAGGCATAAGTTGGGGCTTTATAACGTATGTAACCGGAATACTCGTCCTGTCTGTCTGTCTGTCCATGTATCCTCGTGTAGCAACTCGAGAAGGAACGAATTTTAATCTAACTTGACAGAGTACGAAATATGTCCTGTATTTCAGCTTTGCTTACAATCTGACAAGAATAAGAGACACTATGCATTAACCATTTAAAGAGGAAAGTTAACCTGAATATCATTGAATAACAGCTGGCGTGTTTGTGATTTACTTAACCCTTTAAAGACGAAGAGTAAGCTGTTTTATTTAAAGATAGTCCGTACCGCGCAGTAAACACACTCCGTCTCAGTTATACAAACCAGTCAGTTAATGTTGTACAGTGAAATAATCGCTGTTTGTTCTGAGATCCACACAAAACACATAAATACAGTCCGTACCGCGCAGTAAACACACTCCGTCTCAGTTACACAAACCAGTCAGTTAATGTTGTACAGTGAAATAATCGCTGTTTGTTCTGAGATCCACACAAAACACATAAATACAGTCCGTACCGCGCAGTAAACACACTCAGTCTCAGTTATACAAACCAGTCAGTTAATGTTGTACAGTGAAATAATCGCTGTTTGTTCTGAGATCCACACAAAACACAAAAATACAGTCCGTACCGCGCAGTAAACACACTCCGTCTCAGTTATACAAACCAGTCAGTTAATGTTGTACAGTGAAATAATCGCTGTTTGTTCTGAGATCCACACAAAACACATAAATACACTGCGTGGACAGAACGTAGAATTTGTGAATGTTAAACATGGCGGTACATATAGTAACCACCGGGCTTTAAAGATACGGTCCGTACCGCGCAGTAAACACACTCCGTCTCAGTTATACAAACCAGTCAGTTAATGCTGTACAGTGAAATAATCGCTCTTTGTTCTGAGATCCACACAAAACACATAAATACACTGTGTGGACAGAACGTAGAATTTGTGAATGTTAAACATGGTGGTACATATAGTAACCACTGGGCTTTAGATGTTTAATGTCTACATCAGTGTCAGCAGTTATGTAAAACGAAAGTCGCTAATATTTCGACGACAACATGTTTCCAATATAAACAGTAGGGAAGAACGGAACATTTTATACCGAAACATTTGTTTCTGTATGGACAGAGCTGTCAGTTAGCCTAATGTACACACACCTACATCAAACTTCTTTCTCTCAGTTTGCCTGCCACGTGGAATGGCACAAAGAGTATTCCAGACTCCGCACCTGGCTCAGTACCAACATCTGCATATCCACAGCCCTGTCACGACACCGTCCGCGTACCACAGCGTGTTTATACAGTTAATTCGATACATACATTCACTATAGGACTTCCAACTAAAACTGACTCCATGCAGCAAAGTTCTTCTCGCCAAGTCAGTCCTGACTCGTCCTTTCCTCATCACAAATGACGGTAGCCACATCCTGTCCTATTCTTTATTTATCGACCATCCTACTACTAAATGCTACATTGGGCTACTGAGGGTGTAGTCAAATTCGTCATATATTAAATAAATAAATGGAGTACTGACAGTGTAGTTAAATACACCAGAGATAGATAAATAGATAAATAAATAAGCAAGTACTGTTTACAAACCAACAAAACGCCCTTCACTTTCACTTTTATTTACACATCAACCCCTACATATGTTTCAGTCTTATTTAAGGCCATCTTCAGGCGGTTCATAAACTACGTTCACTTTACATGGCCTTATATAAGACCGAAACATATGTAGGGGTTGATGTGTAAATAAAAGTGAAAGTGAAGGGCGTTTTGTTGGTTTGTAAACAGTGAATTGTAAAAAAAAAATGCACGGTGAGACTAATATAAAATAAGCAAGTAATTCTATTAATCGAACTTCCATTCTTTTAAGCAGACACTCACACATGACCAAGGCTAACTATGTAACTGGCAATTTGCTTTTCTTTCTGTCCCTGTAAAAAGTTGAGTTAACAAACAGTGGCAAAGAACCAAAATGTACCGTATAAAAGTACAAAGGCATCTTTAAACGCAGGCAAATAAACATATATATAGTTAATGATACATTACTTCCGCTCTAGAACTTTCCCGATGTTTCTTCCTTAGCCCAATCGCGCAGGTGGCGACGACGAATGTTCGTGACATCTGTTGACAAACTGTTAAACTATGGGTACGTTATGCTACCCTCAAGTCATTACGAAACATTTACTCCGGAATTTATTACGAAAACATGGCGTGTTGGCAGTTGCCACATTTCACTTTTAAGATACATGATAACAGCAAGAAACTGGCCTATTCCCTCCAGAATGTTCATCTCGAACAAAAAAGCCAGTCTTTCGGCCCTATTCCAGAAACACCAGCACGTGTTCTGCCAACGCCCATTTCAATGTCACGCACCCATTTCAACATGAGGCTCCCACTTCAGAATCACGCTCCCATTTCAATGTCACGCTCCCACTTCATTCACGCTCCATTCATGTCACTCTCCCACTTCGGTATCACGCTCCCATTTCAATGTCACGCTCCCACTTCAGTATCACGCTCCCATTTCAATGTCACTCTCCCACTTCGGTATCACGCTCCCATTTCAATGTGACTCTCCCACTTCATTATCATGCTCCCATTTCAGTATCACGCTCCCACTTCAGTATCACGCTCCCATTTCAATGTCACGCTCCCACTTCAGTATCACGCTCCCATTCCAATGTCACGCTCCCACTTCAGTATCACGCTCTCATTTCAATGTCACGCTGCCACTTCAGTATCACGCTCCCATTTCAATGTCACGCTCGCACTTCAGTATCACGCTCCCATTTCAATTTCACGCTCCCACTTCAGTATCACGCTCCCATTTCAATTTCACGCTCCCACTTCATTATCATGCTCCCATTTCAATGTCACGCTCCCACTTCAGTATCACGCTCTCACTTCAGTATCACGCTCCCATTTCAATGTCACGCTCCCACTTCAGTATCACGCTCCCATTTCAATGTCACGCTCCACTTCAGTATCACGCTCCCATCTCCGTCATGGTCTTCAGTCATTATTCTCCTACAGACATTACCAAAAACGTGTACCTATTTCTCATTTCCATTCCAACTACATACACAGCCATCTTACATCATGGTTTATCCCACTAAAGTCGGAAGTAAAATGTGAAAGTACCTTCCTGCCCCGAAATATCATTGCTTTGTTTCAAGGTTCCCAGGCTTCGCCCGCTTGTCCTTCTGACCAGAGCAGTATTAACATGAAGATGACTAGGCAGCATTGGTGCAATGATACTGTCAGGGTAGAACAGAAATACTCGGATAAAACCCTGTCCCAGTGCCACTCTGTCCACCACAAATCCCACATGTACTAGACCGGGATCAAATCTCATCTGCAATACCAACAGGTTAGGAGAATTATCATGACAGTCTTACGAGACACATAAATACGCCGTGTGGGTGAAATGTGGACTGCCTGCATGTAGGAGCGCGTAGCACCATTGTCAATACTGTTCAACGGGCTGTCTATCTTAACATTACGGTAAACATAAAACTGGCAAGTCCTTCGCTGTAGCCCTCAAACTTCCTGTATTCACACATCTCAAAGTACACTTCAGTTACACACATTACAAATATCTGTTCTCTTCTGAAGCTACACCACGACTAATAATAATAATAATAATAACAATTACCCAGTGTGGCAGATTTATTCTTGAAAATCCAACAGTCGCTCAGCTAGTCAAGACATCCCCGCATTTTATGGTGCCCGAAGGTTCATCACCGTGCTCACAAGAGCCTGACAATCGTCCCTGAGAGACGTTAATGCAGTGCACACCCCGTCCACCTTTACGTTTTCTGACAGCAGGCGAGACGAAAAGTTTCTGAACTGACAGTTGCAAGCATTCCTCGAAATTAACACAAGGACTAATTTTCTCCAATGGCCCAACAGCCCCTAGTGGGCCAGAGCCTCCTCATTATCAAGGCTTCACGATCACACTCAGACACACCACACTCGGTAGGACTCCTATGGACGAGTGATCAGCCTGACAACACACAACACTCACAAGCGAAAGATATCCATGCCCTAGGCGGGATTCGAACCCGCAATCCCAGCAAGCGAGCGGCCGCAGACCCTCGCCTTAGACCGCGCGGCCACTGGGATCGACTAACGATGCATGAGCAAATTTTATGTTGTGATTTGTGCTGCATTCTGGTGACGAGACACGAACAATTACTTCTAGACGTAGCGACCAACAACGCTTCTGTGTTTTCGCCCCACAGATTAGCACCATCAGCCCACAAGAGAATGTGGTGTGGCCAATAGCACTTCTCCTTTCCTTGAACCTTCCAAACGGCGTATTCTAAACGAACACTGAAAGGCAATGACGACACGACACAGTGTTTACAACGATTCAGTAAAGGACATTACCGGACCAGTATACAGGGCATACACAAAAGAATGGTGCGGTTTCAATAGAAATTTATATTGAAACCGCACCATTCTTTTGTGTATATCCTGTATAAGCTAAAAGCTATAAGCTTTACACAAACACTTTAATCAGCCCAACTAGTAACACGCGCACACAAATGCAACTTCCCTCCTGAATGAAACACAGGCTTTCTTGAAGTCTATAAACAGCTGCTAACAATGGACTTCACTAGTCTCCACTGAAACGCAGTTTCATTAGCCTATTTTCACGGACACACCAAACTCAACACCTCTCCTAAACGTATGTAATGCTTACTTGAGGTCTATAAATAGGTGGTATACTATGGAGTTTAGGGCCGCGATAGCTCAGTAAGTATAGCGACTCGCTACGGGCTCGACGGTCCGGGGATCGAATCCCGCAGAGGGCGAGATATTCCGCACCTGTCCAGACCGGCCTTGGGGCCTACCGAGCCTGCTCTACAATGGGTACCGGGTCTCTTTCCCGTGGGTAAAGCGGCCGGGGCGTGAAGTTGACCACCCACCCTCATCTACCGCCGAAGTACAGAAAGAGTAGAGCTATATTTTCATACTCTCCCTCTTTGCCAATCATAGCAGGTTGTAGGGTGAAATTTGCCCTTTATTATGGCGTTAGTTATAGATTTCATTTAAAGAGTTCAATTAGTGTTTCCATGGACACACCAAACTCGCTAAGATAAGTACACAAATTTCCATCCAGAACGAGGTGTAGGCTTCCTTGAGGACTGCAAACAGCTGGTGTTTTAATTGTAAGGACACTACACCAACAAATGCACGCTATAGACCAGATGTCGCATAAACTGATGTCGTTATAACCGGGTTCCAATGTATAGACACAATGCATAAATATAAACCATAGCAGCTATAGACATACAACTGTAAATATTATACTCCTGATATATCCATAGCTAAGAATTCTTAAACATATCGCTGTTTGCGTTGCATGGTGACAGTTCTGTGCATACAAACATCTAGTGTACACACACAACACGCTACAGGGACTAGACCAGGGGTGGCCAAACTTGCTTAACGTAAGAGCCACACACGATAAACTTCAGACGTTTCAGAGCAGCAAGACATGAACAAATATTACACACACACGTTTTTATTGTTACACGCACATTTTGTTACAAAAATTCTTAAATATATTTACTGGCCATGAACATTAAAGTTACGTTTTAATCCAGCGGACTCTCAGTTTATACCCGGTAAATAATTATGAAGCTTGAAAATTTATGTACCTTTTATATGAATTGTAATGCAAAAAGGAGCTCAGCCAACATATTTCCGCAAGCCGCACATTATATGTAAAAGAGCCGCGGTTTGGCTACCCCTTGACTAGACCTTCTGGACAGAAGAATCCACACTGTATGTTTGTATGCACACGCCTATCACCGAACAACGCAACCAGCGATATGTTTACGAAATTTTAACTACGGATTGGGGGCACGAGGTGGCGCAGTTGGTTGAGGCACTGCGCTACGAGCCGGAAGGTTGCGGGTTCGATTCCCGATGCTGTCATTGAAATTTTTCAATGACATAATCCTCACGGTCGCACTATGGCCCTGAAATGATGAGTACCAAGAGTAAAGACGGCCGGTGCGTAGGGCTGACAACCTTACCACCTTCATGTGCCCAGTGTCTAGAAATCTAGGAGCCTCAAACTCCTGGAACCCAAAAGGACTGTCCAGGCCTGTAATGGGATTGCTTTACATTTACCTTTAACTATGGATATATCCGCCGATCAGTGGCCGCGCGGTCTAAGGCGTCGGTCTGCGGCCGATCGCTTACTGGGGTTGTGGGTTCGAATCCCGCCTAGGGCATGGATGTCTGTCTGTTGTGAGTGTTGTGTGTTGTCAGGTAGAGGTCTCAGCGACGAGCTGATCACTCGTCCAGAGGAGTCCTACCGAGTGTGGTGTGTCTAAAGTGTGTGATCGTGAAGCCTCGAAAAATGAGTTGGCCTAGGCCCCTAAGGGGCTGTCGAGCCATGGGGGGGGAATGGATATATCCGCAGTATAATATTAACTCTTTTATGTCTACAACTTTAAGTACATTTGTTGGTACAATATCAATTAAAATCTTAATGCCAAAGACGTACAACGTTAAACTCGTAAAGCTGGTGTTTAGTCTCCTGTACTGCCATTGCGTCCTCTAGTAGCTGACGAAGCATTCTGCATTTCAGCAGTGCTTGCTGTCACAATGCACGTGGCACCTGTGGCAGTGCTTGCTGTCACAATGCACGTGGCACCTGTGGCAGTGCTTGCTGTCACAATGCACGTGGCACCTGTGGCAGTGCTTGCTGTCACAATGCACCTGGCACCTGTGGCAGTGCTTGCTGTCAATGCACGTGGCACCTGTGGCAGTGCTTGCTGTCACAATGCACCTGGCACCTGTGGCAGTGCTTGCTGTCACAATGCACGTGGCACCTGTGGCAGTGCTTGCTGTCACAATGCACCTGGCACCTGTGGCAGTGCTTGCTGTCACAATGCAGCTGGCACCTGTGGCAGTGCTTGCTGTCACAATGCAGCTGGCACCTGTGGCAGTGCTTGCTGTCACAATGCAGCTGGCACCTGTGGCAGTGCTTGCTGTCACAATGCACCTGGCACCTGTGGCAGTGCTTGCTGTCACAATGCACGTGGCACCTGTGGCAGTGCTTGCTGTCACAATGCACCTGGCACCTGTGGCAGTGCTTGCTGTCACAATGCACGTGGCACCTGTGGCAGTGCTTGCTGTCACAATGCAGCTGGCACCTGTGGCAGTGCTTGCTGTCACAATGCACCTGGCACCTGTGGCAGTGCTTGCTGTCACAATGCACGTGGCACCTGTGGCAGTGCTTGCTGTCACAATGCACCTGGCACCTGTGGCAGTGCTTGCTGTCACAATGCACGTGGCACCTGTGGCAGTGCTTGCTGTCACAATGCACGTGGCACCTGTGGCAGTGCTTGCTGTCACAATGCACCTGGCACCTGTGGCAGTGCTTGCTGTCACAATGCACGTGGCACCTGTGGCAGTGCTTGCTGTCACAATGCACCTGGCACCTGTGGCAGTGCTTGCTGTCACAATGCACGTGGCACCTGTGGCAGTGCTTGCTGTCACAATGCACCTGGCACCTGTGGCAGTGCTTGCTGTCACAATGCACGTGGCACCTGTGGCAGTGCTTGCTGTCACAATGCACGTGGCACCTGTGGCAGTGCTTGCTGTCACAATGCACCTGGCACCTGTGGCAGTGCTTGCTGTCACAATGCACGTGGCACCTGTGGCAGTGCTTGCTGTCACAATGCACGTGGCACCTGTGGCAGTGCTTGCTGTCACAATGCACGTGGCACCTGTGGCAGTGCTTGCTGTCACAATGCACGTGGCACCTGTGGCAGTGCTTGCTGTCACAATGCACGTGGCACCTGTGGCAGTGCTTGCTGTCACAATGCACGTGGCACCTGTGGTACCAATGTCACAAGATACGACACGACACACACCTATGTCCACTTGGACAGCAATACAGTTCTGCTTACACAACACTGAGTGAGGGATAGACATGTGAATGGGGGAAAAAGCTCAAAATGTAACCTACGGTGCCGGCAGCCGCTGTGGCGCGGTTGGTTGAGGCACTGCGCTACAATTCGGAAGGTCGCGGGTTCGATTCTCGATGGGGTTATTAGAATTTTTTATTGACTTAATCCTTCCCGCCTCACTATAGCCCTGGGGTCGACTCAGCCTCTAACAGAAATGAGTACCAGGGGTAAAAGCGGCCGGTGCTAGGGCTGACAACCTTACCACTTTCATGTGCCGATGTCTATAAATCTGGGAGCCTCAACCTCCTGGAACCCTAAGGGCCTGTCCAGGTCTGTAATTTGGATTGATTTACCTTTACCTCGCCAGCAGTAACTGAATTCTGATTACAACAGCTGGGCCAGTACTGGCAGCACGTGTGTCAATGGACATAACATGTTGTTGAACAAAAGCTCCTAGGCTACGAGGTAATGGCTGGCTCAATAGTTGCGAAGACTGACTCAAAGCACCGCCAAACTGACACTTTTGTAAAGACACACACACACGTGTACTAGCACGATAAACAATACACGTGATCGCGTCGCCATGTCTATTTGTGTCGTACAAGGTACAGGCACAGAGGTCTCTGTCCACGTCATATACATAAGGTACAGGCACAGAGGTCTCTGTCCACGCCATACACATAAGGTACAGGCACAGAGGTCTCTGTCCACGCCATACACATAAGGTACAGGCACAGAGGTCTCTGTCCACGCCATACACATAAGGTACAGGCACAGAGGTCTCTGTCCACGCCATACACATAAGGTACAGGCACAGAGGAATCTGTCCACGTCATATACATAAGGTACAGGCACAGAGGTCTCTGTCCACGCCATACACATAAGGTACAGGCACAGAGGTCTCTGTCCACGTCATATACATAAGGTACAAGCACAGAGGTCTCTGTCCACGCCATATACATAAGGTACAGGCACAGAGGAATCTGTCCACGTCATATACATAAGGTACAGGCACAGAGGTCTCTGTCCACGCCATACACATAAGGTACAGGCACAGAGGTCTCTGTCCACGCCATATACATAAGGTACAGGCACAGAGGTCTCTGTCCACGCCATACACATAAGGTACAGGCACAGAGGTCTCTGTCCACGCCATACACATAAGGTACAGGCACAGAGGTCTCTGTCCACGCCATACACATAAGGTACAGGCACAGAGGTCTCTGTCCACGTCATATACATAAGGTACAGACACAGAGGTCTCTGTCCACGTCATATACATAAGGTACAGGCACAGAGGTCTCTGTCCACGTTATATACATAAGGTACAGGCACAGAGGTCTCTGTCCACGCCATATACACAAGGTACAGGCACAGAGGTCACTGTCCACGCCATATACATAAGGTACAGACACAGAGGTCTCTGTCCACGCCATATACATAAGGTACAGGCACAGAGGTCTCTGTCCACGCCATATACATAAGGTACAGGCACAGAGGTCACTGTCCACGCCATATACATAAGGTACAGGCACAGAGGTCTCTGTCCACGCCATATACATAAGGTACAGGCACAGAGGTCTCTGTCCACGCCATATACATAAGGTACAGACACAGAGGTCTCTGTCCACGCCATATACATAAGGTACAGGCACAGAGGTCTCTGTCCACGCCATATACACAAGGTACAGGCACAGAGGTCTCTGTCCACGCCATATACATAAGGTACAGACACAGAGGTCTCTGTCCACGTCATATACATAAGGTACAGGCACAGAGGTCTCTGTCCACGCCATATACATAAGGTACAGACACAGAGGTCTCTGTCCACGTCATATACATAAGGTACAGGCACAGAGGTCTCTGTCCACGTTATATACATAAGGTACAGGCACAGAGGTCTCTGTCCACGCCATATACACAAGGTACAGGCACAGAGGTCTCTGTCCACGCCATATACATAAGGTACAGACACAGAGGTCTCTGTCCACGTCATATACATAAGGTACAGGCACAGAGGTCTCTGTCCACGTTATATACATAAGGTACAGGCACAGAGGTCTCTGTCCACTCCATATACACAAGGTACAGGCACAGAGGTCTCTGTCCACGCCATATACACAAGGTACAGGCACAGAGGTCACTGTCCACGCCATACACATAAGGTACAGGCACAGAGGTCTCTGTCCACGCCATATACATAAGGTACAGGCACAGAGGTCACTGTCCACGCCATACACATAAGGTACAGGCACAGAGGTCTCTGTCCACGCCATATACATAAGGTACAGGCACAGAGGTCTCTGTCCACGCCATATACATAAGGTACAGGCACAGAGGTCTCTGTCCACGCCATATACATAAGGTACAGGCACAGAGGTCTCTGTCCACGCCATATACATAAGGTACAGGCACAGAGGTCTCTGTCCACGCCATATACATAAGGTACAGGCACAGAGGTCTCTGTCCACGCCATATACATAAGGTACAGGCACAGAGGTCTCTGTCCACGCCATATACATAAGGTACAGGCACAGAGGTCTCTGTCCACGCCATATACATAAGGTACAGACACAGAGGTCTCTGTCACGCCATATACATAAGGTACAGCACAGAGGTCTCTGTCCACGCCATATACATAAGGTACAGGCACAGAGGTCTCTGTCACGCCATATACATAAGGTACAGGCACAGAGGTCTCTGTCCACGCCATATACATAAGGTACAGCACAGAGGTCACTGTCAACGCATATACATAAGGTACAGGCACAGAGGTCTCTGTCCACGCCATATACATAAGGTACAGCACAGAGGTCTCTGTCCACGCCATATACATAAGGTACAGGCACAGAGGTCTCTGTCCACGCCATATACAAAGGTACAGGCACAGAGGTCCTGTCCACGCCATATACATAAGGTACAGGCACAGAGGTCTCTGTCCACGCATATACATAAGGTACAGGCACAGAGGTCACTGTCACGTCATATACATAAGGTACAGGCACAGAGGTCTCTGTCCACGCCATTATACATAAGGTACAGCACAGAGGTCTCTGTCCACGCCATATACATAAGGTACAGACAGAGGTCACTGTCCACGCCATATACATAAGGTACAGGCACAGAGGTCCTGTCCACACTCATATACATAAGGTACAGCACAGAGGTCTCTGTCCACGTCCATATACATAAGGTACAGGCACAGAGGTCTCTGTCCACGCCATTACATAAGGTACAGGCACAGAGGTCTCTGTCCACGCCATATACATAAGGTACAGGCACAGAGGTCTCTGTCCACGCCATATACATAAGGTACAGACACAGAGGTCTCTGTCCACGCCATATACATAAGGTACAGGCACAGAGGTCTCTGTCCACGCCATATACATAAGGTACAGGCACAGAGGTCTCTGTCCACGCCATATACACAAGGTACAGGCACAGAGGTCTCTGTCCACGTCATATACATAAGGTACAAGCACAGAGGTCTCTGTCCACGCCATATACATAAGGTACAGGCACAGAGGTCACTGTCCACGTCATATACATAAGGTACAAGCACAGAGGTCTCTGTCCACGCCATATACATAAGGTACAGGCACAGAGGTCACTGTCAACGTCATATACATAAGGTACAAGCACAGAGGTCTCTGTCCACGCCATATACATAAGGTACAGGCACAGAGGTCTCTGTCCACGCCATATACATAAGGTACAGGCACAGAGGTCACTGTCCACGTCATATACATAAGGTACAAGCACAGAGGTCTCTGTCCACGCCATATACATAAGGTACAGGCACAGAGGTCTCTGTCCACGTCATATACATAAGGTACAGGCACAGAGGTCTCTGTCCACGCCATATACATAAGGTACAGGCACAGAGGTCACTGTCCACGCCATATACATAAGGTACAGGCACAGAGGTCTCTGTCCACGTCATATACATAAGGTACAGGCACAGAGGTCTCTGTCCACGCCATATACATAAGGTACAGGCACAGAGGTCACTGTCCACGCCATATACATAAGGTACAGGCACAGAGGTCTCTGTCCACGTCATATACATAAGGTACAGGCACAGAGGTCTCTGTCCACGCCATATACATAAGGTACAGGCACAGAGGTCTCTGTCCACGCCATATACATAAGGTACAGGCACAGAGGTCACTGTCCACGTCATATACATAAGGTACAAGCACAGAGGTCTCTGTCCACGCCATATACATAAGGTACAGGCACAGAGGTCTCTGTCCACGCCATATACATAAGGTACAGGCACAGAGGTCTCTGTCCACGCCATATACATAAGGTACAGGCACAGAGGTCTCTGTCCACGCCATATACATAAGGTACAGGCACAGAGGTCTCTGTCCACGCCATATACATAAGGTACAGGCACAGAGGTCTCTGTCCACGCCATATACATAAGGTACAGGCACAGAGGTCTCTGTCCACGCCATATACATAAGGTACAGGCACAGAGGTCTCTGTCCACGCCATATACACAAGGTACAGACACAGAGGTCTCTGTCCACGCCATATACATAAGGTACAAGCACAGAGGTCTCTGTCCACGCCATACACATAGGGGGAGTAGAGGTCAAGTTACACCGACTCTTAATCTCGGCACTAGATGGAGGTAAATGGTCAGCCTCACGCCCGGCCGCTTTATTCCCGCATAAGAAACCCGGGCATTGAATATGAGGCTGGTGTGGACCCAGAGACAGTCAGGACGGTTTTGGAAAACAAAATCTCTTGCCCCTGCAGGGATTCGAACCCTGGACGGTCCAGCCCGTAGCTTGTCGCTTCAAATTCTGCACTTTCTCGTGCCGTCGGGGCTTACCAAGGGGCAGCAAATCTGCGTGGAACTCGGTAACCGCTGAACGGATTTTCACGAAATTTTATACTGGGAAGTTTCACTAAAATTTTCCGCGACATCGAAACTTGTGGTTTAATCGGATGACTATAACAACAACAACAACAACAACAACAACGACAGTTTACAGCCATATCCAGTTTACAGCCATATCCAGTATGTAAGAGCGATAAATACCTATCGGAGCGATATTTCAAACAATAAGTTTTTGAGAAAAATTAAATTTTATTGTCAGTAGAGCGTTTCGTTACGTTTCATGGTTTTCGAGATAATTAAACAAAGTGTAGCAACACACCGCAGCTCTACGCTACTCGTGCGCTTCCCTGGTTGTACAACTATAGCACTAAGAACTTACTCAAATGTATATTCTACACATTTATTACGATAGATCCATGACAGTACACCACACAGTACACCACACACCACACAGTACACAGTACACCACACAGTACACCACACAGTACACCACACACCACACAGTACACAGTACACCACACAGTACACCACACAGTACACCACACACCACACAGTATACCACACAGTATAAAACACAGTACACCACACAGTATAAAACACAGTACACCACACAGTATAAAACACAGTACACCACACAGTATAAAACACAGTACACCACACAGTATAAAACACAGTACACCACACAGTACACCACACACCACACAGTATAAAACACAGTACACCACACAGTATAAAACACAGTACACCACACAGTATAAAACACAGTACACCACACAGTACACCACACACCACACACCACACAGTATAAAACACAGTACACCACACAGTATAAAACACAGTACACCACACAGTATAAAAATACACCACAGTAAACAACCACACAGTAACACATACACACACACCACACAGTATAAAACACAGTACACCACACTAAACACACACACACAGTATAAAACACAGTACACCACACACACAGTATAAAACACAGTACACCACACAGTATAAAACACACCAGTATAACACAACACCACACAGTATAAAACACAGTACACCACACAGTATAAAACACAGTACACCACACAGTATAAAACACAGTACACCACACAGTATAAAACACAGTACACCACACAGTATAAAACACAGTACACCACACAGTATAAAACACAGTACACCACACAGTATAAAACACAGTACACCACACAGTATAAAACACAGTACACCACACAGTATAAAACACAGTACACCACACAGTATAAAACACAGTACACCACACAGTATAAAACACAGTACACCACACAGTAAACACAGTACACCACACAGTATAAAACACAGTACACCACACAGTATAAAACACAGTACACCACCAGTAAACACACACACAGTATAAAACACACGTACACCACACAGTATAAAACACAGTACACCACAACAGTAACAACAATAAACACAGTACACCACACAGTATAAAACACAGTACACCACACAGTACACTAACGTACACCACACAGTACACCACACACACCAACAGTACACCACACACCACCACACCACCACGTACACCACACACCACCACACAGTACACCACACACCACCACACAGTACACCACACACCACCACACAGTACACCACACACCACCACACAGTACACCACACACCACACAGTACACCACACACCACCACACAGTACACCACACAGTACACAGTACACCACACAGTACACCACACAGTACACAGTACACCACACAGTACACCACACACCACCACACAGTACACCACACAGTACACAGTACACCACACAGTACACAGTACACCACACAGTACACAGTACACCACACAGTACACCACACAGTATAAAACACAGTAAAGCCGTATAAAAATTTGTCTTGAAACTTTTAGGGACAAATTTTAATCCTGTCTTACTCTATTTTATACTGTATGCGTAGGTGCTACATTTATTGTGATAAATATTTCAGATCGTACACGGTCAAAATATATTATATAGCCTATTCTACAGTTAATAATGAAAGGTGTATCGCACAGGGCTCCTCAACTACGTGTCGCCAAGGTGTGTGGTGTAACAGCATGTTCGTCTGTTCACCGTTTAATATTATCAGCCACTCTGAGAGGCTCGCGCGTTGCGGGGCACCCGGTGTGCGAGGTGGCTGGCATGCCCCGTGTCTGGTCGCTCGCGGTCAACGGACCCGCAGCCGTCAAGGCCACAAACAGACAGAGAGCGAGAGTGTGGATATACTCTCGCGCCGTGGCCTATTTCATCGCATGGTGACGTTGGGGCAGGTCATGAACTGCAGTGCTAGCGAGCACATGGACGACAATCACTTCGCGAAAGACAGGATACGTCTGTCTGTTGCACAGCGTTGTTCAGGAGTGCAGTGCCCCCGGCGTCTGGACGGGACGGGACTGCAGCGCGTGCAAGGCACACTGCCAGGATGTCTACGGGTTCCCGTCAACGATGGGTCTGGCGGCGGGGAAAGTGAATGGGAAGCCCTAACAAGCAGTCGATCAAAAGGCAAATGAATTTTGAAGCAGAGAACCGTGGCGCAGTTGGTTGAGGCACTGCTACACAAGCCGGAAGGTCGCGGGTTCGATTCCCGATGGTGTCATTCGAATTTTTCATTGACATAATCGTTTCGGCCGCACTATGGCCCTGGGTTCGACTCAACCTCCAACAGAAATGAGTAGCAGGAGTATTTCCTGGGGGATAAAGGCGGCCGGTGCTAGGGCTGAGAACCTTACCACCTTCATGTGCCGACTGTCTATAAATCTGGGAGCCTCGACGTCCTGGAACCCTAAGGGCCTGTCCAGGCCTGTAATGGGATTGCTTTATAACCGTGGCAATTTCCATCTGTTTCGCTAACTTATCATTCAAACCGCACAACTTACCCCGCTGCGGGCGAGATATTCCGCACAGGTCCACCCAGCCTCCTATATGATGGGCACCGCGTCTTTTTCCTGGGGTTAAAGCGGCCGGAACGTGACGTTAAAGACCCACCCCTATCAAGCGCCGAGGTTAAAGAAAGAGTATAGCTATACTTCCACTCCCCCTCTGTGCCTTCATGACATGTTACAGGGCGAACGTGACCTTCATATTTTACCGAACAACTTAACGAAAGACGTGCATTTGACACAAAATGTGTCTCATTTTCTCTACAGCTTCCGTGATAGAAATGGCGTTTGAAATTACACCGGGACGGCTGCAACAGGGCGCAATTTCGACGTCAACTTTCGGACGGCCGCACTACTGACAGCTGAGGTTTAACACAAAAAATGCCACCGTCCGCAATGAGCCCACGTTCGAGACCCGCTGCTGTCGACATGCCAGTAACGTGTCCCCCTGACGTCACAGGTCCTACCGCAGGGACGGGCGCCACGTTAGCTGATTGTTGTGGGTGGAGGTGCACGGCGTAGCTCAGGTAGTGGAGGTGCGGAGTGCTCCGTCAGGAACGTAACGCGATGCGCTCTGAAGAACAGTCAAGTGGTTTTGCAGAAAGGAAGACAGGTGATGAGATGACAGTGAACTACAGTGCAGTTACTGTAGAAGGTGGAGCGCACAGCTGACAGCTTGTGGTGCTGGTGTCTGTCGGCAGCACACAGCTTGTGGTGCTGGTGTCTGTCGGCAGCACACAGCTTGTGGTGCTGGTGTCTGTCGGCAGCACACAGCTTGTGGTGCTGGTGTCTGTCGGCAGCACACAGCTTGTGGTGCTGGTGTCTGTCGGCAGCACACAGCTTGTGGTGCTGGTGTCTGTCGGCAGCACACAGCTTGTGGTGCTGGTGTCTGTCGGCAGCACACAGCTTGTGGTGCTGGTGTCTGTCGGCAGCCCTCGGCAATGACAGACAGGCAGACAGATAACAGTCCTCAGTTGCCGAACGACTGACTGCAGCTGTGAGACCTCCGGTGTCAGAAATGCCACACCAACACTCCGTGTGACAATTCTGACAAACGTGTCTTCTCCTTCTGTGACTTGTCAGCCAACGGCGAAAGGAAGTCTTTCGCTGTTGGCTGACCAACCATTCCTACAGGATACAGCGTAATCCTGACTTATCAAAAATTAAGATTTCTCAAGGAACAAAATGCCCTCAGCGACAAACCGCAAAAGCCACTTAGTAGCCCACCCAACCTACTCCAGATTTAAGTACCACTAAATGTGTCAAAACCAAATTCTGGGATGGTCCAACCTTACGGTCGAAACGCCTCGGTATCGCGTAACGGTCACAATGCTGAACTGAGGAGGGTGTAGGTAGCGACACTGACGGGCAGTTGCGACACTAAACACTTCAGCAAGTTCCTATGTTCATCAACATAAAGGAGTGGCTTGCCTGGGATTTGAACGTGGTGTTCGGCTACAATGGGAGGGCTGCAAGAGAAAGGGGGGGGGGGGGACTGAGAGGACTGTACAGGGGAACGGCGGGAGGGGTGCATGGTCGGGACTATTAGATGATACTGTCGACAGGGTTGTACTGGAGACGGAGTTTCACATTACCATCTAGGAAGCATTAGATGATACTGTCGACAGGGTTGTACTGGAGACGGAGTTTCACATTACCATCTAGGAAGCATTAGATGATACTGTCGACAGGGTTGTACTGGAGACGGAGTTTCACATTACCATCTAGGAAGCATTAGATGATACTGTCGACAGGGTTGTACTAGAGACGGAGTTTCACATTACCATCTAGGAAGCATTAGATGATACTGTCGACAGGGCTGTACTAGAGACGGAGTTTCACATTACCATCTAGGAAGCATTAGATGATACTGTCGACAGGGCTGTACTAGAGACGGAGTTTCACATTACCATCTAGGAAGCATTAGATGATACTGTCGACAGGGTTGTACTGGAGACGGAGTTTCACATTACCATCTAGGAAGCATTAGATGATACTGTCGACAGGGTTGTACTAGAGACGGAGTTTCACATTACCATCTAGGAAGCATTAGATGATACTGTCGACAGGGCTGTACTAGAGACGGAGTTTCACATTACCATCTAGGAAGCATTAGATGATACTGTCGACAGGGCTGTACTAGAGACGGAGTTTCACATTACCATCTAGGAAGCATTAGATGATACTGTCGACAGGGTTGTACTAGAGACGGAGTTTCACATTACCATCTAGGAAGCATTAGATGATACTGTCGACAGGGTTGTACTGGAGACGGAGTTTCACATTACCATCTAGGAAGCATTAGATGATACTGTCGACAGGGCTGTACTGGAGACGGAGTTTCACATTACCATCTAGGAAGCATTAGATGATACTGTCGACAGGGCTGTACTAGAGACGGAGTTTCACATTACCATCTAGGAAGCATTAGATGATACTGTCGACAGGGCTATACTGGAGACGGAGTTTCACATTACCATCTGGGAAGCATTAGATGATACTGTCGACAGGGCTGTACTAGAGACGGAGTTTCACATTACCATCTAGGAAGCATTAGATGATACTGTCGACAGGGTTGTACTAGAGACGGAGTTTCACATTACCATCTAGGAAGCATTAGATGATACTGTCGACAGGGTTGTACTGGAGACGGAGTTTCACATTACCATCTAGGAAGCATTAGATGATACTGTCGACAGGGCTGTACTGGAGACGGAGTTTCACATTACCATCTAGGAAGCATTAGATGATACTGTCGACAGGGCTGTACTAGAGACGGAGTTTCACATTACCATCTAGGAAGCATTAGATGATACTGTCGACAGGGTTGTACTAGAGACGGAGTTTCACATTACCATCTAGGAAGCATTAGATGATACTGTCGACAGGGTTGTACTAGAGACGGAGTTTCACATTACCATCTAGGAAGCATTAGATGATACTGTCGACAGGGTTGTACTAGAGACGGAGTTTCACATTACCATCTAGGAAGCATTAGATGATACTGTGACAGGGTTGTACTAGAGACGGAGTTTCACATTACCATCTAGGAAGCATTAGATGATACTGTCGACAGGGTTGTACTAGAGACGGAGTTTCACATTACCATCTAGGAAGCATTAGATGATACTGTCGACAGGGTTGTACTAGAGACGGAGTTTCACATTACCATCTAGGAAGCATTAGATGATACTGTCGACAGGGTTGTACTAGAGACGGAGTTTCACATTACCATCTAGGAAGCATTAGATGATACTGTCGACAGGGTTGTACTAGAGACGGAGTTTCACATTACCATCTAGGAAGCATTAGATGATACTGTCGACAGGGTTGTACTAGAGACGGAGTTTCACATTACCATCTAGGAAGCATTAGATGATACTGTCGACAGGGTTGTATAGAGACGGAGTTTGACATTACCATCTAGGAAGCATTAGATGATACTGTCGACAGGGTTGTACTAGAGACGGAGTTTGACATTACCATCTAGGAAGCATTAGATGATACTGTCGACAGGGTTGTATAGAGACGGAGTTTGACATTACCATCTAGGAAGCATTAGATGATACTGTCGACAGGGTTGTATAGAGACGGAGTTTGACATTACCATCTAGGAAGCATTAGATATACTGTCGACAGGGTTGTATAGAGACGGAGTTTGACATTACCATCTAGGAAGCATTAGATGATACTGTCGACAGGGTTTACTAGAGACGGAGTTTGACATTACCATCTAGGAAGCATTAGATGATACTGTCGACAGGGTTGTACTAGAGACGGAGTTTGACATTACCATCTAGGAAGCATTAGATGATACTGTCGACAGGGTTGTACTAGAGACGGAGTTTCACATTACCATCTAGGAAGCATTAGATGATACTGTCGACAGGGTTGTATAGAGACGGAGTTTGACATTACCATCTAGGAAGCATTAGATGATACTGTCGACAGGGTTGTACTAGAGACGGAGTTTGACATTACCATCTAGGAAGCATTAGATGATACTGTCGACAGGGTTGTATAGAGACGGAGTTTGACATTACCATCTAGGAAGCATTAGATGATACTGTCGACAGGGTTGTACTAGAGACGGAGTTTGACATTACCATCTAGGAAGCATTAGATGATACTGTCGACAGGGTTGTACTAGAGACGGAGTTTGACATTACCATCTAGGAAGCATTAGATGATACTGTCGACAGGGTTGTATAGAGACGGAGTTTGACATTACCATTTAGCAAGCAAACAGGTGATAACGGTAGGGCTTTGTTACAAACGAATTTGGATGAATACGAGGGGCGTTCAGTACGTAACGTTCCCTGGATCATACAAGTTATATTAGCAGTGATTACAATTTTAAGTGGACCCCCATATACTGCACTGAAGTATCATTATTTTTTCAACATAATCCCCGAGCACATTATGTATTTGTCCCACCTTGGCACGAGTTTAAAAAAAATTCAATCCCGACAGAAATCGTTCTGTTGCATTCACAACCATTCACAAACAGCCATTTCCACTTCCTCATATCGTAATGTCGGCGGCCTGACAAGTGTTACTGCTTCAGCGGACCCAGCAAGTCTGTCGCGAGGTGTCACGTTCAGCATGACACAGCAACTCCCACACAGCTCACATCGGCCACAAGGGTTAGTGCCCCTTTTAACCGACCATTTTTGGGCAATCCACCCTACTCTTTGGGTCGCTGAAGGAACACTCGGGATGTCGCCGATTTCAAAATAATGAGGAAGTGGGAATGGCTGATCGTGAATTGCTTCGAAGCAATCTTCAGTCATGCCAAGACAGAATAAACATGATTATGTTGCAAAATAATGATACTTGAGTGCAAGAAATGGGCTAAATTTAAAGTTGTGTCGACTTCTTATTTAATTTCTATTACCTAGTGAACATTACTTATTGAGAGCCCTTTGTAGTAACCCAGCAGAAATTTTGATTACAGCACTGAAAGTTTCAGGAGGGGGGTGCAATATCATGTTAAATTCCTCCGTAAAGAAGGGCCGCATTATTACAGTATGTTATTATGCAGCATCAGACACGGGATGTGTTATTAAGTTGGAACGGGTGCATTAGCAGCTCTGTGTGCCACGGAAGACGGAATGTGCGTACAAACTCAAGAATTTGAACTAGAACCGAGGGCGACACCGAGATCGTTGATATAACCGCTCGGTCGCAGGGCCAGCCGGACGCTACCAATTTTCAGCCAGCAACAGGATATACAAATACATGATACTTGATGTTACTTCGTATTGCTGCCGGTCACTTTCACGATAACGTTCGGTATGCAGCTTAGAACAAATCACGATGTCTCTAATCGAACCTTTAAAGGATAAAATTAACCAGAATCATGTTTAAAGACCCAGTCCGTACCGCGCAGTAAACACACTCCGTCTCAGTTATACAAACCAGTCAGTTAATGTTGTACAGTGAAATAATCGCTGTTTGTTCTGAGATCCACACAAAACACATAAATACAGTCCGTACCGCGCAGTAAACACACTCCGTCTCAGTCATACAAACCAGTCAGTTAATGCTGTACAGTGAAATAATCGCTGTTTGTTCTGAGATCCACACAAAACACATAAATACAGTCCGTACCGCGCAGTAAACACACTCCGTCTCAGTTACACAAACCAGTCAGTTAATGTTGTACAGTGAAATAATCGCTGTTTGTTCTGAGATCCACACAAAACACATAAATACAGTCCGTACCGCGCAGTAAACACACTCCCTCTCAGTTACACAAACCAGTCAGTTAATGTTGTACAGTGAAAAAATCGCTGTTTGTTCTGGGATCCACACAAAACACATAAATACACTGTGTGGGCAGAACGTAGAATTTGTGAATGTTAAACATGGTGGTACATATAGTAACCACTGGGCTTTAAAGATACAGTCCGTACCGCGCAGGAAACACACTCCGTCTCAGTTATACAAACCAGTCAGTTAATGTTGTACAGTGAAATAATCGCTGTTTGTTCTGAGATCCACACAAAACACATAAATACAGTCCGTACCGCGCAGTAAACACACTCCGTCTCAGTCATACAAACCAGTCAGTTAATGCTGTACAGTGAAATAATCGCTGTTTGTTCTGGGATCCACACAAAACACATAAATACAGTCCGTACCGCGCAGTAAACACACTCCGTCTCAGTTATACAAACCAGTCAGTTAATGCTGTACAGTGAAATAATCGCTGTTTGTTCTGAGATCCACACAAAACACATAAATACAGTCCGTACCGCGCAGTAAACACACTCCGTCTCAGTTACACAAACCAGTCAGTTAATGTTGTACAGTGAAATAATCGCTGTTTGTTCTGAGATCCACACAAAACACATAAATACAGTCCGTACCGCGCAGTAAACACACTCCCTCTCAGTTACACAAACCAGTCAGTTAATGTTGTACAGTGAAATAATCGCTGTTTGTTCTGGGATCCACACAAAACACATAAATACACTGTGTGGGCAGAACGTAGAATTTGTGAATGTTAAACATGGTGGTACATATAGTAACCACTGGGCTTTAAAGATACAGTCCGTACCGCGCAGGAAACACACTCCGTCTCAGTTATACAAACCAGTCAGTTAATGTTGTACAGTGAAATAATCGCTGTTTGTTCTGAGATCCACACAAAACACATAAATACACTGTGTTGGCAGAACGTAGAATTTGTGAATGTTAAACATGGTGGTACATATAGTAACCACTGGGCTTTAAAGATACAGTCCGTACCGCGCAGGAAACACACTCCGTCTCAGTTATACAAACCAGTCAGTTAATGTTGTACAGTGAAATAATCGCTGTTTGTTCTGAGATCCACACAAAACACATAAATACAGTCCGTACCGCACAGTAAACACACTCCGTCTCAGTTACACAAACCAGTCAGTTAATGCTGTACAGTGAAATAATCGCTGTTTGTTCTGAGATCCACACATAACACATAAATACACTGTGTGGGCAGAACGTAGACTTTTTAGGCGCGTTCGCAAAATTGCGAAAAGCGACTATTAGCTATGTCATGTCTGTCTGCCTGTCCACATAGAACTCGGCTCCCACCAGACTGATTCTAATGACATTTGATATTTGAGTGTTTTTCGATAATCTTTCGAGAAAATTCAAATTTCATTAAAATCTGACAACAATAACGGTGCTTTACATAAAGACCCATCTACATTTATGATATCTCGCTGAATTCTTCTTAGAATGAGAAATGTTTCAAACAAAAGATGTAGAGAAAATCAAAATACACATTTCAAGTTCAACAACTTTTTTCCGAAAATCATGCCGTTTATGAGATAATGTGGAAAAATATGGTAGAGCCAGACAGGCCACAGATGACAATATAATACGGCGCATGCGCTTTGCATGCTGGATAACTAAGGCTACAGACACACACACTCACAATATGTAATACTTATTGCTATTCCACGGCAACAATGGTTACGCCAACGTGCCTCAGTGTTACGTTAATACGTACGTTGTCTGTCTTGAATGTTAAACCTAGTGGTACATAAAGTAACCACTGGGCTTTAGAGGGTTAACGAAACAATCGTTGTATATAATGCTGGCGATACGAAGCAGAACTGCGAGCAGTGAGCACAATACCGAACTGTTACAGTCTGTTAGCTGAAGGGAAGTTTCTACGACAAAAAAGATATAAAAAGACGCACATCGTTCAGGGGAAGACGGGTGTGCAACGTAAATGAACAAGAAGTCGACGGGATGACGATGATAACAAAAACAGGTCTGCAGGAGGAAGCACGTGAACTGGAGACGTGCCAGTGGCCAGATATTAACCCCACAACGCACGGTTCGATCCAGACCAGCGCCGGCCGACAACAACTTCTTGCACGTGGCTACCTCACAAGCACACCACACAGCTACAAGCAAGTACTTCAGAAGTAAGTCACTCTGCCGTGTCTCTCTCTGTCCAGTTATCGATCCTATAAAGCGCAATGGATTCTATTTATATCACCTGCCTTAACATTAAGACACTGCTTTTTTTGCCACACAGTGTATTTACACACACAACTGAAACTGTGTCTGTTTTGTACGGGTGTCAAACCTGGTGTCTCACATTAAGGGAAGAACATAGGCTGAGGGTGTTCGAGAAAAGGGTGCTGAGGGGGATATTTGGGCCTAAGAGGGACGGGGTAACAGGGGAGTGGAGAAGACTGCACAAGAAGGAGCTTCAATATTTGTACTCTTCAGCAAATATATTTTTTTTCCCATGTCGCAACAGCCTCTAGTGGGCCACGGCCTCCTCATTGTCAAGGCCTCACGATCACACTCAGACACACCACAGTCGGTAGGACTCCTCTGGACGAGTGATCAGCCCGTCGCAGAGAACTCTGACAACACACAACAATCACAACAGACAGACATCCATGCCCCCGGCAGGATTCGAACTCGCAACCCCAGTAAGCGATCGGCCGCAGACCCACGCCTTAGACCGCACGGCCACTGGGATCGACCACAAAACACCATTACGGTGATCAAATCAGCGGACATATCTCACATCCGGAAAAGAGATGCAAACACGATTTTGGTGGGGAAACGTGAAGGCGAGAGACCACTTGAAAAACCTTGGCGTAGATGGCAGGAGGTGCCAGAACTGTAACATGAAGCCAAGTCGCATACTGAGGGCCAGCAACGCCGTACAAAATTTATTTGCCCAGGATTTGTGCACCCCTGTGTTAACTACTGAGGTGGAAACGTCACAATGAAAGGCACGCATTTTGTGTGTGTGCGTGATGTGTCACGATACAGAACTCACAGCACGGTGATATCTCGCTAGGAAGTGAAACAACATGGCCGTTCGGCACGGTGCATATCTACGTACCTTGCAGTGCTTGTACCGCCAGCCACCGGACAAACGCAGTACTGACATAAGCTTGCCAGTCGTAAGCACTTCAAAACACGGGCAACGGTGACAGAGAATGCAGGGCCCACTGCTCTTCTGCAGACTTCCAGCTGCACGTATTCATTAGCACTTTTATTATCGTATAACTTTATATTTAACAATAAGTCTTTACTTAAATAACAAGACAGGCAACGTACGTATACACGAGACATTGAGGCGCGTTCGCGTGACCAATGTTGCCGTGGAAAAGCAATAAGTATTACATATTCTGAGTGGTGTCTGTAGCCTTAGTTATCCAGCATACAAAGCGCATGCGCCGTATTATATTGTCATCTGTGGCCTGTCTGGCTCTACCATATTTTTCCACATTATCTCATAAACGGCGCGATTTTCGGAAAAAAGTTATTAAACATAAAATGTATGTTTTGATTTTCTGTACAACTTTTGTCTGAAACATTTCTCATTCTAAGAAGAATTCAGCGAGATATTATCATAAATGTACATAGGTTTTCATGTAAAGTACCGTTTTGTCAGATTTTAATGAAACTTGAATTTTCTCGACATATTTTCGAAAAATCCTCAGATATAAAATTTAATGAAAATCCGTCCAGTGGGGGCCGAGTTGTTCCATGCGGACGGACGTATAGATATACATGTCGAAGTCGCTTTTCGCAATTTTGGGAACTCGCCTAAAGAGATCGTAAGTACATTACAACTTCCGGATACAATTCCAGTATTCGCAGTGTCGCCATGTTTGTAATGTTATAGGAGAGGAGGGGAGTTGCATTATTCAACGGCGCTGTTAATTGATAACGGCATGCAGCGTCAGTGGTAGATGCATCAAATGCATTAGTGTAATTGCAGTGACACAGAGGAAGACCACAGCACTCGGCCACAAACCTGTCACAGTGTCCGCCTGTCTCTCTGTCCGCTACAAACATGGACTGGCCAAAGATCAGAGGTGCACAAATCCTGGGAACCCTGGTCGCCCGGGCGACTAATTTTGTAAGGTGGTGCCATATATTTTCGCCATAATTACAGCAGTTTATCTTTAAACACAAAAAATGTGTTATCAGTTCACATTTCATTGCCGAATTCTAGGCCCTCAGAATGGAATTTAACTCACTTGAAGATATCCTCCTGTCCCCTAGAATTTGGACGTGGCTCCTAAATGTTTGGAAAATTCGTAGACACCTGCCTGGAATCGAACCCGGGCCTGTGCGGTGACAGCCCGGCGACTAACCCTCCGAGCCATCGCACGGCCTTTGGAACTTTCACTGACCAACAACACAAACAGTATGCCCGACGAAACGACTCCTAGTCATGGTCGTATTGCGAATGAAAATGTTTCAGCATGTGTCATGCATGACCTTCAACGTGACGTAGTTACGCAGTTATGTTTAACGTATGTCCTGACGTAACGGGCGGACGTAAGCGGCTTGCTGTTCGCAACGACCTCGTGCACTCGCAATGCACAAGCGACCTCGGCTTTCAAACAGCACGTGGTGATATCTCCGAATGACTGCAGCACGATCCATCATGCACCGTAAGTGCATTCCGTATCTGCTATCTCTCCTGAACCCCCAACTCCATCTATCACCTGAAGCAGAAGTAAATTAAAGGAATTTAAGTCCGGCGAACGGGGTATCCAGGCCTGCGTACCTCCACGACCAATCCAATATTTTCCATAACACAGATTCAACTAACCTCTGACTTTTCAATCGAAATGAGGTGGGCGCATCCACATTTAATTGGGCCTGAACAGAAACGTCTTACAAATGAAGAAGTTGCGGGTCCTATTTTTTTTCTTATGGCTCGACAGCCCCTTGGGGGCTTAGGCCGCCTCATTTTTCGAGGTTTCGCGATCACACACTTTTTAGACACACCACACTCGGTAGGACTCCTCTGGACGAGTGATCAGCCCGTCGAAGAGACCTGTACTTGACAACACACAACACTCACAAGAGAGAGACATCCATGCCCCCGGCAGGATTCGAACCCACAATCGCAGCAAGCGAGCGGCCGTATACCCACGCCTTAGACCGCGCGGCTACTGGGACCGGCTGCGGGTCCTGTAGGATATACTATTAAAAAGGCCCCCAGGAACGAATGACCCAATGGACTGGTCGTAGACAACACCGCATCACACGTTCGCCGATATGCTGTGCTTGAGGGCATTTGCATACGAAAGGCGACTGTACACGGGCGTTCGTCACGATTGGTTATCCCATATCGCGTACAGTTGGCCTGATCACAAAAACAGAATGTTTCTGGTCTGCCACCCGAGACAGAAATCTACTTTAGCTGCGTAATCCTCAGGTCGGAAACCTTGCACACGCTGCCAGTGGTTACGACGGGAGACCTATGTTCCTGACGTAAACTTCGTCCATACCAGCTTGCAAGGTGTGCACATTTGAAGGGAAATTCGACGAACACTGGGTCTCGGATTGCGTTAGACCTTCCGCACAGTTTCTTGTTGGTCCTGAACGCACTCTGGTACTTGCGAACGACCACGTGACCAGCAGACGCTGGTGTACGCTGCTGACGAAGGCGACCACTGCATTGTTGAACCGCTCTCGTGCGTTCTTTTCACAGAATCGAAGAAAGAAAGGAATGTCTTGCGCACTCTTCATTTGTAATCTATGTATGTATTCGTCATAAAGGGGCGTTTCTCCCACTGGACCAGGAGACACAACAAAAAAACCTTCTTTCCCCGACCACTGAACACACTGGTGGGTATGTACACATGGCACGGACCGTAACTTATGACGATTCAGATCTACAAGCGATGTTCATACAAGAACTAGGCTATTGAGTGTTAACGGAGTCGACAGACACATGCAAGCATTCGTAGACATAATGTTATTACACACCTACAGGCATATACATGTACTTACTGGTTCGGATGTATTTGAGATCAACGCCAGCATTAGCCAACAGCGTTTACTGATATCAATGAGTGTCTGAGAAAGTTTGATACGAGTTCAGTTTGAGACTGGGGTCAGAGTTGGCCAATGTTGTCTAAAATAAAAGTGGCCGAATTTTTAGTGTGGAACATAACGTGAAATGTTTCGGAAATGTAGTGGACGGAAGGACAGAAATTTCACACACGATAAGAGATAAGTACAAAACAATAAGAAAATGCACAGCGGACAGACAACTAAATACCGAACGGTAGGTTTCAATACACAGACACTGCAGCCTGCTCTATCATCACAACTCAAGATGCATACTAATGTTATCTTACTGTGTCCTTATGGTTGGTCTAATCAATCACGTTCTCAAAGCGTCTCCACCAAAAATGTTGTACGCATTTAGCTTTCTCATCCCGTTTCCTTCGCGACATTCCGATTGGTCACATTTTCAAAGATTTCTCCACTAAAACGCTGTAACCATTTTCTCTCTACCGTCATATTTATGTATTAGTCACTTCTCTGAAAATGTTCTCACGAAATGGTTTATGAAATGTGCGGTCTCTCTTAACCTACTATTTTCGTTTGATCACCCAGTTGCCCGCTTTCTCGGAGGCTGTCCCCACCACAAGGCTGCAAGCCTTCATGCAGTTGGTCCAGCACCCCACGTCGTTTGGAAAGCACGAGAGGCCATAACCGTTCTTAGCGCGTTCTCATCCAAAACTCCAAACTGCGCCTAAGAGCTTCGTCATGTCTGACAAAGCAAAACCCGATTCCAAAAGTACTGTAATGGGATTTGATACTGGACAGTTCCAGTATGTTTATCGATACGTTACAGTTCCAGTAAGATTTATCGATACGTTACAGTTCCAGTAAGATTTATCGATACGTTACAGTTCCAGTAATATTAATCGATACGTTACAGTTCCAGTAGGATTTATCGATACGTTAGTTACAATAAGATTTATCGATACGTTACAGTAAGATTTATCGATACGTTACAGTAAGATTTATTGATACGTTACACTTACAGTAAGATTTATCGATACGTTACAGTTCCAGTAATATTAATCGATACGTTACAGTTACAGTAGGATTTATCGATACGTTAGTTACAATAAGATTTATCGATACGTTACAGTTCCAGTAAGATTTATCGATACGTTAGTTACAATAAGATTTATCGATACGTTACAGATCCAGTAAGATTTATCGATACGTTACACGTACAGTAAGATTTATCGATACGTTACAGTTCCAGTAAGATTTATCGATACGTTAGTTACAGTAAGATTTATCGATACGTTACAGTTCCAGTAGGATTTATCGATACGTTACAGTTACAATAAGATTTATCGATACGTTAGTTACAATAAGATTTATCGATACGTTACAGTTACAGTAAGATTTATCGATACGTTACAGTTACAGTAAGATTTATCGATACGTTACAGTTACAATACGATTTATCGATACGTTACAGTTACAGTAAGATTTATCGATACGTTACAGTTACAATAAGATTTATCGATACGTTACAGTTACAATAAGATTTATCGATACGTTACAGTTACAGTAAGATTTATAGATACGTTACAGTTACAGTATGATTTATCGATACGTTACAGTTCCAGTAAGATTTATCGATACGTTACAGTTACAGTATGATTTATCGATACGTTACAGTTACAATAAGATTTATCGATACGTTAGTTACAATAAGATTTATCGATACGTTACAGTTACAGTAAGATTTATCGATACGTTACAGTTACAGTAAGATTTATCGATACGTTACAGTTACAATACGATTTATCGATACGTTACAGTTACAGTAAGATTTATCGATACGTTACAGTTACAATAAGATTTATCGATACGTTACAGTTACAATAAGATTTATCGATACGTTACAGTTACAGTAAGATTTATAGATACGTTACAGTTACAGTATGATTTATCGATACGTTACAGTTCCAGTAAGATTTATCCATACGTTACAGTTACAGTAAAACCCGGACAACAATAACGAACACTTTACATAAACGCACGCGTACGAGTGTAAGTGGCTGAACTACTTTAGTTAAAATGCCGCGAACACAAAATTCTACACAAACATGTAGCACACATTTTACGCACTTCTTCCACGACTCGTTATGTTCTACAGGACAATCGCATACGAAGTGCACTGCCAAGAAGTGTCACGCTATATTCACATTGCACAATTCTTTGACAAATAAACAGCACGACGTTTCGTGAATACCACAACACAAACCCACTCTCTTGTCTGAACAAACAAAGCGCGTGACTCAAATCAGCTGTTCCAAGATTCATCGCCGTCACAACAAAACCCACTAACTACTCACGCATTGCTGTGACTCATTGTGCTGGCGACTTGCGACTGACGACCCCCCGCTCGCCTGCGGGGCACATCTCCCGGACGGCTCTCCAGGAGGCATTCCCCGCACAATGCGCCTTTTCTGAAGCGCTATTCTGCAGGCGCAGAAATGCGAATTCGTCAACAGAAAGCAACGAGCTTGCCAATCACGTTAACCGAACAGCAGTGTTCACACAGCATTACATTGTGATGACAGTGAAGTGTTATAGGACCATTAATGGGCTGCCTACTGTATGCTTAGGATACAGGCTATCATATGTCCAAAATTTTCATGGGCACTTCTTGGAAAATGACCACTTGGTACACCCAGGATACAGGAGAATAAAATGGGTACGCAGTTCATGGAAACAAGTTGTGCGTCTCCAGCGAACCTCCAGGTCTGCTGATGATATGGTCACGCACATGGGCGCGCCGTGGTAACAAGACGCTGCTCGGTAAAAAATTGTTGTTAAACACTAAGCATACACAACTTGCGTTGTCTGTCCATACCATGTCAATTACTGCACGAATATGAACAAAATTTGTTACGGGAGACAGGCAGATGTCTAGTCTGGTGCACTTCTCGACCAGGCGCAGCAATTGGTTCTCATTTACCGTAAGCGCAAACAAAGACGTCTGAACGCGCGCTGCGCCTGAAGGGACGGAGCAGTGAACACTGAACGACGCTCTCAAATGATATTAGCGTTGGCGAAACTTGAATGGAATGTAAGGTGCAGTGGTGGAAACGCGCGCATTTATCTTCAAGTCTTAAGTACAGCTGCGTATTTCTGAAATTTCAATCCATTTCCCAATGGCTCGACAGCCTGTAGTGGGCCACGGCCTCCTCATTATCGAGGCTTCACGATCACACTCAGACACGCCACACTCGGTAGGACTCCTCTAGACGAGGGACCAGCCCGTCGCAGAGACCTCTACCTGACAACACACAACACTCACAACAGACATCCATGCCCCCGGCGGGATTCAAACCCACAATCCCAGCAAGCGAGCGGCTGCAGACCCACGCTTTAGACAGTGCGGCCACTGGGATCGGCAATTTCAATTCATACCTCACAGAAAAATCCACGTCTCAATTACAAATACCAATCGGTTTCAGTGAGAATCATAGCGCGCAATGGCTACTTCGGCAGCGCAGGTGTTTTTGCTGCATGTGTCAACACATTGCTGTACAAGACAGGTATCTATCTGTTGAGTTGCAACACGCTTGCACTGGCGACGTAAAGTAACTACTGTGGCCGATAACACCATGGCTGTTCCGTCTGCGCACGCGGTGGAACCAAACAGCTGCTTCCTGCGAATAGCGGTCGGTGGTCCCTAGCGCGTGTTGCTGGCAGCAGGGACCAGCTCGCATCAAACCTACAAACAATATAGTGATAACAATGTTCGTGGCCACCTTTCCAGACACACAATATAGCTGCACAGCCGGGGTAGCTCAGTATAGTGACCAGGCTACGGGCTGCACGGTCCGGAGTTCGAATTCCGGTAGGGGCTGCGAGTGCTTCTCTTCTCCATATCGTCCAGACCGGTTCTGGGGCCCACCCAGCCCCCTATTCAATGGGTACCGGGTCTCTTTCCCTAGGGGCGAAGCGGCTAGGGCGTGAAATTAGCCACGTACCTTCATCTATTACCGAGGTTAAGAGGGGGTGGAGCTATACCTCTACTCCTCCCATACGCCTTAATGGCGCGGACAAGGATAATGAGACAGTAAGAGCAAAACGGTGAGCTTTTGATAAGGTGTTTATTTACGATGCGACATGTTTCGGCGTAACAGCCATCGTCAGTGATCGTAACAACACTGTGGGAAGAGTACAAGACCGTTACGTATTACAAAGCGAGTGAAAGGTAATGTATGAATACGGTTACAATAGCAGAACACTGAAGGGAACTATAAGTTAGGCAATGTAAAATGATGTGTTGATCAGTTTAGATATCTGATCGAGTGTCATGCTTCCTGTCTCACTGTTACACCAGTCTGTCTTGAGGTGGCACAGACAGCCCCAGGCCTGTAATTGGACAGCTTTCTTATGGACAGTGTCTTAACTTCTGTAATACGACCGTTAAAACAAAAAGTTACCTAAAATGTAAAGGGGATATTATAGCGCCAGGATTACGAGGCTGGACGGTCTGTGGATCGAATCCCAGCAGGGACAAAATATTTTCTGTTATCTGCAACGCCCAGACCGCTCTACGGCCCACACATTTTCCCATTCAATGGGTACCGGGGTTCCTTTCCGGGATTAAAGGGACTGGGTCGTGAATTTAGACCACTCACCTCTACCTAGTGTCGAGGTTAAGAACAAGTGGAGCTATACCCGTATTCCCCCTATATGCCTTCATGGAGCGGACAGGGACAACTTCACCTTTCTTACTGATACGGAAATCTGCCACGCGCCGGGCACATAACGGGTACTCCTACTTGTGAGAAACAAAATACAAGTTTAATTCAGAAAAGAGTAAACCCTGCAGAAGGTATATGTTGCTGCACATACAGCGCTGTACATGGAGACGGTACAGTACATGTAAGTCTGGCACAAAGGTAGATCGGACACAATTGAATTAGACACAGCACACCGCTGTACATGGAGACGGTACAGTTACATGTAAGTTCTGGCACAAAGGTAGATCGGACACAATTGAATTAGACACAGCACACCGCTGTACATGGAGACGGTACAGTACATGTAAGTCTGGCACAAAGGTAGATCGGACACAATTGAATTAGACACAGCACACCGCTGTACATGGAGACGGTACAGTACATGTAAGTCTGGCACAAAGGTAGATCGGACACAATTGAATTAGACACAGCACACCGCTGTACATGGAGACGGTACAGTACATGTAAGTCTGGCACAAAGGTAGATCGGACACAATTGAATTAGACACAGCACACCGCTGTACATGGAGACGGTACAGTACATGTAAGTCTGGCACAAAGGTAGATCGGACACAATTGAATTAGACACAGCACACCGCTGTACATGGAGACGGTACAGTACATGTAATTCTGGCACAAAGGTAGATCGGACACAATTGAATTAGACACAGCACACCGCTGTACATGGAGACGGTACAGTACATGTAATTCTGGCACAAAGGTAGATCGGACACAAGTGAATTAGACACAGCACACCGCTGTACATGGAGACGGTACAGTACATGTAATTCTGGCACAAAGGTAGATCGGACACAAGTGAATTAGACACAGCACACCGCTGTACATGGAGACGGTACAGTACATGTAATTCTGGCACAAAGGTAGATCGGACACAAGTGAATTAGACACAGCACACCGCTGTACATGGAGAAGGTACATTACATGTAATTCTGGCACAAAGGTAGATCGGACACAAGTGAATTAGACACAGCACACCGCTGTACATGGAGACGGTACAGTACATGTAATTCTGGCACAAAGGTAGATCGGACACAAGTGAATTAGACACAGCACACCGCTGTACATGGAGACGGTACAGTACATGTAATTCTGGCACAAAGGTAGATCGGACACAAGTGAATTAGACACAGCACACCGCTGTACATGGAGACGGTACAGTACATGTAATTCTGGCACAAAGGTAGATCGGACACAAGTGAATTAGACACAGCACACCGCTGTACATGGAGACGGTACAGTACATGTAATTCTGGCACAAAGGTAGATCGGACACAAGTGAATTAGACACAGCACACCGCTGTACATGGAGACGGTACAGTACATGTAATTCTGGCACAAAGGTAGATCGGACACAAGTGAATTCGACACAGCACACCCGATACTGTTAAAAGGGGCTGCGATGAGGGTATAAGATACACACAGAATTTTGCAGGGAAATCTGTATGGAAGACCTAGACAATGCCAATAGCGCTGTTCCATACGCAGAGATTATGAATGATATAAATAGGTAGCGATCTGAAAGGAAACATCGTGGCATGTTACGGTGACGAGATGGTGGGGCACGTGCACAACCCGACGAAATTTCGAACTCGTTACCTTTTTAATGATGTTATAGAGGCTTTTGTTTTAGCGGTACAGAACCCGTTAATGTGCTAGTCTACAGAGAAAAGAGCCGAGCGGTTGACATACCGCAGCGGCCGGGCCCTATATCGATCGCAGTGAAAGGACCCACACCTGCCAACCATGCAAACAGAACCACGGTGCATCATAGGCTATGTTGGCAGCTGCAGTGACCCACAGATATGTGGTCAGACACACACAACACACAAGCACCTACAAGCACAAGCACACAAGTACACACACAACACACAAGCGCCTACAAGCACAAGCACACAAGTACACACACAACACACAAGCGCCTACAAGCACAAGCACACAAGTACACACACAACACACAAGCGCCTACAAGCACAAGCACACAAGTACACACACAACACACAAGCACCTACAAGCACAAGCACACAAGTACACACACAACACACAAGCGCCTACAAGCACAAGCACACAAGTACACACACCACAGATATGTGGTCAGACCCCACACAACACACAAGCACCTACAAGCACAAGCACACAAGTACACACAACAACACACAAGCACCTACAAGCACAAGCACACAAGTACACACACAACACACAAGCACCTACAAGCACAAGCACACAAGTACACACACAACACACAAGCGCCTACAAGCACAAGCACACAAGTACACACACAACACACAAGCGCCTACAAGCACAAGCACACAAGTACACACACAACACACAAGCGCCTACAAGCACAAGCACACAAGTACACACACAACACACAAGCGCCTACAAGCACAAGCACACAAGTACACACACAACACACAAGCGCCTACAAGCACAAGCACACAAGTACACACACCACAGATATGTGGTCAGACACACACAACACACAAGCGCCTACAAGCACAAGCACACAAGTACACACACAACACACAAGCGCCTACAAGCACAAGCACACAAGTACACACACAACACACAAGCGCCTACAAGCACAAGCACACAAGTACACACACAACACACAAGCGCCTACAAGCACAAGCACACAAGTACACACACAACACACAAGCGCCTACAAGCACAAGCACACAAGTACACACACAACACACAAGCACCTACAAGCACAAGCACACAAGTACACACACAACACACAAGCGCCTACAAGCACAAGCACACAAGTACACACACCACAGATATGTGGTCAGACACACACAACACACAAGCGCCTACAAGCACAAGCACACAAGTACACACACAAACACACAAGCACCTACAAGCACAAGCACACAAGTACACACACAACACACAAGCACCTACAAGCACAAGCACACAAGTACACACACAACACACAAGCGCCTACAAGCACAAGCACACAAGTACACACACCACAGATATGTGGTCAGACACACACAACACACAAGCGCCTACAAGCACAAGCACACAAGTACACACACAACACACAAGCACCTACAAGCACAAGCACACAAGTACACACACAACACACAAGCGCCTACAAGCACAAGCACAAAAAGTACACACACAACAGATATGTGGTCAGACACACACAACACACAAGCGCCTACAAGCACAAGCACACAAGTACACACACAACACACAAGCACCTACAAGCACAAGCACACAAGTACACACACAACACACAAGCGCCTACAAGCACAAGCACACAAGTACACACACAACACACAAGCGCCTACAAGCACAAGCACACAAGTACACACACAACACACAAGCGCCTACAAGCACAAGCACACAAGTACACACACAACACACAAGCACCTACAAGCACAAGCACACAAGTACACACACCACAGATATGTGGTCAGACACACACAACACACAAGCACCTACAAGCACAAGCACACAAGTACACACACAACACACAAGCGCCTACAAGCACAAGCACACAAGTACACACACAACACACAAGCACCTACAAGCACAAGCACACAAGTACACACACAACACACAAGCACCTACAAGCACAAGCACACAAGTACACACACCACAGATATGTGGTCAGACACACACAACACACAATCGCTTTTCACGAAACTCAACGCCTATTCACGTATACAGGACTCGTCTACCGACTTTCATGAAAATCCGACAGTTTAGTCGTCGATACCAGGTCAAGGACAGACGGTCTCCGCATACGGCGTTCTTTTCTTCCGTCGTAAAGAACACCTGATAATCCACATGCACGCCAACTGCGCATTTAAGGCAAGACAACCCGCAGTCTGCAGGAACCTGACCGCAACGAACCAACAAGCATGAGGTACAACACAACCCCAAACTAAAACTGCATACAGACCGACAAGCTGGAGTGCTGACACCTGTCAGCTGTCAGCACAGTGACAAGGCTACGGGATACAGACCGGGGAATCGGGCTTCGAGTCCGGTGGGGGGGGGGGGGGCTTCACCGCGCGCCCTCATCGATGAGAAAATTCTCTATACACTTGGATTTCTTGGAAAAAACGAAGGATTACTGGAGGTCGGCATCTGACTTCCGGTACCGGCAGAAATCATAAGCATGCCCACACAATTACAAAGCACGTGACAACAGAAACGCTAACTTAATGCCCGACAAATTTTGCATAGGAACAGCCGGTACTGAAGCAAATAACATCTTCATACTAATAATGATAATAATAATAATAATAATGTGCGGGGGGAAGGAAGAGAATCACACAGGATTTTGGTGAGGAAAACCGAGGGAAAGAGACTATTTGGCAGACCCATGCGCAGATGGCAGGATAATATTAAAATGGATCTTCAAGAAATGGGATGGGGCGTCGAGTGGATTGATTTGGACAAGCGGTCGCCGCTGCGAACACGGCCATGAACACTCAGGTTCCATAAAACGCGGGAAATTTCTTCATTAGCTGAGAATCTGTTAGCTTCTTAACAAGGATTCAGCTCAGTCGAGTTAACAATAATAATAATAATAATAATATAAACACAGCGCATGTGCAATGTCAACACAAAAGTGACACCAGCAATAACAGCGGCAACTGTAACCGTCTCAAATCACTCACAAAATACCTCAGCAACGTACCGTCAAAGCACGATATCACGGAACTACAGCAAACAGCCATATGTGGCACTGCACAGGTACTGCGGGAAGTACTGGTGTAAAGTACAGAACATTGAGCGTGGGAAATAGCAGTACGTGTAGCATATATTGTAACTACAGAATAGCTGCAACACTGTGTACCGTAGAAACATGGTTTGTTTCAGGTATATAACTGTAAATACACTGTATTTTTTTTTAAATGGCTCGACAGCCCCTTGGGGGCCTAGGCCGCCTCATTTTTCGAGGCTTCACGATCACACTTTTTAGACACGCCACATTCCGTAGGACTCCTCTGGACGAGTGATCAGCCCGTCGCAGAGACCTCTACCTGACAACACACAACACTCACAACAGACAGACATCCATGCCCCCGGTGGGATTCGAACCCGCAATCCTAGTGATCGAGAGGCCGCAGACCCACGCCTTAGACCGCGCGGCCACTGCGATCGGCACACTGTAATAAAGCTGATAACTAATAATAATGACATACGTTGGACCAGAAATCCAAGCCACAGACCAGCAGTCTGCATATTGTGGTAGGAACTCGCCGTTTCGGTTCCAACCTGTTGTGACGTTCAGTCAGTCCCCTGGTACTGCAGTCTCCAGCGGTCCTTTACAACAGCCTTGTTTACAGACGAGCACATCGTATTATTGAACAACTGACAGGGGGGGAAACCTGCCCCAGTGCCTCTTTGTCAACCATAAACTACTCCAAGATCAGGGGTGGACAAACAGCAAGCGACTGAATTTTGTACGGTGGCCACTGATATTCGTGAGACTTGCTTTGTGTGACCTTTCTTGCGGCTATAATTCAGAGGCTACGCTACGGTTTTGGACAATCTGTGGACCCTTGCCTAAAACAGAACCCGGGCGTCCGCGGTAACAAAGCCGGCTGTAAACCTGACCGAGCCCTGAACTGCCCAAACCCAACTCCACACTAACCAGTCGAGGAACAAAGAAACAAAACCGAACCGACCGACCGCCATTTTCAGCTACAGCTCTCATCTGCAATGTCTCACGGAACGTCCGCTAAATTTCGCACGGTTTCTCGTTGTTTCATTTAAACATGTGGTATCAATGAGATCTTCGTTCTTCTTGGATGTTACGCAGCACAGATTGGTAGTCAGTTACCGACGTTTAGGGACAACCTATCAGTGTGATCTTCCACTTCTTGACCCTTGAGGATGAGACCGATAGGTTGTCCCGAAACGTCGGTAAACAACTACCAATCTACGTTGCTTAACGTCCCAGAATAGTGACGACCCCTTTTACACCGAGGCGGAAGCCTGAAGTTAACGCACGCTGTATCAACATGTGTTTAAAGATCCGTCGTTACGTTATTATGCAGACATGCGTAACGCAAGCTGTGACGTAACACACGCACTCCAGCGGCTGGCGCTTCGCAATGATTAGATATGCACAGGTCAGCTCGTTTTAAAAGCACACGTGTTGTTTCGTGACTGCTCCGTGTGGGAGCAGCACCGTTTGTGATGCGACGTAAGATATCACCTCGTGCCTACGTTTCCTTCATATGGCCCGAGTATTACTGTCGACTCAAGAGAACATATTTGACCTTGACGGCGTGCTTACGGCCCCTTATCTCCGGGCTAACCTTGCGGAGAGAACATACAGGTCCTATAAAAACACAACACGTGTCTATCACTGCACGTGTCACTTTCTACTGTTACGTATTCAGTTATAACAAGCCCAAAGTCAAATTAAAGCACAGCTCTAAACAGAGAAAAAAACACAACAGCAAATAACGGCATTAACTCACACGCAAAATACACAACCTAACACTAGACCAATATATTTTTACCTGAAATAAATCGGTAGTTGGTCATAAACATCTGATTTCTCCCCTGCGCCATAATGTCAAGGACAGAGCTGTCTTCGTGAGTAAAGCACAGTATAAATGGTGTCAAGTCTCACGACCGGCATGGTCTGACATGCGGACCTCACTGGCCAATCACATTATTTCCATAGCGCCCATACATCCACTTCGCGACCCGCCCACAGACATGAGGTGATATGCCATTACGTTTAATCTGACCTTGAGAGGATCATATCCTTAAATAAGCGGCAGCTGGTCCTGCAGGAAATGCAGGTAGCAGTCTGGTGGGAAACGTCGCTCGTCGCTCGAAAACAAATGGCCCAATTAGCTGGACGTTGCTGGAAGTTGCTTGCAGAGGTCTGGGGAGGTTTGTTAAGGGACCGTGTGTGGCAGCTGGTTACGCCATCTCGCGGTAAATTGGCCTAATCACAAAACAAAATGTTCCCCAATCCGACTACACGGACGTACTTCAGCTGCATGTTCGCCAGTATATAGTACATAGTATAAAGTATATAGAAGAGACAATAAACACAAAGTTTCTTGGTTTACAAATTGATAACCACTTAACTTGGAAGAACCATATTGATCAAATGGTTCCTACGTTAAGTGCAGCATGTTATGCAGTTAGATCGATGTATCGTATCATGTTATGCAGTTAGATCGATGTATCATATCATGTTATGCAGTTAGATCGATGTATCATATCATGTTATGCAGTTAGATCGATGTATCATATCATGTTATGCAGTTAGATCGATGTATCGTATCATGTTATGCAGTTAGATCGATGTATCATATCATGTTATGCAGTTAGATCGATGTATCATATCATGTTATGCAGTTAGATCGATGTATCATATCATGTTATGCAGTTATATCGATGTATCGTATCAGCTACATCAACACTCTTAAATCTATTTATTTCGCATACTTTCATTCTATTATAAAGTACGGAATAATTTTTGGGGTAATTCCTCCAACAGTAAGAAATAACAAAAGAAAATCATCAGAATTGCGGTCGGTGCACAACCAAGAACTCCATGCAGAAGTACAGTCGGTGCACAACCAAGAACTCCATGCAGAAGTCTGTTTAACAAATTAGACATTTTACCTATCCCATGTCAATATATATTTTCATTAATGAACTTTATTTTAAACAATCAAGAACAATTTCAAACAAATCCATCTACACACAGTACAGACACAGCAATAAGCACCACCTGCACAGACCAAATGCCAACATATATTGTTTTAAAAAAAGTACAGTCTATGCCGCTATCACAATTTTCAACAGACTCCCACTGAGTCTCATAAGTCTAAAAAGAATGAAAAGACAAAATTTAAAGCAGCATTAAGACAATACATAAATACACACTGCTTTTATTGAGTAGATGAATTTGTTGTGTATAAAGATGGCTCATAGTGCGGTGTGTAACATGTTTATAGTGTTTAGTGTATAGTGTTTAGTGTATAGTGTTCAGATGTAAAATTGTGTAGTGTGTATAGCTGTATATTTGTATATTGTGACTTATTGCACATCGAGTTGTGACTTGGACAGACTTATGGATACATGGAATGTATGTATGTATGTATGTATATGTATGTATGTATGTATATGTATGTATGTATGTATGTATGTATGTAAGTAATCCGAGGAGAGGTTAGTGCCACGGGGTACAGACACTCCTGATAAGAAGTTTGCCATCATATCCACTTTCGAGACGAGTGCATCTGACATGCAATACTGTGAACAGAAGGTCTCGGACAGTGTTCCAATACAGTAGAACCTCGATTATCCGAAATAAAGGGGACGGACCCGATTTCGGATAAGTAACATTTCGGATAACTCGGAAATTCGGCTAGACGTGATAAGGTGCAATAAAAATAACATATATTCACAAACACGTCTTATGTTAATAAAATTTATGGCACAACAAACTGTACGATATTTACAGATACAGTCTGCACACGTCAACTTTTGACAACAAACTGTACGATATTTACAGATACAATCAGCACACGTCAACTTTTGACAGCAAACTGACGGCGAGAGGCTCAGAGGTGTCTCACGGCAGGCAGTTATGGGAATAGCAGCGCCTGACAGGCACCAGGGTATTCTCGGAACTAACTTACAGCTGTAAACTGCCATTTGTATTTCAATAATAATACGTACAGTTATCAACAATTTAATTTAGATAACATCATCTCGCAGGGGGGGAAGGCATTTCGGTTAACCCGAGTTTCGGTTAAGCGAAGTTCGGATAACCGAGGTTCTACTGTATTTCGCAGTATCTGTTCGAGGTCGTGAACGCACTGTCATGTCCAGCAGATTCATCCATCGTCTTGGATGAACTGGTGCACGCTGCTCAGTGGATGTCGCTCATATTGGACGACAATGCCTCACAAAATATCGCCATATTCTCTGACCGCTGCCCGTGCATTCTCAACACCAAATCCTGCGTATTCCTCCTGTCAACATATCGCCACATAACACCTGTCCGTGACGTTAGGACACAGACTACTGCCCGGTGGGCGTGCACACATGACACGGGCGAGTCCTCCGTCGCAGGACTGGGCTGCAAAAGGCAGTAACAAATAGCATGTCGCCCTATGTTAACGTATCTAGGTGAGTCCAAAGAAAACAGAACTTATTACCACTTAATTTGGTGCAGACAGTTTCGGTACAGATGTGTCATAGTTCAACACAATCCCACATCTACCATACACAGTACATGTTTCTACCCAACTATGACAACTTGCTGTGCCTACAGCTGCACACAGTACAGTTTAGATTTTTAAGCGCGTTCGCAAACTGCGAAAAGCGACTACGTCATGTCTGTCCGCCCGTCTGGAACAACTCGGCTACCACTGGCCGGACTTTCATGAAATTTGATATTTAAGGATTTTTCGAAAATCTGTCTACAAAATTCAAGTTTCATTAAAATCTGACAAGAATAACGGTACTTTACATGAAGACGTATGTACATAATATTATATATATATATATATATATATATATCTGAATTCGTCTTAGAATGAGAAATGTTTCAGACAAAAGATGTAGACAAAATCAAAACACACATTTTATGTTCAATAACTTTATTCCGAAAATCGTGCCGTTTATGAGATAATGTGGAAAAATAAAGTACAGCCAGACAGACCACAGATGACAATATAATACGGCGCATGCGCTTTGCATGCTGGATAACTAAGGCTACAGACACACACTCAGAATATGTAATACTTATTGCTTTCCCACGGCAACAGTGGCTACGCGAACGCGCGTCAATGTAACGTTTATAAGCACACTGCGTGTCTTGTTTCATTTCGCACTTGCTATGGTTTCCATTTGACTCGCTCTCCTAACATAACCGGAAGTTAGTCACGCACAGCTTCTGTCGGGACGCTCGGCCAATGCGTCACGTCCTTCAGTTTGCTGTGCATGCTCACACGGGGACGTACGAGTTGCGTCCGCGGTCAAGAAAGCGTATCAGTTGCGTCCCGCGGTCAGTTTTCAGGTATAACAGTTGTGTAGCTGGCTGCTGAGGAAAAACCGAACGGCTCTAGTGTCGAATCATATCCAGGGTGCCTTGGTTCGATGTCCGTCTGCGACGCTGTACAGTGGGTCAAATTAAGCGAGACCTGGCCAAAATTAAAATTCTTAGACGTCCACAAAATGCTTAAAAATCTACTTAAGGGACAACAGAAAGTTCTCAGGGTAACGAAAATGTACGTTTTATGACATTTGGGGTGGATATATTTGCGGTACAGGCAAACAAACAGAGCGATATTTCAGGCTGCCGCCGCGATGTTGATGAGATCGGCGCTCTTCTGGGATATTACACAGCGTCGGGTGTATGCCTTTACCGACGTTTCAGGACAACATATCGGTCCCGTCTTCAAGGGTCGACCCCACGCGTGACGAGTTGCGCCCCGCGCTTAATAAGGAATTGTATCAGTTGCGTCCCGAGTTGATAACGGCACGCTTATGAGTTGCATCGCAAGAGGAGTTGGTTGTGCCAAGTGTCCGACAATTTGAAGGTTGTAATACAGTTTTACTGCACCTTATGTTATATACAATTATATGCACACAGGCAGAACTGCTGACTGACATCGACCGTGCACGTAATACAAACCGTGTTATGTCACGGTATTGCGTAATGTTTAAGCCGTATTGAAAGAAATTCGGGGACGATACGAGGCACACCATGTTCCTAATATCGCCTATTTCAAGTTATTGTTATATTTTGAAGAAAATACTTTTTACTCATGAAACGAAAAGAGAGCTCCGAAATATCAGGATGAACAGACACAAACTTGTTATCAATAACGAGAGGAACATGAGCACAAATGTTAAACCAGACATTCGTAAGCTAAGCACAAATAAAAGATGCCAGTTTCTTGAAAATATTTTGATTAAGGTAAAGGTAAAGCAATCCCATTACAGGCCTTGACAGGCCCTTAGGGCTCCAGGAGGTTGAGGCTCCCAGGTTTTTAGACAATCGGCACATGAAGGTGGTAAGGTTGTCAGCCCTACGCACCGGCCGCCTTTACCCCCCAGGAAAGATTCCTGGTACTTATTTGTGTTAGAGGCTGAGTCGACCCCAGGGCCATAGTGCGACCGAAACGATTATGTCAATGAAAAATTCCAGTGACACCATCGAGAATCGAACCCGCGACGTTCCGGTTTGTAGCGCAGTGAAATATTTTGATTACAGATGAGATAACAGAACGGAACCCGAATGGATAATGTAATGTAGACCTTTTATTTATATTTGGATCCAACAAATGCTTCGTTTATTTACGGCATCATTGAAGCCAACATTTTAGTATTGTACCCTTACACTTATTTTCCAAATGTTTACGGTACGACGTCAAATCTCTTGGCTCACTGCGGTCCGCACACATAGTGTATGTGCCTTGTGTGCAGTGATGTGCGCAGATACAGAGTGGCAAGTGGCATGAACAGTGCGAGTGATAAGGAACTATAAGTTTGTGTTTGGTAGAAATTTATATGACACTGATGTAACAAATTCGATTCTCAAAAAATCAGGTTAGCCTTGTACTGTCCAACCTTTGAAGATATGAAGTCTTCTTTCTTGACCGTTGAAGATTTTTTAAGTCTTCGTGTAGTGACGCTTCTCATTTTGATGTAGGTCTCATTCTGTATTTTTTTTGCAGTGCAGATTAAGTGTGAAAATATTAGGATGCGCACTGTAAAATAGTGCATTGAAATGGGCATGGAATGACTCACACGCGTTTGTGGTCCTATTTGATGATGCCGAACATTCAGACCAAACAGGCGGAGGAAAAGTGGAGTCGCATCAATGTCATGTTCTAGTAGGCAGTCGCAGAACTGTTCCACTCGCCTGTCGTTCGGAAGATGCGACATAAAGTCAAACGCAACGCAGTCGCTGACTTCCGCTGGTGGTAAAAGTGAGAGTCCGAATATTTTCTTCAAGAACTGACTTACCTCACAGTCTTTCTCTCCATAATGCTTGCTGAGTCCCAAACATTGTATTTTCCGCCACCAGCTCTGTCCTAAATGAAAACGACATGCTTTAACTTCACAGCTCGGCCACACCCTTGTCACTGCGTTGTGAATGGCGGCTTCGAAGTCAGCATAAACAGTTGTTGGACAAATTGTGAATAGTTGGTGGAAAAACGTTGGCACTTCTGAATGTTCCATCAACGTAAAGCACATCAATGGAGCTGAGAAACTGTAAGTTAGTTCTGCAAGAAAACATTACAATATTTTTTCCCCGAGTCATTATCAAGCACAAACTGTTCTTTCAAACCTGTTAACACTTGTACAGCACTTAAGGCTTCATGCGTTTCTTCAATATTTGATGGGAGAGGAGGCAGTTGGGAAGAGCGCGCTTTGTGAATGTTCCTCCTAATGTTCTGTGTGTCTTTACAAGTGAGAGTACAGTGATACCTCGGCTAACGAAGATAATTCGTTCCTGAATCACATTCGTTAGCCGAAATCTTCGTTAACCGAAACGTGATTTCCCGTAGGTTTCTATAGAAACCCAGTCGGGTTGGTGGGTCTCCCCTATGTGATGTGGTCAGCTCATCTCTTTGTCACACACATACAGACGGAAAAGATAAGCTCCTGGAATGGCCCGACCGTTCATGTTTGCTGCTTTATGTTAGCGCGAGCATCCACTAAAACATTCGTTAGCCGAGTCCGAAAAACAGCGAAAAAAATCTTCGTTATACGAAAAATTCGTTAGCAGGGTCACTCGTTAGCCGAGGTTATCACTGTATTCAAGTCCTGGCTTTGTAGTTCTTTGTGAATCATGTTGCGCGGTCTTTCATACAATTCCTCCGTTGCTTTCCTTTCGACAGAATTATTTAATATCTGTCGGTTTAAGCTGGCATCACTGTCTTTATCATGGTTGTGCGTCACATTCCCTCCGAAAATCTCTCGCCTTTCGTCGCACTTTATGTAACATTTACATTTTTTATTAGTACAGCACCATCGCTCCATATTCTCAGCAAGAATTTTTTGGAAACGGAACTTGAAGCCTTTGATGACAAGCAGACCGTTCCCTTTTTCACTACGTATCACTTTGTCAACTGTAACTGGTTCCATCCTCACTCTAGCAGCGTGGGACGCAATTGGTACACAAATGCTATACCTGAAAACTGACCCCCGGGACGCAACTAGTAAACCCCGGCTCACACGCTCCCCGACTTTCCTCAGTAACCCGCCCCCATACTGAGATCGAATCTCGACTCCCTTTCCCATGTCAGAACCTGAGAGTTCTGTCAGCGTATTACCACGCACTCAAGTGGGCGTGACTTGCCCGGTGTTGGTAACCGCAGTACAGTGATCACATCGCCACGTCTGACTAACAGATAACTGGGTTATCATCACGTGGTCCACACTGCACGATCGATCGGCGAACACGCCTTACGACGAGTCGTCAGCTGTGTCAGGTAAGGGCAGTTTTAGATGATGACGACTATGGAGCATTGGTGGAATGATACAGGATAACCGAAGTACTCGGAGAAAAAACTCTCTGTGGCACTTTGTCCACCATAAATCTCACATGGACTTGCTGGGATTCAGTTCATACCTCACAGAGAGCACAGTGTGCTTCCATTAGAAAACCATCCAGTGAATTCCGTATAGGGAAATAAAGGCTGTTTATACTTCGAATCATACATACTGTGCGGCTAGATGCAGAGGTTTAGGAACAACACCTGGCGGTACACAGAGTAACCACCACGCTGTAACTACTATGTATGTATTCCGTATGATTCTCGAAATCAGCGATTATTTCCCTAAACATAATTAGCTGGTAGTCCATAACGCATATGAAGCGTGTTTACTGTGAGGTACGAACTGTCGTTTAAATATAGTTTCCCTAAAAGTCAGATTTCAATGGCAGTGACATGCATCAGGCGGTTAGACGCTGGTGTGACATTTGTGGTGAAAAAAGTGGCACTGGGACAGGTTTCTCTCCCAGTACTTCAGTTTTCCCCTGTCAGCATCATTCCACCAATGCTCCATACTCATTCATTCATCTACCACCAACACTGATTAATGTTTTTCTCACAGTACTTCAGTTTTCCCCTGTCAGTATCATTCCACCACTGTTCCATACTCATTCATCTACCACCAACGCTGTATAATGTTTTTCTCCCAGTACTTCAGTTTTCCCCTGTCAGTATCATTCCACCACTGTTCCATACTCATTCATTCATCTACCACCAACGCTGTATAATGTTTTTCTCACAGTACTTCAGTTTTCCCCTGTCAGTATCATTCCACCACTGTTCCATACTCATTCATTCATCTACCACCAACGCTGTATAATGTTTTTCTCACAGTACTTCAGTTTTCCCCTGTCAGTATCATTCCACCACTGTTCCATACTCATTCATCTACCACCAACGCTGTATAATGTTTTTCTCCCAGTACTTCAGTTTTCCCCTGTCAGTATCATTCCACCACTGTTCCATACTCATTCATTCATCTACCACCAACGCTGTATAATGTTTTTCTCCAGTACTTCAGTTTTCCCCTGTCAGTATCATTTCACCAACGCTCCATACCATTCATACATCTACCACCAACGCTGATTAATGTTTTTCTCACAGTACTTCAGTTTTCCCCTGTCAGTATCATTCCACCAATGCTCCATACTCATTCACACATCTACCACCAACGCTGTATAATGTTTTTCTCCCAGTACTTCAGTTTTCCCCTGTCAGTATCATTCCACCACTGTTCCATACTCATTCATTCATCTACCACCAACGCTGTATAATGTTTTTTCTCACAGTACTTCAGTTTTCCCCTGTCAGTATCATTCCACCACTGTTCCATACTCATTCATTCATCTACCACCAACGCTGATTAATGTTTTTCTCACAGTACTTCAGTTTTCCCCTGTCAGTATCATTCCACCAATGCTCCATACTCATTCATACATCTACCACCAACGCTGATTAATGTTTTTCTCACAGTACTTCAGTTTTCCCCTGTCAGTATCATTCCACCATGCTCCATACTCATTCACATCTACCACCAACGCTGTATAATGTTTTTCTCCAGTACTTCAGTTTTCCCTGTCAGTATCATTCCACCACTGTTCCATACTCATTCATTCATCTACCACCAACGCTGTATAATGTTTTTCTCACAGTACTTCAGTTTTCCCCTGTCAGTATCATTCCACCACTGTTCCATACTCATTCATTCATCTACCACCAACGCTGTATAATGTTTTTCTCCAGTACTTCAGTTTTCCCCTGTCAGTATCATTCCACCACTGTTCCATACTCATATTTATCTACCACCAACGCTGTATAATGTTTTTCTCCCAGTACTTCAGTTTTCCCCTGTCAGTATCATTCCACCACTGTTCCATACTCATTCATTCATCTACCACCAACGCTGTATAATGTTTTTCTCCCAGTACTTCAGTTTTCCCCTGTCAGTCATCATTCCACCAATGCTCCATACTCATTCATTCATCTACCACCAACCTGATTAAGTTTTTTCTCCAGTACTTCAGTTTCCCCTGTCAGCATCATTCCACCAATGTCCATACTCATTCATATCATACCACCAACCTGATTAATGTTTTTCTCACAGTACTTCAGTTTTCCCCTGTCAGTATCATTCCACCACTGTTCCATACTCATTCATCATCTACCACCAACGCTGTATAATGTTTTTCTCCAGTACTTCAGTTTTCCCCTGTCAGTATCATTCCACCACTGTTCCATACTCATTCATTCATCTACCACCAACGCTGTATAATGTTTTTCTCACAGTACTTCAGTTTTCCCCTGTCAGTATCATTCCACCACTGTTCCATACTCATTCATTCATCTACCACCAACGCTGTATAATGTTTTTCTCACAGTACTTCAGTTTTCCCCTGTCAGTATCATTCCACCACTGTTCCATACTCATTCTCATCTACCACCAACGCTGTATAATGTTTTTCTCCAGTACTTCAGTTTTCCCCTGTCAGTATCATTTCCACCACTGCTCCATACTCATTCATATCATCTACCACCAACGCTGTATAATGTTTTTCTCCAGTACTTCAGTTTTCCCCTGTCAGTATCATTTCCACCAAGCTCCATACTCATTCAACATCTACCACCAACGCTGATTAATGTTTTTCTCCCAGTACTTCAGTTTTCCCCTGTCAGTATCATTCCACCAATGCTCCATACTCATTCACTCATCTACCACCAACGCTGTATAATGTTTTTCTACAGTACTTCAGTTTTCCCCTGTCAGTATCATTCCACCACTGTTCCATACTCATTCATTCATCTACCACCAACGCTGTATAATGTTTTTCTCACAGTACTTCAGTTTTCCCCTGTCAGTATCATTCCACCATGTTCCATACTCATTCATTCATCTACCACCAACGCTGATTAATGTTTTTTCTCACAGTACTTCAGTTTTCCCCTGTCAGTATCATTCCACCAATGCTCCATACTCATTCATACATCTACCACCAACGCTGATAATGTTTTTCTCACAGTACTTCAGTTTTCCCCTGTCAGTATCATTCCACCAATGCTCCATACTCATTCAACATCTACCACCAACGCTGTATAATGTTTTTCTCCAGTACTTCAGTTTTCCCCTGTCAGTATCATTCCACCACTGTTCCATACTCATTCATTCATCTACCACCAACGCTGTATAATGTTTTTCTCACAGTACTTCAGTTTTCCCCTGTCAGTATCATTCCACCACTGTTCCATACTCATTATCATCTACCACCAACGCTGTATAATGTTTTTCTCACAGTACTTCAGTTTTCCCCTGTCAGTATCATTCCACCACTGTTCCATACTCATTCATCTACCACCAACGCTGTATAATGTTTTTCTCCCAGTACTTCAGTTTTCCCCTGTCAGTATCATTCCACCACTGTTCCATACTCATTCATTCATCTACCACCAACGCTGTATAATGTTTTCTCCCAGTACTTCAGTTTTCCCCTGTCAGTATCATTCCACCAATGCTCCATACTCATTCATACATCTACCACCAACGCTGTATAATGTTTTCTCTCCAGTACTTCAGTTTTCCCCTGTCAGTATCATTCCACCAATGCTCCATACTCATCATACATCTACCACCAACGCTGTATAATGTTTCTTCTCCAGTACTTCAGTTTTCCCCTGTCAGTATCATTCCACCAATGCTCCATACTCATTCATACATCTACCACCAACGCTGTATAATGTTTTCTCCCAGTACTTCAGTTTTCCCCTGTCAGTATCATTCCACCAATGCTCCATACTCATTCATACACTCTACCACCAACGCTGTATAATGTTTTCTCCCAGTACTTCAGTTTTCCCCTGTCAGTATCATTCCACCAATGCTCCATACTCATTCATACATCTACCACCAACGCTGTATAATGTTTCTCTCCCAGTACTTCAGTTTTCCCCTGTCAGTATCATTCCACCAATGCTCCATACTCATTCATACATCTACCACCAACGCTGTATAATGTTTTCTCCCAGTACTTCAGTTTTCCCCTGTCAGTATCATTCCACCAATGCTCCATACTCATTCATACATCTACCACCAACGCTGTATAATGTTTCTCTCCCAGTACTTCAGTTTTCCCCTGTCAGTATCATTCCACCAATGCTCCATACTCATTCATACATCTACCACAACGCTGTATAATGTTTCTCTCCCAGTACTTCAGTTTTCCCCTGTCAGTATCATTCCACCAATGCTCCATACTCATTCATACATCTACCACCAACGCTGTATAATGTTTTTCTCCCAGTACTTCAGTTTTCCCTGTCAGTATCATTCCACCAATGCTCCATACTCATTCATACATCTACCACCAACGCTGTATAATGTTTCTCTCCCAGTACTTCAGTTTTCCCCTGTCAGTATCATTCCACCAATGCTCCATACTCATTCATACATCTACCACAACGCTGTATAATGTTTCTCTCCCAGTACTTCAGTTTTCCCCTGTCAGTATCATTCCACCAATGCTCCATACTCATTCATACATCTACCACAACGCTGTATAATGTTTCTCTCCCAGTACTTCAGTTTTCCCCTGTCAGTATCATTCCACCAATGCTCCATACTCATTCATACATCTACCACAACGCTGTATAATGTTTCTCTCCCAGTACTTCAGTTTTCCCCTGTCAGTATCATTCCACCAATGCTCCATACTCATTCATACATCTACCACCAACGCTGTATAATGTTTCTCTCCCAGTACTTCAGTTTTCCCCTGTCAGTATCATTCCACCAATGCTCCATACTCATTCATACATCTACCACCAACGCTGTATAATGTTTCTCTCCCAGTACTTCAGTTTTCCCCTGTCAGTATCATCCACCAATGCTCCATACTCATTCATACATTACACCAACTGTATAATGTTTCTCTCCATACTTCAGTTTTCCCCTGTCAGTATCATTCCACAATGCTCCATACTCTCTTCATCTACCACAACGCTGTAAATGTTCTCTCCCAGTACTTCAGTTTTCCCCTGTCAGTATCATTCCACCAATGCTCCATACTCATTCATACATCTACCACCAACCTGTATAATGTTTCTCTCCCAGTACTTCAGTTTTCCCCTGTCAGTATCATTCCACCAATGCTCCATACTCATTCATACATCTACCACCAACGCTGTATAATGTTTTCTCCCAGTACTTCAGTTTTCCCCTGTCAGTATCATTCCACCAATGCTCCATACTCATTCATACATCTACCACCAACGCTGTATAATGTTTCTCTCCCAGTACTTCAGTTTTCCCCTGTCAGTATCATTCCACCAATGCTCCATACTCATTCATACATCTACCACCAACGCTGTATAATGTTTCTCTCCCAGTACTTCAGTTTTCCCCTGTCAGTATCATTCCACCAATGCTCCATACTCATTCATACATCTACCACCAACGCTGTATAATGTTTTTCTCCCAGTACTTCAGTTTTCCCCTGTCAGTATCATTCCACCAATGCTCCATACTCATTCATACATCTACCACCAACGCTGTATAATGTTTCTCTCCCAGTACTTCAGTTTTCCCCTGTCAGTAGCATTCCACCACTGTTCCATACTCATTCATATATCTACCACCAATACTGTATAATGTTTTCTCCCAGTACTTCAGTTTTCCCCTGTCAGTATCATTCCACCAACGCTCCATACTCATTCATACATCTACCACCAACGCTGTATAATGTTTTTCTCCCAGTACTTCAGTTTTCCCCTGTCAGTATCATTCCACCAATGCTCCATACTCATTCATACATCTACCACCAACGCTGTATAATGTTTCTCTCCCAGTACTTCAGTTTTCCCCTGTCAGTATCATTCCACCACTGTTCCATACTCATTCATACATCTACCACCAACGCTGTATAATGTTTTTCTCCCAGTACTTCAGTTTTCCCCTGTCAGTATCATTCCACCAATGCTCCATACTCATCTTAACATAAATGTTGCTCTTACAAGAACCTTCCAAAAAGCAACGCTCTTTCGGAAGTCGTGGAGCATTGGATAGAAAAGCAACCTCACTTTATTTCTGAGATGTCAGTGGGTTAAAGGCGTAACCGGATGGCACTTGTATACTGTTATGTCACAGGCTGCACAGCAATACGGAAGACAATGGCGTACGACTGAAATGCAGCAGGGGCGATCACCGCGCATGGGGGCTGTATAGAGGGGCTTCAAGGTCCGTCACGTGGAAGTAACCATTGTTCCGAGAGTGGAGTGCTGTGACGTCATACCTTTAAGGCGTACACCGTCAGACCGAGGGTGGTGAGCGGGGTTCGTACATGCGGCGAGGCACACATGAATATCATGTTACTGTCTGATTCAACCCTCTAACGCCTGAAAGAAAATTAAAGTACTTTCCTCTCAAGCGTTCTCGATTCCCGATAGAGGGCTGCTTTGTTCGAACGTTCCCAGAGACTCCCGCTTGTCCTTCTCATCAGAGAGTTGTGGAGTGGTGGTGGAATACTGACGGGCGAAAACCTGAATTACTGAAAAAGCTTTTCCAAATGCCGTTTTGTACACCACCACCTTACAGGGAGTGGTATAGGGATCGAACCAGGGTCTCCGCGGTGACAGGCCAGCAATTTAAAGCCTATAGCAAACTTTAGTTCCTCCCACACAGGACCCACTGTGTGTCCCTCACGCCAAATAGCCATTACTGCTTCTGGAAAAATATTCAGTCTGTTAACTCAAATTATGGGAAGCACACTATGGCCCTGGGGTCGACTCAGCCGGTAACAGAAATGAGCACCAGGGATGTCTCGTGGGGTAAAGGTGGCCGGCGTATAGGGCTGCCAACCTTGCCACATTCATGTGCCGACTGTCTAGAAATTCTGGGAGCCTCAAACCCCTGGAGCCCTCTGGGCACGTCCAGGCCTGTATAGGGAAAGCTTTACCTTTACATACGCTAAATACACGATGCTGTCAAAATGCCGTTATTTTCGAATGTTAACCCTTAAAAGACTAAAATAAACTTGAATTACATACAGACTCAGTCCGTACCGCGCAGTAAACACACTCCGTCTCAGTTATACAAACCAGTCAGTTAATGCTGTACAGTGAAATAATCGCTGTTTGTTCTGAGATCCACACAAAACACATAAATACAGTCCGTACCGCGCAGTAAACACACTCCGTCTCAGTTATACAAACCAGTCAGTTAATGCTGTACAGTGAAATAATCGCTGTTTGTTCTGAGATCCACACAAAACACATAAATACAGTCCGTACCGCGCAGTAAACACACTCCGTCTCAGTTATACAAACCAGTCAGTTAATGTTGTACAGTGAAATAATCGCTGTTTGTTCTGAGATCCACACAAAACACATAAATACAGTCCGTACCGCGCAGTAGACACACTCCGTCTCAGTTATACAAACCAGTCAGTTAATGTTGTACAGTGAAATAATCGCTGTTTGTTCTGAGATCCACACAAAACACATAAATACACTGTGTGGGCAGAACGTAGAATTTGTGAGTGTTAAAGTAACCACTGCTCAACTGGTTACAGCAGGTAGCACATACAGGCACTATTGTACTCCACACGTTCAACGCTACGCCCTCTGCTGTTCGCCCACACACCGTATTCAGATGTTTCGTCTGTGAACAAACAGTCACATGACAGTAGTGTCACCTTCCGCCACCAGGGCAGGAAAAATTAACACCAAGATAGGATACGCGGGGTCACACTTCCTGTACGTCACATCCGGAGTGACGGCATCTCGCCCGCATGGTCAATGTCACTTTCCGGCCAACTTTACCCCGGTTGGAACCGTGACCCTTTTCACATCGCGCTTAACCAACTGCTGCAAGTACTTACTTTGGGAAATCAGCATAAAAGACATCAGACTGCGTGCGTGTAAAATCTGGCCGCTCAATGTGCCTCTATTCTCCACACCAAGAAGGCAGACGCAGCTGTTAGTAAACAAGACCTCAACGAACTGCCTTGCGGTCATTAAACAGTCCAACTAAAACACTTGCAGTACAGAAACGATTTATTGTGACAGTCACACGGAAACACAAATTACCTTGCGAGGACAAACTGCAGATATTTCGGTGTTAAACATGGCGGTGCAAATACGAGAGTATTTTTATCGCCGGACTGGCAGAGCGTTCGCCATTATCGATGGCTGTGCAGGAGTGATGTCGTCCGCTCTACGGTTGGCAGCCCGCCGATAACAATACTCTCAGCATTTGCACCGCCATGTGTAACACCAAACCCTCTGCCGCTTGTCCTCACAGTGCACGACTGTCACAATAAGGCGCCACTTCCATATACAGCACTCACGAACTGGCACAAGAGAAGAAAAAAGGCGTTCTCTGTGAGGTACGAACTGCATCTTTATAATGTATACTGTCTTAAATTGCTTAAACTGTCTTTTCGCAATATGCTGACGAGCTGCTGTGTTAAAAATATTGTGGTCTTTTGTTGATCCTTATTCAGTTTCCAACAGCTTATGGTGCTTCTCCCAAGCAATAGGCCCCGAATACATTTTGCAATGGAAGGCAAAAAAAATCGCCATTGGAGACTCTTCGTATTGCTACAACACGTTTCACGGTCGAAGTGAACACAACATATGATAAAATATGCGATACTATCGAACTCCCTTTCACTTAATGAAAATTCAAGCAGATGGTGTCGGCTGCAAAAGCGGACACGAAAGAAGATGGGAAGTAAAGCAGAGACAGAGAGAGAGAGAAGAGAGAGAGAGAGACTTGCCCGAGCAAGCGTACAAGTGACTAAATCTGATTAGCTCACAAGGCACGTGACAGAAGTAAATCGTCCAAAATTCTACCGCCATAGTTTGTGGCACAACTATCGATTCATTTTAGAACATTTTACAAAATCGCTGCGATCAATTTATTCGGTTTTTCACTCGAATGAAATATTCGATTTGTATCGCCTTCAGATCTGCAGTATGTGCAGAAAGGCGACTGAAACATCAAACGAATTGCAGTGAAGTCTTGAGTGAATTATTCGCAGGCACCCACGACTCATCCACATCACATCCACGACACACCCACGGCATATCCACGACACACCCACGACATATCCACGACACACCCACACGACATATATTATTATTATTATTATTTACTGCAATTATCCATGATAAACCCACGACACATCCACGACATATCCATGACACACCCACGACATATATTATTATATATTATTATTTACTGCAATTATCCATGATAAACCCACGACACACCCACGACATATCCATGACTCATCTCACGTCACATCCACGACACACACACCACCAGACATATCCATGACACACCCACGACATATCCATGACACCCACGACATATCCATGACTCATCCACGTCACATCCACGACATATCCATGACTCATCCACGACACATCCACCACATATCCACGACACATCCACGTCACATCCACGACACATCCACGACCACGAGACGGGATTGCACCAGACCAATACAGTCGTGGCACACCGGTACTTTGCCACGAAAATACATAATCTTGCAATGAGACAACAGTCGGTAAGAAGACGCTTCTCATCAGCAGCATTTGATCCAATAAGTAGTTACTCGGATACGACTTTACCTTGACTGGATTCGTGGGCGGGGAGGATCCCCACTGTTGATGTTTGACCATACGCGTATTTCGCTTAAAACACACCACGATCCCGCTTAAGCACGGCCGTGTCTTGTGGAGCGAGTTAATTTGATTAGGGCTGTGTACAAAGTTGACTCTAAACGTATTATATATTTAACACCTAACAAATGGCGACCAGTGGAAAGTACTAGAGACTCACGTTTTTTGAAATGATCTATACTTTTTTTGCAAGCTTCGCCCGGAGATAACGGTCCCAAAATCACGTTTCAAGGCCAAGGCTTTACTCCTGAGTAACGATCAGTAGCGGCCGCAATACAGTGCAGGTAAAGGAAAGCAACTTGACACTATACACACTGCATTCGTGCAACGATATCTATACAGAGCTACAAGGTAGCTTGACTGGTGAATTACAGCGCGTTTGGTAGTGGTCTGATCGAGGTGCTAACCGGGCATGTCTGCAGTGAATGAGGATTACAGACGAGGCACCGGCCGAAGGCAACCAAGAGCGTCACCGCTACACTAACCTGCTCGGTCAGAACACTACACTATGTACTTATTAATTAATTTAATTGTGATCTCCCTTTGTGCGCAGTCACAGATATATAAATATACAACTTTCTGTCGACACACCGATAACCTTTATCCAGGGGTACACAAATTTTCCAAAAAATCTAGCAGCCACCTCAAAATTCTGCACGCCAGCACGGCGACATGAAGCAAGTTCCGTACTGCGGACCCAACAGACATCTGGCTCAACAGTTCAAAATTTAGTCGCCCGGGATTTGTGAACCTTTGCGTTTATCGCAGTGATACTCGCAACATGTTCCGGCTGTAACAGTCGCCATCAAGTAATAACACACGGGGGCCGATTTCCTGTTGCTTCGGGGTCCCAATATACATATTTCATGTGAACTTGAAATCTCGCATTTTCAGTTACTGTACAGTTTAAAGGTTTTTATGACGCAGAGTCGGAACATGTAGCGAGTGGCAATGATCAACAGAGGATACAGTTATGTACAACATGTTTATATACTTGAGCACTTACTGACCCTTTAAAGCACGGAAACTATTGATTGTACTGCACTTGCGTGTTCTGTATCATTTTCAGAACAAAAGTGATTATTTCCTGCCTTGACGTAAGACTTCGCCTTGTGTTCCGTAAATTATTAATAGAGAAACAGTCTAACGCGACTGGACAAGAAACTGTAAGCATAATTTGTTAGATCGTTACGACTTTAATACGATTCATTCCGTGCACATAAAATGTACTAAATTACAACATATTTATATACATAATCTTTCCCACACGTTTCGGCAAATATTTGCCATCTTCAGGAAGACCATGATACAAAGACGTTTATATAGGTATTAATGATAAGATGGAGGAACGACCTCCAGATATGGAGGGTAGCTTCGAATACATTGAATAAGCAGTCGCGGACAGCCGACAAGGGGTGGTCCTCCAGCTTGGGGGTTGGGCGCGGTGCTAACAACTCCTCGCCGTAAAAAATTACCATGTTACGAAACATTTGATAAAAAATTGATCTTTAAGAAGTGGGATGGGGGTCATGGACTGGATTGACATGGCTCAGGATAGGGACAGGTGGCGGGCTGTTGTGAATGCGGTAATGAACCTTCGGGTTCCACAAAACGCGGGGAATTTCTTGAATAGCTGACGACCTGTTAGCTTCTCAAGAAGGACTGTGCTACATGCAGTTAGTTAGTTATAAAATTAACAAATCAAGATGTACGTTTAAACGTAAAAGCAGCTATGGATACAAGCGTATAAACATTACGTTGCTCACATATCTTAGCTTAATTACGCTCTGCCGATTATTCCCATTTACTTTGACATGTATATATACCAAGGGGTCAGCTGATTAATTTTACATATTTTGTTGAACCAGACAGCTGCGTCAGTCTTAACAAGCTTTTCCTTTGTATTCTTGTAGTTGTAGACTGTTCGTGCTTGTTGTGCAGTATGACTGTAATGTTTGTGCTGTTACACGTACAGCTGCTTTTACATTATAACACTGTATATGTACATTATTTACTTGTATAAATTCCTTTCCACTATCTTCATGGTTAAACATGGCCGAAACACGTGGCAGAGATTATGTATATAGACAACTTGTAACTTTATACATTTTATGTGCACTGGTGTATATATATATAATTTCAATACGACTGTTGGATATTAATACCATTATTACTGTAAGTTCAGAGCCATCTGGCAGTCAGTCAGGAGATTTGGGTGAGAAATGGCCTCTTAATTTTGCTTACAAGCACTACTAGTTCTATTCATGCCGTAAATCTACGACATCCCCTCCGAAGGAAGTTGTGCTACGGATTTTTATCACCCTTAAAAATCCATCGACCTCGGTCGGGATCGAACCCGCGAACCTTGGGTCCAGTGGCGAGCACGCTAACCACTAGTCCACCGAGACCGACTATAACAACTGTTAAATAATTTTAATATAACACTACAAAATGTTATTTTAATATGATATTGGCATTTTAGCATTTACAGTAGACAAGCTGTATATTAACGCTTTATATGTCTTTTAAGTAGCCTACTGATACTGATGACGGCTACGGACGGTGGCCGAAACACGTAGGAGTGCTTTATATTAAAAACTAGTGCAATTCGTTGGTGATAAACTTGTTAATGTGCACAATCTCAACATCTACATAATGTTCATGCAAAGTCAACGAACCCTGCCGTTGAAATATAAATGCCTGCCTGAACTGAAAATAAAATAAGGAAAGTCTAATTTATGTCTTAAAATACAACATATTGAACGGAGAAATGACATTCAGTTTTTAATATAATCCCACAGGTCCAAAAATCTAACGACACTTTAAAATATACCAAACTTGTACAGTCAACAAAAACAGTACCAAGTTTAACAACCACACCTTGAGCACAACTTGTGACATCGTTAAACCTACAGTAAGATACATTTTCAATGTAATTAATAACATTTTAATATTGTCATAAGGTTGTGATCTCAGTCCACGGAATGATGAGTGTAACGATATACAACTAGCCTCCTTTTATATTTTTTTATAAGCCTGACGATGACATGACCGGGTCGAAACATGTAGCAAAATCTAATGCTTTTATAATACTGCAGTTCTGTTAGTATCTGTCTGCCACAATAACATGTAACTCCCTCGTTCATTCTCGTAACGCAAACTTCACATTTAACACTGTCAGACGAACTGCATGCTGCAGCATTCGTGACAGGACGGAAAACTGCAGTACCGACTGAAACGACGGACAGCCTTTTTGTAGCCCGCAGATGCGACAGACAGACCAATCTATCGTTCTCGTCGTCATTTTTAAAGGCTTCATATTTAACATTCAGAAACCTTTAAGATAATGACGTCACAACTGCTGACGTCACAATCACAACATTTATCTTCTTCATACCCCTCACTCGCCCACGTGCACCAAATATACCCCCCACCCACGTAGTTGCTACTTGCACGCTGTTTCATAAAGCGGAATACAAGCAGTACAGTGCCACGTAGCACTGTCTGCTCTAGCAGTACAAGCAGTACAGTGCCACGTAGCACTGCCTGCTCTAGCAGTACAAGCAGTACAGTGCCACGTAGCACTGTCTGCTCTAGCAGTACAAGCAGTACAGTGCCACGTAGCACTGCCTGCTCTAGCAGTACAAGCAGTACAGTGCCACGTAGCACTGCCTGCTCTAGCAGTACAAGCAGTACAGTGCCACGTAGCACTGCCTGCTCTAGCAGTACAAGCAGTACAGTGCCACGTAGCACTGCCTGCTCTAGCAGTACAAGCAGTACAGTGCCACGTAGCACTGCCTGCTCTAGCAGTACAAGCAGTACAGTGCCACGTAGCACTGCCTGCTCTAGCAGTACAACAGTACAGTGCCACGTAGCACTGTCTGCTGTAGCAGTACAAACAGTACAGTGCCACGTAGCACTGTCTGCTGTAGCAGTACAAGCAGTACAGTGCCACGTAGCACTGCCTGCTCTAGCAGTACAGTGCACGTACGTGCACTGTTGCTAGCTAGTACAAGCAGTACAGTGCCACTAGCACTGTCTGCTCTAGCAGTACAAGCAGTACAGTGCCACGTAGCACTGCCTGCTCTAGCAGTACAAGCGTACAGTGCACTAGCACTGCTGCTCTAGCAGTACAAGCAGTACAGTGCCACGTAGCACTGCCTGCTCTAGCAGTACAAGCAGTACAGTGCCACGTAGCACTGCCTGCTCTAGCAGTACAAGCAGTACAGTGCCACGTAGCACTGCCTGCTCTAGCAGTACAAGCAGTACAGTGCCACGTAGCACTGCCTGCTCTAGCAGTACAAGCAGTACAGTGCCACGTAGCACTGCCTGCTCTAGCAGTACAAGCAGTACAGTGCCACGTAGCACTGCCTGCTCTAGCAGTACAAGCAGTACAGTGCCACGTAGCACTGCCTGCTCTAGCAGTACAAGCAGTACAGTGCCACGTAGCACTGTCCTGCTCTAGCAGTACAAGCAGTACAGTGCCACGTAGCACTGCCTGCTCTAGCAGTACAAGCAGTACAGTGCCATACTGTGATAAGCTACTGTCTGCTCTAGCAGTACAAGCAGTACAGTGCCACGTAGCACTGTCTGCTCTAGCAGTACAAGCAGTACAGTGCCACGTAGCACTGTCTGCTCTAGCAGTACAAGCAGTACAGTGCCACGTAGCACTGTCTGCTCTAGCAGTACAAGCAGTACAGTGCCACGTAGCACTGTCTGCTCTAGCAGTACAAGCAGTACAGTGCCACGTAGCACTGCTGCTCTAGCAGTACAAGCAGTACAGTGCCACGTAGCACTGTCTGCTCTAGCAGTACAAGCAGTACAGTGCCACGTAGCACTGCCTGCTCTAGCAGTACAAGCAGTACAGTGCCACGTAGCACTGTCTGCTCTAGCAGTACAAGCAGTACAGTGCCACGTAGCACTGTCTGCTCTAGCAGTAAAGCAGTACAGTGCCAGTAGCACTGCCTGCTCTAGCAGTACAAGCAGTACAGTGCCACGTAGCACTGTCTGCTCTAGCAGTACAAACAGTACAGTGCCACGTAGCACTGTCTGCTGTAGCAGTACAAGCAGTACAGTGCCACGTAGCACTGTCTGCTCTAGCAGTACAAGCAGTACAGTGCCACGTAGCACTGTCTGCTCTAGCAGTACAAGCAGTACAAGCAGTTAATTTCAGTTAAGCCGATCCCAGTGGCCGCGCGGTCTAAGGCGTGGGTCTTCGGCCGCTCGCTTGCTAGGATCGTGGGTTCGAATCCCACCGGCTGCATGGATGTCTGTCTGTTGTGAGTGTTGTGTGTTAGAGGTCTCTGCGACGAGCTGGTCCCTCGTCCAGAGGAGTCCTACCGACTTGTGTTAAGTGTGTCTAAACTGCCAACAGTGCCAGTCCGAATTTTCAGTTAAGGCCAGTTACCGTATACTGCCAACACGCTGCACAGTCCCAATTTCAGTTAAGGCCAGTTACCGTATACTGCCAACACGCTGCACAGTCCCAATTTCAGTTAAGGCCAGTTACCGTATACTGCCAACACGCTGCACAGTCCCAATTTCAGTTAAGGCCAGTTACCGTATACTGCCAACACGCTGCACAGTCCCAATTTCAGTTAAGGCCAGTTACCGTATACTGCCAACACGCTGCACAGTCCCAATTTCAGTTAAGGCCAGTTACCGTATACTGCCAACACGCTGCACAGTCCCAATTTCAGTTAAGGCCAGTTACCGTATACTGCCAACACGCTGCACAGTCCCAATTTCAGTTAAGGCCAGTTACCGTATACTGCCAACACGCTGCACAGTCCCAATTTCAGTTAAGGCCAGTTACCGTATACTGCCAACACGCTGCACAGTCCCAATTTCAGTTAAGGCCAGTTACCGTATACTGCCAACACGCTGCACAGTCCCAATTTCAGTTAAGCCAGTTACCGTATACTGCCAACACGCTGCACAGTCCCAATTTCAGTTAAGGCCAGTTACCGTATACTGCCAACACGCTGCACAGTCCCAATTTCAGTTAAGACCAGTTACCGTATACTGCCAACACGCTGCACAGTCCCAATTTCAGTTAAGGCCAGTTACCGTATACTGCCAACACGCTGCACAGTCCCAATTTCAGTTAAGGCCAGTTACCGTATACTGCCAACACGCTGCACAGTCCCAATTTCAGTTAAGACCAGTTACCGTATACTGCCAACACGCTGCACAGTCCCAATTTCAGTTAAGACCAGTTACCGTATACTGCCAACACGCTGCACAGTCCCAATTTCAGTTAAGACCAGTTACCGTATACTGCCAACACGCTGCACAGTCCCAATAATCCTATCAATACGAAACCCGTGATAATGAATCACATGCAGGATTAAAGTGTCTAACAAAGAAAACGAGATGTAATTGAAGGAAGGATTTAATTATTCAAAGATTTTGCTTTGCATTTCACGTTGTCTTTCCCCGGCCTTATCTATTTCTCACCGCGTAGTGTGGTTGAGATTTACCAACGTTTCGTACGAACGTGCCGTATCCATCTTCAGGACAGAAGTCATCCCATAAAGCAGCAATCGCCAGACTCACCACTGTGACAACGCCAAATATCAAACACGAATCACAAATTAAAAAACCAACAAATGGTTTTTTAATTTGTGATTTGATATCAAAATGCACGGAGAATATAGTGTGAAAATCAGACACTTAGTTCCCAACTATACAGAGTGTACCTTTCATCGTGTCCCTAAGTACGGTAGCTGTCAAGGGAAGTCCCGACGGACGCACGTTTTCTATACACTAAACCTACCGTGCTCGCGGACACGATAAAAGGGACACCCTGTATAATCTTTCCGAAGCCTACCCTTCATATCGCTTATACGTCAGACGAAACAGAACAAAGGGGGAAAGGGGTGACAGATACCACTTGTACCGTTTCGTCTAAGAAAGTTGTCAATACGCGCCCGCTCGTCCTTCTGGTCAAGGTAGGTTGAAGAGGCGTTTGGAAGTGAAGGGGACGGGAAAGGAGCACTGCAGGGTGTATACTGCACTACGGCTCATTTTGATGTTAACACTGTAAGTGCTACAAGAGGGGCATGCAGTGCTACTCGGAACGTGGGCACCAACTGTCAAGTGCTCTCCGATTTCCCAAACAGCACTGCTTTTTGGCAGGTTCCCAAGCTTCGCCCGTTTGTAGATCAATATGAGTATGGAGCATTGGTACAATGTTAATGGCAGGGGAACACCAAAATACTTGGAGAGAAACCTGCCACAGTGTCACTGTGAGGTCACTAACTGAGCGTCTGCTCCGACTCCTCTTTCCTATCGCGGACCGAACAGAGAACACCCAGTCAATGTCAAATTTACTCCACCATATCGCAGACACGCATGGTACATACGACCGGAACCATCGCCAGCCATTCTCCCTGAATTACACGAGCAAAACGTTCACTGTTTCTGACCTTCAGATTACATTCACTCTGCAGTCTGTCTTACGACAGGTCCGCAGCCTCTTCCAAAGCGAGTTCTCCACACAGTGCGATCTAGTGCTTCCTCTTTCAATTTCCAGTATCTTCTCTTTTCCTTAAGGTCATCCAGTAGCTGCTTACGTCTTCTCCCTCGTCTTCCCGTCATTTCTATCCTTCCCTCTAACTTTCCTTCAATCACGTGTTTCAGAAGGCAGTTTCTACGCAAGATGTGACCAATCCAGTTAGCCTTTCTTCTTTTTATTGTATGTACGATATTCCTCTCCTCCTTCACTCTGTGTAATACTTCTTCATTTCTCACACGATCGGTCCAACTGATCTCCATTCTTCTCCAGCACCACATATCAAAACTTTCCAGATACTTCTGATCTATTTTCCGAAGTGTCCACGTTTCAGCACCGTACAAAGCTATGCTCCAAATGTAGCACTTTACTAGTTTCTGCAAATTACAGACGAAAAAATTCCCTGCTGATGATACTCAGTCACCATTATCTTATTTAGTTCACAGATGGCACTGCTTACATTAAATGTATCCCATACTCTAGTTGACAGTGAGTGCTGTAAGTTCCAGCCCCTATATTCTGAGATACTGTCAAGAAAATGGGTCCTTACGACAGGAGATCCATCTATCTGCCTAAACGCCACGAGTTTCACACATGTACATGACACGTGGACAGCTGTATGTAGCGATATACGTTATACTGCACATGTGGCTTGTGTTGGAGAACACAAACACAAAAAGAACATCCACAAGGTTGACGCTCTGACGGCCGTCCAACATCCACAAGGTTGACACTATGACGGCCGTCCAACATCCGAAAGCCTTGACTCGTTTCCAGTTCACATAAAGATACGATGACGATATGTACCGTCGTCTTCTTGTAAGTGGTTACCGGCATTTCGGACAAACCAAACGCTCCCATGTTCAGGTTTCAGAAGAAGGTGAAAAATTCTGTTTCGAAGTTCATTGTTCATTAAGATGCATTTATTTACTCAGTAGATATTTACAGCACTTTGACGACAGTGCCAGATCAGACAAAGCGTCGAACGGTACGTCGATTTGTGAATGCTGAATATGGAGCGGGATTGGGCTGATTACGGACGTCATACTGGCATTCACAGCCACTGAGAAAAACCACGAAAACCTCCGTCACGAAAGATGTGCCCAGGCCAAAATTCGAACAGAGTATGCAGTCTTTATGCTATTTGTACCGTACATTATCTTGGTTACATAAGATCATGACCCGACAAATGTACTATCTTTATTATCTGCTATTTAATAGTTTATATTAAAATAGTCCTATTTTTAATATAAACTGTATTAAATAACAGATAATAAAGAGTGTACATTTGTCGGGTCACGATCTTATGTAGAGTACGCAGTCTTAACCACTACATCGCGGCGATAATACCAAAATGGGGACAGACCTTGGCAAGGTAGAGGACGGCGAGCAGTGTCAAGTTACGTCCTCCAAACGCTTCCGGTATGCGAACCAACAGCCATCCAGGTGCATTAGCAGCATATGTCGTCAGCCTGGCAGCCTCACGCTCTGCAGTACTACACTTAGTAAAGCGGAAACGTGGTAATGCCGAACTTTCTGAGAAATCCGTTACTTCCTGTCGGTAGGCGGTGCAATCAGAACGCGACATCGGTGGTATAACTCACGTCATATCTCCGTTCACCCACATACCTGCACCGTGTGGTGCTTAACTAAGCACATGGCCAAACACCGTGTGGTGCTTAACTAAGCACATGGCCAAACACCGTGTGGTGCTTAACTAAGCACATGGCCAAACACCGTGTGGTGTTTAACTAAGCACATGGCCAAACACCGTGTGGTGCTTAACTAAGCACATGGCCAAACACCGTGTGGTGTTTAACTAAGCACATGGCCAAACACCGTGTGGTGTTTAACTAAGCACATGGCCAAACACCGTGTGGTGTTTAACTAAGCACATGGCCAAACACCGTGTGGTGTTTAACTAAGCACATGGCCAAACACCGTGTGGTGCTTAACTAAGCACATGGCCAAACACCGTGTGGTGCTTAACTAAGCACATGGCCAAACACCGTGTGGTGCTTAACTAAGCACATGGCCAAACACCGTGTGGTGCTTAACTAAGCACATGGCCAAACACCGTGTGGTGTTTAACTAAGCACATGGCCAAACACCGTGTGGTGCTTAACTAAGCACATGGCCAAACACCGTGTGGTGCTTAACTAAGCACATGGCCAAACACCGTGTGGTGCTTAACTAAGCACATGGCCAAACACCGTGTGGTGTTTAACTAAGCACATGGCCAAACACCGTGTGGTGCTTAACTAAGCACATGGCCAAACACCGTGTGGTGCTTAACTAAGCACATGGCCAAACACCGTGTGGTGTTTAACTAAGCACATGGCCAAACACCGTGTGGTGTTTAACTAAGCACATTGCCAAACACCGTGTGGTGTTTAACTAAGCACATGGCCAAACACCGTGTGGTGCTTAACTAAGCACATGACCAAACACCGTGTGGTGTTTAACTAAGCACATGGCCAAACACCGTGTGGTGCTTAACTAAGCACATGGCCAAACACCGTGTGGTGCTTAACTAAGCACATGGCCAAACACCGTGTGGTGTTTAACTAAGCACATGGCCAAACACCGTGTGGTGCTTAACTAAGCACATGGCCAAACACCGTGTGGTGCTTAACTAAGCACATGGCCAAACACCGTGTGGTGCTTAACTAAGCACATGGCCAAACACCGTGTGGTGTTTAACTAAGCACATGGCCAAACACCGTGTGGTGCTTAACTAAGCACATGGCCAAACACCGTGTGGTGCTTAACTAAGCACATGGCCAAACACCGTGTGGTGCTTAACTAAGCACATGGCCAAACACCGTGTGGTGTTTAACTAAGCACATGGCCAAACACCGTGTGGTGCTTAACTAAGCACTGGCCAAACCCTACCTCAACACTGTGATATTTACAAAGAAAGCCAGAGAGTCCCGGGCGAAGAACGCGTGCTTCTGCTTGTTACGTGTACGTCAGCACGCCACAAAGGCATATAGGGGAATAGAGGTAGAGCTCCACTCATTGTTGACCTCGGCACTAGATGCAGGCGAGTGGTCAACATCACGCCACAGCCGCTTTACCCCCGGGAAAGAACGACCGGTAACCATTGCATATGAGGCTGGACGGGGCCTACAACTGGTCTGGAGAAAAATCACTTGCCCTTGCCGGGATTTGAACCCCGCAACCCCCAGCCCGTAACACGCCATCCCGGCTGCCTTTGATACGTTAAGTGCATAAACATAAAGTGTACAAATGTTCCTGAGGGGCCAAAGTAACGCTGGGTCAGATACAGAATGTTCATAAAGTAACCTCGGCTATCCACTGTTCCTTACTCTTCACGTACATAGGCACAGAAACACATTTACATGTTTCAGCGCATCGCCTCATTGTTCGCGATTCACTCCTGATGTAGTGGAGGGGGGAGGCTTTCGTGGGCACTGTTGGGGTGGAAAGACACCCTCCTTTCAACCAATCAGGCTTCGCGCTTTTATTATTATTATTATTATTATTTACTGCAATTGGGTTTTCACCCGGTGGCAGTAGTCCTTACACTAGTACACACAATACAAATGGACATATAAATATACATAAAATTAACAATACAAAACAAACTATACACAATTACAAAACAAAATACATACAGTAAATACAAGTACAGTGATGTCTCCCCCGATTTTTCTTGTGGGGTTTCGCCGAAATTCAGCTCAAACGAACTGTACATGGCGGGTCACTTCAGCAGGGCTGAAAGGTAAGACGTGGGAACTTTGCGATGAAACTGGTAACGAGTGGGCCTTCACAGCCGTGCTGTTGACACGCACCGTAATTTACGGCGTGCCATATGATTTAACACTACCGACAGGCAAGCAATCAGCCGCACACATGTGAGTACATTTGTTGCAATATCTTCATACTCGTTTTTAAACCCCACATGATTTTAAATTCATAAAAATTGAACAATAAACAAAATTAAAACTCTAACAATTTAAAAGAATGTCATCCCGTTGTGTTCTCTATAACAGAAATCAAGTGGAAATCCGTCGAAACACAACTAAATTCTATTTACTATACTGAAATACATGTTTCGACTTATTTCAGGCCATCCTCAGGTTCACAATTTGTGTTTAAACATATTGAGGAAGGAATATAAATTCGTAAAGTGCGATAATTTTAACTTTTAACAGTTTTAAGTAGTTCTGTAAAGTAAATAGAATTTAGTTGTTTGGACGGATTTCGACTTGCTTTCTGTAAAAACTGTTAACAGAACTAATAACATATTACAGGCCACAGAAAGGTAAAATTTTAGTACAATTAATGAACTGTTTAAAGCTTTATGTAGCTGTGAGATCTCGTACCAAGCATAAAACATGAAATACCAATCACATACCCCGTCTTTATGTGTTTTATATTTTTATAATTATATAATTTTATATTTATATAATTACACGAAGCCTGCTGATGGCCCAAAGAAGACCCAGACGTAGATGGGAGGATAATATTAAAATGGATCTTGAAGAAGTGGGATGGGGAGCATGGACTGGATTGATATGGCTCAGGATAGGGACAGGTGGTGGGCTGTTGTGAATGCGGTAATGAACCTTCGGGTTCCATAAAATGCGGGGAATTTCTTGACTAGCTGAGGAACTGTTAGCTTCTCAAGAAGGACTTTGCTCCGTGGAGCCTGCTGATGGCCAATTAGGGCCGAAACATGTAATTTAATGAAGATAAAATACTGTTTTACAATAAAGTCCAGCTCTGAAGTTGTTCATAATTCGCTGCCACTCATATCTCGTCCTGTTCCTAATTCACTGCCACTCATATCTCGTCCTGTTCCTAATTCACTGCCACTCATATCTCGTCCTGTTCCTAATTCACTGCCACTCATATCTCGTCCTGTTCCTAATTCACTGACACTCATATCTCGTCCTGTTCCTAATTCACTGCCACTCATATCTCGTCCTGTTCCTAATTCACTGCCACTCATATCTCGTCCTGTTCCTAATTCACTGCCACTCATATCTCGTCCTGTTCCTAATTCACTGCCACTCATATCTCGTCCTGTTCCTAATTCACTGACACTCATATCTCGTCCTGTTCCTAATTCACTGCCACTCATATCTCGTCCTGTTCCTAATTCACTGCCACTCATATCGCGTCCTGTTCCTAATTCACTGCCACTCATATCTCGTCCTGTTCCTAATTCACTGCCACTAATATCTCGTCCTGTTCCTAATTCACTGCCACTCATATCTCGTCCTGTTCCTAATTCACTGCCACTCATATCTCGTCCTGTTCCTAATTCACTGCCACTCATATCTCGTCCTGTTCCTAATTCACTGCCACTCATATCTCGTCCTGTTCCTAATTCACTGCCACTCATATCTCGTCCTGTTCCTAATTCACTGCCACTCATATCTCGTCCTGTTCCTAATTCACTGACACTCATATCTCGTCCTGTTCCTAATTCACTGCCACTCATATCTCGTCCTGTTCCTAATTCACTGCCACTCATATCGCGTCCTGTTCCTAATTCACTGCTACTCATATCTCGTCCTGTTCCTAATTCACTGCCACTCATATCTCGTCCTGTTCCTAATTCACTGCCACTCATATCTCGTCCTGTTCCTAATTCACTGCCACTCATATCTCGTCCTGTTCCTAATTCACTGCCACTCATATCTCGTCCTGTTCCTAATTCACTGCCACTCATATCTCGTCCTGTTCCTAATTCACTGCCACTCATATCTCGTCCTGTTCCTAATTCACTGCCACTCATATCTCGTCCTGTTCCTAATTCACTGCCACTCATATCTCGTCCTATTCCTAATTTACTGCCACTCATATCTCGTCCTGTTCCTAATTCACTGCCACTCATATCGCGTCCTGTTCCTAATTCACTGCCACTCATATCTCGTCCTATTCCTAATTTACTGCCACTCATATCTCGTCCTATTACCATGATCACCGTCCCCACAACTGCTACATCGACACGCCTCACAATGCACTGCATTACTCGATGCTCACATGGTGCATTTCGGGGGGCTACATTTCGGTAACAATCACTGTTGGTACCCTCTGTGCGACCAAAATCAAGGGCTTAACACTGGCTAACAACCCAAACCGACAGAGGTCACGCCATACAGATGACGTCACAATTACAATCACTCGTATGTTCTTTGTGGTTCTCATCCACTGTCGCCGTCCGTTGACGGTCTAGTTGGCACCCACAAGGTGCGGGAGAGATTTTTGGCTGAAGTTCTGAATGAATCCAAATGATAACCAAAGAGCTGGACTACTTGGTATGGTATGTCCTTTTATTATCCACACGTTATCTTACAATACACTTAATCACTCTTCTCAGGGCAGCTAATTACTGGCCACGGTATCGCAGGACATTGAAATCCTTCTTTAACTTTAAAGTGTATGTGAACCTAACTGGTAATTCCGTCTCTTGTCTAAAAGGAACTCCGTCTAAATTTTGAAACCCCCTTGTCCTTCTACCCATCTCGTCATCTAGGGCGACATCTTCCGACACATCTCTCTCCAGCGATCAGAGGGTCAACAAAGAAGGTCTACTTTCCATGGCTGACCAGTTTTTAAACTTTACGCAATTCATACAGGTTGAACTCATTAAGTTTCCCGTGGCAACAAAACGTCCACACAACGCATGGCCGATAAGTCACAAGTGCCTGTCCGAGGTCAAAACCATAAATTTGTCAACGCAATAAAAGCTGTCACAACCTGATGGACATGGGTGAAATACGAGGGCTGACAGTCAGACAATCTTTCCCCAATTACAGTGCGGACACAAAAAAAACGAAAATAAAAGTTTCCCTTCCTCACGCAGAGGATGGTCCGACTGGGGTTCGAACCCATCCAGTGTTCGGTTACACCACCTTCCATCAAATGCAATTACCTAATGAACAAAGACACTAATATGGCTGCCTAATGTGTGGAAAAAAAAACCATGGATTATGACGACTTTCTAGACGCACGACTGGTTTCCCAGCATAACGAGCTAACAGCACACGAATACTCTCGCCTGCACATCCACAGTCACCGGCAGAACAGTGGGTAGGGGACTCGAGTTCACGCGAAGGTCAAACACGCCAGTGATTGTACTCTGTAAAGGAAAGGCCTACCATCGATGTGTAACTGACCATGCGGAAACGAAGCCGATCTGCAGTCCACACTGCAGATACCAGGCCTTGACAACGGCTCTTTAAAGACACAACACACTAACTTATAACCACGCGCGGCACAGTCCTTAAGAAGCTGACAGTTCCTCAGCTAGGCAACAAATTCCCCGAATTTTATGGAACCCGAAGGTTCATTACCGTGTTCACAACAACCCCGCCATTTGTCACTATCCTGAGCCAGATCAATCCTGCCTACATTCCTAAATCCAATTTAATACTATTCTCCCATCCATGCCTTGGTCTTCCAAGTCAACTGTTTCCTTCAGGTTCCCGTATCAAATCCCTGCAGACCAGTGTTTCCCAAACCTATTTTGTTCGCGGACCCCTTTTGGCTTCGCAAAATAACCACGGATCCTCACATCCTTGCTCATGTAAATATAGTGTCCGGATTATAGGTGTCCAAAATTAAAAATTTATATCTCAGAACTAATTTTAGATACCTACAAATACATACCAGTAGCATATGTAACAACGCATTGCATGATTTTACCTTAATTAAACTGACTGTCGCTCGCTTCGTGGGTACAGGAGGTTTCTTAATTAGGTATTCTGTCATACGAAATAAACACACCGCCAATTTAAAAAGTTCCGCTTTTATTTCAAACAACACATTATTCCTTTAATTTAAAAAAATAAGTAATCTTCGAAGTAGCCATTACAGAAATGTCTCCACGGATCAGCTGGGAACTGGTCGCGGACCCCTTGAAATCTGAGGAGCACACTTTGGGAACCGCTGCTAGACATTTCTCTCGCCGCCACAGGCCTGTCACCCTCCTTTACTTGACCACTCGAATAATTTTTCACAACATCGCTCATGAAACAGCCACACAGTTCGTTAGACTGATATTGCCACATCACCAGACAGTTGTGTTACAAACACACCTTCTGTCAAAATGTTGTGTCCACAAACAAAATGCTTCCCCTTTTATTTTCGTAAAAACGTAACGTGGTTAATGTTGCTCTGCTGAGGATCGGTCAAGTTTTTACTGCCTGCTGTAAAATTTAGGGGTGGGTCACGACAAATTGCTGCTTCATGAGTGATATGCCATTTTTGCCAGTCCCATGTCACTTGCCCCTCTCAGACCCAAATGCCCTCCTCAGCCCCATCAGTGCGCTGGTCTGGCACCAAGACCAGCTGCGCCGATTCCTTGTCGCCTGACTGCGACTTCGACTACTGCTGATGTCACTAATCAACAATTATGTTGTCACAATGGTTTTAAGCAACAGCCACTAGTGGGCCAGGGCCTCCTCAGTATCGAGGCTTCACGATCACACTCTTAGACACACCACACTCGGTAGGATTCCTCTGGACGAGTGACAGCCCGTTGCAGAGACCTCTACCTGACAACACACAACACTCAAACAGACAGACATCCATCCCCGGTGGGATTCGAACCCGCAATCCCAGTAAGCGAGCGGCGCAGACCCACGCCTTAGACCGCACGGCCACTGGGATCGACAATACAGTATTCATTCATTCTCTAGTTACGACAGGTCCATATCCTCTTCCAAAGCGAGTTCTCCACAGGTGCGATCTAGTGCTTCCTCTTTCAATTTCCAGTATCTTCTCTTTTCCTTAAGGACATGTAGTAGCTGCTTACGCCTTCTCCCTCGTTTCCCGTCATTTCTATCCTTCCTTCTAACTTTCCTTCAATCACGTGTTTCAGAAGGCAGTTCCTTACGCAAGATGTACCAATCCAGTTAGCCTTTCTTATTTTTATTGTATGTAGCATACCTTATATTATAATAATATAGCAACTGTGTGTTCCATTCAATTTCAATCATTCCTGGGCTTCTTGGGCCTTCCTAAAACATAATGTAAAATGAAATTGAAATAAAGCATCTCCTTGTTTCAAATCATTGTGACTTGAAAGTGCTTCTGTACCCCGATGTGACTGTACAGCTTTCATTTATACACACTTCAATTAACATAATTATCTTCATGGACACGCCGATCCCCATGCACATACGACACAGAACAACTCCTCCTAATCCAGCCATAGGCTTCCTCGAAGTCTACAAACACTCATGTACTGAGATCTTCGCTCTTCCTAGATTTTACGCAGCGCACATCGATAGTTTGTTACCGACGTTTCGGTACAACCCTTCAAGATGGGTCCAATAGGTTGTCTCGAAACGTCAACAACAAACTATCGCTCTACGCTACGTAATATCCCAGAAGAGAGAATATGTCATTTACAGCGCGGCGGAAGCCTGAAATTACGGACTGCCACGCTATATTGCCTTTTCTTCAAGTACCTGACGTATGCAGTTTATCTGTTGTGTCGAAACCTACAATGACAGTACTCAATAGTTTCTTCCACATATGGAGCTAACCTTTAAAAAAAATGTTAGATAGAACGCTGTATGTAGCCGATAACAATGATATGTCTGGACACTGCAATCGACTTTAGCCTTGTATCTTTAACTTTATCAATGCGCACAACAATTCATATTTGTGTACGAACGTACAATGGTGTAACATGCGAAGTATCACAAATGTATATTTGGACTTTTACCAAAATTTTTATTTTGTTGCTTGTTTAGGTCATGTGATTTTAATTTTTAATAGGGGACAATTCATTTGATTTTATTATAATTTGTAGATTGAGTTTTGTATACATTATTTTTATATTTAGAGGTTTGGATTGTTTTGTCTCTCACGTATGAATTTGTAGGTTTTTGGTTCTTTTAGATTGTTACTTACTCTTAATATTGTAGTTCACCTGAAGACGAAAGCACTCTGCTTTTGGAACGCCGTGTTTGTATAATCAATGACGGTGTTTGTATAATCAATGACGATGGAAAAAGCCGAAATACACATCAGTGATGCTTCACACTTAAGAACGACATCGAATACAACAGCACGTACAATAAAGTACGTCACCATATCCAGCTTGCCATGCAACCGCCCCACCAGCGAATATGGCTGACCAAGGCAAGGGCAACCTTCACCTTCGCTTCCTTGCGCAACCTACTCACTCTCACGTCAACGACATTAATCCGATCGGGCAGACTTATCAGTGTTTGTTCAACTGATATCGGACACAAAGCGATGTAATTAATGGATCGCAGGCAAAGGCCGTGTATGCACAAACACGAGGACATTACGAATAACTTGGGAATCCGACGCCAGCCGCACTCTTAGGCAGCACCGCCTGTCCTTTAAACTAAACAAGCGACCAACTGCTTCATCACTCAAGTCATCAGTCGATTGTCACGAAAGCTGGCAGCGAGAAGCAAGGTGATGCACTAGCACCACATTGGGGTCTTCACATAACTTACTTTTCTATATTTAATAATTCATTAAATCAGACAAAATTCTACACGACAATGTACGTATAACGTAACAGAGGAGCGTTCGCGTAACCATTGTTGCTGTGGAAAAGCAATAAGTATTACATATTCTAGTGAGTGTCTGTAGCCTTAGTTATCCAGCATGCAAAGCGCATGCGCCGTATTATATTGTCATCTGTGGCCTGTCTGGCTGTACCATATTTTTACACATTATCTCATAAACGGCACGATTTTCGTGAAAACAGTTATGAACATAAAATGTGTGTTTTGATTTTCTCTACAGATTTTGTCTGATATATTTCTCATTTTGAGAAGAATTGAGCGAGATATTATCATAAATGTACATAGGTCTTCATGCAAAGTATCCGTTATTCTTCTCAGATTTTAATGAAACTCGAATTTTCTCGGAAGATTTTCGAAAAGTACTCAAACACCAAATTCCATGAAAATCCGTCCAGTGGGAGTCGAGTTGTTCCATGCGGACAGACAGACAGAGAGACAGACGGGCATGACGAAGCTAATAGTCGCTTTTCGCAATTTTGCGAACGCGCCTAAAACCAGAAACAAATTTCGTAGTTCCTACCGGTTTTAGTCCAATGATTAATTAACGATTTTAATTAAATGACACCTATGTTACTGTCTTGTCCAGCTGTAATCGTTACAAAATCTGGTCACTTTACATACAGCTACTGCGCACCAACTTGCAGAACACCCTGCAGGCCCCTAATGCTCAGCGCATTCACGGGCTTTTTTACAATTCTAAGACACACAACGATTACTTGTTCTGAATAGCACTCACCGTCCAGTCTTTGTAATGAAGACACAATGTGTTTACTGCGAGGAAGAAACCGAATTTTTGTCAGTTTTCTGGGCAAAATTATGTCCTCAACGGCTAACCTAAATACATTGCACGAGCCTTACAAGCTGCAGACTTTTGCCAGGTACTGATAAAGTTGCGAGGGGGCAGTGTGTCACGTTACACACATCAGCTATTTTTAGCTAACCAACTTACGGTGCGCGCTACCTTACATTTTATTAGCACGTGGATAACAACACTGCAAATGGTATACTCGATAACGTGGTATAATGACACTGCCAAGGCGTTCTTTACTTTTAAAAGTATCATACTGTCAACGCCGACAAGGAGCCGGGGTCTGGCGGTCTGGAAGGGAGCCCGACCTGTGTTACAAATGTTTTTGACTTTCTCGGTAGCATCATTATTTGTTGATCGTACGAATTAACCTTTTCAGACTAAGCCCGAGTCACTCTGCAACTGACAGTCAGTCTTCCAGATTTAATGTAAAGATTTTTTGTCGGTCCGCCCTTGTTGGACCGCGAGGAGGGGGGGGGTCCAATTTTTTTTTCTACCGGGGCCCGAACCCACTCTCGGCGCCCCTGCATACTATTTCACGGTACACATTTTCCGTACCGAAATGTATCCAAACTGGACGAAAAACGTAGACTACACATACAAAAACGTAGACTACACATACAAAAGAACTACGGACTACACATACAAAAACGTAGACTACACATACAAAAACGTAGACTACACATACAAAACGTAGACTACACATACAAAATTTCATCTACGCCCCCAAACAAAATACAGCTTTCACTACAACAATTTACAATGCCTCTGCACCGCATTTCGACCACTGAGAATGTAATGGCAGCAATTCATGTACGCCACTAAATATGGCGGTCATTTAACCTATTTTCACGAAGCTCACGCTTGCTCGACAACATTTGTAAAGAACTATACCAATTTTCATGAAAATCCGACACGCGGTGTAGATACCGATAATGGGTCACGGACATACGAACGGACGTGGTATCCTCGTACGGCGTTACTTTGTTCAATTCGCGACGAACGGCTTAAATACACAATCACAAGTTCGCTCGATAACCATATTTGTATAGTGCACCACAGGGAAGTGAGTCGTGGTGGAAGTTCATGTGTGAAATGTTGACCTCGGGGCACGCTGTTTGGTGTTCTCACGGCGCTGATTGAAAATTACTGCGTTGTGACGACGTACAGTCTGGCACACCGTTACCAGCATTCTGCTGGACGAGCTGTCTCCATCTTCAGGGCAGAATAATTAAGGATAGGAAGCGGGGTACATGCATTGGTCTCTGCACCTCTGTACTTGAACCTTGGTGATGGAGGTGTCATGTTACCAGACTGCACGGCGTTACAAAACTTACTTGGGACAACAGTGGCTCCGTCGTTAAAACTTTCAAATGAGGCAGTGACAAAGTTCCTCATCGCAGATTGCAGTTCCATCCCAGACAATAAAGTTCCAGGTCATGTAATTTCCTCCATTCCCCAGCGCTTTCTTTTCATATACTTGTCACGTTTCAAAAGCCAAAATAACGTTTCAGTGTAGGAAAGTATACGTTACAATAACACACGCCACGTTTTGCTTTAGGAAATCTGTAGCAGCGCGACTGATGGGTAGCCCCGAAATATTACACAAAAGCCACCCCAGACGCACCCGCAGATCCTCCCTGTTGTCCTCCCCACATCTCACCCCCCACCACCCTCCCGGCCAGCCGTGAGAACAGGCAGACTACTGTTAGTACAACGCAAACAAAAGCGCGTTGTCGCTGAGGCTGTTCCGATCGTAACAAAGCCGAAACATGTAGCGACACACATGTCACATCACGACGCCTGTGTTGAGAACCGGAGTTCGTTCCCCACTGTATGTCCCCCATAAGCCTAAAACCAAAACATGCAACTTTATCAGCAAATTTTGGCGTCTGTACCGACCACGAAGGTCATGACAATCACTGATCAATACACAGCCTCGGCACACTTTTTCAGACACCCTAGGCTGGCTGGTGTTCGAGATCAGGGTGTTCAGAATATCTGGACCAGAGGAAGAGGGAGCAGAACACTACATATAGAGCAGTGTCACAATTTCTGTCCCTCCCAAACTGAAATCAAATATCGATGACAGAATTGCGTGGAATGCTGAACATACTGGGCCAAAAATGCATACAAGGTTTTGGTAAAAAAAAATGCGTAAAGTAAAAAAAGACTATCTGGAAGAGCTATGCACAATGGTTGGATAATATTAAAAGTAATCTTAAGGAAATAGCATGAAGGTGCCTGGATTCACCTATCTCAAAATATAGGTCAGTGGCAGGCTCTTCTAAACAGGGTAATGTACCTTCAGGTTCCATCAAATACCACAAATTTCAGGACAAGACTAGCAATTACCAATTTCTGGCGAGGACTCTGTGAGTTGTCAGACGATGAACATGCGTCACAGCAAGCCATCTGCCTGAACGAACTGAGTAGGCGCTAACGGAAGCTCCTCATGTGAGAGACCTTTGTTCTCTGCTACGTGCAGTTTTGTTGGATTTGTCATACAAACGGCTAATTTCAATTATGACAAATGTACATGTACGACGGGAGTCATACTGGTCCCATGATGCCTGAGATTGGGACATAAAACCATGCAGCCCCACTTCAACACCATTCATTGTCACTAAACCTCAGCACGTAACTTGTAATAAAGGCATATCAACATTACATAGGTGAAATGCACATCAGTTAAGTGCTGAGCCGTACAGAAATAAGTCTATGTATCAACACTCTTTGTGTGTTTGTTTGAATGCTAAAATAACCGCTAACGTATCAAACGAGACAAAGTGACGACAGATGTATAAACATGGCAACTTTTAAAGGCGCCGTATTCGATACCGCTAATTGTTTTCATAACACAACTACGTGCATTACAACACACGTATTTGTATTCTGTGGCTATATCCACTGCCGATGTCAAAAACAGAATCCTGGGTTCAGTCACAGAAACAAATACTGCTGTTAAATAATATTACTTGGATCACCTGCACAAGCACACGCTGCGGTCTGGGCTCCCATCACTATGATTCCGAACCGGAGGATTTATGCAGTTAGTTTAAAGCTCTCCACATGGAGATGGTGTGTCACAGTTCACTTTTTGCCTTTAAACTGCCACGGTCGTGATTATTTCATTCACTTCGGCACACTTTTCATTATTACACAGACGAATTACGTGAAAGGAAGACGGATGATGATACAAATAGCATGCAGTTGCATTTTCGCTTTCGATTGGCCGAATTTCAGCGGGTGCGGCCATGGATTTAGGTGAAGGGCCTGATGCCACGGCTAGCTCGACACTGACCGTGATATTCATGCCATGTGCCGGATAACATTTCGGCCACTTAAACATCAACGCTAAAGCTGAGACCAGTTGAGTACAACATAGATAGCAGAGAGGGTACGTTCCTTTGTGTGGAGGTCTCTAATGAACCAGATTTCAAGAATAAATAAAACCTCAGTCTTACCTGTCAGAGCTTTCTGAACTGTCGTATCTATCCGCACATCGCTTCTTCCTGCAATTATCTCCATTATCTGGACAAAACTCCGAGCTAGCACCACAAAGCATAGCAGAAGCGCGCACACCCAGTCCCACAACGCCATCGATTTCAAAACTCGAACACAACTCTCCACTATCACCGCGTATATAAAACGAAGATTTTAACGTGTTTAGTGTGTTAGAATTTAAACAATCTTTGTGTGAAATACTGAGCAAATCGACAGTCTGTTTCACCACGGAATCCTTTACACTATCAGCCGTCCCTTCAGCACACACACCGTCTGCCATCTTGTTTGGTACGCACAGCAACATTGACGTGACGTCACAACCTCCCCACCCCAATGGTTCACTCTCACTGTTCATTGGCCGGCGATCAATTACATAATTTACTCGTCGGAGTAATAACTTCGTACCGTCGAGATATTAAATATGAATGCTTGACCCAATGACCCCAAATCAAAATCAAAATATTTAAAACCTTTATTTTGGTAACATGCTGTCAATGTTTACATAGTACTGCGAGGGGTGTAAACAACCCCTAAGACTCCTGTATCTTCGATTACAGGCAATGCAAGGACAAAGGCCCCATGAAAGCCATTCATTGACACACATTACCACAGCAAATATTACCAACTTCTGTGTTGATGTTCTTATCATTGTCGTTTGATAATGTCACGAACATGCCATGAATTTATCACTTCGAGAACAATTCAGAGCCTACTTATCCATCCCAACGTCTGGCAGGGCTATGACCCAGTAACGACGGCAAACCTGTTAATTTACGTTTAAATTATCGTGTAAAATTCCTAGTGACGTTTAGGCACCAGAGAAACATTAGGTTACGAGGATCAGATCTGCCCTCCTGTTATTTAAATAATACAAATGCATATGTACAAATTAAATCCTAAAAAAGTATCACGAACAGAATTAATAATGTACATTGATACCATAAAGGAGAGGCATTCAAATTAAACTTTAACCCGCGTAGCGACAAAATATGTGGACGTACTTTTCTATCCAAAGCTCCTGTATTTCCGAAAAAGGATTGCTTTTTGGAAGGTTTCCAGGTTTCGCCCGTTTGTCCTTCTGGCAAAAGCAACACGTAGATGAAGATGAGCATGGAGCATTGGTGGAATGATAATGGCAGGGGAAAAATCGAAGTACTCGGAAAAAGAAACCTGTCATGGTGCCTCCTTTTCCACCACAAATCCCACGTGTACTGGCTGCAGATTGAACCCGGGTCTCCACGGTGGGACCTCACAGCAAACACCAGGTGCTTTCTATTAGAAAGATGAATCTGTAAATGCTGCATGGGGTCATTACAGTTGATTGTTCTGTTAATCATATTATATATATATATATATATATATATAATACACACAGAATGTGGAAGGAATGCAGAGTTCTTTATGTTTAATCAAGCGGTACATATATTAACCACTAGTCTTTACGAATTAAATACAACTGATAGGCCGCACATGTAGCATAAATCATAGAACTTCAAAATGTACACATTATTTTCTTTGGAAAACCATGAGTTAAAAGTCTGCTAGGAAGGCAGGCACAGGTGACAGAATATTGAAATTGGTCTTGGAAAAATACATACAAAGGCGTTAACTGGATTCAAGAGTCACAGGACAGATCAAGTGCTTTGATTTTGTGTACAGAGAGAAAGTTTGGTGACTGGCCAGCTAAGACACAATCAGCTGCGGCACACACTGTACCATGCAGTCACACTGGCAGAACTTCGTCACGTCACAGATATTGACCAAGATTTCCCTGTGTTAAATCCAAGTCAGATGCTGGTGTACACTTGCACACGTTTGCATTCATGTCCTGTGTCTAACCATCATCCATTTGTAACGAGGTAATTGTTGTCATGCTTCTTTATTGCTTACATAACAATGTCAATATGTCACACTACACAGCATGACATTGTAAAAATGAGTGCATAGTCAATGAATGGTGCAAGGCGAGGAGGCCACTATGCTGTCCTTCAAGTTATTATCCTAGCAGTGGCCTGTGGTCCTGGTTTGGATACGAACTGGGCACCCCATAAATGCATGCCACAAGGGTTATCACTTATGCCAAACTACACAACTGACAGTAAATGAATGCACATCATTACACTGCTGGAATAACAACATAGGTGATCTGACCTTGTCACACTTCAATTTATTCACCACATTGTGAAACAAGGACATAACACAGCTTTCAAGTTGTGTCAAGACTAAGATGATTACAGCTTTTATTATTTAATAATAATGATGAAAATGCAGAGTTTCAACAGCACTAAATGGGATCATGACTGGACAGTATGCATTTAGAACAAGTTGTTCATGGCTGATGTAAACATGTAAGTGATGAGACACAGAGTGTCACATGTGCAGTGATCAGTGATGTTGGACAATTGCCTATGTAAAGTGATGTTTCATAAAGGTAAAGGTAAAGCAACCCCATTACAGGCCTGGACAGGCCCTTAGGGTTCCAGGAGGTTGAGGCTCCTAGATTTCTAGACAATCAGCACATGAAGGTGGTAAGGTTGTCAGCCCTACACACCGGCCGCCTTTACCCCAGGAAATATTCCTGGTACTCATTTCTGTTAGAGACTGAGTCGACCCCAAGGCCATAGTGAAATTAAATGCCTCCTGTAACGTTTTGCAGCAGTCTGATATCATAAAGATAATCAAAATTTAAATTTTAGAAGGTAAACTTCTCCCTGTGCACACTATGAATGCATATATACAGAGGCAGTGGAGGTATAGCATCAGTCATTCTTAACCTTGGCACTACGTGGCAGTGAGTGGCCAACTTCACAACCTGGCTGATCTACCTCTCTTGGGAAAGAACCCCCGACACCCACCGAAAATGAGGCCTGGTGGCCCCAGAGGCAACTTTTATATTTTGGTGAGAAAAAAAATCTTTTGCCCCTGCTGGGAATCAAACTTCAGATCATCCAGATTGTGACTAGTCACTATACCTGACTGAGCTATTCTGCTCTGAAATTTAAATTGTATCATAAGTAACATAGGAAATGTTCCAAATGCAAGTTACATGAAATTTTCAGCTGTGTATAAAACGAATGTGACACAGCAGCAAACAGCTTAAAGTACGAGGCTTTCAAAATCAAAAGACAAACATAAACTCAGTAGTCTGTTTATAACACAAAATAAGATACACACAAATAACAACATACATATCACAAGGTACTGTCATGTACTGGCAAGCACAGTTACTGCTAATTGGCAGTTACATAATGAAAAAATGAACTTGAGAAAAATACAATAACTGGGTTGTATCGCACAAAGTCACCCACATACAAAACCAGTTCTGGAGCCAGCTATGTCCAATGACATGACTGTATTTATTTATTGATTTATAGTCTATTTAACAATACTGTTGATAGCTCACACTGTATAATGTCACACGGCATGATAACTAATGAGCAATAAACTTCAAAGAAGTGGAAATAGCCCTTGCACAATTATTCTGGCATTGGCCTAGACTGCGGAATCACAAAGACCTCAGGTGCGACAGCCGATGCCTGGGTTGAGCTTTAAACCTGGGACCTCTTGAATATGAAACAGAAGCGAACAACAGTGTTTGGTGACCTGACTGCAAGTAAGGTGACCCACCCCACACACTGCTTGTCTAGATGGCTTCCTTCTAAAAGGTTCACCACTCACAGGATCTGCAACATCTGTACACCTTAATGCAGTGTAACATCAAATAAACCTACCATGAAAGAGAACCATGATAAGTGGGTCCCTGTCACCACGGAATGGCGCGTCCTTGGGTTGCGGATGGATGAACGGCCTTCAGATATGGAGGGTAGCTGCAGATACATTGAATAAGCAGCTGCGGACAGCCGACTAGGGGTTGTCCTCCAGCTTGGGGGTTGGGTGAGGTGCTAACAACTCCTTACCGTAAAAAATTACCATGTTATTAACCATTCAACAAAGCCTCGGACCTGGACTGCTTCTTTGGTATAACTTAATTAGCTCAGGATAGGGACAGGTGGCGGGCTCTTGTGAATGCGGTAATGAACCTTCGGGTTCATAAAACGCGGGGAATTTCTTGACTAGCTGACGACCTGCTAGCTTTTCAAGAAGGACTGTGCTCCGTTGAGTTAATTAGTTAGTTGAAAGAGAACACGATAACCCAACAGTCCCCACTATCTCACCTAATCACAGCTGCCACAGAGCCACCATGTTATCAACATTACTTAGCAGTGCAGATGTCTGGTAAGCCCTTCCCATTTCAGTCACCACGCGCAGTATGCCCCTGCCAACACCACAGACATAGAACACTCCAGTGAAGTTGGGATCCACACAAAATGCATTCAAATTATGTTACAGGTACAGGGCCTACACACGGACCAACTACATGGCAAGTGCTGTGGATTATGTCTCCCTCTGTTCGCAAACTGCTGTTTCCTGTGACATTTGAGGTGCCCAAAGTGGCATTGCTCAGCTTTCAGGTCCTCTGGGACGTGACACCGTGTCCCGATGTTTCGAAGGAAAAAGTCTCCTTCTTCTTTGAGGACGCTACTCTTGAAGATGAAGGTTGTATGTTCCTATCTAATGGAAATTCTTCATGCACACCTCTACCTTTAAAAACGAAAGCGATGGAGGCTTTCAAGAGAAGAGTTCTTCTTAGACCTCACAACTTGTTAAGATAAAAGCTATACATTCCTTCAAAATGTTGGAAAATATTAATCCAGTGATATGGTATCATGCCCCAGAAGACCTGAATCCACTCCAAAGTTCCCTGTACAAATACAGACTTTTACATAAGCAATGTGAAGCTTCATTTGCAGTAACATTCTTTAAGCTATGTCATGAGGAATCTTCACACAATTGCCAGCGACTTCTGTCACTTCCCTCAATCTTCACACAATTGCCAGTGACTTGTCACTTCCCTGAATCTTCACAATTGCCAGTGACTGCTCTCACTTCCCTGAATCTTCACACAATTGCCATGATCTGTCACTTCCCTGAATTTCCACAATTGCAGTGACTTCTGTCACTTCCCTAATCTTCACACAATTGCCAGTGACTTGTCACTTCCCTGAATCTTCACAATTGCCAGTGACTGCTCTCACTTCCCTGAATCTTCACACAATTGCCAGTGACTTCTGTCACTTCCCTGAATCTTCACACAATTGCCAGTGACTGCTCTCACTTCCCTGAATCTTCACACAATTGCCAGTGACTTCTGTCCAATTCCCTGAATTTTCAACTCACACATTGTCCAGTGACTTCTGTCACTTCCCTGAATCTTCACAAATTGCCAGTGACTTCTGTCACTTCCCTGAATCTTCACAAAATTGCCAGTGACTTCTGTCACTTCCCTGTTCAAGAACATTCATTTAGCTGAGGTAATAAAACACAATAATTTAAAATGGCCACAAGCATTTCCAGTGTCACCATAATTCAACTGGTGAGGAGACACATTAAAAGTTACACAACTGTAGCCAATAAAAAAAAAAACAACTTGGCAGTAGGTCTCAGAGGCATTATAGCTCGAAATTCATCTTCCGCCACTGTCAGCTAACATCCTTACTGAGAAGTGGTCAGCCGCTCTGTTTGAACAGCTGTACTGTATCTCCAAGATGTCTCTCAAGTTAAAACTTTCACTCTTCTAGTATTCTATCCTGTCTTCAACAGATGGCAGCATTATGGTCTTCTGTGGTGTTTGTCTGACCAAAAATACATTTTATTTATCAACATACACCAAAGAATATCTAAAAATACAGTAAAGCTGCAATAACAAGGACACACTGCCATTGCAATGGCAGGCAGAGTAGATTTAAAAAAGTTGTCAAGGGGTTAAAAACAGCATGTGGGTTATGGTGTCTGGTTCACCTGTCAGGCAGTCTACAGTGGATGTCCGACCTCTGTGATACTACTTTGTGCCCTTAAACTACTCTTATGGTGATACCATTAAGAATGTAGTGGGGGGGAGTAGGGACACAATTGGAAATTAAAATTTTAGGAAGTTGGAAGTAAAAATGTGTTTCCCATTAGGAGAAAAATGACTGCAAAGGTACATCAATGTAGAAGGCATACCTACCAGACTACACAGTGTCACACTCTACAAGACTGCATAATACAATTTTAAATTTGCTTGCTATACACCATAATACATCATCGATGCCTTGTATTTCGTCTGAGGCTAATGCTGAGTCTGCTAACATCTTCTGTGTACTTGACTGCCTTCTCTACAGCACCAACAAGAAGATGCATGGGAGGATGAAAAGACAACAGCAGGAAGCAATATCGTCACCACCGAGTGTCAAACGCAGAAGGCACATCCTTTTATCTATATGTACAGTACAGTCTCAATGCTCGTCAAATTTGATGTTCAGGTAAATTCTAAAAGGTTCTGACGATGGAATATAATATTGAGAACTAATCGTCTTCTGGACTTTGTCCATAAATACATAAAAATATAAAATCACGACGTTTCGGAAGATGGTTCTTCTGCCGTCTTCAGGTGAAGGGAGGGCAGACACCTACTGAGATGGGTCCTTTAGACCGAGCTAATCTCAATCACTGGGGTTTGAGATGTAGTTTAGGAAATATGCTATTGTTAGGATTTGTCCCGTTAGGATATATGGTTCTTCTACTGGTCGGGCTCCAAGTCAGGTGATTGAGATTTACTCGGTCTAAAGGACCCATCTCAGTAGGTGTCTCCCCTTCCTTCACCTGAAGACGGAAGAAGAACCAGCTTCCAAAACGTCGTGATCTTATATTTTTATATATTTTATCTGGACGCTGGACAAAGTCCAGAAGACAATTAGTTCTCAGTATTGATGTTCAGGATTTCAACCTTTTGTGGTCACCCATATTAATTACCACTGTGTCAATCTTACACGACTGGTTCTGATGATTCAGGAAGAGACTGTCTGGCTGCAGGGATGGATCCCCCCACTCTAGTATTAAGCAGATCACTATCTGCTCATTAAGTGTGCTTCCTTGCTTTTATGTTTTACAGAATAAGAATTTCCTTCATTTTATACATCCAACAAGTATTTGGATTTCATTAAAAGAAACTTTCATGCTTCCAACGCTTTTTTATGTTATTTCATATTTTTATTACCGGTATTTCGTCAGTTCTTGGAGCCAAATAGGCGCTTTATTTCATAAGTTCTTGGAGCCAAATAGGCGCTTTATTTCATAAGTTCTTGGAGCCAAATAGGCGCTTTATTTCATAAGTTCTTGGAGCCAAATAGGCGCTTTATTTCATAAGTTCTTGGAGCCAAATAGGCGCTTTATTTCATAAGTTCTTGGAGCCAAATAGGCGCTTTATTTCATAAGTTCTTGGAGCCAAATAGGCGCTTTATTTCATAAGTTCTTGGAGCCAAATAGGCGCTTTATTTCATAAGTTCTTGGAGCCAAATAGGCGCTTTATTTCATAAGTTCTTGGAGCCAAATAGGCGCTTTATTTCATAAGTTCTTGGAGCCAAATAGGCGCTTTATTTCATAAGTTCTTGGAGCCAAATAGGCGCTTTATTTCATAAGTTCTTGGAGCCAAATAGGCGCTTTATTTCATAAGTTCTTGGAGCCAAATAGGCGCTTTATTTCATAAGTTCTTGGAGCCAAATAGGCGCTTTATTTCATAAGTTCTTGGAGCCAAATAGGCGCTTTATTTCATAAGTTCTTTGAACCACATACGTGCTTTACATTGAAAATGGATTCTGATGTTTGTCATGGTTTTATTGGTCTCAATTAATCATAGACATTGAGACTCTACTGTACACTGTCAAAGAATATCAGTTATGTCCATCACGACAACTTGCACTCAAGTCTCTGAATATGAAAAAAGTTTTAAACTATCATTTAATGATGCACAGGCTATGTGGTATGAAACTGAAATTGCGAACGATGTAGTGCGAGTTCATTTGCAGGTACTGTACTATCCTGATATGTACTAGAAGTGACTGACAGGGACATAACGAGTCACAGCCACCACTTCAATAAAATTGGAAAAGCAAACACTGAGATATTGCAATCTCACGTCCACAGAACTGTCGGCATCATGCCCTGAACAGAAGTGACATTTGGTATCAGATTCTCACTGCTCAGAAACTCCAGCGGCAGATCCACCAAGTGGCCCTGCAAAAAATGACATATCAACTGGTGCAGTTAGTACTTCACAACAATTTTTACAGATAGGCTATGTAATACACAGACTTACGCCTTGTATTCGCCAGTGTTGTCGTACAAATATTAAATGAAATTTCTGCCAATATTAACATTGTTTCGTCGACCTCGGTGGACTAGTGGTTAGCGTGCTCGCCACTGGACCCAAGGTTCGCGGGTTCGATCCCGACCGAGGTCGATGGATTTTTAAGGATGATAAAAATCCGGAGCACCACTTCCTTCGGAGAGGAAGTAAAGCCGTCGGTCCCATGTCGTAGATTTACGGCATGTAAAAGAACCTTACGGGCATGAATAAAAATGTTGCGTAAGCCAAATTGCCTCCATTTCTCATCCAAGTCTCCTGACTGCCTGCCAGATGGCTCTGGCGTGCACATCAGGATCGATAGAACACTAAAGCGCGGCTAGCTGGCCGGTCACCAGCTGCCATGAATGCGCATGACTTAGTAACCTCGACAAGAGGAGGCAAGAGGAGGCCCATACAGGGCTGTTGAGCCAAGAATTATTATTATTATTATTATTAACATTGTTTCAAAAACAACTATGTTTCTCTCTTACCTCTACCCTACTAAAATATCAGTAATTACACAGTTAAAAGCTATCTATCAATTATGTATAAAATTATCACATTATGACAAACATACAGTATTTATAACTTGTTTTAAATTTATTTATACAATCACTCATAGATATTATCTGCTCATGCTTTTTGTTTCGATACGCAGCCACATGGTGCTAGCGTACACAATTTCAGAACAAGCAGACAGCCATGTCTCACCTGAATATCCTCCAGTTTCTGCTCAGCCGTCAATGGGTCACTGTAACATAACTGCAGCTCCTCCTGGTAGCGTCTCAAGGAGAGGAAGTCGGTAACACTATCTGTGGGGATGCACCGGAACACCTGCATCATGCCAGCATGCTCTCAGACCCATGTCACTTAAAACTAATTAAGAATCTAACTGAGCCACAACTCATGCAGTTAACATGTCAGTGATGAGATGTGACGTCCCAGCCGACTCTCCGTGGGGACAAGGTCCATATGCATGTTCAGCGCAGAAGCACATTATCACTTTCATTATCACAATGGGATAAAAGTGGAAGAAAAAGCATGTACCCCACACATCTATAGTGCTTCTACTCTAAGCCTAACTACATACAGTAGAACCCGGATAAGAAGTCCCCGCATAAAAAGTTTTTCCTTGTAAGAAGTCTGATTTTTAAAGTCCTGAAATCCTATTGTTTTTAATAAACTTTTCTCTTAATAAGTCTTCCCGCTTAAGGAGTCCCTAATCCTCTGGTCCCTTGAGACTTCTTAACAGGGATCTACTGTAGTTCTAAAATACACAAAGAGATGGCAACAGCAATTTATAAACTTACATATCTCGAAGCATAAATTAACACAGACTGTAAATTACGCAGGCCATCAAGCTACATTGAACTGTGTAGGCCATCAACATGTTAACATTACAGCCTCTCACTGCAAAAGCCTGGATGCAATCCCAGGATAGTCCATACGGGATCTGTGCTGGACTGAATGGCCATGTGGCAGGTTTTACGTAGGCACTTTGGCTTTTCCCTGTTAAATTATTGTTTCACGAATGTTGCATGCTTACCCACCATCAGGACTGGTATCACGGCACTCACACTAACCAACTGCTACAAGTACAAAACCTACCCAACAACATGGAGGACGGTTCTTCTTAAGAAGGCAACAGTCCCTCAAATAGACAAGAAATTCCTACAATTTTACGTAATCTGAAGGTTCATTACCATGTTCACTACAGCCTGCCAGTGGTACCTATTCTGAGCCCAATAAATTTAGCCCTCACCATTCCATCCTGTTTCTTTAAGACATTTTAATATTATCCTCCAATTTATGGATACATCTTACAAATGGTCTCTTCCCTATTCCAAACAATACACTGCATGCACTTTTCTCTCCCATGCATACTACATGCCCTGCCTATCTCATCTTCCTCCATTTCATCATTCTAATAACAGTCCACATCACCTCACTATAAAGAACTCTATCAGTTGGCTGATAAGCATCATGACTCAGACTCTCACTGGTTGACACTGCAACTGTTGTTAGAGGCCGTACAGTCATCGTACTTGCTGCAATGTCTGCAGCAGTAGAGCGGCCAAGTTTGTCATGCACTGAAAAACCCCGCTTCTCAGTTTTGGTGCCACTGTTAGAATACGTGACAAAATTCAAGCAAGCTTCTGCTGTTGCTGGTATATATTATATAGGGCATCACAAAAGAATGGTGCGGTTTTAATAGTGAACACTATTAAAACCGCACCATACTTTTGTGTATGCCCTGTATATGCAGTGCCCATATTATATTGAGCCGCCACTAAGATATGAGTAACAGCTGAAATTAACGTACAACAAGTTTATAACCAAAAAACTGCACATATTTAAAACAGAAAACAGCCTACATCTTTCAGCTTGTGTATTTAGCCATCTTCAGGGAGTATCAACAATAAAAGCCATATATATAGCATTGTTATACAGCTTTGCCACACATAAGTGGTAAAATATATAATGGCAGCAGACCATTAAAAGATTTATATACAGTGTTATATAAAATGTACGTCAAAATTGTTATATTACAAGACAGTTATTGAAATCCTCTGCATCCAAATATCTTGAAATAGTAAAGTCTCTTCAAATGAAATTGAGTCTGGTCTGTTGCCACTAAATATTTACCATTTACATATGACAAGGCTGTATAACAAAGCTCCATATCAATAAAGCTTAGTATAGACACTCCTTGAAGATAGCTAAAGACAGTGGCTGAAACATGTAGGAGTATTTTCTATTCTTAATGTGTGAAATTTGTTGGTTATAAACTGCTTTTTTGTTTGTTAATTGCACAGAACATGTACAATATTAGTCGACCTCGGTGGACTAGTGGTTAGCGTGCTCGCCACTGGACCCAAGGTTCGCGGGTTCGATCCCGACCGAGGTCGATGGATTTTTAAGGATGATAAAAATCCAGAGCACCACTTCCTTCGGAGGGGAAGTAAAGCCGTCGGTCCCATGTCGTAAAGGATTACGGCATGTATTTGCTCCAAACTCATTTCTCATCCAAGTCTCCTGACTGCCTGCCAGATGGCTCTGGCGTGCACATCAGGATCGATAGAACACTAAGCGCGGCTAGCTGGCCGGTCACCAGCTGCCATGAATGCGCATGACTTAGTAACCTCGACAAGAGGAGGCAAGAGGAGGCCCAGGCCCATACAGGGCTGTTGAGCCAAGAATTATTATTATTATTATGTACAATATTAAGATTGAAAACTGAAATTAATATGTGCAATTGCTGTGACACACGGAACAAAATAAAGATAGGAAAGACAAATAAAAGGAAATGGAAGGAAAAGGAGAAAGTAGCAAAGTTTTAAAGAGATAAAGGAATACATAAATAATACAGACCATCATGTTTGATGACCGACAGTGTGCACGTTACTAAATAACAACAACGTGTGTGCCAACCCTCACCTCCTCGTATATCTGTGTGTTCCGTGTGGCAGTGTGTTGCCACACGTCCCGGTAGAAATGTTTGCTGACCGGGTCTGTCACGTCTGTGCTCTGATCTTGTGGGACACCAATCTGCAGCTGTCCCAAGTGTTCCCGAAAGATGTGTTTCCGCAGCGACCCGGCATACTTTCCACACTGGTACTCTGCCCCGGCCATAACACCAGGCTCAAACTCCACATCCTGTTCAAAGAGGTCGCAGGTAACAGAAAAAAGTTGGCAACTAACAGTATGGACACAACTATGAAGCTGGGCGTTAACACTAACACGTACACTTACTTGCCAACTAACAGTGCCCATGAAACTGACACCTCAGCAACGAACACTCACATAACTGTGAGGTTAGCAAATAACAAGTAATGGAACCCACACAATTGAGGTGACAAACAGCAGCAGAACAACCCAATGTACACTAACTCACAAGTAATGGAACCCATACAATTGATGTAACAAACAGCAGCAGAACAACCCAATGTACACTAACTCACAAGTAATGGAACCCATACAATTGATGTGACAAACAGCAGCAGAACAACCCAATGTACACTAACTCACAAGTAATGGAACCCAAACAATTGAGGTGACAAACAGCAGCAGAACAACCCATGTACACTAACTCACAAGTAATGGAACCCATACAATTAAGGTGACAAACAGCAGAACAACCCAATGTACACTAACTCACAAGTAATGGAACCCATACAATTAAGGTGACAAACAGCAGAACAACCCAATGTACACTAACTCACAAGTAATGGAACCCATACAATTAAGGTGACAAACAGCAGAACAACCCAATGTACACTAACTCACAAGTAATGGAACCCATACAATTAAGGTGACAAACAGCAGAACAACCCAATGTACACTAACTCACAAGTAATGGAACCCAAACAATTGAGGTGACAAACAGCAGCAGAACAACCCAATGTACACTAACTCACAAGTAATGGAACCCAAACAATTGAGGTGACAAACAGCAGCAGAACAACCCAATGTACACTAACTCACAAGTAATGGAACCCATACAATTAAGGTGACAAACAGCAGCAGAACAACCCAATGTACACTAACTCACAAGTAATGGAACCCAAACAATTGAGGTGACAAACAGCAGCAGAACAACCCAATGTACACTAACTCACAAGTAATGGAACCCAAACAATTGAGGTGACAAACAGCAGCAGAACAACCCAATGTACACTAACTCACAAGTAATGGAACCCATACAACTGAGGTGACAAACAGCAGCAGAACAACCCAATGTACACTAACTCACAAGTAATGGAACCCAAACAATTGAGGTGACAAACAGCAGCAGAACAACCCAATGTACACTAACTCACAAGTAATGGAACCCAAACAATTGAGGTGACAAACAGCAGCAGAACAACCCAATGTTCACTAACTCACAAGTAATGGAACCCATACAACTGAGGTGACAAACAGCAGCAGAACAACCCAATGTACACTAACTCACAAGTAATGGAACCCATACAACTGAGGTGACAAACAGCAGCAGAACAACCCAATGTACACTAACTCACAAGTAATGGAACCCATACAACTGAGGTGACAAACAGCAGCAGAACAACCCAATGTACACTAACTCACAAGTAATGGAACCCATACAATTGATGTAACAAACAGCAGCAGAACAACCCAATGTACACTAACTCACAAGTAATGGAACCCATACAATTGATGTAACAAACAGCAGCAGAACAAACCCAATGTACACTAACTCACAAGTAATGGAACCCATACAATTGATGTAACAAACAGCAGCAGAACAACCCAATGTACACTAACTCACAAGTAATAGAACCCACACAATTTAGGTGACAAACAGCAGCAGAACAACCCAATGCACACAAACTAACACAACATCATCCTTTTTTTAAGTGTTTCATTATGTAACACATTAAAACATGATGTTACATTACATGAGTGATACTGCTGACATTTTTCATTTCAGTTGTGTGGGTGCCATTGCTTGCCAGCTGTAAGTAATATGGAGCTTGATGGTTGCTAAAATCTCAGTTATGTACGTGAAGGTCCAAGCACACCGGGACAGACCGAAATTGAATGGGACACACCAGCTTTTGGTCTATGCTGATGATGTTAACTTAGTGGGCAAAAACACACACACTATAAAGAAAAAACACACAAGCTTTATTTACTGCTATTATGGCAGGTGATCTAGAAGCAAATGCTATGAAAACTATGTAGATATCCATGCCTTGTGTACAGAATGCACAATACAGTTACAACATGAAGATAGGTAATAAATACTTTGAAAATGTGCGAAGTTCAGGTGTTCAGGATCAACATTAAATAACAAGAGCAGACTAAATTCAGGGAATTCCCTGCTACCATTTGGTTCAGAACATTTTTGTCTTCGCATTTGCTGTCCACCAGTAAACAGTTTAAAATATACAGAGCTATAATTTTGCTTGTTATTTTAATATGGTTGTGAAATTTGGTCTCCAACATTGAGGAAAGCACATAGGCTGAGGGCATTTGGGAATAGGGTGCTGAGAAAAATATTTGGGCCTAAGTGGGAAAAAGTAACAGGAGGCTGGAGAAAACTGCTTTATGAAGAGCTTCATAATTTGTACTCCTTAGCAAATATTATTTGGGTGATCAAATCAAGTGAATGAGATGGGTGGGGCATGTAGCACGTATGGGGGGAGCAGGGTGCATACAGGGTTTTGGTGGGGTGAGCTGAAGGACAGAGACCACTTCAAAGACCTAAGCATAGATGGGAGGCTAATATTAAAATACATCTTAAAGAAATAGAATGGGAGAACATGGACTGGATTGATCTGGTTCAGGACAGAGCCAAGTGGCAGGCTGTTATGAAAACGGTAATGAACCTCCAGGTTCCATAACGTGGGAAGTTTCTTGACTAGCTGAGCAGCTATTAGTTTTTCAAGGACTCTGGTCCATGGACTGATTTAATGATTTTATACCATCAATGATAGGTGAAAGAATGAGTATGGAGCATTGATGGAATGATACTGACAGGGGAAACTGAAGTACTGGGAGAGAAACATTATACAGCGTCGGTGGTAGATGTATGAATGAGTATGGAGCATTGGTGGAATGATACTGACAGGGGAAACTGAAGTACTGGGAGAGAAACATTATACAGCGTTGGTGGTAGATGTATGAATGAGTATGGAGCGTTGGTGGAATGATACTGACAGGGGAAAACTGAAGTACTGGGAGAGAAACATTATACAGCGTTGGTGGTAGATGTATGAATGAGTATGGAGCGTTGGTGGAATGATACTGACAGGGGAAAACTGAAGTACTGGGAGAGAAACATTATACAGCGTTGGTGGTAGATGTATGAATGAGTATGGAGCATTGGTGGAATGATACTGACAGGGGAAACTGAAGTACTGGGAGAGAAACATTATACAGCGTTGGTGGTAGATGTATGAATGAGTATGGAGCGTTGGTGGAATGATACTGACAGGGGAAAACTGAAGTACTGGGAGAGAAACATTATACAGCGTGGGTGGTAGATGTATGAATGAGTATGGAGCGTTGGTGGAATGATACTGACAGGGGAAAACTGAAGTACTGGGAGAGAAACATTATACAGCGTGGGTGGTAGATGTATGAATGAGTGTGGAGCGTTGGTGGAATGATACTGACAGGGGAAAACTGAAGTACTGGGAGAGAAACATTATACAGCGTTGGTGGTAGATGTATGAATGAGTATGGAGCGTTGGTGGAATGATACTGACAGGGGAAACTGAAGTACTGGGAGAGAAACATTATACAGCGTTGGTGGTAGATGTATGAATGAGTGTGGAGCATTGATGGAATGATACTGACAGGAAAAAAAGAAAGTAGTTGCAGAAAAACCTGTGCCACTGTGCCTATCACAAATCCCACATGGACCGGCCTGGGATTGAACCTGGGCCTCTGTGGTGAAAGGCCGGCAACTAACCACCTGAAACACAGCCAGACAAGGCTCCTCACATCCACTCACAGGACCTGAGCCTGCACTTGGTATATCTGCAAAGGTTGCCAGGGGGGTGATTAGGGACTGGGCAAGTAGGAAACATGAGGAGCATTGGCAGTGCATATGTGGACAAAGGCAGGCTAAGGGCTTTCTTAAAAAAAACCCTCTGCAAAAAGCTGGTGAATTGCTCAATCTGAGCAGAAACCAGCTAAGAATAATGAGAGGGTTGCTAACAGGACACTGTCATTTAAAAGGACACCTATTTAAACTGGGGCTGGTAAACAGTCCTGAGTGTAATAGATGCAAACAGGCAGCTTAAACGGCCTCACATGTTCTTTGTGACTACAAGGCTTTGACCACATTAAGATTCAGGCACCTGGGTTGTCATTTTATGAAACCAGGTGACTTTGAAGACATCTCTGTTAGCAAGATACTGCACTTTGTTCAAGATGCAGGAATGCTGAATGAATGAGCTAAAGGGCTGCACAAAAGATCGATAATGGTCGAAGTGCACGGGTCACTTTGTTGCCCGCCCTTCTGTGTTTATTCTAACCACCTGAAACATGGCAGGCCATTTAAAATTCTGTAGCATCTGAACTTAAGATTCTAGCTGAGTCAGTGTCCATGTTCATAATGAATGACCACTGCAAGATCTGACAGCTGTGAACCACAACGGTATGGTCAACAGCCCCGTTTGTACGATTGATGTGACATAGGTGACAAGCTGTGATAATATGAACAAATGTCTCTCTGTCTCATGATGTGACACAATCACAAACCTCAACAATGACGGCTATCTCAGAGTCTCTCTTGCCCAACATGCTGCGATCGTTTATGTTTGCTGAACCACAGATCACCAGACGGTCATCAGCAATTAACAGCTTGGAGTGCACATAAATAAGCTCTGTGACCTGCAGAAAAGAGAATGTATGAGACTCATATGGACTTGCATTTGCTTGTGTATTTCTATCTGAAACACCTGGCAGATTTTGTGATTCTATCAACATCCAATAGATCTTAAATGCTGCGTTGATGGTTCCCCCAAAAAATAAGCAATGTGTGTTACAGTACGTACATACACAAAACAAAATAAGATGGTGGGCATATAAGTTTACAGTTATATTATATCTGATACTCATAACAAAGGTTTCTCAAATACATTCAAAATAGCGATAAGTATAATAGTACAACATACACATAAAGCAAAGTGTGACACCTGGCAAGTGGGTTTTGTCATGTTCCAAGCAGATCTGTGGAGCTCTGATGACACCTAACAAAACACTGAACCTAGGCAATTAAAACATGGCACAACAATACTGTACTCAGTTTACAAGCAAAATCAAATTGTATGAGACTGAAGATTCTTATGGTGGTGAACAGTTTTATTGTGGTTTCGTGGGTTGTTAGACCATGCATAGTTGCCAACACTTCAACCTCCCCCCTCTTCTGCCATGAAGATGGAGGCAGCAGATTCCTCTAGAACACTGGTTAATGCTCCTTTAACATGTAATTGTGCAAACTGTCTTTTGGTGAAGTGTTTTTATTACAATACTTCTCCATTCCCCACTGACATCCACACTGGGGTCCAGTATTCAAAAAATGGAAATATGTTTGAGATTTTAACTTGTTAAAAGTTAACATAAAATACTCAATCAACAAATGCACTCTTACTATTATTTTTTTAGACATTATATATTATAATCCCTGTAAACCAGTCCAACATGTTTCGATCCCTTTCTGGGATCATCATCAGGGACACTTGTAAGAGTATAAATTACATAAACTAAAACCAACAATATACGTACATGTTAAGACTATAAAATGTATAAAAGATGGTTAAAATTGTAGGCGATCACTTCGTGGTGGATCCCTGGTCTACTGAAAATTAATGTTCAAAACATTAACTTAATTAAAATATAAATACAACCATATATAATCATTTAAGTTACACAACGAAGTGATTGCCTACAATTTTAACAATCTTTTATACATTTCACAGTATTACCACCGTGCATTTTTTAATCAAATAATAAAACCAACAAATGCACTATTTTGACCACTTTTATTATGGCCTATGTCCCCTCACCCTACACGTGTTTCAGAACCTTAAAGTTCCATCCTCAGGGGTTTGCCATGTGCTACCAATTACTCACATATCAAAACAAATACACAATATGTACAATAGTCTGGTAAAATCTTAAAACCATCCGTAAATGTATATTTAAAACCTGTTGTAAAAGTTGTAAACTGTCCATAATATTCACTGTTTTTTTACGGAACTACTGGCGTAATATTCACGTCTCTGTGTTCCCTTTCTTGTGTGTTGTGATGTTACTGGGCCATGAAAAGATAGCACAGTAACATCACAACACACAAGAATGGGAACACGGACACGTGAATATTACGCCAGTAGTTCCGTAAAAAAACAGTGAATATTACGGACAGTTTACAACTTTTACAACAGGTTTTCAATATACATTTACGTATGGTTTTAAGATTTTACCAGACTACCGTACATATCGTACAATTTTAAACAGGTTCTGAATATACATTTACTTATGGTTTTAAGATTTTACCAGACTATTGTACATATTGTGTATTTGTTTTGATATGTGAGTAATTGGTAGCACATGGCAAACCCCTGAGGATGGAACTATAAGGTTCTGAAACACGTGTAGGGTGAGGGGACATAGGCCATAATAAAAGTGGTCAAAATAGTGCATTCGTTGGTTTTATTATTTGAATCTTTTATACATTTTATAGTTTTAACATGTACTTATATTTTTGGTTTTAGTTTATGTAATTTATACTCTTACAAGTGTCCCTGATGCTGATGTCAGAAAGGGATCGAAATGTGTTGGACTGATTTACAGGGGTTATAATATATAATATCTAAACAAATAATAATAATATAACAGTGCATTTGTTGGTTGACTACTTTATGTTTGATTGATGACAATGCATGATATGAATAATACAAAACTTGTTAAAAGTTCTTTAATTGCCTCATCATTGAGCTTCTTGAGATTGAATCTCTCCATACTAAAATTCTGTGCGGCTGGTTTACTTACTGACAGTCTCTCCCTAACTTTTGCAACCACCAGATAGTGATCAGTATTCCAGTTAGCTCCATTGTAAGATCATACATCAAGCAGACATGAATGCTATCTACATTATATCACTATGCGATCAATCTGACTGTTAATATTTCAATGTGGGAACACTCTTAAAAATCAGATTTTTTGATGTGGCAACGGTTACTACTCCGGCATCATTATCATTACTATTTTCATACAAACTCCCAGTCACAATCATTGGTTTGAAAAATACATTCTGTACCCAGTTTTTCCTTGAAGTATCCTATTAAAGTTTTCATGCAATCTGCAGAAAATTGATCAAATACCTGTCATAATTCCTCGTAGAAACTGTCCTTCATATAGCCACCTTTGTCCCCAGCTGCAGCATGCACATTCAGAACAATATCACATCAGAAAAATCAGTATTATATGGGACATACGATCACTAACAAATCTGAGTGTGTGAGATTTTAGACTTTTGCAGAAGTGCAGTTGATGTCTTCATTATTTTGGGATATGGTGCCATGTCAATGGGTGTTGGGTGCCTGACATTTTGTAACCACTACATTATCTTGGAACATACACATATATACATTTCTTAGATCCTAAATCTGTCACAAGACTGCTAGATATGAAACAAGTCATCTTGAAGTAAAACACAAATACACTATACACAAAAACATCACAATCACAAAACATACAAGTCAACTACAACAGTAGAAGAATACTTCCACATAGTCACATCATCATATAACAATACTTCCACATAGTCACATCATCATATAACAATTTTAGATAATTTTTAAAACATTTTATAAGTCTAAAATTTTATAAATTATAATAGATATAAATTGTATGTTATAAGTAGGATTGAGATTTATCATTAATAGCAACTGTGCTTACATTTTGAAATTCATTAATGGAATAAAAACAATCAGTCATTAGATATTTCCGCAGAGCATTTCTTAAATTTGAAATACTTGAAGGCAAACTATTAAAAATCTTTACAGCCCCAATATGAAACACCCTTTTGGAAACATGATAGATTGGCAATAGGCCTATGAAGCTGCGTCTTATTCCTTGTATTAGGTACCTATCATCCAGCAGCACAGTGCCATACCCCAGAAGAATGAAGACCTCGAACCTGACTGTCTTAACCGCTGATATGTTTCCCTTGTGTACAAAAGACCCTATCCCTCAGTGATCATTAGCATTCTTATTTCCATACAAAAATGTTAACCTGCTGCTTCAACACCACCCTTGTCCCATCACATGTCCTGTACTCCCACCATATGTAAATTACATTTTGTTAATTCTCTTGCAAATATTTTCAACCAACTTGACCTCTACAGACTTTGACATTCCAGGTTCCAAGTCTCAGTATTTATGTTATTGCAAGGAAGGAATCTGACCAAGTCCAAGGCTCTGTGCAACATTTTATGACACACAACTTTATTTTATGGTTATGAGCTGTTATTCTCCTGCTCTAAGCTGGAGGATCACCCCTCCTTACAGCTTTTTAAGAATGTAAGAAAAATACAAATGAACAAATGAATAAGTGATTCAACTATGAAGTGAAAAGAAGCACCACAGTCTGTATGTCAAACTAACACTACGAGTTGTAAAAATGTACCCTTCAGCACATGGGATAACACTCTGCAATTTTAACTTTGTCCCTTTATGTACCAACAAGATAGATATTTTTGTCCTATAACCAACATGGCTCGACAGTAAACGTTCACATCACGAATATCCAGTACAACTCGCTGCTGGCCAGGCAGCTGCTACCATAAATATATAGGCATACTGCTCATAGGGTTAAGCATTTTGCCAGGCGCATTTAATCTTATAGGCTGTAATTCTGTTATCATTTTTTCCTTAAGTAGTGTGTATTACGCTTCAAACAAATACGCACCAGTTCCCCATTGAGGATAGAGTGTGTGCGCAGTCCATGGAAGGAGATGTACTCGCTTGGATCCTCCACCCCAGCATCCTTAAGCCTGGTGAGAATGGAGTCTGTGCCCCTATAAAACACAGCAAGCATTACGCCTTTACGGCACACCACAAACTTTGATATTAAGAAATGTTATTTACTTTGGCCACACAGTGTGTTTGTGCCTTTCATATGGTTCTACAAATAAACAGTAATTATTTCCCATCACAGCACACACACACAGATCCACGCAGCTCACTAATAATAAAAGTGTAATAGTGCCGAGTTTCCATACGTATAGTGGCTACAACTGTCATGCCTGTGGTAACCCTGTAAGGTGGCACAACTGCACAATAACAATCAACAATTTTAACTTCACCCCATTATATGTGTAAAAGGTACTTATTTTTGTCTTATAATTTAATTATTAAACATTCTGCCAGGTGGATTTAATATATTGTGATTTGTAAATTCTGTTGCCATTACTCTCTTAAGAACTGACTACCTTAATTTATCATGGTTTTAGCATAAGGACGCTAGGACACCATTCAGAAAGTTCTGTGTTGAATCCCCAGGCAGCTCCCCCCCAATTTATTATGCCACCTCGCAAATGGATTATATGCAAATGCGTAGGCAAGCAGCAGAGATCACATCAATGGGGGACATTCCTGACACATCCTAAATCAGCAGAGAATTTCTAACGTTTCAATTTACTGCACTCACTGACTTGTCCGATACTTCACAGAATCACTGCAGATTTGAGTGTTAACTTTATGTGTTAAGTATGAAGATTAATATAAACATGAACAGTACACACAAAAATTTCTTTAACAATGAAAGTTTCATTATCCTGGTAACTATACTAATCCAATTTCACTTTCAGCCTTATCTAAAACCTAAGGGTTGAAACATATAAAACTACTAAGAACAAAGTGATGAGGAAGAAATTTGGACCTGAGAAAGGAAGCTGGAAAGAACGAAGAGAAAATGTACGTAATACGAAACTGCACAATATTGTTTATGACATGATGAAGAGTACACAACACACTTGTCGAAGGATATAAGAGTTGCATACAAAATTTTGATTGGAATACAATGCAGGAAGACAGGACTTTGGAGACCTATGTATCAGGGGTAGCTCAGACAAATGGGGTGCAAAATACAAAATGATTTAAACTGGTTCAGGAGGAGGGACAATAAATACTCTTCAGGTTTGATGCAAGCAGGTAACATACTGAATGGCTGAACAGCTATCAACTGTTCCACAAACAGAATAATACTCAGGCCACAGTAAGACTGCCGACCCCCATCACCCTTAAGTTACATCAGCTCCCCCACCAATGTACTGGCAATTCCCCAAATTCTCCATATTCACCTCAAGTCGTCCAAGACAGTCCATTCATGGAAGGCAGATAGTGACAACCTCTGGTACCAACACGTGCTTTGGGCAGGTTGGTGCGAGCCAGAGAGGGATACATAAGAATACAACAGTAGAGACTGTGTGTGTGGAGGCTGCAGGATTGTCATTTCTACCACCCATGGGACTTCCTTGTGTGGCCTCAGTAAAGTCTGTAATTTTTATTGTATAGCAGCAATACTGCTGTGGCTGATGGTGAGGGAAAGGAAGACGAGGTCACTGAATTCCAGCAGACGTTGCCTGCAGACAATGTACATACCTGCAGATTGAGGCATAGTTCCAGTGTGTGATGGCATGCAACGCTGTACCCGACGGACTGCCCACTTCGCCCTCAAACCCTGGCAACAGAGGCATTACCACGTACACACGGAATACTGTACCATCCCTGCAGATTAAAAACAACAAGAATAATGTGAGATTTGGGGCTTCCACAATGGTCTTGTTGAGGATTCAGGTCTTCTGAGATATGATGCTGTTTCACTGGGTTACTGCATACTGGCAGTGTCCTCACCTTCAAGGTCCGAGGTGTCCATTTCTTCATTCGTCTGTGACCCATCAACATTTCAAGACAAAGGCACTATGTTCCTCCAAAAAGTAAGGAAACACCTTTTATGGGGGCTAGGACCTAATTTTCACTACGGGTAAAATTTTCAAGGTGCATTATCCAAAATAAGACTGAGTGCTTCATGTTACGTGTGAGGAAAAATTGGTGAATGGGACAATTTGTAATTGTAGGATGTGTTTTGATGTATCTAACTAAGCCAGAAAATAAAGCTTTCAAATAATAATATAATAATAATAATAATAATAATAATAATAATAATAATAATAATGAAGAAGAGAGAGAGAGGAGGAGGGGGGGGGGGGGGGGGGGGGGAACACCAAGCCAGTGACACAGCATTACAACCTGAAGAAATGAATCCTCAAGAGAACAAGACGTGTCCATTATCATTCTGTAATGATTTTTGGGACGAAATACAAACTAAACTAAACTAAACTAAACTATGTGACTGAAGGCTTCCGCCACGGTCGTAATATTGACAAAGTCTTTTGGGTTCTTACCCGGCATCGTTTTTTGGTAAGAAACCAACTTTTGGGACTACTTGTCTGTCCCATCTTCAGACCCATCTTGAGACCCTGAAGATGGGACAGATAAGTAGTACCAGAACGTTGGTTTCTTACAAAAAAAAAACGATGCCAGGTAAAAACCCAAAAGACTTTATACAATATAAACTAAAGTAACTAAACAGCCAGAGATTGGCCGGACAAGTAGCATGCATTCGATATGTTCACATGAAAGCTCTCCAAGTTCATGTCCCAGTTCCCCTACACTGCACACTTACATTCCCACATACCAAGGCTCATAGGCCAACTCACTTGTGTGCGCGCACAATCCGCTTGCAGAGTGTCTCACAGATGTGGTTACGCACAGACGCGTTGCGTGTCGCTAGGCTTATGAAGAACTGGTTTTCTATGTACACGTAGTGCTTCGCCTTCATGATGGCATCAATGTATGCCTCGTGGATACTTTCCTCCAAAGTCTCTGCATCCAAGAACCCGGCGCTCCAGCTTGAAGCACTGCGCAGGATCTGCAGCGGAACAACAAGATGTGCTGAGATATTGATGATGGTCCACAAATAAAGCAAAAGGAATCTTTAGATGCCCACTGAGATGCACATAAACATAAAAGTTTACTTAAGAACACATATAATCTTATTTATGGATCATTATATTACACATTACATCCTGCTGTGTGTAATTTATTTGAGAGAAGAATGTTTCTGTTGAACAACATTTATTAAATATATTAAGAGTCTGAAACTGACTACAGAAGCACATCTAGGCACATGGATGACTAGTTATTCCAATAGCCAATATGACATTTCAACAGGTAAATCTTCACAATCCAAAACATACACACAGCACAATTGCAATTGAAGCCATAAAACTTCCAAAACAAAAATACAAATTGGTTCCAAATATTCATCACTGGACACACAACACAATATACTATTTCAATGCAGCCAAACCGGAAACATGACTAACTACTAAACTAAAGATCTGCCTACACATAACGAATTAATGCCTAGACAAACTGTATGATCCACTAAATATTTTAATTTTAATTATCATTTTCTAATGCCATACCTTAACAATTTGAGTCAAATATGTTGTTCTGTTAAAACATTAATCTAATTTTGGCCCACATGAAACACAACATAATCTTTTCTGCAGCCACTTTTATTCTTCAACACAGAAGCCATGGCTCTACAGATTGTAATATTTAACCAAGTAATCTTACACAAAAACATTTTACCAACTGCACAATAAGCAACATATAGACAATTAAAATATCAGTACTTCCCACCTAAATGATACGTCAATACTGAATACCTCAATACGCAAATATATAAAAGGCCTAATGATGGCTTAACATATTAAGACAATGCATGTTGCCTGTATACTTTTGATATACAGTAAAACCCCGATTTACTGTTCCCGCATTTAGTGAAATCCCGGATTTAGTGATTTTTTCATGTCCCAACAATAGCTACATATAAACAATGTAACCTCCATTTAATGAAAACCTCGATTTAGTGAAACATATTCTAATCCCCAGCAATTCATTAAATAGGGGTTTTACTGTATATAGTAAAACGTTCTTACCAGTTCAGTTGTATATGAACGACATTTTGATCATTTTAACATCTGCCTGTGCTAGATTGCATTAAGTAATTTTATTAAGATTGAGATAAAATGAGATGAAAAAACCACTTACATCATTTGAGGAAGCACGTTTTGTTCTTAGTGACAGAAGCCAGTGTTACGTGTAATGTTTGTAGTTCTGCTGTATGTTGATATTTGATTGGTTATTGATTTTTTTTTTTATATAAAACTATAGAATTACATAGTATTTGTTCATTAAATAGGGGTTTTACTGTAGTTAATAAATGTACTGTAAATGGAAAAACACTTCTGTTATAATTCATTTAATGGCGCTGCCAACAGCTCAGCCTATATACTGATCTGCCAAGTCCTGCAGGTGGATGGTGGTGAAGTGTGAAAACGGAACACCGTACTCCTACAGTACATGTAAATTGGAGGGAACTAACGCCTGCATGCAGTACTCAGCAACAATGCAGCATCAAACAGTGGGATGTTATTTGACAGTTGGTTCAGTATATTTCACTCTTGTTCAGTAATTACAGTCACAACCAACACATATATTTATGACACAATTAGGCTACCGGTTTCAGCTCTATACAGCCATCATCAGGCCTATAGAATAACGATGAAAATCAAACTCTATACATTTTGTAAAAGGAATCCCCTTATTCTGTACAATTATATGTACAACCTTCCCCCCTCCTCCATTTTTATACATATAATTGTACAGAATAAGGGGATTCCTTTTACAAAATGTATAGAGTTTGATTTTCATTGTTATTGTATAGGCCTGATGATGGCTCTATAGAGCTGAAACCGGTAGCCTAATTGTGTCAAAAATATATATTATGTTGGTTGTGACTGTAATTACTGAACAAGAGTGAAATATACTGTGCAAGTACATGCCAACAGTCATGTCTAATATTAAGATTATGACAATTAGTTAATATCTCATAAATATCCTGTGTTGCATTAATGCAGAGCTGTGTTCTGACCAAGATAAACACACCTGACATTTCACACGATGCAAGGGCGTGTCAGAAATCGGTGGACATGGCCCAATATCATTATATGACTTGGGCAGGAGGTATGGGTAGGACACGTTGAACTTCGCTTTCTCCAGCTGAAACAATCAAAAGATCTGGCAGAACTGCCAACAGGTATAAACAAATGCACTAACAACTACAGTCAAATTGGATTCTGTGCCTAGTCACTGAAAACGCACAGTAATGAAACAAAATACAGTTGAACTCGGTTATAACGACCTCAACTTGTGCCACAACTCGTTTATAATGTTATACATTCTGTGGTACCAACTATTCCCCATAAGGCACATATTTTTCTGCCTTGCTTAGTAGGACATACATAAGAGCATCTACCTCAGATATAACAACATTGCCAGTCGGGTAAAAGGTAAAGCAATCCCATTACAGGCCTGGACAGGCCCTGAGGGTTCCAGGAGGTTGAGGCTCCTAGATTTCTATACAATTGGCAAATGAAGGTGGTAAGGTTGTCAGCCCTATGCACCGGCTGCCTTTACCGCCCAGGAAATATTCCTGGTACTCATTTCTGTTAGAGGCTGAGTTGACCCCAGGGCCATTGTGTGGTCGGAAGGATTATGTCAATGAAAAATTCCAATGACAGCATCGGGAATCGAACCCGCGACCTTCCGGCTTGTAGCGCAGTGCCTCAACCAACTGTGCCACCGTGTGCCCCACATTGCCAGTCATCATTTCCAATATAATTTTCCAAGGGTAGACTATTTTGAGAATTCAATCGTCTCCTCGTCCTTGAGAAGACAAGCTACTCTTTCAGGTAGCTACAGGCCTGGAAAATGACAACAGTAACGGTAATTCATGATGTCAGGCTTCCGCTGCATTGTAAATGAGATCTTTGCTCTTCTGGGATGTTACTCAGCGTAGATTGGTAGTTAGTTACCGACGTTTCTTGGACAGCTTGACCCTTGAAAATGGGACTGATAGGTTATCCTGAAACATCGGTAAATAAATACGAATCTATGCAGTGTAACATCCTAGAAGAGGGAAGATCCCAACGGTAATTCACTTTGTGTGTAAAGTTGCCTTCTACATTTACATTGTTTATTCCACGCATTGTGACAAAGCATGAAACTTATGTAACAGCAACAAATGCACTATTCTATATTTTATTCGTACTATCTTTTATGTAACTCCCACGTGTTTCGGCGTTATTATCTCGCCATCTTCAGGGAACTGACAGCAAAGTTTCTATGAAACTTACAGCAATAAAATAGGTCACAATAAGTGTACACATGTTGTGGTATCAATAGTGCAGAATATTACAGGTTTTGGTTAAAATAGTATATATAAATATAGCACGTTGTTGAAACCATAATGCAGTTTGTTTGTTAAAATGGGTAATTATTTTAACAAACAAAGAGGAGGTTAAAGAGAAGTTGTGAGATCCCATGGCAGTTACCACCAGTTTGAACAATTCTGAAACCATATGCAATACTATGGACGCCATCAAACTGTAACGCTACTTCTGCGTGACTCTGCCATAACATGATATTACGAGTTTGTAAAGGCAGTGTTTCTTGTAACTTCTCATTTCAATTTGTGTTCACGATGTGCTGACACATTTTTGTATCTTGTTCTGCAAGAAGCACTCAACATGCTGGAGCGAGTGACGACACAAACCTTGACAGCATTCCAGCGCTGTATAAAATGACGTGCAACATCTCGAGCTGCAGCCCCCACAACCAAGGCTCCAACATCATGCCATGGCATTCGTGGTGTTGTGTTGCGATCCACCAGGTCTGCCAAGAACCACACAGAACAGCTGGTAAAAGTTTATGTATAACTTATCTTAGTTCCAAGCACTGCAGAACTGTCACCTTGGTAGGGCAGACCCAGGGTCATGATCACTGGACCGTAAGTTACCTTTGTAAGGCAAGTCCAGGTTTGTGAAGTCCTTCACAATGAAGTTGGTGTAGTCCTTGCCAAGCCAATACTTGGCCATTCCACTCAGCCCACTTAGACTGGTAGTACTGCTCACCTCCTCCACCTTGTGTCCACCACCTTCACCCACACCTCCATCATGCACCACCCCATTGCTGCAAAAAGACAACTAGACTCAGTCAAAGGTACAAACCAGATGTAGGGACCCAGTAAAAGATATAATTTAAACAGGAATAAAACTTATCAAGTACAGCCAACACAACTACGTGGCGCGAATCAATAGTTTCTTGACTGAATTTATTTCTCCACAACAAAGCTTACCCTTTAATCAATATTGTCTCCTTCAAAGTAGACTCCTTGGCAATGTATACAGTGGCCCAGCAATCATACCGCCGTTCAAAGCATTTCATAAAGCACATTGCTTAAAACTCGGTAAGTGTATCCTGTAATCTTGCTTGAATCATGGTGATATCATTCAATCTCCTTCCCTTTAATGCCACCTTCAGTCTGTGATTATTTTTGAAATGAGTTCTGAGTCTCTGTCAAGGACAGGGCCCTGCCACATCCTGACACAATTCTCCTCCCGCTGCTCACTCAGCAGGCAGGGCACAAATTTGGTGGTAATTTGAAGCATGTACAGATTGCCTTTCAAAATCCTCTAAACTGACATAAATGAAATCCCAAACATGTTAGCAAAATCACAGATCATCATTTTTGAGGAGAATTTCCTTCACCTCATCCGACTCTCCTCTGTTTTGCCAGTCGAGAGACGTTTCAAGCGTTCCGCATCTTCAGCAGAGGGTCACACTGCTTCTGAACTTGGAAAACCACTCAAAAATTTGTGTTCTTCCCACTGCCTGCTCTCCAAAAGCTACTGTCAATGTTTCAGAAGTTTCCACAGCACTGCTCCCCAGTTTAAAGCAAAATTTAATGCTAACATGCTGTTCTTTCAAATCTGTCATTTTCTATTTACACCAAAATCATATATGGAATAACACACACTTGTACTTAACAAGACCTTACTCAACAACCACGTGCTACAGCCTTATTCTAGGCAACGAATGACTCGGCAGACCAGACTCTACTCTATCCAGTGGTAGCAGTTTGTGCTAGCAGCAGCAGCAACGGTGAGGCCGAAAACTATTTGGTTGCACCAGTTACTGTCGAGACACTTTTTATTTTGTACCTGTGAATATGTGTTTTGACTCATATGTCAAATCATCACCAGCCCTGTGAATGAAGGTCATAAAGAGGAACTAAGATACAATACCCCTGTTTGGAAAGCGTCAAGACCTCAAATATTACTTCCAATTTTTAGTGACATGTAATATTGCTAAAATTGATATAATTTTTGGTACAATCAATACATTTCACAGAATAATAAAATACAATTCACAGACAGTTAAAAACATTCAGAAGGCTGGAATAAAGATGATATATAGTAAAAATATATGAAGCAATATTCCAGAGGGTACAAATGCTTCTTTTGTTATGTGATGTCATGTGAATGGTCCACCGCGCACTTTTTAGTCCAAATACCAGTACCTGCTGCAGCATGAGATGTAAGTGCTATATTCCTGGATCATACGGATTAAACTTTACTGTCCTACGTGACCATATGCTGGTCTCTAAAAGTATTGGCAAATGGTCTAGCATGCCATACATTGGTCTCTCAAAAAGTACTGACAAATGGCCTAGTGCACCATATGCTGGTCTGTGTGCGGGAATTTAAATGTCCACACTAAGTGAGAAAACTCCAGCTGTCATGAGATACACTTGGCATTTTAATCTGTTGGCTAAAGATTAAATAAACTAGGAACCAAGTACACAACAAAATGTCTGTCAGCAACTTGCAGTGACCTTGCAAGCATTGCAGTGCTCCTTTGTGCCAGTATTTTATTGTTACATAACCTAGAACCAAGTACACAAACAAAATGTCTGTCAGCAACTTGCAGTCACCTTGCAAGCATTGCAGATGGCTCCTTTGTGCCAGTATTATTATTGTTACATAACCTAGGAACCAAGTACACAAACAAAATGTCTGTCAGCAACTTGCAGTCACCTTGCAAGCATTGCAGATGCCTCCTTTGTGCCAGTATTATTATTGTTACATAACCTAGGAACCAAGTACACAAACAAAATGTCTGTCAGCAACTTGCAGTCACCTTGCAAGCATTGCAGATGCCTCCTTTGTGCCAGTATTATTATTGTTACATAACCTAGGAACCAAGTACACAAACAAAATGTCTGTCAGCAACTTGCAGTGACCTTGCAAGCATTGCAGATGGCTCCTTTGTGCCAGTAATTATTATTGTTACATAACCTAGGAACCAAGTACACAAACAAAATGTCTGACAGCAACTTGCAGTCACCTTGCAAGCATTGCAGATGGCTCCTTTGTGCCAGTATTATTATTGTTACATAACCTAGGAACCAAGTACACAAACAAAATGTCTGTCAGCAACTTGCAGTCACCTTGCAAGCATTGCAGATGGCTCCTTTGTGCCAGTATTATTATTGTTACATAACCTAGGAACCAAGTACACAAACAAAATGTCTGACAGCAACTTGCAGTCACCTTGCAAGCATTGCAGATGCCTCCTTTGTGCCAGTATTATTATTGTTACATAACCTAGGAACCAAGTACACAAACAAAATGTCTGTCATCAACTTGCAGTCACCTTGCAAGCATTGCAGATGGCTCCTTTGTGCCAGTATTATTATTGTTACATAACCTAGGAACCAAGTACACAAACAAAATGTCTGTCATCAACTTGCAGTGACCTTGCAAGCATTGCAGGTGGCTCCTTTGTGCCAGTATTATTATTGTTACATAACCTAGGAACCAAGTACACAAACAAAATGTCTGACAGCAACTTGCAGTCACCTTGCAAGCATTGCAGATGCCTCCTTTGTGCCAGTATTATTATTGTTACATAACCTAGGAACCAAGTACACAAACAAAATGTCTGTCAGCAACTTGCAGTCACCTTGCAAGCATTGCAGGTGGCTCCTTTGTGCCAGTATTATTATTGTTACATAACCTAGGAACCAAGTACACAAACAAAATGTCTGTCAGCAACTTGCAGTCACCTTGCAAGCATTGCAGATGCCTCCTTTGTGCCAGTATTATTATTGTTACATAACCTAGGAACCAAGTACACAAACAAAATGTCTGTCAGCAACTTGCAGTCACCTTGCAAGCATTGCAGATGCCTCCTTTGTGCCAGTATTATTATTGTTACATAACCTAGGAACCAAGTACACAAACAAAATGTCTGTCAGCAACTTGCAGTCACCTTGCAAGCATTGCAGATGCCTCCTTTGTGCCAGTATTATTATTGTTACATAACCTAGAACCAAGTACACAAACAAATGTCTGTCACAACTCAGTCACTTGCAAGCATTGCAGGTGCTCCTTGTGCCAGTATTATTATTGTTACATAACCTAGGAACCAGTACACAACAAAATGTCTCTCAGCAACTTGCAGTCACCTTGCAGCATTGCAGGTGGCTCCTTGTGCAGTATTATTATTGTTACATAACCTAGGAACCAAGTACACAACAAAATGTCTGTCAGCAACTTGCAGTCACCTTGCAAGCATGCAGATGCCTCCTTTGTGCCAGTATTATTATTGTTACATAACCTAGGAACCAAGTACACAAACAAAATGTCTGTCAGCAACTTGCAGTCACCTTGCAAGCATGCAGATGCCTCCTTTGTGCCATATTATTATTGTTACATAACCTAGAACCAAGTACCAAACAAAATGTCTGTCAGCAACTTGCAGTCACCTTGCAAGCATTGCAGGTGCTCCTTTGTGCCATATTATTATTGTTACATAACCTAGGAACAAGTACACAAACAAAATGTCTCAGCAACTTGCAGTCACCTTGCAAGCATGCAGTGGCTCCTTTGTGCCAGTATTATTATTGTCCCTCTCGTCAGTCTTGGCAGTGTCATCATCCTCTATGGGGTGTCAGCCAGTGCACCCACTGCTTGCCGCGCTGCTTTGCAGTTTCTGTCTTCTCACGCACCTTCTCTATCAGGCTGCGTCGCTCTGTGGGGGTGTATTTGCATTTAATGTTGTCTGTACATGTCCCCTCAATGGTCGGGGGCGTCTGTGACTCACGTGATGGCAGCTCATAGCATTCATCTGCTTTGCTGTAACCAGCACAATGACAAGTGTCAAGACAAAAAACAACACTGCTCTGACACACACATTCTAATTATTTGTGAGTTATGATTACTTTATACTTTACTTCATTTGTTGGAAATTCCAAGCAATGCGCCTCAAAACACCATTCTTACCACTTAGCCTCATTACAAGTAGCAGAGGTAATGGTTAACCCTTTCCCAGTCTTTTTATATCTGACCTGATTCCTACAATTAAATTCATGTGAAAATTAAAAACAGAAAAATCCTGCCTTCTATTGTCCCCATACACTGAGAAGTAGAGCAGATAATGAAAATCTTTTGTGCTTACCAACAGCATTTCTACACCTTATAACCATTCACCAGTCACACCTGCTTCAACATTTAATCTGTATCATCATTAGTGACTACTTACAGTACACTAGTAAACATGTGTTTGGAAAGTATATGTAGGCTTACATCATCAGTTACTACTCTTTTAACATTGTTATTGTCTTTATTATGCAGGCTCTTATCATTTAATTTTGAAATTAAGTATTGTATTGCTATATACCACTTTCTCTGTTTATCTCATAACAGCTAGTAACTACTTTAAAATTGTCAAAATCAGTATAACTGGTGAATGTCTATATAGTGTAGCAAGGCTGCTAGTAATTTGTAACTTGTATCATTGAAAGCCTCACAGTATACAAAGAATAATGTAGTAGAACAGATCAACAAAATCATAAGGAAAGACATAATATTTCACACATAAGCAAATTGTGGCAGTGAATTTGTAGATACAGTGGTGGAAGCCTTCAAACAGAAGCCAAGAAAGTGTTAGGACTAGTGCAAGTGCAAGTGCTAGTGCTAGGGGTTATACCAGCATTACAGTGTCGAGTGGCAACACTACACAAGGCTATCAATGCACAGTGCTTCCTGCTCTCACGTTACCTGTCCAGCGTGGTCTGTGATGAGCTGAGAGCACTCACAACTGCGTTGGTAGCCATGGCAAGGTGCATGACAGTGTGTGGCTTATTGGTGTTGGCTGCCGGGCAGCTCGACGTGTTTTTCCCGCGATATGGCAGGAATCCGCTCAGCGTTTGTGACACACTGCCCAAATCTACAAGCCTGGGGATAGACGACAATATGTTAGACTGCAGTTAGCTCCTGTCTGCACCAGTAAGACTGTTTAATAAAATTCACAAAAGAAAGCATATCAAAAAGTGATGCAGATTGAGACAGGTGCATGTATAATTATAGTTACTACTTGGTACTCTTAACTGAATGGAGCAGACCCCAGTGAGACGAAACTCCCTGCACTTCATGGAACCTACAGATCCATTACCGTAAGGACTCCATTCTTCTTAGATACAATGCTGTGTCACTGGATAATCATATCCCAGCATTCCCAGGTAACGTAGTGGCCTTTCATCTTCAAGGGTGAAAATGTAGTAGAAGAATGCCAGGAAGAGATCAACACATGAATATGTGGGCCCAGTGTAAGTGGTGATTGGATCTCTGGAAAGGTTAATGGGCCAATTAGGAAGCAGTATGGGGCGGGGGGCAGACGCTTAAGCAACAGGCAGTAAAGGGAAGGAAATAAATAGAACGAGGTGTTGGGAGCATCATATCCCAGCAGAACAGAATATTCAACTACATCCACATACATTACCATGTTCACAAGAGCTGCTACTTGTCCCTGTACTGAGCCAAATCAAGAGGCTATTACCCTCCGACAGTCATCATCCTATAATTGGTGCAACAAGCCCTCTCATATGTTCCAGTACCTCAGTTATGTGCGCATCACTGCCAAAGCAGCAGTGGACAGGACAGGTGAACAGACCACAAGTGGAGACATCACACACACCTGTGTTCATGGTCGTCCCATCGCCCATAGCAAAGGTCCAAGCCGCCTACAAATGCGTACGTCTGGTCAACCACCACAATCTTTTCATGATGTGCCCACAGGAAAACACCCATCTTTGCATGGTCAGGGTTTCGAAGCACCTGAATTTAGGAGTACCAACATTAACATATATTTCAGAAAGAAAACTGATTTTCCCTGAATAAAAAGAAGATGAAAATATGTGATGCATTTTCAATGAACTTCCAACTTTCAGATTAATGTAACTTTACATGTATTATTGCTACAGTGTCAATATCTGTATTTCTTCATGTTCTGATACACAAGGCTACCAACTTTCAGATTAATGTGATATTACATGTATCACTGACACAGCGTCAATATCTGTGTTGCTTCGTGTCCCAACACACAAGGCTACCAACAAGATACTGATGCAGACAATTCCACTATCTGTCAGAACAATTTTCAAACTATTACTTAGAAACTTAAAATTCCTACAGTAGCGACTTCTGGATGTGATGCCGTGCAGTCTGGTAGGTAATTACCAACACTGAAGACTGAGGCAGCAGGTTCCTCTGATATGTTGTTGACAAAGCGTAGTTGGATTGACAGTTACTGACATTTCCATCTTCAGCATTGGTTAACTAGCTGCCAAACCTGCAATCTGTGTTAGCAGTTACTGCTGAAAGTAGTTACAAATGTGATCAGAACATAGCAAAAATAAACAGAAGTGGAATGTATGTATGTATAAATCACTCCTAGTTCTATAAAAAGTGATGCTGTAACTGTTCTCAAGATACTGACTTCCCAGCTTCGATTACTAAAACGGCAGCTTGCAGTTTGCACAGTCCTTTCTCAGGGATGATGCACGGGAGTGTTAATATGTCTCTTGAAATATCCATCCATTCTGAGATCAGGGACAAACACTTGCTATCTTTGGATAACTGCTCCAGGTTTTATTGAAGATTTATGCTAGTTCACATAGATTATAAGCTGATACACTTCAAATACACAAATTTTACTACTGGTGCTGGTGACAGAGTGCTAATACGCAGAAGGCACTAATTATGAGGGTTATCCAGAAAGTAAGATACAAAAGCAATAAAATTTTTTAAAAATATTTATTAACAAAATCGACTGAAAAAACTCTTAACACATACCTTTAGCTATTTTTCAACATAATCACCACCTTTCTCAAGGCATTTGTTTAGCCTGGGTACGAGTTTTTGTATTCCGATGTCATAGAACTCCGCCGCCTGTGCACGCAACCACCTAGTGACTTCGTTTTTCACCTCTTCGTGAAACTTCCGGCCGGCCAGATGTTTCTTTAAAGGCAAAAACAAATGGAAATCGTTTGGAGCGAGGTCTGGGCTGTGAGCGGGATGGTCTGAGGTGATTTCCCTTCCTCTCCCACCCGTGTTGTATCTTTACTTTCTGGATAACCCTGGTAGTACAGGAGCTACCCTCCACTGTAGACTTGTTCACATCAGCTGTACTCGCTCGTTCCAGCTACAGCCTCGTTTGCTGCAGGTACTACACTAACGACTGCACTCCAACAAGCAAAGTCTGTCTGAGTGCCTAGTCCATTAGCAAAAATTGTTATGAAGTGTTAAAAGGCAATTTACCTTAATGGCTAGGTGAGGTTCAACTAATGTTCTACAACAACCGTTGGGGTAGCCAGGATACTTACAGCCCCCAAATTAACTATACTCAGAAATACAAGTAATATATTCTTCCATCCTGGAGGGCACAGTGCCAGGCTCAAACTGTGACCTTGAGTGGTTAAAGTGTCAAACGTACTGCAAGTCATGCTCACCTTGATGTTGGGATTAGCGGCCACGAGGCGCTGTTTGCTGTAGTAACTGTTGATCCCTAGTGCATATTCGACCTCCTTGTACAGCAGCACAAACACCTTCACGCCTGCATCCTGCAATGTAACAAGAATTACATACAAAATATCACCGCTTAAAGGCTACATGAGCCAGAAAATCATATCTTGATGCGACTACAGTGAAAGTCCATTATTATGAATATGGCTTACAATGAAGAGTCTACAGTAACAACAGTTCAACAATGCCACACAACTAGTGTATGTTATGTACAATAAAGATATTCAGTAACAGTGAATGCCTGTTAAACCTTCCATTACTATGAGAAATTTTAAAGCTTGTTTAGCTTTAACTGTTGTTAGTGTATTAACCTATTTTCATATAATCCATTTTAATATTATCCTTGCATCTGCAGTTCAGTTATCCAGTGAATGGCAGGACAGCCCTAGCCAGGTATACGCAACTAACTCACTGCCTTCCTCTGCAGAATCTTGTCAAGACGCCAATAGTCTCCATGCACTAATGGCCGTTTCATGTAGATCTCGGGGCTCAGCCACCAGTCGGCAATAAAGATCTCCTCCTTTGCACCTTCTAGTGCATCTGCAACAGCATTCATGTAACTGCTGCCATCCACAAACCAGCTAGCATCCACGGACAGACGTTCAGGAGCAAACGAGTTGAACCTCTTCTTCTGAATAAAGCTCTGAGCTACAACAACACACCAAATAAAATGAAGAATACACACCTGAAGGGAAAACACTTTAAAATAAATTTAAATAATATTTAAAGGTCAGTTCCTACCATGCAGAAATGTGAGCAGGGATAGTAAAGTCAGTATAACGACTTGCTATGAGCTGGACAAACCGACCGACAAATCCCAGTGGAGGTGTGATTTTCCGCACCCGTCCAGGATGGCTCTGGGGTCCACCCAGCCTCCTATACAATGGGTACCATGTCATTCCCCAGGGTAAAGTGGCTGGGGTGTGGCATTAACCACCCACACCCGTCTAGCACCAAGGATGAAGAAAGAGTAGAGCTATACCTCTACTCCCCCTCTAGGCCTTCATGGCAGGATACAGGGTGAACTTTACCTTTATGTTTTACCACGCAGAGACACACCGTGTCACCATTAAAAAGACAGGCTAGTTAACGCTGTTTATGAAAGTATGATGACAGCTCTTTCTCTGAGAATACAGAATACACATATATAGACTGAATGGGCAGAATTTTTAATACTAAAACTGCTGGTACATATAGTAACCACTGTGCTTTAAACAGTTAATAAAGACAGTAACAAAAAACAGTTAGCTTTTAAGTTTCTGATTGACAGACCAAGTTGCACATTGAATTTGTAGACAGATAAAGTTATAATTGTGTATATTTTAATCTTTAGGATTCAGATAAGATACATAAAGAAAAGAAAAAAAGGCTCTAAAAATAACTACTGTGTGACAGGAGCACAGCTGTGTCCATGCAGAGGGCAATTTTTTTTTTTTTTTTTTTTTTTGTGAGGGGGCCCCGCAGCTGATGCTACGGACGCACCGCAGCCTTAAGGCTTATTGCGCAACCCCTGTGATGAAGATGAAGATGAGCAGTTTTTTTTACCAAGTTTTACAATTAATGGAGCACCAGTGGAATGAAATTGACAGGGGAAAACCGACAACTCGGAGAAAAACCTGTCCCAGTGCCACTTTGTCCACCACAAATCTCACATGGACTTGACCTGGGACCGAACCCGGGCCTCCGTGGTGAGAGGCCGGCGACTAACCGCCTGAGCCATGGCACGGCCTCATGCAGAGGGCAATGCTAGTCCTCCACATTTTCTATGAGATTAAACTAAGAGGTGAGACCACTCACCCTGGTTGTTGTCGACATTCTTCAGGTATGTGAGCCACTCATTTTGCTTCCGTTTGGTCCAGCATTTAATAACAATTTGGCTGTAACAAAATACAGTAGTGGTGACAGATGTCACTGATAAAACTAGAGGCCATGATGGGGGCTTTTATGCACAACATATGCACATGTCATGTATGTGTGAATATTTTCACGTTCAGAACTTCTAAATAGATTTTGATGAAATTTCATATGAAACCAGTAAATTATAGTATTACATCACTGCATGACCTAATCCATGAGAGTTGCAATAACAGGATACATTCCCTAGACGTGTGGGAGAGTGAGTCAAACGAAAATGTTACAAATTTATTACCAGCTATTTTACTGCAGGTAAGTTTGGTACAGCTCTGTCATTTTTACACACACTGAGAGATCTATCAGACACAAGCCATGCTGAGGACTTGTTGTGCCTACAGCTGCAAATAACAGGGTCTTGATTTCTTTTTTTGCATCTATAAGGTTTTCATTTCACTCATCCTATGTAAAAGATTCAAGTCTTCTGGGATGTGACACTGTGTTACTGTGTGAATGGGTCCTGACATTCCAAAGGAACGTGCTGTCTTCATCTTCATGTGTAAGCAGTTCAAAAAGACCACTTACCCATGAAGATAAAGGCACCACTCACCCAAAGACAAAGCATAAAATCCCAACAGACTTGAGCATTCAGTAACATGAGGCATAGACCATGTGGTCCATCAAGGTGACCTGCTGTTACTAGTGGCACTGGTTCACACAAATGTATACAGACACTCACACTGCCTATATCAGACCTCCATCACCAGCAGTCTACCAATGAATCAGTCATACCTGGACAGGGTTGCAATCTGCAGTCCATGGCTCAGACCTGTGGCATACATGCTCGATGACACCTCAAACCCCGAGTCAAACAGCATAACACACTTGACAACCCCATCCTTCGGATTGATATAGCCCATATATGAGTCCTTTACAAACAGCCAGCGGTTCCGCCACGTGCCACACAGGTCACTGCATAGATAGCCGCACCTGTACGGGAAAACATTAACACAGAGTTAGGTCACTTCACAGATGAAACTTAATCAAGCCCTGAGAGGCACAGTAGGTTTAGTTTTGTACATAAGATGCCTGACATAAGAACACAAGGACACTTCACACACATGTAACTTAGTTCAACAGTCTCACAGACAACTGCGTCTCAAAAACGTGTGTCAACTCAAGTCAACCACACAGCCACCACCACACAGACATGAGTCAGCTTCAGGAGCCAAAACATGGCCTGACACAAACATAATCTTAAAAGACAAAATCACAGCCAACTTACAAAAACATAGAGTTAGCTTAGGTGTAAAATCCACAGCCTCTTAACAAACATAAATCAGACTGACCATCAAACCCACAACCTAGCAAAATAACAGGCATCTTCAGTATCAAATCCACAGCTTCACAGCACAACAAAAGTCAGCTTTAGAGCCAAACCCACAGTCATGTCTACAAAGTATACTCATAAATCAGCTCAAGTGTGGAAACACAAACACAATTCAGCTTGACAGCAAAAGCAATGGCCTCACACAAACACAATTCAGCTTGACAGCAAAAGCAATGGCCTCACACAAACACAATTCAGCTTGACAGCAAAAGAAATGGCCTCACACAAACACAATTCAGCTTGACAGCAAAAGCAATGGCCTCACACAAACACAATTCAGCTTGACAGCAAAAGCAATGGCCTCACACAAACACAATTCACCTTGACAGCAAAAGCAATGGCCTCACACAAACACAAGCCAGCTTGACAGCAAAAGCAATGGCCTCACACAAACACAAGCCAGCCCTGTAGAAACAACAGCAAGCTTTGTGAACCACTTGTTTGTTGGACTTTGTCCATCATCTTTAATGTGAATAAAATATAAAGATATATAAAAATCTAAAATTCACTACGTTTCAGAAGATGGATCTTCTTCCGTCTTCAGGGCTACTCAGGTGGGTCCTATTGATTAAGCTAGTCTCAATCACTGAGTAGGCCTGAAGACAGAAGAAGATCCATCTTCTGAAACGTAGTGAATTTTAGATTTTTATATTTTACATTTTATATTTTATTCACAATAAAGACGATGGACAAAGTCCACCAAACAAGCGGTTCACAATGTTGTATACCATCGTCACAACCTTTTAGAATTCAACAGCAAGCTTGCGAGTCAAATCCACAGACTCGCAGAAACGTATGCCAACGTCAGCTCAAGAGTCAGATCCAGACTGACACACACACATACATAATATAGCTTATATATATTATATATAATTATATATATATATAAATATATATAATTAATATACCCACAGCCATTTCACATAAACATAAGCTAGTTTCAGAGTCAAACCTGCAGCCGGACATAAACACAAGCCTCTCTAAATCACTCCATCTTATTGCTTTGTGTGCAACGGTATCACACAATGAACAATATTCTGCACATTCACGCAATCTGTAAAGAAGCCAGCATCTTGCTCAGAGCATCTGAACTGTACCTGACGCAGATATAATTGTCCAGCAAGCCACAGAAGTTGCAGCCCACTCTGCCCCGCTGTGTGCTGCCAGTTCTCTTCTGTACAAGTCCCTCCTTGCCCTTCATGCCAAGTTCACCCACAAATGACAGGTGACTTACCTCTAGGAAACTCACCTGCGCACATAAGATATATTATCACAGTGTTACTGCTGATACCTGCATAGTGGAGGCTGTAAACACAATCACATCAATAGCATTTCCCCTCAGAAGCCTGCCAGAACAGACCGCATGCTGTATATGGAACCTCAACACTCATATCTATTACAAGAACAGAACTTTCCTGTCACCATATTACATTTCACATAAGTTGTGATGGGTGTGGCTAAGAAATTTACTGTTTCTTGCATAAGAAGTTTTTTTCGACAGACTAGGGAAAAAAAACACCTTAATGGGAAAAACTTCTTTTAACATAAGTGTAAAATTTAGGTTTGTTTTTTAGACCATCTTTGTATTTTTATCTCAAGCAATTATTTCATATTTCAGTCCTAAAAATCACCACTGCATATCGTCATGGCAACTTTGACACATGGGTACATAAATGTTAAAGAAATATACATAATAGACCACCTAACACATATGCATCCAAAGTCGTTTGTTGCTGGTACAAGTGCAATTTCATTTACATCATACTTGTGTTCTCCATCTCAGGGCTCTCTGTTTACAGTCTTCAATGCTCACTAAGTCAAAGCACAATATCCTCAGAACTACACTTGAAGTTCACGTCTTGCTGCACGATCTCTATGATCTGCTTCGGTTGGTAAAAAATTAATTACAGAAACCGAAACAGGAAACAGTCAATAGGTCAAGTGCAAGCCACAATAAATACTGTTTGTTTCTTTCTTAATATCCGTAACACAATAATATGAATATATACTGAATAAGAAGAGTTGGTTGCCCCTAATACATACCTATTCCATTATTTGTTATGGGAAAATAATTTCTGATATACACACACTTTCTCAGGACTACACTGGGGCATAAACCAAGGACTATCTGTATAGTTATGTTGACGGAATTTTTGTGATTAGTCGAAGGTACGTTCTGCAGCTAGTGCAGTGGCTACCTGATATGTTGCTCAATGCTTTATAGTGTATGTTGTCTCTAAACAGACACACTTGACACCACCTCACGACTGCAACATTCTGCAGGTACAGCCGCAGCTGTCAAACCTGTTGCTCAAAGTTTTGTTCAATGTTTGTGTCACCCTCACCGTCTCATGATGGTTGACGTACAGACCGATCTGCAGCAGGTTCTGTAGGTACTGCTCGAGCTGCTTGATCCGCTGCTCGATGTTCTCGTATGGCACCAGTGCTTCAGGCGTGTTGGGGAACCTGCAAGCACACAACACTATCTACACTGAGGAAGGTTAACTTCTGGCAAGAACTTTTAGACAGCCAGAATTGCAGGCATGCACTTTCTAACAAGTTCACATACAAGCCTACAACTCTCAACTCCAAACACCTGCAATCAACACAGAATCATTACACAATGAACGAGGTCTGAACACGACAAAGATGAAGTAATGGCATGAACGGAGACAGATAATGAGGAGTTCCACAATTTGTACTGTTTCCCTGATATTATTAGTGTTTAAATGATGACGAATGATACAGATATGACATGTATACACAATTTTGGTTAGGAAACCAAAAGAGAAGGGATCACATGGTAGCTGTGAATAAATATAGATAACATTCCAACTGATCTCTTGGTTTGACAATGTAGGCTTAATTCAGCTGGTTCAGGATACGGTTAAGAGCTGGAATTTTGTTATGGTGGTGTTGAACCTCCAAGTTCTACAAGAAAATTATATTATCTGACAGACTGAGACTATGTGAGATGGTAATGAGCTGTCTGAGTTGCGCTTGGTACCATTCAGTTCGGCAGATGCTGCTGCAACCCAACTTTTCTGAAGCTCGCTCAGTAGCACTTTCCAATTTTTTATGTCAGACTATTCGAAGTGCCAGACTATTGGATTACAGTCTATTGGAGTTCTATCGTACTTGCTTTATTCTTATCTTTTTTAATTCAAACAATGACTATGTATGACATTAAGAATTAATTAATTAAGTTGATTAATCAAGCCACCAATCATTCTGCATAACTTGACACACTCTATTCCTCTTTACTTCAACCCTGACATTGGAAGCAATACATTCACCTGAAATTTGTACCATAACAGAGAATACCACAATTCGAAGACTAGATTGTCATTTGGTTGGCTGATGGTTACTTACACAGTAACAACACATACCTTGGTAAGGCTCCCTTATTCTTGAGCTTTGAGCCACTATGGACCATCCTAAAGCCAGTGCGCCGCTCACGGTGAGCACGAGTTGGAAACGGGATATTGAGACTTGCTCTAAACAATTTGAGCTGCTGATGTAAATGCTGAATGTCCTTGTAGCGCTTCTTGATGGTCCATGAGAAGTCCCCATGTTTGAGCTCTATTGTGTACCTGTCAAAGTACAATACAAACAAAAGGGAACTTCAGTAATGGAACTCTATTCTACACATAGCACATCCAACAAGAAGTTCCAGGTTGCAACTCTACTGTGTATCTGTCAAAATATGATACAAGTAAAAAAGCAGTTCCAGTACTGGAGATATACAGTAAAACCCATATTTAATGAAATGCTGGGGGATTAGAATATATCTCACTAAATCGAGGTTTTCATTAAATGGAGGTACATTGTTTATATGGAGCTATTGTTGGGACATGAAAAAATCATCACTAAATCCGGGATTTCACTAAATGCGGGAACATTAAATCGGGGTTTTACTGTATTGTCTGTAAGTGAATATACATTAGTTGAGCGATGTGAATGGTACTCACAGATTGGGGTTCAAGAAATGTGTAGTTACACTTCGTTCATAGTCTGTGATCTGTACCGATATATCCTTCCCTGGGATGAACACTCGTCTCTTCTGTTCCTTGAAACCGAGTGGCGGCTCGTGGATCACTGAGAATCGGAGGGCTGTTGCTGTGAACCAAACGGTTTCATGTTACAGTAGTATGGTGGTGAGAACATGCATGGAAAGGACAGCAAGCAGCTAGCTGCATGTAACCCCTTACTGTGCGGTCTCATTTTGACTCAAGAGTTCACTCAGACACATCTGACATCATATAATAAAAGAGCTCAGCTGTACTTACAAATAACAAAGTACATATGGTAACTCATTCCTCACGTTTTGCTGAGTTTTTGACTGCTACACTGTGTTCATAGACCAACAGACTGCACTTGCCTGAAATATCTTGCCTTACAGCTCTTATAATTTGTTCTGTTTTCCAATGCCACCTAGAGTAACAGATTTACATACCCTGCCACCTTCTGAAAAAAATACTAACTACTTTTATAATGTAATCTGTGGTCTTTTGGGTAATTACACGGCGTCGTGTGGTAATTATTTACCGACGTTTCGGGACGTGTCGGTCCCATCTTCATGGGTCAAGATTCCAAGATTTCCTTTCTAGAGGGCTGTCCAAAAGTATCCGACTATATTTTTTCCCGCGGTAAGTAATGGCGAAAGGGTGGGAAAACTGAGCGTAGTGGTAAAAGGACTTTCATGCGCATGCGTGATTTTTTGCTGCCTCGCAACACACGCCGGATGCGTCTGTCGCTGCCAGATAGCGAAGTGGTGTAACACGTTTCGTCGCATTCTCGTTCGCTCAAGATGACAGAATGTTTGGAGCAGCGATACTGCATCAAGTTTGTCAGAAACCAAGCGAAACAATCCGCAAAATTCAGCAGCTTTCGGTGAATGCATGGGGTCACTCAAATTAAAGAGTGGTTCACCGCTTAAAGATGGCCGCATGTCGCGGACAGTGACCGGCGTTCCGGTAGACCGTCAACGAGCCGAAATGCTGATGTCATTGACAAAGTGCGGACATTGATCATGGAGGACCGTCGTTTGACCGTCCGGGAAATTGCTGATAGAGTTGGGATCAGCAGAGGTTCCGCAAACACGATTTAACTGAGGATGTGGGCATGCGAAGAGTGGCGGCAAATTTGTGCCCAAGCTGTTCTTCGCCGGAGCAGCAACACTCCGCCTGAGGCGCGCAGGACATGCTTGAGTGCGCCAACAGGGATCCTGAGTTCCTGAAGACGTGATCACTGTGACGAGTCGTGGGTGTACGATATGACCCGGAAACCAAGGTCCAGTCGTCACAATGGAAGCATCCAACATCCCCGAGGCCCAAAAAAGCACTACACGTTCGGAGCATGTGAGTGATACTGACTGTTTTTTTCGATTACCGGGGTGTTGTGCATCATGAGTAAGCACCACTAGGGCAAACTGTTAATAAGGAGTACTACCAAGAAGTCCTCCGTCATCTTCGTGATGCAGTTCGGCGCAAGAGACCGGAGCTGTGGGACGCACGCAACTGGCAGCTGCATCATGACAATGCCCCAGCTCATTCATCACACTGATCCAGGGTTTCCTGGCTAAGCACGGCATTCCGCAGGTTCGCCAGGCTCCCTACTCTCCTGACATGGCTCCTTGTGATTTCTGGCTGTTCCCGAGATTGAAGACACCGCTAAAAGGCTCCCGTTTTGACAGCCGCGAGGACATCATACAGAACGCGACGGCGCAGCTGCACACCATTCCAAAACAAGCCTTCCAGAATTGCTTCCAGCGATGGAAGGACCGCTGGGCTAAGTGTGTGGAGTCACAAGGGGCCTACTTTGAAGGGGATTAGGTATTGTAACCACCCAGATACAGAACTTTTTTTCCCGGCCCAAGGTCGGATACTTTTTGGACAGACCTCGTATCTTGGAATCTTGACCCATGAAGATGGGACCAACACGTTGTCCCGAAACGTCGGTAAATAATTACCACACGACGCCGTGTAATTACCCAAAAGACCACAGATTACATCAACATCGTGGCGGAAGCCTGAAATCAAGGTTATTTTATAATTATCCCAGTCAACAGAGAACAGCCGGGTACTCGTTACTGACAGCGTGCAACCTACTGCCACAGCAGAAACTGTCAGTCACGAGACATGCTGAAGCCATATTACAAGACACGCAGAGGTTCACATTAAGATTACATACGAATGAAGAAAGATTTTATGAATATAATACAATTCTGTGATAATCTTTAGATTTTATAAATAAACTGGGAAAACAGGTATGAATATGCTGTAGAACGCCTGGTCTTCAAATGTTTCGTATCTGTGAAACATCTTGGGCTAAATCTTGAATTTTTGCAAAAACCCCTGGAAAGTAAAAGTGTGCTTTTGGGTGACAAATGAAATAAAACTATTTAAAGCATAAACTTTTACTTCAAAAATAAAATATTTATGTGCATCTATGAAAAAAAACAAAATTTTATTATTTTATTAAAAGCAAACCCAGCACTAATTATGCATGGGGGGAAAAAAAAGAAAAGAAAAGAAAAAAAAAAAAAAATGAACTGAAATGAAAAATGACCAAAATTATATTTACCAATTTCATTATAAAGGAAATGTGCTTGCAGAACCTCAGGGTTCTGCGCAACACAGTTTGAATACCACTGCTGTAGAGAAAGGATTAAAAAAATGAGTTCCACAACTGGACACCAACATTAATAACTGCACATAAACTGAATGTACTGTCTAAACGGAAGACAAACACAACAGAAGGGATGCAAAGGCCTGTTCCAGGAAATCTCAAATGAAGTCTCATGATTGACTAAAAAGTGTAATTCTTGATGATGATGACGATGAACATGATGATGAGGATGATAATGAATTACGCTTTTCATGACAGGCGGTATGCATTACATGCTGTCGGATTGACACACTACAACTGTCTTCATTACATTGTGACTGGTTGAGGGACAGAATCGTGGCAAGTACAAACTGCTTGTCATTGCCGAGCTGAAGTGTGGAATGCACTTATCTGTCATCTCTAACACACTAATCTTATCACGAAGCCAATGATCTACTGCTTACTTCATTCTTAAGATAAAGTAATCACTCCAAGCTCATGCAAACACACTGCATCCTTTCCATGCTGCAATTCAAACAGTAACACTGTACACAGTTTCCCATTACAGATAGAAAAAGCTATAAAGGGAAAAACCAAAAATAACCTTTTATTGTTATTCTTCTTTCTATTATCTGTTCCAAGACTCAAAACTTGTCACACCACGTTGTTTCTGTGGCCTTGAAATCGCACATTTATTTTTGGGCCTACGATAAGACGACCTATTGGAATGATTCTCTGGTCTTCCCATGTCTTTTGAATCTCTGGGCCTATACAACACCCCCTTAGGCAATCGGGCACATCCCATCCTTACCAAGCAATTGAAATCTGTACTTCTCAGTAGCCTTTATGATAAATTATTCTCCAAACTGCTTCCTAATTACATAATTGAGTAAAATGTCCATATTTGAGGGTCAGGAATTCCATTTGTTGAGCCTCCAGTACTTCTTTCTTGGTGTTCAGACAAAATAAGAAACGAAGAATGTAAACAGAGTATAAAGACAAAGGCTGTTGGACAACTGACATGAAGCGTCCATGTCTGAGAAGAACGGGATGAGAAACAAAAAGTGCTAGAAAACTGACATCCTAAACGTACTTATTAAGTCAAGAAATATGAAAATAACAAACAAATTTGACTCTACAGGGCTCTGACAATGGTGTATGACTTACTGAAGTGATCTTCTTTCCTTGTACTTTGTTCACTGTCTAACTACAAAGAAAGAAGATTACTTCAGTACCTGACAAACTACTGTATACAGGGACAGAACACTGTACAGTAGTTAACTGCCTACATGAAGCAGAGTGTCCTTCATGAAATAACAGTCCCTGAGCTACTCAAGAACTCCATGCACCTTGTGGACACTGCAGACCAATCACAGTGTTCAGAACATCCCACCACTCACCCCAAACCCCAGCTACATATATGCAGCACACACCCTCCCAATTTATCTCTTTAAGATCCATAGTAACTTTAACGTTAGGCCGTGTCATGGCTCAGGCGGTTAGTCACTGGCCTCTCATTGCGGAGGCCCAGGTTCGATCCCAAGTCAGTCCACGTGGGATTTGTGGTGGATAAAGTGGCACTGGGGCAGGTTCCCCCCCCCCCCCCCCCCCCCCCGAGTACTTTGGTTTTCCCCCATCAGTTTCATTCCATCAGTTCCTCCATTACTTGGAAAAACGAAAAAAACACTAATCATCTACAATAAGCCTCAAGGCTGCAGTGCGTCTGTAGCATCTGCTGCGGGGCCCTTAAAAAAACCCCCCCGTTCCATCCACGCTCACATCTGCATACAGTTCTCCTACCTTCACGTTTATGACTAAAACTTTGTATGAATTTATCTGTTTCATGCATACTACATGCCCTGTCTATCTCATCTCCCCTGAACTGATTGCCCTGATTAATCTGGTGAAAAGTTAAAGTTCTTTGTAATGCACTTTTCTCCAACTGTCTGTCACCTCTCTCTCAGTGATACACACACATTCTCAGACACTGCTGCTTCCTTATTCAAGTTTTAGACACGTTACTCTTGCCACAAGACCCGTGAAACGTCACATCACATTACACATACTTGGGTTATGACATTGCGAAATGTGGGGGCACACAGCCAAGAGCAGCTGTGTACAGTCATGTCAAATTGTTAAAGAAGCCAACAACATTACAGGCAGTTATAAATAAGTATTATAGTGGTGACCATGGTAACTGTAGCTTGCGATTGGTGCCTGTTGCCACATCTACACCACATAAGGTACATCCTACAAACTAAGTCAGCATGAAACTGTAAATGAACAGGACTTAGAAAAATAATAATGTACAGAAGAACAATATCCTTACAAGAGTCACACAAATTCATGTTATATGACACAGTACTTAAAGGGCAGATTAGTAAAAAAAAACACAACAGTCACAGTCAACTAAACAACAGGGGATGAGTAAAACTGCCATTGTGGCGAGGACAGCCTACATTTCGCTGCCCAGTTCCCGTATCTGATAACATGGCTCTTTGCCGCAGGCTTCAATTGCTGTAGCTGGGGCTGTATTTTTTAATTTTTAATTCTAGCACAATAAATTATATATTCTTAACATGAACTGTAGATGTTTCAATAATATTACATTGGAAATTTTATGATTTGTAAGAGAATTAGATTTCGTTTTTAATATAATTTTCATGTTCATATACATACAATTTTCTCCAAGTATTTTTATTATTGATACCTGACAATGGCCCTTCGCAGCCGAAACATGTTGTATGTTTGAAATATAAAAAAAACCCCTTACGGTGTGTTATGATTGACGGTTTATATATTTCCTTCTTTAAGGCACGGTTTACTTTGTGTGGACTACAGTGTATGTGCAAGTTCTTTCTATTCACAGCACATACATGAAGTAAGGGTGCCTGATAAGTAAAGTACAAACACACTGTGGATAAACCAGAAATACAGAAACGGCATGAAAATAATTCATGTGCAAATCACATCAAATAAATCATGTTACTAGCACTGTTACAAGCTTGTAATAGCAAAAGACATGTACATCCTGCGTCACAAAAATGAACAGCTTAAAACTTTCTACGTCTAAAACTGGAAGGATGTAAGCGTACAGCTGGTGTCATAATTCCCAACACTCACAGTCTTCTTACATTTGTAGCTGTCTGTAGCTCCCATTAATTACAGTAATTTCTGCCTGGCATCCAGTAACAAAAACGCCGATATGATGAGTTTAGTGTGTGGTGTGCTACAAACGCAGATTTTTTTTCTGACGCCATAAATAAAACGTCAGAATGAAGGGCGATGCAAGTTGTCATAAAAAATATGTCACTGTACTAATTTATACTTTGCATAGGTTGTATATTTTAAGAAACAAGAACACTTTATGAGATAGTGTATGTGTCTCTTGCAAATACAATTGTCTGCAGTCACATTTCAACACGTTAAGATTAAATCAGAATACCAAAGAATAAGAAATCAGGGAAAAAAGCGTGGGAGCAGCTGCTTTTTTCTAGCCACACGAAGGCGCCACAAATGACGTTTGAAACACAGAATTCAGTAATAAATATGACTTCCAGTTTAAAGGAGAATTTGTATGAATTGCAATCATATTAACAAAAAGTAAAAAACTTCCGGCGATACCACGTCTGACCTTTTTTTTATCAGCGCTAGTCTCCAACACATTTGCCTATCAGCGAGTATATTTTCGTTTCGTTGTGAAACCTAGCCACACGTAACAGAAAAGCCATTAATATTAAACCGGTTTTATTTAAATTTGGCAGACATATTAACTTCACTGCTTACAGATATCTGGCATAATTAACTGCAATTTGCGAAAGGCAGAGAAAAATACAGGTAGGGCAAATAAAGGGTTCCTATTATACCTGACAAATATCGTTTGTCGCTTCCTGTCGGCTCGCTTAACGTATTAATGTAGTCGGCTCAGCCGATCGATCACATGCGAGGCGGAATAGTGGCGGAAACCAAGAAACGATTTTTGTGATATAAAACTTGGGACTCTCTATAAGAAAAGTACGAATAACCAGGGTTATGACACCAACTGTACACTTACATCACTTCCGGTTTCGGACGTACAAAACTTGAAGCGCTTGATATTTGTAGCAAGGTGTACAATCGTGACGAGCGCTGATTATGGGAACAGAACAGAGAGCATTTATGGAAACACGATTGGTGACAAGTACTTGTTATGGGAACATGATTTGTGACAAATACTGGTTATGGGAACATGATTGGTGACAAATACTGGTTATGGGCACATGATTTGTGACAAATACTGGTTATGGGAACATGATTGGTGACAAATACTGGTTATGGGCACATGATTTGTGACAAATACTGGTTAGGGAACATGATTTGTGACAAACACTGGTTATGGAAACACGATTTGTGACAAACACTGGTTATGGGAACATGATTTGTGACAAATACTGGTTATGGGAACATGATTGGTGACAAATACTGGTTATGGGCACATGATTTGTGACAAATACTGGTTATGGGAACATGATTTGTGACAAACACTGGTTATGGAAACATGATTTGTGACAAACACTGGTTATGGGAACATGATTTGTGACAAATACTGGTTATGGGAACATTATTTGTGACAAACACTGGTTATGGGAACATGATTTGTGACAAACACTGGTTATGGGAACAGGGCAGTTACAAGTGTGCAACTTGCTGTCTGTGAAGGAAGTCACAACTATCGTCCACTTGACTCACTGACGTGCAATGCTGCACCAACTACTGCTACTGGTGAGGGTGCAGAACTGTGACATGCAGCAACTACTACATAACAACAATAACAAAATGTCATGTCACCTGCTGCCTGCTCCATTGTTACTGGTCCACAGCTGCAACAGAAACAACACACATTCATATGGTGTCACTGAACTCAACGTCAGCAGTCAGCCAGTCACACGTCCCTCTACTTGTACCGACGCTAGGGCTCACCTGCTCTATCAGTGGTGTCTGTGGGCAGCACATCGATGTGAGGGATGGGTAGGTCATCGAAATCTGAATCGGGTAACGTGGGGGAAGCGGGCTCATCTCCGTCATCCGCCATTGTTGAGGTGTGGCCTACAATTGACAGACATCATGCTGTTCATATCGTCGCAACATAATGACAGCTTCAATAAATAAGGTTCCCTACATCATAAAATTAAATTATTTATTATTATTATTAATTATTAAATCAGTTATTGCAATGAAGTATCATTATTCTTCAACATAACCCCCTAACACATTGCTGCGTTTGTACCATCCTTTGCACGAGTTAAGAAAATTTCGTAGCGGTCAAAATCGGCTTTTTGTATTCGCAGCCAGTTGTGAACAAGACGTCGTTGCAGTGGAAAGCAGCGCGGAAGTCTGAAATTGTAACATCTCGGGGTTTACAAAATCGCTGACTGCGGCCACATACTAGGCTGCCCAGCGGGGAGAGTGCGGCCGCTACGGGCGACAGAGTCCAAGGGGCGGAAAATGGGCGGAAAAATTAAAATTTTAAATAAAAAATTTCGATTGTTTGAAGTTCACAATTTCTCTTAGGGGCAGTCACTGTGATTGCTCGTCCCTGGCGCTAAAAAAGAACCTAGCTGCGCTACCGGTCCGTTCGACCATTTCGGAACTCCTGCCCTCTCCTTTATTATAACCAGTCCATCTACTTCAAATTCTTTTAGATTTAGGTTTTGAACCAAAAATTATTAATTGATAGACAATTTCGCGGTGTTTTTATAGAATTATAGTTTATACTGTTTATAAAATGTCGCGGCCCGCACGCACCAACGAGTTTGACATGCTTGAATGAAGCTGAAGTAGGAAATATCGAATTGTTCAAATTCAATCAAACAGATAACATTGACACAAAAAGGGATTTCGCGCTACTCTGTCGAAAGGGCAGACACATAAGAAAGGCCCAGTCACGTTCCGGTCAGACATTGTTCGCTGTATGTGATTACGAGTGTCCAAACTGGCGGTCATGTTAAAGGCACAGTACGGTCATGTTAAAGGCACAGTATGGTCATGTTAAAGGCACAGTACGGTCATGTTAAAGGCACAGTACGGTCATGTTAAAGGCACAGTATGGTCATGTTAAAGGCACAGTACGGTCATGTTAAAGGCACAGTACGGTCATGTTAAAGGCACAGTATGGTCATGTTAAAAGCACAGTACGGTCATGTTAAAGGCACAGTACGGTCATGTTAAAGGCACAGTACGGTCATGTTAAAGGCACAGTATGGTCATGTTAAAGGCACAGTATGGTCATGTTAAAGGCACAGTACGGTCATGTTAAAGGCACAGTACGGTCATGTTAAAGGCACAGTACGGTCATGTTAAAGGCACAGTACGGTCATGTTAAAGGCACAGTACGGTCATGTTAAAGGCACAGTACGGTCATGTTAAAGGCACAGTACGGTCATGTTAAAGGCACAGTACGGTCATGTTAAAGGCACAGTACGGTCATGTTAAAGGCACAGTACGGTCATGTTAAAGGCACAGTATGGTCATGTTAAAGGCACAGTACGGTCATGTTAAAGGCACAGTACGGTCAAGTTAAATGCACAGTACGGTCATGTTAAAGGCACAGTACGGTCAAGTTAAAGGCACAGTACGGTCATGTTAAAGGCACAGTACGGTCAAGTTAAAGGCACAGTACGGTCATGTTAAAGGAACAGTACGGTCAAGTTAAAGGCACAGTACGGTCATGTTAAAGGCACAGTACGGTCAAGTTAAAGGCACAGTACGGTCAAGTTAAAGGCACAGTACGGTCATGTTAAAGGCACAGTACGGTCATGTTAAAGGCACAGTACGGTCAAGTTAAAGGCACAGTACGGTCATGTTAAAGGCACAGTACGGTCATGTTAAAGGCACAGTACGGTCAAGTTAAAGGCACAGTACGGTCATGTTAAAGGAACAGTACGGTCATGTTAAAGGCACAGTACGGTCATGTTAAAGGCACAGTACGGTCATGTTAAAGGCACAGTACGGTCAAGTTAAAGGCACAGTACGGTCAAGTTAAAGGCACAGTACGGTCATGTTAAAGGAACAGTACGGTCAAGTTAAAGGCACAGTACGGTCATGTTAAAGGCACAGTACGGTCATGTTAAAGGCACAGTACGGTCAAGTTAAAGGCACAGTACGGTCAAGTTAAAGGCACAGTACGGTCATGTTAAAGGAACAGTACGGTCAAGTTAAAGGCACAGTACGGTCATGTTAAAGGCACAGTACGGTCAAGTTAAAGGCACAGTACGGTCAAGTTAAAGGCACAGTACGGTCATGTTAAAGGCACAGTACGGTCAACAACAAGATGCAGTTAAACACAGGACAAGAACATTTGCCCTGACCGTGAGCGGACCGCGAGCGCATCCATAATGGGAATGGGGTCTTAATGTACTTCGTTTAAGTGGATAATGTAATGGAAACAAGTTAGGAAATGTACGCGCCACGAAACAGCTCCTGTGTGTTCTGTTATTACCTATGGACAGCATAACAATCACATAAGCTTATCTTGAAAACTGCGAAACAAGTGTAATGAGCACAAAAAAATGGTGCTTCAGGATTGGCAACACTGTTCCCCGCGATAAACATTTAGTGACTTGCGCACAGAAAAGCGCGCATGTCTGCACGCAAAGTGTCCGCGACTGTTGGCCACACTCAACACAAACTGGAAACATTTCGACGAAGTAACTACCCGAGCAATTAACTCCATGGAGCAGGATCATTTTTGAGAATCTGATCGTTCCTCAGCTAGTCAAAAAATACCCCACATTTTACGGAACCCGAAGGTTCATCACCGTGTTCACAACAGCTCGCCACTTGTCCCAATCCTCAGCCAGATCCAGTCCACGCCATCCCCATCCTATTTCTTGAAGATCCATTTCTATATTATCCTCACTCTATGCCTAGGTCTTTCAAGTGGTCTCTTTACTTCAGGTTTCTCCACCAAAACCCTGTTCATAACAAAAGCCTTTTCAGCAGTCTCACATGTGCTATTGCAGGGGCGCACCCAAGGAGGGGGGGCTGCCGGGCTACAGCCCCCCAAACCCCCCCAAAACCTAAATTTAACAAACACAGATTTTGTAGATATTATGATATCAAAGTTTTACGTAACTTCCCCTTCAGCCGAAATCAGCTACTGACATCGGCTGATGACAGTACATTGGAATTTTGAAAAATACATCAACGAAAACCTTGATTCCAGGCTTCCGCCGCGATGTTGACATCTGCGCTCTTCTGGGATATTACGCGGCGTCGTGTGGTAATTGTTTACCGACGTTTCGGGACAAGTATCGGTCCCATCTTGAGACTCTTGACCCTTGAGCGAAGATCTCGAATTAATTAAATTAAAAAAAACAATAAATAGGACACTGTGATTGAGTACGTAACATGTAGTTATGTTTGTATGTATATAAATGAGTTGTAGACAGTTATTGTTGTACTTACGATGATTTTATAACATAATTTTTAAATCAAACGTAAATTATATATAGCCTCAGGGTCAGTCCCCCCCCGGTCAAGGAAAATTTCTGGGTGCGCGCCTGTGCTGTTGTTAAACGCGGGCTGATGGACCGAATACTACGATTTCCTTTACCGATACTTCCTTACTTTCCTTACCGATACTTCCTTACTTTCCTTACCGAACTTCCTACTTTCCTTACCGATACTTCCTTACTTTCCTTACCGATACTTCCTTACTTTCCTTACCGATACTCTCACTTTCTACCGATATCTACTTTCCTTACCGATACTCCTTACTTTCCTTACCGATACTTCCTTACTTTCCTTACCGATACTCCTTACTTTCTTACCGATACTTCCTCACTTTCGTTACCGATACTTCCTTACTTTCCTTACCGATACCTCCTTACTTTCCTTACCGATACTTCCTTACTTTCCTTACCGATACTCTCCTTACTTTCCTTACCGATACCTCCTTACTTTCCTTACCGATACTTCCTTACTTTCCTTACCGATACTTCCTCACTTTCCTTACCGATACCTCCTTACTTTCCTTACCGATACTTCCTCACTTTCGTTACCGATACTCGTCCGGTGCACTTCGCGGACACCGCGTTCCTTCAACAGTCATCCTTGGCGTTCCTCCACTTGGCACTAGGTCAAGCGCGTAATTGCTGCGACCAGAAAACGCACGCCATTAACACCAACTGCGTTATTTCCTTACCGGCGCAGTCACTGCCATCACCGCACACAGGCCTATTGCGTATTTAGTGCGAGACGTTCTAAACCTGTCAAGTTGCCCCCGTCTACGCCATAAAGGCGTATACGGGCGTCGAGGTATAATTCCACTCATGTGCCTCGAAGGTAAAGTTCACCCTAGAACATGCCGTGAAGACCCAGAGCGGGAGTAGGGGTATAGCTCTACTCTTTCTTTAACCTCGGCGCTAGATGGGGGTGGGTGGTCAACGCCACGCCCCGGCCGCTTTACCCCCGGAATGACCCGGTACCCATGTACAGGAGGCTGGGTAGGCCCCACGGCCGGTCTGGACGGGTGCTGAAAATCTCGCACCCCACCGGGATTCGATCCGCGGACCGTCCAGCTCGTAGCGAGTCGCTATACCGACTGAGCTATCGCGGCCCACTCGTGCCTCGAAACTGCATGGAAGTGGGTGGTCAACCTTACACCTCAGCGCTGCTTTACGCCGAAAGGTAAAGCTGTCCCTGTCCACGCCATGAAGGCATATAGGGGTGTAGAGGTACAGCTCCATTCATTCTGCCTCGAAACTAGATGGATGTGAGTGGTCAAGATCACGCCCCGGCCGTTTTACCCACGGCAAAGAACCCCGGTACCCACTGAATAGGAGACTGGGTTGGCCCCAGAGACGGTCTGGACGTTTTGGACAAGAGAAAAAGTCTTGCCCCTGCTGCGAATCGAACCGCGGACCGTTTAGCCTTTAGCATAGTCACTACACTGACTGAGCTATCCCGGTTCTACAAGAGACAACCGCTGACTTGTGACAAACCTGGCGTCGATGTAGCGTCTTGCTGGCTGAAGAGCACTCGTAGTACGATCGTAATATCGTAATACAGAGTAGCCATGCATCGTGTATTTCAATATGTTACGAGATTTGAGACTTCCTTCTTATAAACAACATAAAATGTGTGGTTATAGCGCTATTTTATGTAAAGCAATACTAGACTCTGACGACAGGCTACTGAGCGACTTGGAATTAACAAATCACACACGAGTACAAACACTGCATCGTGCTGTTGTCCTTGAGCAGCGACTGGTATAGGTCTACCTGACACACACCTGTCACTTGCGGGTACTTGTCACGTCGTGGAGATGGCACACTTGTGCAAATACTGGTCACTTGTCACGTCGTGGAGACGGCACACTTGTACAAATACTGGTCACTTGTCACGTCGTGGAGACGGCACACTTGTACAAATACTGGTCACTTGTCACGTCGTGGAGACGGCACACTTGTACAAATACTGGTCACTTGTCACGTCAGTGGAGACGGCACACTTGTTACAAATACTGGTCACTTTCACGTCGTGGGACGCGCACACTTGTACAAAATACTGGTCACTGGGTCACGTCGTGGAGACTGGCACACTATGTACAAATACTGGTCACTTGTCACGTCGTGGAGACGGCCTCACTTGTACAATACTGGTCACTTGTCACGTCGTGGAGATGGCACACTTGTACAAATACTGGTCACTTGTCACGTCGTGGAGACGGCACACTTGTGCAAATACTGGTCACTTGTCACGTCGTGGAGACGGCACACTTGTGCAAATACTGGTCACTTGTCACGTCGTGGAGACGGCACACTTGTACAAATACTGGTCACTTGTCACGTCGTGGAGACGGCACACTTGTACAAATACTGGTCACTTGTCACGTCGTGGAGACGGCACACTTGTACAAATACTGGTCACTTGTCACGTCGTGGAGACGGCACACTTTTTACAAATACTGGTCACTTGTCCGTTTCCAACCGACTGTCAGTAACTGTGACAGACGGCAGTGCCATGGCTCACGCGGTTAGTCGGCGGCCTCACAGCGGAGGACCGGGTTCGATCCCAGGTCAGTCCTTGTTGGATTTGTGGTGGACAAAGTGGCACTGGGACAGGTTTTTTCCCCCAGTACTTCAGTTTTCCCCTGTCAGTATCATCCCACCGGTGCTCCATTACACGGAAAAACGAAAAAACTAATCATCTTCATCACAGGTTGCACAATAAGCCTTAAGGCTGAGGCGCGTCTGTAGCTTCTGCTGCGGGGCCCTTCTTATATATATATATATATATATATATATATATATATAACAACCTTTGACAGAGGGCAAATGAATCACTACTCCTTATTCATGTATCAGACCGAGACTTGTATTTGCGTTCCCACGAGTCGTTTATATTTGACAAACTGGCAAGGGACTTGCGTGTGGACACTCTTCTGGGATGTTACACCGTAGAGACTGGTAAATATATATACCAACGTTTCGAAGAAAACGCAGTGTTTCACTCAGTGACCAGCAGCCGGTACCATGTTGCATCGAAAGGTCGGTTATTACCAATCGATACGGTGTAACACGCCGGAAGTACGCTAGTCGCGTGGGTGCAATCACAATGGCTAAGCAAACACGTGGCAACTGTACCCGACGACAAACGTTTTCCAAATAAACCAGTCATGGGAACAGTATGACAATTATTCACTTGGCCTTTGTACCCAGACTGACGTGTTTAAAAGGATCGACAAGGAACGAACACAGCTGTGTAACAGCGACTCAGTCCAAACGATAGCGCTTCAAGCGAAGTCCGGCTGCAATGTCGGCCACTGCCTTTCGTCAGCACATCCCGGGGAATGCCTGGATATCTTAAACTTGACTAGAACTGTTTCCTTCCGCATCTTCCCCAGTACATTACTCTGTATCATTCCACGTTACGACGCTATACAGTTCGAGTCACTGGCAGCGTCATTAACCCTTTAAAGCCCAGTGGTTACTATATGTATCACCAGGTTTAACATTCACAAATTCTACGTTCTGCCCACACAGTGTATTTATGTGTTTTGTGTGGATCTCAGAACAAACAGCGATTATTTCACTGTACAACAATAACTGACTGGTTTGTATAACTGAGACGGAGTGTGTTTACTGCGCGGTACGGACTGTATTTATGTGTTTTGTGTGGATCTCAGAACAAACAGCGATTATTTCACTGTACAACATTAACTGACTGGTTTGTATAACTGAGACGGAGTGTGTTTACTGCGCGGTACGGACTGTATTTATGTGTTTTGTGTGGATCTCAGAACAAACAGCGATTATTTCACTGTACAGCATTAACTGACTGGTTTGTATAACTGAGACGGAGTGTGTTTACTGCGCGGTACGGACTGTATTTATGTGTTTTGTGTGGATCTCAGAACAAACAGCGATTATTTCACTGTACAACAATAACTGACTGGTTTTGTATAACTGAGACGGAGTGTGTTTACTGCGCGGTACGGACTGTATTTATGTGTTTTGTGTGGATCTCAGAACAAACAGCGATTATTTCAATGTACAGCATTAACTGACTGGTTTGTATAACAGAGACGGAGTGGTTACTGCGCGGTACGACTGTATCTTTAAGCCCAGTGGTACTATATGTACCACCATGTTTAACATTCACAAATTCTACGTTCTGCCACACAGTGTATTTATGTGTTTTGTGTGGATCTCAGAACAAACAGCGATTATTTCACTGTATAAACATTAACTGACTGGTTTGTATAACAGAGACGGAGTGTGTTTATGCGCGTACGAACTGTATCTTAAAGCCCAGTGTTACTATAGTACCACTGTTAACATTCACAAATTCTACGTTCTGCCACCAGTGTATTTATGTGTTTTGTGTGGATCTCAGAACAAACAGCGCATTATTTCACTGTACAACATTAACTGACTGGTTTGTATAACTGAGACGGAGTGTGTTTACTGCGCGGTACGAACTGTATTTATGTGTTTTGTGTGGATCTCAGAACAAACAGCCATTATTTCACTGTACAACATTAACTGACTGGTTTGTATAACTGAGACGGAGTGTGTTTACTGCGCGGTACGAACTGTATTTATGTGTTTTGTGTGGATCTCAGAACAAACAGCATTATTTCACTGTACAACATTAACTGACTGGTTTGTATAACTGAGACGGAGTGTGTTTACTGCGCGGTACGGAACTGTATTTATGTGTTTTGTGTGGATCTCAGAACAAACAGCCATTATTTCACTGTACAACATTAACTGACTGGTTTGTATAACTGAGACGGAGTTTGTTTACTGCGCGGTACGAACTGTATTTATGTGTTTTGTGTGGATCTCAGAACAAACAGTCATTATTTCACTGTACAACATTAACTGACTGGTTTGTATAACTGAGACGGAGTGTGTTTCACTGCGCGGTACGGACTGTATTTATGTGTTTTGTGTGGATCTCAGAACAAACAGCCATTATTTCACTGTACAACATTAACTGACTGGTTTGTATAACTGAGACGGAGTGTGTTTACTGCGCGGTACGGACTGTATTTTATGTGTTTTGTGTGGATCTCAGAACAAACAGCGTTACTTCACTGTACAACATTAACTGACTGGTTTGTATAACTGAGACGGAGTGTGTTCACTGCGCGGTACGGACTGTATTTATGTGTTTTGTGTGGATCTCAGAACAAACAGCGATTATTTCACTGTACAACATTAACTGACTGGTTTGTATAACTGAGACGGAGTGTGTTTACTGCGCGGTACGAACTGTATTTATGTGTTTTGTGTGGATCTCAGAACAAACAGCGATTATTTCACTGTACAACATTAACTGACTGGTTTGTATAACTGAGACGAGTGTGTTCACTGCGCGGTACGGACTGTATTTATGTGTTTTGTGTGGATCTCAGAACAAACAGCGATTATTTCACTGTACAACATTAACTGACTGGTTTGGTATAACTGAGACGGAGTGTGTTTTACTGCGCGGTAACGGACTGTATTTATGTGTTTGTGTGTGGATCTCAGAACAAACACGATATTTCACTGTACAACATTAACTGACCTGTTTGTATAACTGAGACGGAAATGTTCACTGCGCGGTACCGGACTGATTTATGTGATTGATGTGGATCTCAGAACAAACAGCGATTATTTCACTGTACAACATTAACTGACTGGTTTGTATAACTGAAACGGAGTGTGTTACTGCGCGGTACGGACTGTAATTATGTGTTTTGTAGTGGATCTCAAACAAACAGCGATTATTTCACTGTACAACATTAACTGACTGGTTTGTATAACTGAGACGGAGTGTGTTTACTGCGCGGTACGGACTGTATTTATGTGTTTTGTGTGGATCTCAGAACAAACAGCGATTATTTCACTGTACAACATTAACTGACTGGTTTGTATAACTGAGACGGAGTGTGTTTACTGCGCGGTACGGACTGTATTTATGTGTTTTGTGTGGATCTCAGAACAAACAGCGATTATTTCACTGTACAACATTAACTGACTGGTTTGTATAACTGAGACGGAGTGTGTTTACTGCGCGGTACGGACTGTATTTATGTGTTTTGTGTGGATCTCAGAAAAAACCGCGATTATTTCACTGTACAACATTAACTGACTGGTTTGTATAACTGAGACGGAGTGTGTTTACTGCGCGGTACGGACTGTATTTATGTGTTTTGTGTGGATCTCAGAACAAACAGCGATTATTTCACTGTACAACATTAACTGACTGGTTTGTATAACTGAGACGGAGTGTGTTTACTGCGCGGTACGGACTGTATTTATGTGTTTTGTGTGGATCTCAGAACAAACAGCGATTATTTCACTGTACAACATTAACTGACTGGTTTGTATAACTGAGACGGAGTGTGTTTACTGCGCGGTACGGACTGTATTTATGTGTTTTGTGTGGATCTCAGAACAAACAGCGATTATTTCACTGTACAACATTAACTGACTGGTTTGTATAACTGAGACGGAGTGTGTTTACTGCGCGGTACGGACTGTATTTATGTGTTTTGTGTGGATCTCAGAACAAACAGCGATTATTTCACTGTACAACATTAACTGACTGGTTTGTATAACTGAGACGGAGTGTGTTTACTGCGCGGTACGGACTGTATCTTTAAAGCCCAGTGGTTACTATATGTCCCAAACCATGTTTAACATTCACAAATTCTACGTTCTGCCCACACAGTGTATTTATGTGTTTTGTGTGTATCTCAGAACAAACAGCGATTATTTCACTGTACAACATTAACTGACTGGTTTGTATAACTGAGACGGAGTGTGTTTACTGCGCGGTACGGACTATCTTTAAATAAAACAGCTTACTCTTCGTCTTTAAAGGTTTAAGTAAACCACAAACACGTCAGCTAGATAAGCACAGCAGACACTCCAGTGAATGATGTGTTCAAGACCAACAGGTGCGTTTTTTGGACAGAACTCAGAGCAGCTTTACTTTATCAGCTATTACAGTGTCACGCAACCACGCTGCCTGTATTGGAATCTAAATCACATTCTTTTGTATGCTGTACTTGCGAACCACGTCACCGTGGGAGACTGTCCCAATGCGTTACAGATAGGCCTTCCTACCCAACCGAACTGACTGAAAACCAACAAACAAACTAAACAACCAACTAAATAACCAACCAACCAATTAACCAACGAAACAACCAACCAAATAACTAACCTACCAACCACTTAATCAACGAAACAACCAACTAAATAACCAGCCGTACAACTAACCAACGAAACAACCTACTAAATAACCAACCGAACAACCAACCAAACAACTAAAGAAGTAACCAATCAACCCAGGTATGTCAGACTCAGTCAGCATGGTACATGCAAATAAAACTGAACTTTTAAAAAACACACACACACATGCACCTGAGGTTACAATCCTGATTCTATGACACAATACCTAACTATGATTACGGCCATGATTAACTAACATAATTACACAGAGGTCAAGAATACGTGTGTATCCTTTATTTTATTAAATAACAGTGGGGGAAGTTAGAATTCCAGACAGAATTAGTCTGTAAACCTTGTAAACTTGGCGGGGGGGGGGGGGGGGGGGGAGACTGAAAAGTCCAATTGAAATTCTGACACGACATCAGAATCCTTCAGTTTGCAAACCAAGTACCGCCACGTAGTTTTGGCACCCATGTACACATCCAATATATATATAAGTAAAGCGGTAATTGGGACAACAATAAAATAATTCAACTACGTAAAGAGAATCAAATTACAACACAATTCGCACGGGACAGAACAGGTGCAGAATTATCGAACATGCCGAATTATCAGATGGTACCTTACTAACCTATTTCTTACAGATAATTTTTTGTCACTGTTTCTATACTTTGGCTGTATAACTAATCAGAGTAGTATTCCATTTGGATATCTCCGTCATCTGCTGGTTCAGGGTCGTCAGGGTCCTCTTCTGTGCTTTCTGGAGTCTTTACAGCTGAAGAAGTTGATGGAGTAGGAGACAAGGGGTTAGGAGATACCACAACAGTTGATGTACAGACACTACTGGATGCCTTTTTGAACATGTCGCTGAGATCTGCCTGTTTCATTGATGAAGCTCTTTTCTGGTAAAAAGCAAAACTACCGGTTCTGGGACTACTCTCATCAAGTGCTGGATTATCAGGATTTCTGAATCATCGGACGTCGGATTAAAGGAATTCTGCTGTACTTTATTCAGTTTAGAAACTAACTAACTACCTCCATGGAGCACAGTCCTTCTTGAGAAGCTAACAGGTCGTCAGCTAGTCAAGAAATTCCCCGCGTTTTGTGGAACCCGGAGGTTCATTACCGCATTCACAACAGCCCGCCACCTGTCCCTATCCTGAGCCATATCAATCCAGTCCATGCCCCCCATCCCACTTCTTGAAGATCCATTTTAATATTATTTTCCCATCTACACCTGGGTCTCCCAAGTGGTCTCCTTCCCTCAGGTCTCCCCACCAAAATCCTGTACGCACCTCTCCCCTCACCCGTACGTGCTACATGTCCCGCCCACCTCATTCTTCTTGATTTGATCACCCAAATAATATTTGGTGATGAGTACAGATCATTAAGTTCCTCGTCATGTAGTCTTCTCCACTCCCCTGTTACCCCGTCCCCCTTAGGCCCAAATATCCCCCTCAGCACCCTAATCTCGAACACCCTCAGCCTATGTTCCTCCCTCAGTGTGACAGACCAAGTTTCACACCCACACAAAACAACAACAAATTACAGTTCTGTATATCTTAATGTTTGTATTTTTGTACAGCAAACTGTAAGACAGAAGATCCTGCACGAATGATAACAAGCATTCCCCGAATTCAATCTACTCTTAATTTATTCCTGAATGGAATTTCCATTCAGTAGGGCTGTTCCCAAATATTTGAACCGTTCAGTTTAGAAAAAGCAACTTAATTTTTTTGTACAGCAAACTGTAAGACAGCAGATCTGCACCGAATGATAACAAGCATTCCCCGAATTCAATCTACTCTTAATTTATTCCTGAATGGAATTTCCATTCATTAGGGCTGTTCCCAAATATTTGAACCGTTCAGTTTAGAAAAAGCAACTTAATTTACTGCAATTCAAGAAACCACAGCTTTGCAACTGTCTCCATTTCTGCCAGCTGTTGAGTCTGGTTTTACTGTGTGTGCATGAACAAAGGTGTTGCTGGCTTCTCAAGGCATCCACATTTACTGGCACCATCCAAAAATAGTTTCCTAACCTTTACATTACCACTGCAGTATGTATTATGGTGAAACATCTTACCAGTATATATTATATCAAATGCAAACTTTGCATCTAGTGAAGGAACAGGCAACTCAGTTGGGCTGTCATGACAGCTAGCAGTTGACCGCAGCTGTCATGACAGCCCTTGCCAGCCACCAGTCTGCCAATTGTGGTAATTTGAGTAACATAACTGCAGTTAGTGAATGAGTGCCATCTGTATTTGCTTCCAGCTACATTAAGAGGACAATTGTTATCTTGACCTTCAGTATTTGTCAAGATTGTAAAGATATGATATGCAGGGGTCACTTCAGCTGTTCTTTTTTTTTTTTTAAACAGTTCAACAGATTCATGGACTATTTTATTACAGTGCTCTAGCTACTGAGAAGACTTTATTCATTTCATTCATTCTGAAGGAGTTTAAAAACAACATTAAATTACATCTCATAAAATCTACCTATGTACAATAATAAATAAAAGCACTATATGATCATGTTAATGCTAACCTTGTTTTTATTTACATGATACTGTCGTCAAAAAATACTCACAGCAAATATGACTGACAATTTATAGAAATTATAACAAAGACAGCAACACATATTTTTTACATTGTCTTCCAAGTTTCAAGACACACGTCACAGACATCCTGTGTTGGATGTGAGGTTCTCATGGCAGTGTTAATAAACATTCAAGTCTTCTGGAATCTGGTGCCATGTTTAGCGTTACATAATTAGCAACATTCTGCAGTTTTCTGCCTCCATCTTGTCCTTCTTTGACTCTGAAGACAAGAGGCAGAAAGCTCCTCTCTAATATCAGGGACTATTTACCAATCTGTATGGAGTCACATCCCAAAAGACTTGAATCTTCAAAGACATCCATGTGAGGCTGAAACTATCTCTGTCATTGACTGGATTGGATATTTTAAACAGAAAACAGCAACTGTTTGGTTTGGGCTTAGCACGACAGGTGAGGACCAGCTGTCTGAAGAGTTAAGCTGTAGGAAAGTCTTTGACCTTTCAACTTTGCATATGTTGGTATCTGCACTTCAAAAGGACAGCAGAAGAAAACGGCGATGAAAAGAATATATTCCATGTGAAAAAAAAAAGTTCCCCCCCCCCCCATGAATTCAGGCGAATTTAGTTGAACAAGTGCATCTGTAAAAAGTAGTCCCTGTACACGCCATGAAGGCACATAGGGGTGGAGGTAAGCTCCAGTCACCTTAACATCAACGGGAAATTAAGGTGAGCGGCCAGCCATACGCCCCGGCCGCTTTAACCCTGGCAAAAGAACGGCCGATACCCATTGAATAGGAGGCTGTTTGAGCTCCAGATCGGTCTGGACGTTTTTGAGAGGATAAAACATCTGTTGCCCCTGCCGGGTTTTAAAACCCGAATCATCCAGTCCGTAGCCTACTGATAAAGCCATTCTGACCCTCCCTTTACGTTGTATCATGCTACAGTAATATAAACACTATGACACAACTGGTACTAAGGTACGGGGAAGGGCTTGCTGTATCAGGTTCGCTAGTCTCAGGAAGCTTCATTCTGCCTTCAGGTAGTCCAAATTTCACTGCACATATTACTTTTGAATGACAGAGTTTTATGAGATGGGCGCTTTGTAGTTCACTAGAAATGTAGCTACGTGTATTCTTCTACCCTGAATACGAAAGCTGGTTCCTTCGAAACGTCGGCAAATTTCTACCAGAATACATGGCATCACATCCCAGGTGACAATATAGTTCTTAGTCACTGCACTGGGAACTTCACATCTCACATCAGTTTGTCAACACAGCCAGCATCTTATCTCAAACACAAAGGCAAAACCCGTAGAAAAAACATTAAACGGTTATGAATAGGAAAAATTGTTAAACGGTCACTCTAAGCCGTGCTCGAAACCCCAGAATGTCACCACGCTAGTGGCTTTCATTTTAGAATGAGCATTCGATAGTTATGTTCTGCTATCGAATATTCAAAACGGCGGTCATTCGAGCTGGGCCAACCCTGATTACGATATCACTTCAAGGCCGCTCAATCAAGCATTAGTCACCAATATAAAGTGAAAAAGAACAGGCTTGCCATTACAAACGAAAGTAAAATACAAAGTGTATTTGTCTTCACCTCCACCTTGTACAACATTACGTCAACTTGATCAATGAGTCACCAAAAATAACCTCAAAACAATTTTCAATTAAAAGTGAACCATTTCTGTAACGCACGACACCGCCAACAACAATCATGACCTAGTTTAAAAGTTTAATTTCGCGGCGTTGCGTTTGAGACGGACAAAAGCTCCGGGGCGTTACGCCCATTTGCACAACATGAAATAAAAGTTTTGCAATGGGGAGAAACTGCAACCTTACCTTACAGAAGCTTCCTGTGGTGCAAAATATGCATTTTATAAAAACGGAAAGCTAATGTCACTCTCGACTGCGCCAACAACACATGATACAACCCCACGTCCACTTCGCCTCCAAGAACTAGGAACACACTACGCAAGCCACGAGCCGTGTGTGCGGTTTTGTCCACTGTCGTTGTGAATGTAACGCTCTCTTTCGGAAGAGAAAGAAAATATGAGCAACATTCACGACAAAACGAAGGAAGCGTGCGCGAATAATTTTAGTGGTGACGTAAAATCCGCGATTTGTTGTGTGGTGTATATTTTCAATGCTTACCAGATGAACTGTTCTTTACGAACTGTGTTAATTAATGAAACGGTAATAACTGGGTTCGTCATAGTAGCCAATTTGGCCCTCCTGATACGGGTAATAATTGCTGGCTCCTGCATCCAGATATTCTGCATAACCCTTTCCCTTTATAGCTCCATCATAGGCGGAGGCGCCGATAGATCCAGACTGTCCAGATTTACCTTTATAAAAATTACTATATGGCACTGGATAGTTAGCCTGTGTATGGTAGGCTTTGGGACTATAATGTTCTGGCTTGCTTTCATAATTGTAAATACCACTCGGGGACACATAACCTCCAATCACAGGCTTGCCGTACGCCTCTGCCGCATTGTGATACACACGGCTCGCTTCTTCGTTTCGACCGCCATGCAGTTTCTGTCCGAAACTTTCGCCTCCCCGTTGTTGGTTGTACCCTTCTTTGTCATCGTGGTAGTCGTCGTGCGCGTAGCGTCCCTTGTAGCCCCGGTTGCTGTCATACCCCGCGGTATTTCCGAACTTATCCTGCTTCCCTTTGGCGGTGTCGTGGTATGCCCCGTCATCGTAGCTCCCACGGTACATGTCCGCGTTGCTGTCCCTGAAACCGCCGTTTCTGGCATCATACAGATAGTGGCCACCCTCGTCGTTGGCGTCATCGAAGAAGCGTGAGTTATTGCCCGACTCATCTTTATAGTACGAGTTCTTGAAACCTGTGGAGTGGTGGCCCTTCCGGTGACCTCCTTTGGAGCCGAACGCAGCTGCTGTCTGCCCCTGACGGTTGGATGATTGGTCCCCATATGAGGCTTGCCCCACATTATAGGCCTTCTGGGCACCACTGTTGTCACCATAGTAACCGGAGTTGTGCCTGTCTCCATGGCGTGCCTGGTGGTCTGCAGCATACCCATTCTCACTCACTTGTCCCTTTGAACCTTTGTGCCCAGAGCTGCCATAAAAGCCTACTTCCCCTCTGCTGTCTCTTGCATCATCAACCCTGTAAGAGTCACCCTCCTTCCTCTGCATCTCCTCATAGTTGCCAACAGCAGGACCGTAGAACTCTGAGCCTGCTGCCATCTGGTCATCCACCACAGCAATGAAGTTGCGTTTCTTCCACTCAGAGTCATCCAGTCCCAACGAAAGGCTCTTTCCAACATTTTCACCTGCAGTTCTTTGCTCCTCTGGAATCAGCTCCACGTCATCTTTCAGCGCACCACAAGCACTCAATGCCACGAGACTCAGAACCACCACGCACAATGCTGCCCACATTGTGGAAAGAAATGCCGGACGAAAGCAGGGTCCCTGCATTTATATGCCATTCTGTGGCCTTGCGTCTTTCAGACACTTTCCATGTCTTAATGAAAGTGGAAGCGTTGTGTCATGCTTGTCGAGATTGCATCACAAGAAACCAATTGAGCAAGCGACCTTTGGATGTCATTACATTGTGGAGCCAATGACTTTCAATTCTGAATGAGTGTGAACAAGGCTCTTCACGCCTCAGCAGAGGTACGCTCCATGAGTCGAGTTTACTTGAATACTGTCTGGTTACTATATATCCTGCCCTGTGAGGTACACTACTCATGTGATGTCACTGAAGTGTGACAAGATGTCCCTCTCTGTTTAAAGCCCTGACAATACTATTAATTCTAAAAACATAACCCACATCATTGCACTTACAGCAGCTGAGCCAATTCTGATTCCGAATCAATGTGAAGTAAAGAGATTATAAAAATGAATGTGTACATGTGGAAGTAAATAGATACAATAATTAATAATAATCATACATGATAAATGACGTGCACATCTCACAGCCAAGTTGTTCGCTCTTCAAGAGCACAGACCTTGTTCGTTCTAAATTCATTACCAGCCATTTTCTTACTCTCAGAAGGATAAAGCTGAAATGGATTGTACAAAATTCGTTTCTTCTAATGTGGACTGTAATGAATCTGGTGACATGCTATGAAGAGTGTTCATATTGTTATAGCATAGGTAAAGGTAAAGGTAAAGTTCACTCTACAACAGGCCATGAAGGCCCAGAGGGGGAGTAGAGGTATAGCTCTACTCTTTCTTTAACCTCGGCACTAGATGTGGGTGGGTGGTCAATGCCATGCCCTGGCCGCTTTACCCCCGGGAATGACCTGGTACCCATTGTACAGGAGGCTGGGTAGGCCCCAGGGCTGGTTTGAATGGGTGCTGAAAATCTTGCCTCCACCAGAATTCAATCCCCGGACCGTCCAGCTCGTAGCGAGTCACTATACTGACTGAGCTATCCCGGCCCACCTTATTATAGCATAGCTTCTTTATAAATGAATTTCCATTATGCAGCCCATCAGCTGCATGCCTGTAATGGATTTAGTGCTAACATTTGAATACTTCATATGAAATGCTTACAATTATTCGAGTATTGTACTACTTCTGTAATCATGATAAGTGGGTCCTCGGGTTGTAGATGGAGATGGCCTCCACATATGAAGGACAGCTGTGAATACATTGAATAAGCAGTCACACACAACTGACAATGGGTGATACTCCATCTTGGTGGTTGGCAATGGGCCAACAACTCCTCAGCATAAAATTAACATGTACAAAATATTATGGAGGACTTCGGACAGGTGGCAGGCTTTTGTGAACACAGTAATAAATTGTCAGGCTCCATAAAATGCAAAGAATGTTTTACAAGCTGAGGAACTACTAGATTCCATGTAGTTAGTTAGTTTATAGTTCTGTGTATTTTGTATTTCTGGCTTATTCGACATCCTATTGTCACTGACTGAACTGCGGATCCATGAAGTGCATGCATGTGCAAAGCCACTGGATTTCTAGTTTGAATAGTATATGACCTGTTTAGATTCAAGAACCAGTAAAACATCAGTGGCTTTCAGAGTGTGATCCTCTGGGATGGGGCACCACATAGTCTGGTGTCTTCATAGTCACTGCTGTGAGAACCTGAAATCTGATACAGCATTCAGTCCGTGAAAGAACAACCCCATGTATGTGTCACGTTGTACAGTACACATAACGTGTACAAATTAATTATTGTAGAATAGAATAGAAGTAGGGCAGGCACCACAGCGTCCCATGCACGTCGACTCTTTCTGATCCTTTGTGCAGCCCTTATGTTCTTTTGTTTAGCAGCCCTGCACTTTGATCAAAGTGCAGTAACCTGCTTACAGAGATATCCTTAAAGTACCCTGGTTTCATAAAATGATAACCCAGGTACCTGAATCTTATTGCAGCCAAGGCCTCACAGTCGCCGAGAACATGCGAGGCCGTTTCAGATGCCTGTTTGCATCTATCACACTCGGGACTGTCTACTAGCTCCAGTTTAAACAAGTGTCCCTTTAAATGACTGTGTCCTGTGAACAGCCCTGTCAGTATCCTTAGCTGGTTTCTACTCAAACTAAGTAGTTCTTAGCTCTTCTGGCTGAGGGTCTTTCAAGAAAGTCTCAAGCCTGTCTATGTCCATGAATGGACTGCCAATATTCTGTATGTTTCCTATTCGTCCATCCCCTGATCACCTTCCTAGCAATCTTAGCAGATATGCCCAGGGCAGGCTCAGGTCCTATAAATGGACGTGAGAAGCCCTGTCTAGCTAGTTGATCGATCAGCCTTTTCATTTCCATCAATTCCCATATGTCCCGGCACCCATATCAGTTGATCACTGTTATGTTCTGCCAGTCTCATTAGGGATTGATGGCAGTCCCAGACTAGTTTAATTATTGTAGCCAGCATGCCTAGACATAAATTGGTGTTAATGTTGAAGTGTCATCACAGTTGTCCACAGTGAACATTTGCAAGTAACAGTTGCGGCAGAAGCAGTTTAAGGCATCGTCTGTCTGAATCTTCCAAGTATCTGGTGTTGTATGACATGTCAGCACTTCTGTCTATGAAAGTTTCAGTATGTGACCCTTAACCTCCACATCCTCTTTCTCAATATGAAGTGAGGAACAGGGATATCTGTTTCCATATAATATGCCAACTAGAATCTTTGTATGGAAATAAAATTAGGTCACAGACCATGGATTTAGAAGCACTACTGCGTGTGCAACGCGATGCACGTAAAGCACGGCGAGTGAAAACAGATAGTAGAAACATGTGATTATAAACTTCTCTGCTCACAGATGTCTACCGAAGACAGACTTCACAAACGTTGGTCACAGGCTCCATCAATCTGCAGGTTCCCTCTCCTGATCATCATCCACATCATCACCTTATGAATGTAACAGAATCTGCCTTATGTGTGCCCCCTTCTCAGAAAGTGATTCTGCAATCTTGCCTATGAGGACAGAGGCACAAGATGTCAGTACTGACCCTATCAACATGTACTAGACAAAACACAACTCCATTAGGTTGCATTACAATATTAACTAACCAACTACACATAGCAGAGTTCTTCTTGAGAAGCTGTTTGTTCCTCAGCTTGTCAAGAATTTCCCCGCCATTTTATGGAACCCAAAGTTTCATTACCGTATACACAATACTCTGCCTCTTATTCCTATCCCGAGCCATATTAATCCAGTCCGCACTCTCCATTCCTATTTAAGATCAGTATAATGACCTCCCATCTATGCATATGTCTTTAAAGTGATGTTTTGCCATCAGGTCTCCCCACCAAAACCCCGTATGCACCCTGCTCTCCCACATATGTGCAACATGCCCTGCCCATCTCATCCTCCTTGATTTGATCACCATAATAATATTCAGTGAACTGTACAGATCATAAAGCTCCTCATTATGTAGTCTTCTTCACTCCCCTGTTACTTCATCCCTCTTAGGCCCAAATATCTTCCGCAGCACCCTATTTTCAAACACCCTCCCTTAATGTCTGAACCAAGTTTCACACCCATACAAAACAACAGGCAAGCTTTTAGTTTTGTATGTTTGAATGATCATATATTTGGACAGCAAACTGGAAGACAAAAGATTCTGGACTGAATGGTAGCAGGCATTCCCTGAGTTCAGTCTCCTCTTAATTACACTATAGAGCTTTCTTGCTGAATCTGTCCGACAGTACTCTTTGTGTTGAAGGCTGGAATAACCTGATGTGAATAACGTGCAAGCAAAGAGTCGGCTGGAAGAAGTTTTGTTGCTTAAAAAACTAGCAAAAGAAATGAACCAATGTACGAAAGTAATTAAAGAATGTGTAATTCAGCAGTCATGCAGTTAAATGTGCAGTGCAGAAAATTACACCTCCACTCTCACGAAACAGATTACTGGCTGCTAAGGAGTGAACCACTGGCATGGACTGTGCAATGGACCATATCTAATGACTCAGCAGGAAATAAATGAAAGTTATATGTATAGACCTGTTCAACTAATGATTGCATATACCTGATCTCAGATATTTCGCAAATTTGTGTGATGTATGTACAGGCTACACCATGCTGACCACATTAGCAGTTGACACATTTACTGGTTGTCATGAAGATGCTTTATATAGTGCTAAATGCTGACATAGAAAGGACAAAGATGACAGACATCATGTCATACTTCAATGAGCAACTGGAAAAATTTAAGTCACAACATGGTGACACCTCATTTATATCTGCTTTACTCAACACTTTCAGTAGCTCATATTATATGGCATTAAATGTTAGGTTTATTAATGGATAATGCACGTTGAGAAAACGTGGAAGTGGTTGTGCCTGACCAGACACTGGGGGACCTGAGGAAAACAACAAAAATTGTCAAGACAGTGGGTCTCTGGACCAAGAAATGAACCTAGGACCTCTCAAATATGAACCACGAGTGCTAAAGATCTGACTATGACATTTCGTTGGATTTGTTGTGATACGTCTTAAGTACAAAGGAATGTGTTGTCACAGCACAAACTGTGACAGTTTTGGACAATGGGCTGACTAACTCTGGACTATAAACTGTTGGAATTTTTCTCTTGACATGGGTCTGGGGCCACAGTCTCGTACCGATGGATATCGGGGAGCAAAGGCACCTGGACACTTACCTCTCGTGTCTAATTACAAAGGAAGGATGTGTGGAGACCATCTCCATGCCCACCCTTTGTGTCATTATGCTTTCACACAGGTACAAATACTAGCAGAGCTGCAGTTCTGCTGATGCAGCCTTGAAGACAGCGCATCCTTCCCACAATGCACCTCAGTCTGAGGTGTGGCTGCAACGACAGGAACTCAATTCGTCACGTGTGTTTTGTTTCATCTTTCGTCCCTAATTCTGAATTACTTGGCAAAAACTCCACAGTCATTCAATGGTTGAATGGCTGCCAGCTTCAAGGTCAAAACAGGAAAATAACAATCTGCATCAGGTGTCAGTGGTGGCCCACCCAAGTGGTGCAACCTGTGGCACATGAACAGAGGGTGACAAGCTCCCAACTGGGACTACACAAGGACTGCAAGCTCAGAATACAAATGATGTAAATCTGAGAATCACTTGGTTATGCAGAGTGGAGGCACTGGGATTGTAAAAGAAAATGTGACTCCTTGCTGCATGTCTCCTCTGACAAAACAAGAAGTTCATCAGCGACGGTTTAAGCCGTTCCAGGCTTGTTCCGTCTACATACACTCAGCAAGTCATTAAAATTTTCCACATTTTATAGAATCAAACCATGTTCACAACAGCCCACCTTTTGTCCCTGTCCAGAGCCAGATCCATCCAGTCTAAGCTTTACCATCCTGTTTAAGATCCATTTCAATATTATCCTCCCATCTATGCCTAGGTCTTTCAAGTAGTCTCTTACCTTCAGGTTTCCCCACCAAACCCTAGTACCATGTACCCCACACGTACCATATGCCCTACCATCTCATTGCACCTGATTTGGTCACCCAAATAATATTTACTGACAAGTACAAACCACGCAGTTCCTCATTTTGCAATTTTCTCCACTCTGCCATTACTTCATTCACATTAGGCCCAAGCATGTTCTCCAGCACCCCTTTCTCAATAACTGCAAGATGAAAATAATACACAAGTCTCAGGATTGAACACTCACAACTGACATAATCACAACATGATGTGTTAGAGGTAGAGGAAGTGTATGTTGTGACAGCGCACACCATAGCGCACAGCTGCCAGCATTACTTACAAGACATATGTAAAGAGCAGCAGTCAGTAAGCAGTACTAATGTGCGATGCATGAATTCAGTCAGCCACGTGTAACAAATCATTTGTGATGACATGGGCACATATGTTGATTAAATGATGCCAGGTTTAAGGGAACTACAATTTTTCAGCCATGTTTATGTATAATGTCTCTAGGATTCACTCCAGTACCTGTCAACAGGCCTAATGCAGAAAGGGATCCAATTTGCCAACACAGTTCTCCAAATATGAACCTCATAATTCGAAGGTAAAAGGTAAAGTTCTAACTATTACCTGCCATGATGGCACAGAGGGGAGTAGAGGAATAGCTCCACTCTTTCTTTAACCTTGGCACAAGAAGGGGGCAGGTGGTCAACTCCACACCATGGCCACAATATCCCCAGGAAAGAGACCTGGCACCCATTATAACGTATTTGAAAGAAGCAGAGAAAACGCACACATTTCACCCAGTATACATCCCAAAAAAAAAAGGCTCAAATTCTGTTGCATCACTAAGCCACTCTATGTCCACTCTATGTCCACTCTATGTCCAGTACATGTGGTGCTGTAGCTTCAGTGGGAAGGTGACTTAATATCAACTAATAAATTGTGTAGTACCAGATGAGAGACGAGCATGACTGAAGATTTAAATCTTTGGCAACGTTGCTGGTGAAACTTCAAATCTTGCAAGAGGATGAGTCACCATGGAACAGTCCTTGAGTCGGCCAAGTCACTCGCCTGTTCAAGAAATTCCCTGCCTTTCACAGACAACAACTAGATCATATCCTGAGTACGATAAATCCACTCTACTGCATTGTATCATTTCTTTAGGATGCACCCAAACAAATACCTCCCAATGCCTTCTGCCTTTCATGTTTTCTGACTAAAATTCTGCATGCATTACTCACTTCTCCCACATGTGTGACATATCTTGCCAACCTTGGTGATTATGTACCACGAATTGGAAAAAAGGATCCATTTGAAAATACAAGCCCAGCATTCAGGTGTTCGCTGCGTGAGACTTAAACTATGTACCTACAGATATGATACACGCCCCGGGGAAGGAACGTGAAGTGTAACTGAAGAACTAAAACATGGTGGCAATTTTACTTTACTATGAAGAAATACAATTACTTTGTACATGAACAAATTAATATACATGAAATACACAAGTATGAAATAAGAATATGTCGAGTATGGTATACATACAATAGCAGTGACGTCACTTTAGTTTACAGCGAAGGTCGTCGGATAATGTTTGGGTAGTCTTGTGGTGTCGAACGCAGCACTCAGACTTGTTACTGAAAACAAATACAATAAAGACAGAGAATTTAATTTCATGTTAGAAGAAATACGATTATTTTACGTTACTTGTACCGTACATTTTTAATTATATATATGTTATGCAGACAAATGTACACAGTATTATGTTATTTAACACAATTTTATTAAATGTTGCCCAACATGTTTCTAGCCTATATAAGGCTCATCTTCAGGGGCTCTTTTGTTGAAATTACAACAGCTATATTATTGGTATATAAAATTCTTAAAAAGCCGTTAGTTGTATTTGATTATTGGTATCTGTACCGGTCATGCTGCTTTCACTATAGATTATAGTAGGCCTCCAACTAATCCAACGACGATAAAGACCAGGTATCAACAAGACAAACCCGAAGAAAATACAAAAGTATCAGAATATGTACTGGACAATTCAATGAAAATTTCTCTACAAAAATTTTACACTGCTTGCAAATTCAGTGCAGAAACAAACAGTACGTGATACTCACAGTGTGAAAGTGTGTTGTTCTGAACGTAGCTGCTAAGCACAATAGCCAGAAAGACATAGCATTTAGAGTACAGTTCCTCTAGCTCTTTAAGTCTTGCTTCAGGCACAAACTCCACTCCTGCCTCCCAAACCTCACACACTCTCAGGGCAACCCAAATCATCTGTAAAACATATCCACACCACAGTCAATGCACATAACCCTATTGGCATGTTTTTTTTTTTTTTAAATTTCAGATTTTAAATTATTTATTGAAGATTACAATTTACAGTATTTACAGTATACAAAGAGAAAATTACAAAAATTGTTCCGATAACCAATTTAACTAAAATGAGTACATGGACCGAAAGTTATAAATAGGGAAAAATAAAAATGATATCAATGAAAAAGACTAAAAAAAAAAAAAAAAAAAACACTATGCCTGATGGTGGGCTGATTTACAGCAGTATATGTTTGGTTGTTTATGTTTGTAAGTTGTGTATAAAGAGTTTAGATCAGCTAGTGTATAATTACCTATTTGTTGGACCAGAGGGTTTGGATGAGATGGGAATTTAGTAAAAAATTTGACCGTCAGATGGTGAATGAAGTCTGGAAGAGATTCAATATTAAGGGAGTCGTGCAAATGGGAGTTCCCCTGAGGTAGGCTCCGATGATGATTGGCATGTTTATTAGTATAACAACGTAAAGCATTCTGCCCCAGTGTGACGGTGCAGGATTCCACCATTTGACACTGATTCAAATGAAATGGGATGAGACCTCATGGCAAGCAAGTCGACTTCCCCCACTCTCCTGCTGATGCGCAGACCACTCTCAGCTCAGTCAAGCTCTGTCTTCCATTAAGTGAGGTTGACTGTCTTTGTGATTTATGAAACGAGACTCTCCTTAAATTACCGTATATTCTCGAATCTAATCCGCACCCTTTTTACAGTTTTAGAGGGCTAAAAAATCAGATGCGGATTAGATTCGCGGTCTAGAGCTGGATTTTGGAAAAATGATTGAGCTGCTGTACGTGCCGTAAGAACAATGCAATACAATAATCTATTATTTTAATATTTATTATTATAATAATATAATAATTGGGTCCAGTGAATTTCCTTCGTGACGCCTCACACCCGCTGATCGCTGCCTTGTGTTTCCGCCATAGTCGAACGTTGCTTTCATCAACTCCAAAAATTGCAGCGGCTTTGCGGTTTCCATTCTCCTCTGCGCACCGAATAACTTCACGTTTGAACTTTGCCGTATATGAGAGTCGTTTAGATTTCAGGTGTCCCTCTTCCATAACTACGGTACACGACAAATTGGAACAAGCACCTCCCACGTTTCAACAACTAAGGCTCAGCTGGCTTCAGACGAGATTGCGCACGTCTGTTGAGAAAGGCCCCGCCTCTATTGGTATGACTCATCGGCCACAGGCGTAGCGTCGGATTTTAACGCATTGGTAACATCCAATATTATTCAATCAGTCGCCCCGTGGGCAAGGGGTGGTTGAAGGAAAGGTGCGGATTAGAATCGCGAACTAACTTTTTTTCGTTTAAGAAGTCGCCAAAAACTGGGTGCGGATTAGATTCGGATGCGGATTAGATTCGAGAATATACGGTATTTAATGTAACTTATGCTTCCAAAAAGTGTGTGAATTTTATAAAAAATAAATGTTCATGTCTTTTATGCTTCCTGAGACTATCTTTCTTTTTGGTACTGGTATTTCATAAGTTCTTGGAACCAAGCTGGCAATTTATATTGGAAATGCGTTCTAATGGTTTCAGCGGTCCCAATTAATCACGGACATCGAGACCCTAATATACTGGCAGATGTTATGTGTTCATGAATACAAGTCAAGTATGTACGTAGAGGTAGATAAAAAAGAACAAGAGGGAATTAGACAAGTTTATTACAGGACATGATCAGTTTGCTATAAAATGTGGACACATTGATTATTGCTATTATCATCATCATCGTTGTCTAAGTACGTGAAACACTCCTTACCTTAAGAACTGAATCTTTGATAATGTGACTGTCATCTGACTGCAAGCAATGTGTGTAGACTGACTGAATATATGCATTATGTGCTGGAAAAGAACAAATACTATGTAATTCTATAGTTTTATATAAAAAAAAATCAGTAACCAATCAAATATCAACATACAGCAGAACTACAAACATTACACGTAACACTGGCTTCTGTCACTAAGAACAAAACGTGCTTCCTCAAATGATGTAAGTGGTTTTTTCATCTCATTTTATCTCAATCTTAATAAAATTACTTAATGCAATCTAGCACAGGCAGATGTTAAAATGATCAAAATGTCGTTCATATACAACTGAACTGGTAAGAACGTTTTACTATATACAGTAAAACCCCTATTTAATGAATTGCTGGGGGATTAGAATATATTTCACTAAATCGAGGTTTTCATTAAATGGAGGTTACATTGTTTATATGTAGCTATTGTTGGGACATGAAAAAATCATCACTAAATCCGGGATTTCACTAAATGCGGGAACATTAAATCGGGGTTTTACTGTACCTTTTATCCATATACACAGACAAAATTACAATTTGTAATACCTAACCAATAACCTTATTAATCATTTATAACATTTAGTAACTTTGTAAAAGAAATTAATTTTGATCCTTGTAAGTACTTCGTACATAAATAGTCTGTCAGTATGTTCTACATGATCAAACTGAAGATGGCTTGATAGCAGAAGCTGAAACATACCCGTGTCTAAAATTTAATACAGTTAATAAAAGGTGTGTTGACCTCGATGGACTAGTGGTTAGCGTGCTCGCCACTGGACCCAAGGTTCGCGGGTTCGATCCCGACCGAGGTCGATGGATTTTTAAGGGTGATAAAAATCCAGAGCACCACTTCGGAGGGGAAGTAAAGCCGTCGGTCCCATGTCGTAGATTTATGGCATGTAAAAGAACCTTACGGGCATGAATAGAAATGTTTCGTAAGCCAAATTCAGCGGCCATTTCTCACCCAAGTCTCCTGACTGCCTGCCAGATGGCTCTGGCGGTCACATCAGGATTGAGTTGAACAGCGCGGCCAGTCGGCTGGTCTCCAAACTGCCACAAATGCGCAGACCACATAACCTCGGAAAGAGGAGGCCCATGCCCATATAGGGCTGTTGAGCCATGGTTATTATTATTATCAATAAAAGGTGTGCTCACAACATCCTTCACTTACTAACGACAGCAATCAAATCTGCCAGTGGAGAATTTCAAACAAATAAAGATATTTACCTGTATAATGACAGGCAATATCATGATAGCAGTATTCTTGAGATTGGTGGGGCACAGAGCACATATGGTGGGAAAGGAAATGGATACAGGGTTTTGGTGGGGAAATCTGAAGGAAAGAGACCACTTGGCAGACCTAGGTGTTCATGGGAGGATAATACTGAAATTGATCTTAAAGAAACAGGATGGGACAGCATGGACTGGATTAATCTGGCACAGGATAGGGACAAGTGACAGGCTGTTGTGAACACGGTAATGTACCTTTGGGTTCCATAAAATGCTGGGAATGTCTTGACTAGCTGAGGGAGTAATGGCTTTTCAAAAAGCATTCTGCTCCACTGAGTTAGTTTGCTATTTAGTTCGTTAGAAAGTTTAAATACTGTTGTTACTTTTCAATAAATGACAACAATATACAGACAGGAGGGTATCAAAGGAACAAATGGTGTAAGTCGTTCAAAGAGGGACGCACAATGTGCAACAAATGATGCTGTGCTGTTCTTACTAATGAGTTAACAACTGAAAATCCTTACCTTTCACCAACATACTGAGATCCTGTGCTGTCTCAATATTGTGCTCCAGCTCCATGCTGAACAACTGCAACATCTGTCCCATGAGGTAACTGTGTATACTGTTCACTGAATGAAGCAGCCAAAATCGCAGACACTCCAGTCTATGCATTCGATCTCGTACTCTCTTTCCAAGGGGCTTGGTCCTGTTCTTCCTTTGATCCAGGTCTGAATCAAAGGCAACAAAAATAACTGTTGTAGTGGTTTGATAATTAGTTCATTTATTTCTTTAACTCACTTGCTCATTTAATTGATTTATTTTATTTTGATTTAATTATTTTATTTTCATACATTTACCTGTGAATTTGTTTTTATGTTACAGCATTGCTTAGCCCCTACTGATTGACGAGGCTTTGGAATAACAAAAAGTGTGTCCCAGACATACGTGAATATGGCGAATACATCAGACTTGGACATTTTATTGTCGGCAAAGTGGTACACCTGAATCAGATTCATATCACACAACACTGTCCTCCTTGGGAAATTAGTATGAAGGACATCCAATAAGTAATATTGCCTAGGTTACAAAAATTAAACAAGAAGTCATTACAACGTTACATGTAGCTCATTTATTACACTGAAGCATCATTACGTTTCAACATAATCTCTTAGCATATTGATTGATACATTTTGCCCACCTTGGCATGAGTTTAAAAATTTTGTCATGGTAGAAACTGGGCTCTTGCATTTGCAGCCACTCGTGATGAGCAATTTCCACTTCCTTATTATTGTGAAATTAGTTATGTATCAAGTGTTGTGTCAGTGCTGATTCAAAAATAAGGACATGGAAGTGGCTGTTTGTTAATGAGTCCAAATACATGAGCCTGCTTTCTACCTCAACACATTTTCTAAATTAATATAAAATAATATATAAAATAAGAATTTCTAAACTCCTGCGAAGAGAGGACAAACGCATCAAAATAGTGCTCGGGGATTATGTTAAAAAATAGAGATACTTCAGTGCAATAAATGAGCTGTGTCTAATGCTGTAATTATGTTCCATTTAACATTTATGGCCAAGGGAACTTCATTCATTGAATATCCTTCATAGTCACTCAGACAGTCAAGAAATTCCCTGCACTTTATGGAATCTGAAGTTTCATTACTGTTCACAGGAGGCAGCCAATGGACAATATCCTGGGCCAACAGAATCCACTCCACACCAGAACAATTACATATGCTAATTATTATTCAGATAAACACTGTTAAAATGAACAGACATAATGTAATTGTTAACAACCTGAGAATCTGAGTTTCTGTAAGCATAAGAGGCCCCACTTTATCTTCAGAAGAAACTGGAACACAGTGTTATAGTATTCCAAGCTGTGGTCGCTCAATATCAATGACACCGGCCACTCTACCTGCAGCAACAAAAATCACATACATATAGAAACACAAGTTCCCCAGCACAGAACAAATCTGTGATCACTGATATTTATTAAAGACAAAGTTGTGAGATTTCAAGTTCTCACAGCAGTGTTATTCAAGATTAAAGTTTTCTGGAACGTGATGCAGTGTCGTTGGGGTGAGTAGTTCCCCAGAGTTCAAAGAAATGTGGTGCCTTTTCTTCAGGGTCTAGCGGTGCAAGAAATAGAGCTGTGCAGAGAGATATGGTGCATTATAGATGTAAGAGATAGGTGCATATAGAGCTGTCAGAGAGATATGGTGCATTATAGAGCTGTGCAGAGAGTATGGTGCATTATAGAGCTGTGCAGAGAGATATGGTGCATTATAGAGCTGTGCAGAGAGATATGGTGCATTATAGAGCTGTGCAGAGAGATATGGTGCATTAAGAGCTGTGCAGAGAGATATGGTGCATTATAGAGCTGTGCAGAGAGATATGGTGCATTATAGAGCTGTGCAGAGAGATATGGTGCATTATAGAGCTGTGCAGAGAGATATGTACATTACAGAGCTGTGCAGGAGATATGGTGATATAGAGCTGTGCAGAGAGATATGGTGCATTATAGAGCTGTGCAGAGAGATATGATGCATTATAGAGCTGTGCAGAGAGATATGGTGCATTATAGAGCTGTGCAGAGAGATATGGTGCATTATAGAGCTGTGCAGAGAGATATGGTGCATTATAGAGCTGTGCAGAGAGATATGGTGCATTATAGAGCTGTGCAGAGAGATATGGTGCATTATAGAGCTGTGCAGAGAGATATGGTGCATTATAGAGCTGTGCAGAGAGATATGGTGCATTATAGAGCTGTGCAGAGAGATATGGTGCATTATAGAGCTGTGCAGAGAGATATGGTGCATTATAGAGCTGTGCAGAGAGATATGGTGCATTATAGAGCTGTGGTTGGAGAAAGGGCAGTGGGTGGTGAGCAAGTGAGGGGGGATATGCTGTGGGTGGGGTCTTCACATAATGGCTGCGTTGGGTGTATGGTAAAGCAACACGGTGGGGGGACCGAGTGAGGAATGTAGGGAAGGGCCAATGGAAGGACAGAACATGTAAGTGGATCCTTACAAGGGCCTTCTCAGACTGTTAGTTAATGATGGCCTGTTTCAATATTACTTGTTCTGAGAAATGGGTGTTCACAATGTCCAAAACAGTATTAGGAGAGTGTGGCCATGCTCCAGCCTGTTTAAAAAACATTTCATTACGATTAGAGCCCATTCCTTGCAAAATTGAAATGAAGTTCTCCTCCAGAAGTGCCCACAACACTCACAGTTCAAGCTCTCCTCTGTTAAAGCTCGGCCCACAGTACCAAAACTGGACAAAGAACACCAAATTGTAAACTGCTGGATAAAGCGAAACACCTTCATGGAGGTTTGAACTTTCTGTTCCCCACATTTGGCTCTTTTGTGTGTAATAATCCCATTCGTAAGAAAAATGGCATTATTTGTAAACTAATGTTGTTCAAAATACCAGAAATTGCTTCGGTGAAGTCAATACATGGATGGGAAAATGCTCACGGTCTGTGTCATGATCATCAAAGTTTGTAAAATCTGTACCTTGTCATGAATTATCTTTAAATTCTGTGTGAGAATTTTATGTTAATTTGGCACTAATGCCATGCTGCTGAAGTAAAGGCAGTGTTGTACATGTGCAGGTCATAAGCAAGGCGGAGAAGAGGTACAGCTCATCAATTCTTAACTTCGGCACCAAATGGAGGCAAGTGGTCAGCTTCACACCCTGGTCACTTTACTCCTGGGGAAAGAACCCCCAGTACCCTTTGAATATGAGGCTGGGTGGGGCCCAGAGCTGGTGTCAACATTTTGGAAAAGAGAAAAGTCTCTCACTCCTGTCAGAAGTCAAACCCCAGATTGCCCAGCCTGTAACCTATTCATTACAACTGAGCTAACCATACTGCTGAGACAGATGGTAAACTGACTTCCTTGATATTCATTCATTCTGTAGTCTGTCTTACGACAGGTCCGTAGCCTCTTCCAAAGCGAGTTCTCCACAGGGTGCGATCTAGTGCTTCCTCTTTCAATTTCCAGTATCTTTTCTTTTCCTTAAGGTCATCCAGTAGCTGCTTACGTCTTCTCCCTCGTTGTCCCGTCATTTCTATCCTTCCTTCTAACTTTCCTTCAATCACGTGTTTCAGAAGGCAGTTTCTACGCAAGATGTGACCAATCCAGTTAGCCTTTCTTCTTTTTATTGTATGTAGGATATTCCTCTCCTCCTTGACTCTGTGTAATACTTCTTCATTTCTCACACGATCGGTCCAACTGATCTTCTCCATTCTTCTCCAGCACCACATTTCAAAACTTTCCAGATACTTCTGATCTACTTTCCGAAGTGTCCACGTTTCAGCACCATACAAAGCTATGCTCCAAATGTAGCATTTACTAGTTTCTTCCTTAAATTTAATTCCAGTTTGCTGGTGAAAAGATTTTTCTTCTTGTTGAATGCTGTTTTTGCCATGGCAATTCTGGATTTAATTTCACGTGTACACCTGCATCACTTGTTATCATGCTACCCAAATAATTGAAATATTCCACATTCTCCAATTGTTTTTGATCTATCATAATTTTCATTGGGGATGGTTGCCTTGAGATTTTCATTACTTTAGTTTTTCCCACATTCATTTCCATTCCATAGCGTCTTCCAATTTCAATTAGTCTATCAATCATGCCCTGTAGCACGTTTTCTTCCCTAGCCAGTAGCACAAGGTCATCTGCATATTTCACAGTACAAATTACTTGTCCTCCTATTTTGAAGTCTCCAAACCCTTCAAGAGCTTCCTTGGTAAGGTACTCGCTGTATAAGTTGAACAGAATCGGTGACAAGCAGCATCCTTGTCTAACTCCTCTTCCAATCTTCACACTTCTCGTCTCCCCTTGGTCCCAGTCGTATTTTGACATTCTGTTCCATGTACAATTTGCTGATCAATCTTCTTTCACGCCAGTCTATCCCAATTCCTTTCAGGATTTGCATTAATTTGGTCCAGTTGACACGGTCAAATGCCTTCTGCCAGTCTATGAAGCAAGCACACAATTCCTCATCTATGACCAAGGTTCGTTCTGATATTATTCTCAGCATCCCAATTGCATCCCTAGTTCCTTTTCCTCTTCTAAATCCAAACTGATCTTCTCCAAGTGCATCTTCAATTTTCCTCTCAATCCTTCTTCTAAGTATCCTCGCTACTATCTTTGCTGCATGAGCGATGATGCTGATTGTGCGATGGTCGCTGCATTTTGTAGCTTTGGGCTTCTTCTTTAAGGCAATCATTGTAACTTCAATAAAATCTCTGGGCCATTCTCCAGTTACATACATGCTGTTGATCATCTTTGTCATTAGCCTTAGACCACCTTCTCCCAACAATTTGAGTACATCCCCAGGTACATCATCATCTCCTGTAGCCTTCTTATCCCTCATCTCCTTGATACCTTTTTCCACTTCACTTTGCAAAATATAAGGGCCTTTCTCGTCTTCATCTACTTCATCTTCAGGTTCGACGTCTAGATGTTCTGGTCGATTAGCTCGATCGTAGAGCTCTGTGATATAATTCTCCCAAATTTGCAATACTCGTCTCTGATTTATTATTATATTGCCTTGAGAGTCTTCGATGCCAATGTTTTGAATCCCATGGTTTTCTTTCCAACCTAGTTCCTTTGTCTTCATGTACATTAAATCATAACGTCCTATTCTTTGAAATTCTATGATCTCGTCGCATATGCTCTCCAGATATTCCTTCTTGGCGTTGTCCGTGGCTCTTTTCAATTCGTTCCTCAGTCTTCTGTAGTTCTTCCTTCCTTCTTCATTGTTGACATTCTTCCATTTCCTTCGTTCATCCATTTTACTGATCATCTCCTGTGTAATCCATGGCTTTCTTGCTCTCCTCTCGACTTTTCCAACCAATGATATACTACTTGATTTTATTGTAATTTTAAAATTTAATAACTTTTAGCAGCTTAACAATACCACTAATTATACAAAAATTTTATACGATGTGGTAACAAATACTGACTTACTGTTATGACGTAACCAAAGAATTGGTCTATGTAAAAACTCACTTAAATTACCCCCTGATGATGGCAAAATAATTGCCGAAATGCGTATTGGGGCATCCTTATAATAAAGAAAACAGTGAAAAAAACTGTCTTAGTGCATTTGTTGGTACAAATAATCAATGACTTCCTTGTATTGCCTCCTCCACGCATATGGTTTCATCACCTTCTGGTTGCATATATTGAACAGCACTTTTGAGATTAACCAACACACAACCAGTTTCTTCAAATTTTCATACCAAATATATTACACAATGACTTCAAGATGCATCACAATTAATACTGTCAAACTGAACACCCACCACTGCTTCATGCCACAGAAGAAAAAAAATGGCAATAAAAAATTAAATTACGAGCCTGACTGTAAATACACTGTTGCAGGTGAAAAAACTGCACGTGTGCTGAAGGAAAGAGCTGCAGCGCACATGTACCCGACGAACTGAGACACTTAGTGCCATAATGGCCTGAAGCACAATGTGTTGGGGACTGTGATTTCTGTACCACTGTACACTGCTGACCTCTGCTGATCGTACAGTCAGACTGTCGTACCTGTCCTGTAGTTTCACGCCAAATTACAGCACAAATAATGAACTGCTGCACAAAACAAGTTTCATGCATCTTTTATGCACATTTTATTGTACAAATACCATATATATGTATCCATGTGTGTGTTCATAATTTTTGCACAGGTAAATTGGAATGTCTTCAGTTACATACACAAAGTTTAAGTTAGATGACAATAGAGAATTTAAGAAAATCTGTCTCCCATAAAAGTCTAATTTTCTCAGAATTAAATTATTGTGCCTTTGGCCCTTATGGAACTAGGTACCTAAAATGGGAAATCATTCCAGATTCCCTACGAAACTCCTATGGGCCACACACCATTTTCAGTACAAAAAGGGTACAACAACAGGCACGGGTATACTTACAGCATATCTCAGTTTAATACTGCTTATTGCCTCTTGAACAGATGTTGCAAAATGTATTTTGTTATCCACAACTACAGAGAAATGAGAGCTAAACGCTGGGTAACGCTGATCCACGCAACTTTCCAGCAGCATTGTCAGTGAGAACGAACTGGCCTCACACATCTCTAACTGAAAGAGTACAATAAACATTTTAAAATTGAACTGCTCCCTTGTTCATCTAGTATCCTCCACACTCATGCCCTTTTCCTCTTTCCTCCATTCTGACTACCCTGTTGCCACCTATCCAGTCAACTCATATGGATCACAGATGAAAGAACATACAGAAATGTTCTCTGATAGAAACAAATCACAGAGTGCACAGAGCTCAAATTAAAACAATTTTCCCTTCTTGTTAATGTGTAAAGTTGTCTTTATAATGCAGACACACAGAGGAATGAGAGTAAGCTTCATGCTCATGCCATTTTACATCCAGCGGTCTTGTTACCGCAGTGCCCATGGACAGGGGGAGTCTGAGTGTATCTGTGTGTGGTGGATATCGAGTCCCTGACAAGAATCAAACCCTCCTCATGCTGTCCATAAAAAGTTACCTGAATGACTAAGTCACCCCAACTCTGACAGCAAGCAACCAATACACCCCAAACACACATAACACACAATCCACGTAACAGGAAACACAAAAAACGGCAATGCAAAACCATGCATATGAAAATAACAATACGCCAATAATAACGCGCAGACATAATATCAGATCATAGCAGATCTACAATAAAAGGTACACTACACAGCTTCTCTACGAGACATACTCCGATATGAAATACAGGACGCATAAGTGAATATGACAAAGTATTATACAATAGCAGTGCTATAAGTTTTATAAAAGGTGGAACTATTGCAGGATTACAAGTGTTGACTATTTTAAAAATGTTTTAGTGATTTTTAGTGATTTGTGAAAACTTTATATACGACGAGACCTTACAGGCTCATATCTTATGTGTGTTTAACATATGGACTATGCAACTAAATGTAGTAAACCCCTGAAGATGGTCAGGTACCTGACCGAAACATGTCGGGTTAATTAATCTACTATTAAAGTTTTTTAATAGAGAGGGTGCATCAAGTTGGTTTTAATTTCAATTTTAACATTTACTAATATAATTAAGAAATGCTTGGACACTGTAACACATTCAGAAACAAGAGATATTACCTGTTCAAAGAGCGAAGTGTAGAAGTGATGCATGATGTCACCTGATTCCATCAGAAAAATTCCCCTCATTATCTGGAAGTGCATTGAAAGGTTGAATTCATGCTGAAAGATTGGTTTAACCATAGATGAGGCTACTTTCCATTTCTCTTCAACAAGTCTCAAAAGGTTAGTTTCTAGCACATGTTTGACAGGCAAGATCTCATGTCGAAGGTGTTGAGTCAGTCTGTGAAAAACACACATTAAAAAGCTGTTAGAAACTCTGTAAGTTTCAGAATTGAGGGAAAAGATATTACATGTATGGCTATAGAAATACTAAGGCGATGTCTAGTGTTAATTTTGACATAAACTTATACATGGACCTTTCACAGTGATGGGAAGTGAAGGTGACAGTGGTGGTGATAGTGTGGGGTATACCAGCACTTGACGAAACAGCTTAGAAAAATTCAACTATCTGCACAACGACCAGAGAACTGAAAAACCTAGGAATATCATTGTGTAAGTGGAAGAGCCAACTGAAGAAACCAGTACAAAAGTTCAAGGAAGATACTGAAGAAATATCACACTAATGGCCCATAGATTAATTATCTAATCACAGATGCATGAAGACTTAACATCAGGGATGTGTACTGCTGCAAACTGGTGTTAGCAGTCACGTCTCATGTAAGATATATATACAGGGCATACACAAAAGAATGGTGCGGTATCAAAAGTGAATAAAAAATGTATTTCTCACCTTACACGGCACAACATACACCGTCAGCGGCGGCAACTGTCCAAGTTTCTCATTTGGTAATTACAATCCTTCAATGTGTGCACCCTAGGTCACACAACACACATCCACACACTAATCAAACTCATCCCAGACCCGGTGTAGCATGTCCGCTGTAATGGCCTGCAGTGCATGTGTTATCCGCGGCCACGCAGTAAGCATGAGAAGCGAACTGCTGGTAGCGCACGAGAAACTTGGACAGTTGCCGCCGCTGACGGTGTATGTTGTGCCCGTGTAATGTCAGACATAAATTGTTTATTCACTTTTGAAACCGCACCATTCTTTTGTGTATGCCCTGTACTTAAGACGTAACAAACAAATATTCACTAATATTCATTCATACAAGCTCTTCATCAAACAGCAGTTACTATTCACAGTCCTAACATCAACCCAAATTTTTACTCCTTCACAAACGCATTTACAATCAACTATGAAAAACACACAACCAGAACTTCAGTGACACCAATTCAAGATTGAACTCTTTCTAGAGTTCGCTCATGCGTACTGTTACATAACATGCTGACTTTTTATGGTGAGTAGTTGTTAGACCGTAGCCCAAACCCAAAGCTGGAGCACCACCCCTTGTCGGCTGCCAACAACTGTCTATTCAATATATTTGCAGTTACAGACTAAAATATATACATATAATTTTTGCCTGTTGTGTATGGCTGTGAAACTTGGTCTGTCACATTAAAAGAATAATGTATACTGAAGGTGTCTGAGAATAGGGTGCTGAGGAGATTTGGAGAGATCTATGTAATTACGAGCTTCATGATTTGTACCGTATATTCTCGAATCTAATCCGCACCCAGTTTTTGGCGACTTCTAAAAAAAAAAAAAAAAAAAAAAAAAAGTTGGTTCGCGATTCTAATCCGCACCTTTCCTTCAACCACCCCTTGCCCACGGGGCGACTGATTGAATAATATTGGATGTTACCAATGCGTTAAAATCCTACGCTACGCCTGTGGCCGATGAGTCATACCGATAGAGGCGGGGCCTTTCTCAACATACGTGCGCAATCTCGTCTGAAGCCAGCTGAGCCTTAGTTGTTGAAACGTGGGAGGTGCTTGTTCCAATTTGTCGTGTACCGTAGTTATGGAAGAGGGACACCTGAAATCTAAACGACTCTCATATACGGCAAAGTTCAAACGTGAAGTTATTCGGTGCGCAGAGGAGAATGGAAACTGCAAAGCCGCTGCAATTTTTGGAGTTGATGAAAGCAACGTTCGACTATGGCGGAAACACAAGGCAGCGATCAGCGGGTGTGAGGCGTCACGAAGGAAATTCACTGGACCCAATTATTATATTATTATAATAATAAATAATAAAATAATAGATTATTGTATTGTATTGTTCTTACGGCACATACAGCAGCTCAATCATTTTTCCAAAATCCAGCTCTAGACCGCGAATCTAATCCGCACGCGAATCTAATCCGCATCTGATTTTTTAGCCCTCTAAAACTGTAAAAAGGGTGCGGATTAGATTCGAGAATATATGGTACTCCTCATCAATTATTTTATAGGTGATCAATCAACAAGGAGATGGGCAGGGCATGTGGCATGTATAGGAGAGAAGAGAAATACATACAAAGTAAACAGTATGACCACCACTCATCTAAAGATAAAAACACCTCCTAAAATGCTAAGTACATAATATATAGCTCAGAAAAAATAAAAATTATGAAATGAATCAACTGTCACAATCTTTACAAAGTAATCACACTGTGCACAGACTATTGTCTAAGTACATGGCAGCTTAACAAAATTGTCAGGGCAATCAACGTGTTCAAAAAAGTGTGCTTACTTCGTATACAGCTGCTCTTTCTTTTTTAAAACATCTTCCTGTTTAACATCCTGCTGCACTTGCTTGAAGGGTAGGTAATTTTCAAAAGCCTCCACTAAGAACGAATCCCCAATTTGTAACAAATGTTCCTTAATCTCCATGAAGAAGCTGTTGGGTTCACTCTTAATATCAGCATTGCTAACAACTTCATCTCTAATATCGTCTGCCACGTCTAGGTGATTGCCTTCTTTCAGTGCAAATTCAGATAGGTCCTTCTCAATGTGCCCAAGAAAGTCTTCATACAGACAACCTGTAAATCAAAGCATATATTATAATATAACTACACTTAACTCAGTATGTCTAAATTTCACAGTATTATATATTGTATATTGATCAGTATGTCTAATTTGTGCACATAAACAAATGCAAGGCAGGTAGCAGGATACAAGCTTGGTTCACAATGCACTGACTCTTCTGCAATCATTATTCTCACTGCACTCACTAAGTACAGTATCAAATTATTTTAATACATCGTGAACATACAGTGGCAGCTTCTCTCTCTGGAGATTAAATGAAGAGAATAGAAACAATGACATATATATATATCTAAATTATATAATACAGGATGTGAGTCCCACCCCTAGTGTGAGTTACACTTTGATTTGTATCATACTTTGTTGTGGTGACCACCAGTTTCTGTGGTTAATGGGTTGTGAATTACACCCTGGTTTCCACAGTTACCAGGTTGTGAATTCATGAGACAGAGAACTATTTTAATGCATATACTGAAGTGATCACATGGATTGTATTTAACAGATCTGTTGCTGTGAGATTTTGAGGTGTCCACAGTACTGACATTCATGATCCTGGTCTTCTGGCATGTTACACTGTATAGCGGGGTTAACAGAACCATCCCTATGTTTTGAAGGCACTACGTTCCTTCAAAATGTCAGAATCTGTTAACTATGCTACTCAGCATAACACCCTAGATGATCAAAATCCTCAGGTTTATTGTCGTCTGTTGAAGTGTGCTGTTCACAGAAAATGGTCGAGTAGTTTCACGGCCCATAACGAATGCTACTACTGATGAAGAAATGCTTAATCATAGTGGTCAACCTCATCAAATGTGATGACACACGGTGGACTGCTGAATCTCAGACATTTAAAGTGCAATAATAATTGAATAACCATTAATGTAATGAGTTAATAACGCAAGGAAAACGATGAAACAGGATGTGTATCAGCACGCAAGTATTACGCCAGCTTGTCTTATGAAAGGCACACAACTAGTTGTCGAATGACTTAAAATCATTTTGCCATTTTTCATCTTTAATCACTACCTTAAGTCAAACAGCCCCCAACAATGGCAATAAATGCTACAATAATTCCCTCCTTGGCTCGTATTTATGTACGGCACAGCAAACACAACGTGACCTTCACTCTGCTTCGTGGTTATTACGTCCTACTATCCGTTGCAAAGGCTTTTAATGTCAGTTAACCTAAAGGTTTCATTCTTTGTTGCCAAACAGCACTTGACCTGGGCCCATATAATCAGTATTGTATTTCTCTGAATGCAAGACAAGGTTTTTGCCTTAACTAGGTCTTTAAATAAGACTTAACTTATATGTTGCTTCTTTGCATTTCCCTCCAATATGAGACTGCAAATATCAGCCATCGCCTTCTGATCTAGGCAATGATGATGTCACGCCACGATGAAAACAGCAAAGCATGTGAGATGAAAATATTTTACAGGATTTAAATGCTGACAGTCTGTCAGATCTGCTGTGAAGGACCTGTACTAGTAACAGTGGAAGTGATAATGTACTTCAGAGGGCTGAACAAGCTTATCGCTCCGGTCCCCACGGTGGAATCAGCCTGACCATCACACTCGGTCCCCAGCATGTTAAAATGCTTCATCAAATCAAAAAGTAAAATAAAGTAAAACAAAATGAAATGTTGCATTAAAAAATTAAATTCCCACCAACACTTAAAATAAATTACATAGTAAATCCATATTACTGGTGAAGAAGTTGAGGTACAGGCAGCTTAGAAAACTGGTTCAGTACGTACCGTATTTGTATTTATGTATGTGCAAATATAAAATGAGAAAATGTGTAATTTATAAATAGTGATAACATTTCTATGACGGCAATCAATCGAACGGACGGCAGGCAGCGAAGGAAACAAGTAAATGCAACAAGCCGTGAACAATTCTAAACAGATCAGAGCATGTGACTTGCACTGTCTGTTTAGAACACTTAAGGACATTCAACAACAATGTATTGCAGTGACCAGATTACTAGCTAAATCAGCTCCCTAACACTGTACATAGCTGCAGTTGGCACGGCGTGGTCGCTGCTAGGCTCACCTCAGAAGGGCAAGGCAGCAATATACCTCCTTCAAAAACATTTACTGTGTTAACAGTACATGCACAGCGTGTCACTGTGTACACTTTTGAAACGGATATAAAAGCTTGGCAGTGTGTGCGCACTGCTTCCCTCATACCAGCTTGTCTCTTCAAGTCCGTGCCACAAACTAGCAAATAATCTGGTTACTGCAATGCAAGTGTCGGAAATGAATAACCATGACACACACCTTTCGTCTTGGAGAGCCTGTTTAGTCGCAGTAACAGATCCATACTACTGCTTGCATGAAGGAGTTTGCTGACAATCACTTGTAATATTGGTAGTGGTTGGATACCTGCGTTTAGCAGCTCCGTTTCATATGGCTGGACTACATATCCTTCCTCCTGAGGTCCCTGGAATTCATCACAGTCCCTGCAACGTGTTTACAAACTAATGCAGTACTGTTTTTTGTACCAATACCTATAAAGTAACTGAGACTGCATACCTCACAAACTGCAGAGGCGTACATAACATGCACATCGACCAAGCTGCATGCAGAATGTTTATTTAACGACACTTTCACTTACACATGTTCTGCAGTATCCAATGGGATATCAAGATGACTGTGAAAGGTGAATGTGTAAGAATTTGGAATGTATCATCTCAGCATTTGTCTCACAAGTCTCACGATACTTCCGCCATCCCCACACTCCCTAGTATCTCTGTCAATGATATACAATCCCAGTGCTCGCAGGTATATAACTCAACACTGATCATACGCCCATCCCAGAGGGTACAGCCACTTCATACCACTACCACCCCTACTGACTCACCACCCACTCTGCCCGTCTGCCAAACTCATCACCCATACCCATACACTACACCATAACTTCCCATGCAGCTGCTCTTCTTGGACCTCTTGATCCTGAACATGACGACACCATGATCCTTCACACACCGAGAACCACTCACCCAACAACACAGCGTCACATCCCAGAAGACCTGAATCTTCAGCAACGCTGCTGTGACAACCTCAAATCTTGCAATAAAATACTTTATTCTATAATCACCGTGCATTTTTCACAATTATTGTTAAGTCACCAACTGAATGCACTATTTATTTTAAAAAACACTATATGGTTCCTTACAATATTTTGGTAAACACCCTACATATGTTTCGGCTTCTTCATGAAGCCATCCTCAGGGGTGTCAGAAAACTTGCTTGTATAAAACACGTCTATACATTGGTCATTGTATAAATTTATTTATACAATGACCAATGTATAGACGTTATTTTTATACAAGCAAGTTTTCTGACACCCCTGAGGATGGCTTCATGAGGAAGCCAAAACATATGTAGGGTGTTTACCAAATTAGTTTAAGGAACCATATAGTGTTTTTTAAAATAAATAGTGCATTCAGTTGGTGACTTAACAATATTTGCAATAAAATGTCAGGATATATACTAGCCTGGATGAAATTTGAACCACATGTTAACTAAGAAATACAGTTTAAAGATGACTGCTATGCCAGCAAGCTTGGTCACTGTATCACACAAACCATGGCATATCAATCTGCAGTCTTTAGGACCACAAAATGAAATTCATAATATTAAATGGACCAATAAGAGACTAAACACTACTGTATCAATATTACTGTAAACTGCCAGGACAGCATACGTCAGTACATCTCAACATTTTATCTAATTACGCGCAAAGTTTACAAACGTAAAATTTCTTGAGACTTTCAAATTGTGAAAAATGCAACTGTGCATACAAATACTGTATCTTAACAAGCATGACATAGACTCCAGGCATACAACGTACAAGATAGCGACATTTTATCTATTAGTGTAATTACTGTAGTAAAGTTAAGAGACCGACTGGGCCTACTATGGAGCAGAGAGATCTGTAAAAAGTGCTTTGATAATGTTATGAGAACAGATGCCTTGGTGGACCAACAATGTTAAAAATGGACAATAGAGAAATAGACTATGAAGATGTGTATGGGATTGAACTGGGTTGAAATTGGCTGTGAGTGTTTACTGGAATGAACTGGGTTGAAATTGGCAGAGGACATGTATGGGACTGAAATGGGTTCAAATTAGCTGTGAGCATGTGTAATGGCTTGAAATTGGCAGAGCATATGTATGGGACTGAAATGGGTTGAAATTGGCTGTGACGATGTGTACTGGACTGAAGTGGATTGAAAGTGGCTATGAGGATCGGTACTGGATGGAAGTGGATTGAAATGGGATTCAATGGTCAGCTATCGTGATAATGGAAATCACATTTTTGAGTTCCATTTTGATATGTGAAGCAACAGCAATGAAATCAAGAAAACTCTCGACACAAGATGATAGCTACAAACAGCAATACGTAAAACAACACAAGTAATGTAAGTAACTCCATGGAGCAGAGCCCCTGACAAACAAACCGGTCTTCACCTAGTCAAGGAATTCCCTGCATTTTATGGAAACCAAAGGTCATTACTGCGGTCACAAGAACCAGCCACTTGTAACCATCCTCAGCCAGATTAATCCTATCCACACCTTGCCATTCTGTTTCTTTAAGACGCATTTTAACCCTTTCACGCCACAAATAAATGCATCGGATGCTCTGAAAGTGACATGAATTTAAATGGCTGGAGTTCTTTGCATTTTCTTGGCGACTACTTAAGGTGACTTCGGTCCTTTAAACTTACCCCGTGCATCAACTTTGGCCAACAATCAGTGGAAAGGGTTAATATAATCCAACTCAAATAACATTCTGACATTATGCACAATGTGGACACTCACAACTACAGACTACACCACACTTTTCCCTGATGTACACCGAAACAAAAATGTTTTGACTGATATGCCACTGGGGGGTACACGGTGGTGCAGTTGGTTGAGGCACTGCGCTACAAGCCGGAAGGTCATGGGTTCGATTCCCGATGGTGTCATTAGAATTTTTCATTGACATAATCCTTTAGCCGCTCTATGGCCCTGGGGTCGACTCAGCCTCTAACAGAAATGAGTACCAGGAGTATTTCCTAGGGGTAAAGGCGGCCGGTGCGTAGGGCTGACCTTACTACTTTCATGTGCCGATTGTCTACAATTCTGGGACCCTCAACCTCCTGGAACCCTAAGGGCCTGTCCAGGCCTGTAATTGGATTGCTTTACCTTTACCTGATATGCCACTTAAGGGATGTGACAAGCTGGATGCAATATGACACAAGGGACACGAACTGGTAGCCCAGTCACAGCAGTGACAGTCAATATCACACTGTGGGAGCCATACTTTTTATTTTATCTCTTTTATTTGAACACAACCAAGCTGACTGAGCAGGCTGTCCTGGTGTGTGCACCACAAAACGTACCATCAAAAGTTCTGACACATAATTTCATAAACTTTTTGCTTCATCCAAATATATGCAGACTACTGTGGTGTACTACTTGGTGGTGATGGTGATGGGGTGGGGCCAAAGGAATGGGGAAAGGAACGAAAAATGGAAACATCCATCACTCAGCAAGTGTTCTGCATAATCTACATCTACTAGAATATAAGCGGGGCACGCGGTGGTGCAGTTGGTTGAGGCACTGCGCTACAAACTGGAACGTCGCGGGTTCGATTCCGATGGTGTCACTGCAATTTTTCACTGACAATCATTTCGGTCACACTATGGCCCTGGGGTCGACTCAGCCTCTAACAGAAATGAGTACCAGGAATCTTTCCTGGGGGGTAAAGGCGGCCGGTGCGTAGGGCTGACAACCTTACCACCTTCATGTGCTGATTGTCTAAAAATCTGGGAGCCTCGACCTCCTGGAGCCCCAAGGGCCTGCCAAGGCCTGTAATGGGACTGCTTTACCTTTACCTTTACCTTTACTAGAATATAAGCAGATCGCCCTTCACAATATTAAATTTTTTGGAAAATATCTACACAGAACTTGTTTAACTTTATACAAGATAACCAGGCAAGCCCCCATTCTTCAGAAGACAGATTACTAAACAATTCTTGTCTTATATTCGGATACATTTGTGTTCTTAATGACACTGTCAACTGCCAAGATCATGCAGCATTGGTGATATATGAATGAATATGGGCCATTGGTGGAATGATGCTGACAACGGAAAATTGAAGTACTTTGAGAAAACCTGTCCCAATATGACTATGTCCACCATAAATCTCACATGGACTGGTATGGGATCAAACCTGGGCCTCCACATTGCCAGGCCTGAGCCATGGCATGGGTACTCGGGTAAATATGGTACATAAAATTCATGACTTCTAATTTGTAACATAAATACATGCTGCACATGATCATGTTACAGACAAACCTGACATGGAACAACAATGACCCCTTGGGATCACTAGAAGCAGCTTTCACTGTTCAAGTACCTTGATATCACAAATTCCTCCCGACAATCCTGCAGCTGTCCATCAGTCAACCACAAATCGATAATATCCAAATAAACTTCAAAGCTTTTTAGGAACATCTTGAGCATTCTGGCAGCCTGCTTACTGTTCGACATGTTGACCAGATCGCCGTACAATACTGAAAGGAGACTGATAAAGCACAGGCATCAGCTTCATTATAAAAAAAGTCACTTTAAAACAAACTGCACTGAAATAACAAAATTCTTTGTTTTTATGACACTCATGAAGATACAGGATACCTTAAAGTAAGGACACACAGGGAAGGTGGTGCCGTCATCCTTAGGGGTCAAGCAGCTTCTTCTTGGACTGCCTGACCTTTGAAGATGGAAGGCACCATGTTCATTCAAAACACTGGGAACCACTGACCCAACGACATAGCACCACAACCCAGAAGAACTGAATCCAAACTTATCTGTTTAGCTGGCCATTTCATATTATCATAAATCATATTAATACATGAATAAATATAGCTAATACATATAGGCCACAGAATTCTATATGGTTTCCTACCTCCAGTTAGCTTTGATCTAATGAATATTGGAGCCGAAATAAAGTGACAGCCTTCAAAGGCCACAATGGTTTGAAAGAATAACTTATGATTTTTTGTGTTCCAGAATGGAGTTGTTCATAGGCATTGTACAGTCATGACAGCAATCTGACAGCCATTCTTGCTTGTTCAGTCACTCTCAAGTGTGTCAGAACTGTAGATGTTGAACGTATGATCTATGGGAAGACCACAATGCAGACAACAGAGAGAGGCAAGATGTATCCAAAATGATAGACGAAAGTGTGGATACAATGTAACTGTTCATGGGGTTTAAATTCCAGGCAAACCACCCCTCATATCTGGGTTATTCATTCCACGAAATTAAACCATTTGGACATTATGTTTGGACAAACCCAACATTTGCTTTTGACAGTCTTGGTGAACACTAATGGGTCACTAACCTTCTGACCATAAGCCATGCATCAGTTTTCCAGTATTTTTCGCTGAGAGGACTTTGTTCATAGCAAAATTTAAATTACAATACATTTTAACCAATGAGGATTATGCAATGCCCTCTACGAAAGATTGGTCAACCAATGGTGAAATGACATCTTTCAAGCCTCACCAATCACAGAAGTCAAAGACACATTTGTCAGAAATGCCACTTCTGGAACATGAAATGTTGATGTGGCGGGATACCGGAGTTCTTAAGAGTTCCAGTCAATCAGTTACTGCATGTCCAGTAATGAGAGTGGTTATCTTCAATAACAATGGCAGAGTAACAACTCATAACTGCCTTCAATATAAAAGTAATTGTTGTAACAATGTAGTAAGAAACTATGAACTTCAATAATTCAATACTAATTCATTGCGGACTTAATGTGTGATCCTTTCTACAAAATCCATTTCGCTGCTCACCACAGCACATCCTGCCAAAAGGACCTGTGTCTCCAGTTCTTGACCTAAGCCGTGAACCTTGACCTCTCAAGCACTTGCTAAACAAGTTAAGGCTCCCTATGTCATAAAAATTAAATGATAAGTCACTACAATGTTAAATTTATTCCACTCCCCATAACTATTTTAAACATAATCCCTCAGCCATTCACGCATTTGTCCCATGTTTGCATGCGTTCCACGTTCTGTCATAGCAGAGATCAGGCTCTTGCATTTGCAACTATTCATGAACAGCCATTTCCATTTCCTCATCATTGTAGAATGTGTAGAGAGGGGACAGATGCTTCAATGAGCTCAGGTATAATGTTGAAAAAAATAACAATATTTCAGTTCAATAAATGAGTCACATTTAATATCGTAATGAATTTTCGTTTCATTTTTATGACCTATAAAACTTTATTTATTGAACATCCCTTGTACATTTGTCCAATTTCTCATGGACAATTTCACACGTTACTTACATCAGACCTACACATTAAGAGACTATAAACTTGAAAGCACATACCGAGAGGCTGACAGCCAATTAGGTGATGTCTTCCAACTGTACACAGCTCTTGCATGAATACAATACATACTTCTCAACTCAAACAACTTTGGCTCCAAATCATTCATCAGTTGCAGTAGTGTGTAAGTTCTACCTGAAGTGATAGCAGTAATTAAAGTCTGTACTGGAATCAAAATCTTCTACCCAGAATGGATGAGATTTAAACTAAACATACCCTAAAATGCAGTCACAACCATACAGTGCAAAGTCTACACGTTAGCAGTCAAAGGTCCGTACAGTGCACGGACGCTGGTACTGGTTTTAAAGTACAGTAGAACCCTGTTAAGAAGTCTTTCCAGGGACCAGAAGATTAGGGACTCCTTAAGCGGGAAGACTTATTAGGAGGGAAGCTTATTAAAAGCAATAGGATTTCAGTACTTTAAAAATCAGACTTCTTACAGGGGAAAACTTCTTATGCGGGGACTTCTTATCCGGGTTCTACTGTATATCTGTGACTCCCACGAGCCAGAAAAAAATTTGAATACTGAAATTGCTTTAAGTACAAAACCAGAAATATTCATTAATCCATAAGGGCAGCCACAGGAAGAAGAAGAGAGTAGAATATGCAGTAACAATTGCAATGCCACGTCGACCTCGGTGGACTAGTGGTTAGCGTGCTCGCCACTGGACCCAAGGTTCGCGGGTTCGATCCCGACCGAGGTCGATGGATTTTTAAGGATGATAAAAATCCGGAGCACCACTTCCTTCGGAGGGGAAGTAAAGCCGTCGGTCCCATGTCGTAGATTTACGGCATGTAAAAGAACCTTACGGGCATGAATAAAAATGTTGCGTAAGCCAAATTGCCTCCATTTCTCATCCAAGTCTCCTGACTGCCTGCCAGATGGCTCTGGCGTGCACATCAGGATCGATAGAACACTAAGCGCGGCTAGCTGGCCGGTCACCAGCTGCCATGAATGCGCATGACTTAGTAACCTCGACAAGAGGAGGCAAGAGGAGGCCCAGGCCCATACAGGGCTGTTGAGCCAAGAATTATTATTATTATTATTAATTGCAATGCCACAGTAAAGGACAGCCACAATACGGTGCAAAAATACTCTAGGCCCTTTTATGAGACAAGGACAATGAATAATGTATGCAGAAATATTAAAGATATAATACATACCTTGTTTCTTTACTTCAGTTTCAATTTGAATGATAAATGCATTAAATTCATTGAGGAACTCCTTAATTACAGCCCAATAAGCAATCAATGTATTGGGAGACAATTTTGTGCAGTTTTCCACATCACTAATGCAAGTCAGTCCTGTACCAAAACTCTGCAACTCTTTTAGCATCGTGAAGTACGGACACAGACTATTCAAGTACGATGCAAAAGTACCCTGTGGGAAGAAAGGTATATCGTTGTTTTATCCATTCTTTTCTGAGCTGTACACAGCAAATCCGCCTTCTGGGGCCACGGCAGTATAGCTGGCACAGTGACTAGTATACGGGCCGGGCAAATGTGGAATTTTGGTTCCATACCTAGTAAGGTAAAGGTAAAGCAATCCCATTACAGGCCTTGACAGGCCCTTAAGGCTCCAGGAGGTTGAGGCTCCCAGGTTTTTAGACAATCGGCACATGAAGGTGGTAAGGTTGTCAGCCCTACGCACCGGCCGCCTTTACCCCCCAGGAAAGATTCCTGGTACTCATTTCTGTTAGAGGCTGAGTCAACCCCAGGGCCATAGTGCGACCGAAACGATTATGTCAGTGAAAAATTCCAGTGACACCATCGGGAATCGAACCCGCGGCGTTCCGGTTTGTAGCGCAGTGCCTCAACCAACTGCGCCACCGCGTGCCCCGGTTCCATACCTAGTACAGGTAAGAATTCTTTCTCTTCTCCAAAATGTTTGGATGGGCCGTGGGGACCAACCAGCTTCCTATTCAATATGTACCAGGGGCACTATCCCTGCGAGCAAAACAGCCAGAGCATGAAGCTGACTACTCACCCAATCTAATACCAAGGTTAAAAAAAAAGTGTGATGTATGCCTCCATTATGCCACACACCTTCATCTCAACTTATCACTCATACACACTTAATACCCAGCCACATATAACAATGGATAAAAAGAGAACACTTCTCTGACATGTACAAAAATAATAGAATTTTACACACATTTAATGCTTTCAACCCACATAAATTTGCAGCTGCTCATTTAGCACTTGAATTTTCCTTACTTCTCTTTCGGAACGGCCTTCATAAAAATTATTTACGGGCAGACCGAGACAGAACTAGCAAGGCCAGTGGCTTTACTAGTTACTGACAGATGACAGAAACTATCACAAATGTAAAAATGGTAGTTACAGCCCCACTATACGAGGTATTAGAGGTATAGTTGCTCAGTGGGAACTGCCCCACATACACGAGCTAGTCGACCATATCCGAAATGTCAGGGGATCTCCTGACAGACAAGTGGAAAGGATTAATGCTGAGTTAGAAAATGAGCGCTTTTCACCAATTATGAATGAATAAAAAATAAAATTTGGAAAAATTGAAAAGCGCAGTAACAATATCAAAGTAGAAACTGTACTTATCTAATCTATAAAGCTGAATAAAACTAACTGCTTGAAACCAGTTCCCCTGGTGAGCAGGCCGCCTTAAACTGTAATTCTACTTTACCTTTGTGAGACTTGGTATAGTAATATTTGGCTTTACAGTGAAGTTCTTGTTCACTTCCTTGAACAAATAAGTTGTAGCTGGCGTAAAGAACATCCATAAGAGCTCCCTCAGAACTTTGTACTCACTGAGGACACTAGTCTGAGGATTATCATGTCCTTGTTCAATCAAATGTTGATCCCTGAATGGAGGAAAAAAAAAAAAAAAAGACTAAACCAAATACACTGAGCAGAGAGTATTTGAAAAGCTGGTAGTCACTCAAATGATCAAGAAACTCCATCATTTATGGAAACCAAAGTTTCATTATAGTGTTCAGATGTTACCTATACTGAAACCTATCCTCAGCCGTATTATAAAGGGTCATTGTTTTATCTGAAAATCATAATTTTTCACTTCCCACTGCTATGCCACTCTGCATGTAAATGGTCAGCGATAAACGAGTTGAGAGGAAGTGGCAACCAATAGTTGTGAGATAAAATACTGACCCTATACTTCTTTAACCCATGTGATTAGTGTTATTTGTACAAATACATATCAACAAAGAATTTTTTAAAATACATTATTCTGTAGTATATACATTCAAAATTTAAATATAAACACTTACCACAATTTTGCCAAGTTTGCTGCTGAAAACCTGCTCGATGAATTATGATAAACCTTTTCAGAAGTCCAATATGGCTGCATAACATTAGCATCGAGCCACTTCTCTGCCGAATAAATATCTTGCAAATTACGAATAATGTCTTCCTTTGACGTCTTCTGAATCTCTACTTCAAAGTTCACTGGTGGTACGGTGTTACTGGTTTCTTCTGATAAGGGTACAGGTCCTTCATCTGGTGGCTCATCTAAGTCACTGCTGAATTCTTCCTAATAAATGGCCAACATGTTAAAACACCTCCGACATGCAAGTAACAAACGAGAATCTGTAGAGTTACATCTGGTAAAAAACAAATTGAATTAAAACCCTTCCTATATACTTTCATGACTGAGTATGACAGATTAACCCTTTACAGCCCAATGGTTACTTTATGCAACACCAGGTTTAACACTACAAAATTGTACATTCTGACCTTTTGCTGCGTAAATAAATTTCAGGCTGATTAATAAACCGCTGTCAATTCTCCGCCAACAAAATAATTTTTTTTTGCTGTTGCAAATGCTTTTCTAACATCTTCAGTAGCTATATTTTCTGAATTTGATAGAAAATCTCCCATGTATTTGTTGCGTAGAGGGAAAAATTATGAAATATATGAAAAATAAAAAAAAAAAAAAAATGGAAAACATCATTTTGTAAATAGTCCATATGAGATTCCAAATAAGTCTACAATGGACTGTTCAAATTATTTACGGTAAAAACTGATGCTGATGTCACAAAATATAGTGTTAGTCACTAAATGCGTTACCTTATCCCTCCTTCTCACACTTATCTCTTACATCAGTGGTTTAACACTTGCTCACAGCAGCACAGACCAACTTTTCTAAGTTGTGGTAATGATTTGCGTCACACTAAGGTTTACAATTTTCTGAAGCTGTCCGGTAAATCCACTTGATGCACTTACCACTAAAAAATGTAGGGTGGACATATTCACTTAGCACACACACGAGTTGAAACAGGTGCAGGGGCAGCTGTCGAAAGTAAATAGTTTAGTGTTATCAGTGACACTCTCTGGCAAAATGTATTATGCAGTGGATGCCTGATTGTACTCAGTACAGGGATAGCTCAGTCAGTATAGTGACAAGGCTACTGGCTGGCCAATCCAGGGTTCGAATCCCAGCAGGGGCATATTTTTCTCTTCTCTAAATGTCCAAACTGGCTCTAGGGCCCCCTTCAGCCTCCTATTCAATGAGCAGCAGGGTTCTTTCCTGAGAGTAAAGTCGCCGGTGTATGATGTTAACCACTCACCTCCATCTAAGTGACGAGGTTAAGAATGAGTGGAGCTATACGACTACACCCCCTATATGCCTTCATGGCCTGAACAGGGACAGTTTCACCTTCTGCCTTTCACCATCAATGAGTTCATATAGTTTTATGTTCAATTAGCAACAATAAGTGCCAATCTGAAACTGTGCCATGTGCCAGGCACACTAAAATATAAATGCCCACTAGTCGGTATAGCGACTCCCTACGGGCTGGGCGGTCCGGGAATCGAATCCCGGTTGGGGCGAGATTTTCCGCACTCATCCAGACCGGCCCTGGGGCCCACCGAGCCTCCTATACAATGGGTACCGTGTCTCTATCCCGGGGGTAAAGCGGCCGGGAAGTGGAGTTTACCACCCACCCCCATCTAGTGCCAGGGTTAAAGAAAGAGTAGAGCTATACCTCTACTCCCCCTTGGGCCTTCATGGCCTTTCTAGGGAGAACTTAACCTTTACCACGACAGTCATAAATTATGTAATAAAAATATAAATCATGTCCTCTTGCACAACTCATCCTGTTCTCAGTATTACGCAGGCACAATTTTTGAAACCTAAACATATTGTCACACTACACTCTGACGAGTAGCATGCAGGTACTTTGTACACAACAAATTTCAAACATAATTTTGGTTGAAAACATTTGGACTTACGCTTGAAGAATCATCATAAACACAGGTGAACTTTTCGTCTCCTTCTCGTAAATATGAGGCCCAGTCAAAATTGTCTTCTTGGTCAGGTACTTCCGCAGATGTTGGAGTTGAATGATGAAGATGAGCTGATGCTGTCGGATTGTTGGCAAGATGAAGAAGTAGAGACAGCAGTGACCACTGTATGTCATACTGTACAAATACAGAACACAGTAATGTCAAAACATATTGACAGTAATACTAACTAACTTCACGGAGCAGAGTCCTTCTTGAGAAGCTAACAGGTCCTCAGCTAGTCAAGAAATTCCCCGCATTTTATGGAACCCAAAGGTTCATTACCACATTCACAACAGCCCGCCACCTGTCCCTATCCTGAGCCAGATCAATCCAGTCCATGCACCCCCCCATCCCACTTCTTGAAGATCCATTTTAATATTATCCTCCCATCTATTCCTGGGTCTTCCAAATGGTCTCCTTCCCTCAGGTCTCCCCACCAAAACCCTGTATGCACCTCTACCCTCACCAATATGCCCCGCCCACCTCATTCTTCTTGATTTGATCACCTAAATAATATTTTGTGATGAGTACAGATCATTAAGTTCCTCGTCATGTAGTCTTCTCCACTCCCCTGTTACCCCGTTCCTCTTAGGCCCAAATATCCCCCTCAGCACCCTATTCTCGAACACCCTCAGCCTATGTTCCTCCCTCAGTGTGAGAGACCAAGTTTCACACCCATACAAAACAACAGGCAAAATTATACTTCTGTATATCTTAATCTTTGTATTTTTGGATAGCAAACTGTAAGACACAAGATCCTGCACCAAATGATAACAAGCACTCTCCGACTTCAATCTGCTCTTAATATCTTCCTGAATGGAATTTCGATTTGTTAGGGTTGTTCCCAGATATTTGAACTGTTCCACCCTTTCAAAGGATTTACTATCTATTTTTACAGTAATACACTTAAGTTAAATGAACATATTTCAGACATAGGGGATAACTGTAAACATGCTGACTATGCAGTCACAGACAGCAGACAAGGGATGGTCCTCCGGCTTGGGAATGTAGTGAGAGGCTAACAATTTCCCACCATAACAACTGACATGTTACGAAATGTTACACAGGACCTCAGACTTGAATGAGGGTGTACAAGAATCGTGTTACAAAGAAAACATTTGGACCTAAGCAAGAGGAAGCAATAGCGACTTCAGACAAGTGCATGATGAGCAGCCTCATGATTTGTACTCTTCATCAAATATTTGGATGACTGAAACAAAACGGATGACATGGGCAGTACCCAGGACATGAAGGTGCTATGATACTTCAAAATGTTGGTTTACACTCACTCACTGACACAGTGTCACATCCTAAAAGACTGGAATCTTCATACATAGTGTACTTCTACCAGAAATCTCAGCACAGAAAGGATTCAACATTGCAGTGTGTTACTTACTTGTGGATGGTCGTGAAATTCTTTACTGTTTACAAATAGGGTGACAAGCTCTCTGAGTTTCTGTGCTGTGTCAAGATGGCCATGAACCTCAAACTTTGTCACAATACCATCAACTATACGACGGACTGCATGACTATCCACAGACAGAAAACGATGGTGCCACAGATTAGAGAGGGCAAACCTCTCACACAAGTCAAAATTCTCCTCCCCTTCCTAAAGAAAACAGTTACACACTCAGATAAGTACGAAGATCTGTAACATATGTGCATTATTAAAAAAGGTATATATTCTGATACATTAGCATGCTTGGTCACAAATATTGCTTTTGTCAATGAAATAAAAGAGTATTTCAAAGTATTGGTGTATGAAGAACTGTGAACAGGTCAATCAAGGACAGGAGATAAGTGTTTTCCCTATTCTATGTTAGTGCAAGAATGAAACCAGACAATGTAAGCATTTAACAGTAGTCTAGAAGTTCATGTCACAAAATATTTTAATAAGTGGTCCAAAGTCCAAGTGTGAGATTTATAAATTATAGAGAAATCTTTGGAACTTTGTGTTGAGAAAAGAAGACCTAATTACAGTAATCACAACTAGCGCTCCTGTTTCATATTCAGATCCCAGGTTAAAATCTAGGCCTGGAGACATAGCTTTCCTCAGTTCCTCCAAGAAAACTTGAGGACAGCATCTCAAATTGGACAGGGCTTCTTTCCAGTCCATTATTCATTAATCATGCTATAATGAAACGCTATATAATCTGAGCCAATAACGTCATTAAATAAACCGCAAACCTGAATGCATGATTCTCTACAGATGCAAAAGATAATGTTACTGGACAAGGCGGAATCAAGGAACTCAAAACATATGTGCACGAAATAATAACTGTATAACGCTTTGAAAACTGTACCAAAATGCTATTACACTGACCATTTCTGTTGCACACTTCTACTATGTAAGTACGAGGGAGCAAAAGATGTCCACTAACAAGTCAGCGGCTTCATAGCATAAATATTACAGAACATATCCTACAGGGTTCAAAACTTACACTTACATGTGAAGTACAATAAATATAATGTTGTGAAGTAGTACAGTCTCAAACGCCAAGATATAAGCAATTTACTTCAAGTGTGTTATTTAACGACGCTGTCAATGACATATATATATATATATATATATATGAAAGATAATTAGTGACTATTTGACTTGAACGTTGAAACAAGGTGATTATCATCTGCACTATATAATTTTACATAACCACATATTCAGTGTGACACGCTACGTAACAAATACTTACGTGAAATTTGGTTAACTGTGTTATTAGGTTTCGTACTTGAGGTATTATTGCTTCTTTCGCCCTTCCCGCCATATTGCAACATGACAAGCACGGATTTGACGTTTATGGCTGTACAAAAAAAATTCCTGTAATGCACGGATTATCAACACGGTAACGGTGGACAGATTGGAAACTCCGTGGAAAAGTAAAACTACACCGCCATGTGCGGCGACAAACATGCTTCTGGTGGTAACTTGTAGAACTATGCAGCCATACTATCTCCTTCAAACCCGCTCCATTGATGATGGCACTAAAAAAATGTCGAAATTATTGCAAACCTACTAAATACACTTTTTAGGAAATATTATTTACATTATATTTTCTCCGACATATTTCTGCTCACATCAAAATATAACATAAAATAGTAAGACATACTTATTGCCTAACATGTGTATTCAGCGCCGATCCCAGTGGCCGTGCGGTCTAAGGCGTGGGTCTGCGACGGCCGCCCGCTTGGAATTGTGGGTTTGAATCCCGCCGGGGGCATGGATGTCTGTTTGTTGTGAGTGTTTGTTTTGGTTGTGTCTGTTTCATTTGTGTCCTGTTCATTGTCCGTTGTTATTTGTGCTTGTATGTGCTGTTTGTGTAATTGGTCATCTGGCTGTTGACTTGGCACATTAATAAACTAGAATTGAATTGAATTAGTATTAGTATTAGCGCCGATCCCAGTGGCCGCGCGGTCTAAGGCGTGGGTCTGCGGCCGCTCGCTTACTGGGATTGTGGGTTTGAATCCCGCCGGGGGCATGGATGTTTGTCTGTTGTGAGTGTTGTGTGTTGTCAGGTCAGCTGATCACTCGTCCAGAGGAGTCCTACCGACTGTGGTGTGTCTGAGTGTGATCGTGAAGCCTCGATAATGAGGAGGCCTAGGCCCCCAAGGGGCTGTCGAGTCATTGAAAAAAAAAAGTGTATTCAGCGGTTTTGTAATACTAGTGACATAATGCGCGGAAAATGCAGAATATTAAGATTCAAAATTATAGTCTTCCCGAGTTATGTGACCGTGTAGTCTGACTGGTGGGTACCGAGGTTTTGGTCAGGACGTACTGCCTCCATCTTCCGACTGTCTGTGAAGACAGACTCAGAATGCTCCTCCAGAACATTCATTACCATGTACCAGTCTACACGGTGTCCTAACCCACACCACATTCTGAACCCTCACCACTGTCAGCACCTCAAATCCTGTACCAAAGAATATAAAGAACAAGTGAAGTGTGGATGGAAATGTCACATTGGGAAAACTGAAGTACAGGCAGCGCAATAAGCCGTGTATCGACTGCGCGCGGCTGCCGCGCGAGGCAATGTTCGTTGCTTTGCCTCGCAAAGTCGAAACCATGTTGCCGCGCGCGGCAGAACGAACACTCCCGCGCGCGAACTTGCCGCGTGTCGAGCCAAAGCGGAGCGGTTTTTTGACCAGCGGCAAAGAGATTTCAGGACTGAGGAACAGCGTCGATCAACAGCCGCGCGCGGCTGCCGCGCTCGATGCTGGGTAAACACGAACACGGACAAACGAACGAGTTTGCCGCGCACGAACAGCTGCGCGCGGCAGCCGCGCGCAATCGATACACGGCTATATGTTTCTTAAAGACACAGTATTTAATACAACATTCTTTTCCCACCAACTGTGTACACTTTTCTCATATTTTGCCTCTCAAACAAACTGAGGCAACAAGACTGGAACACTTCCTGTTTACAAACATTATCAGTATATCAGGACCAGCAGCACATACGAATTTCAAAGTTCTGCTTAATACCTAGACTCATGTTTTGACCTTAGATTCGTTTGTTCCACAACCCCTGATGATGGCACCCCGGTGCCCAAATATGTAGGAGTTTAATACTTGTTATGAATTGTATTTTATTAAGTGCATTTTTGATTGATATATTGTTTGATTAGTTTAAATTAAAGTTATTTAAAATTAACAGGAGCAATTAATATCAAATACAAAACTTCGTTTATTTTATGCGCCTGATATGTATTACAAAATAACCGAGAAGTATTCTAGCATTTTAAAAAGTTCATAAATTTTGTATTTATTTAGGGTCTTGTTTGCGGTGCTCTTTTTTTTTTGTTAAATAAAGCAATACAATTTCTATTTTAAAAGCAATGTCAATAAAAAGGCAGTTTATGGAGTGCGCCTCTAATGTTGCTGGTGAGATGAATTATTCAGTTAGCCTGTAAAAACCACTTGGCACTGCCCTCTCCTGTTAAACAGGACTTCCAAATACGGCCTACAATACCGTGACCCCAGTATCCCGAATACCGGGGTCACGGTCATTTTTTTACAGTATTAAAATACCGGTATTGATACAAAAATACCGGTATTGATACAAAAATACCGGTATTGATACAAAAATACCGGTATTGATACAAAAAATACCGGTATTGATACAAAAATACCGGTATTGATACAAAAATACCGGTATTGATACAAAAATACCGGTATTGATACAAAAATACCGGTATTGATACAAAAATACCGGTATTGATACAAAAATACCGGTATTGACACAAAAATACCGGTATTGACACAAAAATACCGGTATTGACACAAAAATACCGGTATTGACACAAAAATACCGGTATTGACACAAAAATACCGGTATTGACACAAAAATACCGGTATTGACACAAAAATACCGGTATTGACACAAAAATACCGGTATTGACACACAAAAAATACCGGTATTTCGATGCTGTTTTAAAATATAATTGTGTACGATTTATTCACAAAAGGTTATACAATCGACAACACTAAATCATTAATAACACCGAATTTGCAATTTGCGCGGTGTTGCCATATTTTTCACGCGGGCGCGGAACCGACTGCATGTGCAACGGCGAGCGTGTGACTAGTTCCGCAGTAGGTGGCCACTCCGTCCCTCTCCAAGCTTAGACGTTTAAACGCTTAAAATTTGCTGTACAAATATACAGGGCATACACAAAAGAATGGTGCGGTATCAAAAGTGAATAAAAATGTATTTCTCACCTTACACGGGCACAACATACATCATCAGCGGCGGCAACTGTCCAAGTTTCTCATTTGGTAATTACAATCCTTCAATGTGTGCACCCTGGGTCACACGACACACATCCACACGGTAATCAAACTCATCCCAGACCCGGTGTAGCATGTCCGCTGTAATGGCCTGCAGTGCATGCGTTATCCGATCACGAATTTCATGGATGGACGTGGGCAATGGTGGTACATAAACGCTGTCTTTAACAAACCCCCAAAGAAAGAAATCGCACGGTGTAAGATCTGGCGAACGGGGTGGCCAAGGGAGAAGGTTCTTGTCTCCATTTGCAGCAGCACGTCTTCTCCTTCTCCTGCTGCAACGCCATCTTTGATACTGGCCCCGCGGCCACGCAGTAAGCATGAGCAGCGAACTGCTGGTAGCGCATGAGAAACTCGGACAGTTGCCGCCGCTGACCGTGTATGTTGTGCCGGTGTAATGTGAGACATAAATTTTTTATTCACTTTTGAAACCGCACCATTCTTTTGTGTATGCCCTGTAGGTATTTGTTAGAATAACCGCATATTTAATAATTTTTGTCAGAATATTTATTATTGTATAAAAGTTTAATTTAAAACACGAATTCAAGTAATTACTGTACTTGTTTTTTTTCCTTTACGTCATTGCACCTTGGTATTTCTCAGAATATGTTTTGTGTCAAAACGTTATCTCTTGTGGTCAGACTGCATCCTGTGACATTACGTAACACCAGAACATAGGACTTTAGATATTGCAACTTGTTACGCGTCAACAATTTAAAGCTCAGTGGTTACTCTATGTACCACTAGGCTTGGAGAGAGACAGGTAATGTACGTCTAACGTAAGGCGCGTTCGCATAACCATTGTTGCCGTGGAAAAGCAATAAGTATTACATATTCTGAGTGTGTGTCTGTAGCCTTACTTATCCAGCATGCAAAGTGCATGCGCCGTATTATGTTGTCATCTGTGGCCTGTCCGGCTCTACCATATTTTTCCACATTATCTCATAAACGGCACGGTTTTCGGATCAAAGTTACTGAACATAAAATGTGTGTTTTGATTTTCTCTACACCTTTTGTCTGAAACATTTCTCATTCTAAGAAGAATTCAGCGAGATATTATCATGTAAAGTACCTGTTATTCATGCCAGATTTTAATTAACCATACTTGAATTTTCTCGACAGATTTTCAAAAATATTCAAACATCAAATTTCATGAAAATCTTTCAAGTGGAAGCCCAGTTGTTCCATGCGTACGGACAGATAGACATGACGACGCTAATAGTCGCTTTTCGTAATTTTTCGAACGCCCCAAAAAGTTCTACGTTCTGCACACACAATGTATTTATGTGTTTTGTGTGGATCTCAGAACAAACAGCGATTATTTCACTGTACAACATTAACTGACTGGTTTGTATAACTGAGACGGAGTGTGTTTACTGCGCGGTACGGACTGCATTTATGTGTATTGTGTGGATCTCAGAACAAACAGCGATTATTTCACTGTACAGCATTAACTGACTGGTTTGTATAACTGAGACGGAGTGTGTTTACTGCGCGGTACGGACTGTATTTATGTGTATTGTGTGGATCTCAGAACAAACAGCGATTATTTCACTGTACAACATTAACTGACTGGTTTGTATAACTGAGACGGAGTGTGTTTACTGCGCGGTACGGACTGTATTTATGTGTATTGTGTGGATCTCAGAACAAACAGCGATTATTTCACTGTACAACATTAACTGACTGGTTTGTATAACTGAGACGGAGTGTGTTTACTGCGCGGTACGGACTGTATTTATGTGTATTGTGTGGATCTCAGAACAAACAGCGATTATTTCACTGTACAACATTAACTGACTGGTTTGTATAACTGAGACGGAGTGTGTTTACTGCGCGGTACGGACTGTATTTATGTGTTTTGTGTGGATCTCAGAACAAACAGCGATTATTTCACTGTACAGCATTAACTGACTGGTTTGGGTAACTGAGACGGAGTGTGTTTACTGCGCGGTACGGACTGTATTTATGTGTTTTGTGTGGATCTCAGAAGAAACAGCGATTATTTCACTGTAAAACATTAACTGACTGGTTTGTATAACTGAGACGGAGTGTGTTTACTGCGCGGTACGGACTGTATTTATGTGTTTTGTGTGGATCTCAGAACAAACAGCGATTATTTCACTGTACAGCATTAACTGACTGGTTTGTATAACTGAGACGGAGTGTGTTTACTGCGCGGTACGGACTGTATTTATGTGTTTTTGTGTGGATCTCAGAACAAACAGCGATTATTTCACTGTACAGCATTAACTGACTGGTTTGTATAACTGAGACGGAGTGTGTTTACTGCGCGGTACGGACTGTATTTATGTGTTTTGTGTGGATCTCAGAACAAACAGCGATTATTTCACTGTACAGCATTAACTGACTGGTTTGTATAACTGAGACGGAGTGTGTTTACTGCGCGGTACGGACTGTATTTATGTGTTTTGTGTGGATCTCAGAACAAACAGCGATTATTTCACTGTACAGCATTAACTGACTGGTTTGTATAACTGAGACGGAGTGTGTTTACTGCGCGGTACGGACTGTATTTATGTGTTTTGTGTGGATCTCAGAACAAACAGCGATTATTTCACTGTACAGCATTAACTGACTGGTTTGTATAACTGAGACGGAGTGTGTTTACTGCGCGGTACGGACTGTATTTATGTGTTTTGTGTGGATCTCAGAACAAACAGCGATTATTTCACTGTACAACATTAACTGACTGGTTTGTATAACTGAGACGGAGGTCCCGGCTCTTAACTGAAACCGTTAGCGTAAGCGATATCCACAGTTATAGAATAAAAGTTTCTGTTATTGAGCCCAGCGATGCGATCAAAGGCAGAAATGGCTAAACAGACCAAGGGACGTCGACTTGCGCTCCGCGCAAGTCGACGTCCCTTAATTAGCACTTTGGTTGGTTGGTGGTTGGTCTGTTGACAATTTGAGGCTGGTGCTTCCTATATTCTAATCAGTAAACCTCTTGCAGGTAAGAGCAATATTTCGAGTTGGCAAAAATAAAAACCTAAACATAACGCTGGCAATGCTGGAGTTTCCACATTTTTGTGATGTGAAGTCACAGGCACATATGTTGATATTGGTTTTCGTTTTGTTTCGGCGTGTGGATTTTGTTATGACGGAAATACGTCTGTTACATTTACGCTTTTCTATACCGAACATTTCGACAATTTTGGTTATTTAGGAACCCGAATAGCTCTGTCGATGTAGTAACTAGGCTAGGGATTGGACGATCAAGGAATCGTGGTTCGATTTCTGGCAGAGGAAAGAGATTCGTCTTCACTCCAAAACGTTCTGACCAAATCTGGCTCCCACCCAGCTGCCTATTCAATGGTTACTGGGGCTCTTTCCCAAAAGGTAAAGCTACCGGCTCTTAAAGTTGACCACTCACTCCACCCTAGTGCCGAGGAATGAGTGGAGCCATACACCCACATCCCCATATGCCTTCCTGTCGTGCACTGGACAAATTTACCTTTACGTTTGGGTCTGAAAGAAATAGAATTAACATCTGGGGCAACGAAGAAAGCAAAACGACAATATACGTCCTCCATTTTCATTATTTTATTGCACAAATACTCTACAGGGAGTGCAGTTGGCCCAAGCTACGAACATGTTAATATGAACCGGCAGCGGAATTTCCGGAAGTGCGTCACAATTTGCGGTCAAAGTCAGATTAAGCTGCGGGGAATTTCTGTATATAAAGAGAGTTCGAAGATGCCGAATGAAATAGCAACGTGAGACACGGAGCTAATCTGTAGCCACAAGGAGCTGGACAGCGTGGAGGTCATTTGGAGTTGGGAGAGGATGAGTGCCTTGATGGTATGTAGTGTTTGTTACAAGATGATATATCGCATTAAGATACCGAATTACACTGTACAGACAATCGTGCATTGCAAAAGGCACATGCGTGTACACATTATTACTGCTATTAATGAGCGCGTACATAACACACACACACACACAGACACACAGAAGCTAAAGTAGGCCACGGCTACCAGTTCCTCAACTAGATTTTATTTCCCAATGGCGCAACAGCCCCTAGTGGGCCAGGGCCTCCTCATTATCGAGGCTTCACGATCACACTCAGACACACGACACTCGGAAGGACTCCTCTGGACGAGGGACCAGCCCGTCGCAGAGACGTCTACCTGACAACACACAACACTCACAAGAGACAGACATCCATGTCCTAGGCGGGATTCGTACCCACAATCCTAGTAAGCGAGCGGCTGCAGACCCACGCCTTAGACCGCACGGCCACTGGGATCGGTTCAACCAGGTTTTATTAACACTATAAAGCCCAGTGGTTACTATGCGTACCACTATGTTTAACATTCACAAATTCTACGTTCTGCCCACACAGTGAATTTATGTGGATCTCAGAACAAACAGCGATTATTTCACTGTACAACATTAACTGACTGGTTTGTATAACTGAGACGGAGTGTGTTTACTGCGCGGTACGGACTGTATTTATGTGTTTTGTGTGGATCTCAGAACAAACAGCGATTATTTCACTGTACAACATTAACTGACTGGTTTGTATAACTGAGACGGAGTGTGTTTACTGCGCGGTACGGACTGTATTTATGTGTTTTGTGTGGATCTCAGAACAAACAGCGATTATTCACTGTACAACATTAACTGACTGGTTTGTATAACTGAGACGTGGAGGTGTTAGTTTTTATCTCGCGCTCCCGTCAGAGGTTAACTGGACTGTTTTATGGTAGGTTTTTGTGTGGATCTCAGAACAAACAGCGATTATTTCACTGTACAACATTAACTGACTGGTTTGTATAACATGAGACGGAGTGTGTTTACTGCGCGGTACGGACTGTATTTATGTTTTTTTGTGGATCTCAGAACAAACAGCGATTATTTCACTGTACAACATTAACTGACTGGTTTGTATAACAGATACGGAGTGTGTTTACTGCGCGGTACGGACTGTATTTATGTTTTTTTTGTGGATCTCAGAACAAACAGCGATTATTTCACTGTACACATTAACTGACTGGTTTGTATAACTGAGACGGAGTGTGTTTACTGCGCGGTACGGACTGTATTTATGTGTTTTGTGTGGATCTCAGAACAAACAGCGATTATTTCACTGTACACATTAACTGACTGGTTTGTATAACTGAGACGGAGTGTGTTTACTGCGCGGTACGGACTGTATTTATGTGTTTTGTGTGGATCTCAGAACAAACAGCGATTATTTCACTGTACAACATTAACTGACTGGTTTGTATAACTGAGACGGAGTGTGTTTACTGCGCGGTACGGACTGTATTTATGTGTTTTGTGTGGATCTCAGAACAAACAGCGATTATTTCACTGTACAGCATTAACTGACTGGTTTGTATAACTGAGACGGAGTGTGTTTACTGCGCGGTACGGACTGTATTTATGTGTTTTGTGTGGATCTCAGAACAAACAGCGATTATTTCACTGTACAACATTAACTGACTGGTTTGTATAACTGAGACGGAGTGTGTTTACTGCGCGGTACGGACTGTATTTATGTGTTTTGTGTGGATCTCAGAACAAACAGCGATTATTTCACTGTACAACATTAACTGACTGGTTTGTATAACAGATACGGAGTGTGTTTACTGCGCGGTACGGACTGTATTTATGTTTTTTTTTGTGGATCTCAGAACAAACAGCGATTATTTCACTGTACAACATTAACTGACTGGTTTGTATAACTGAGACGGAGTGTGTTTACTGCGCGGTACGGACTGTATTTATGTGTTTTGTGTGGATCTCAGAACAAACAGCGATTATTTCACTGTACAGCATTAACTGACTGGTTTGTATAACTGAGACGGAGTGTGTTTACTGCGCGGTACGGACTGTATTTATGTGTTTTGTGTGGATCTCAGAACAAACAGCGATTATTTCACTGTACAGCATTAACTGACTGGTTTGTATAACTGAGACGGAGTGTGTTTACTGCGCGGTACGGACTGTATTTATGTGTTGATCTCAGAACAAACAGCGATTATTTCTCTGTACAACATTAACTGACTGGTTTGTATAACTGAGACGGAGTGTGTTTACTGCGCGGTACGGACTGTATTTATGTGTTTTGTGTGGATCTCAGAACAAACAGCGATTATTTCACTGTACAACATTAACTGACTGGTTTGTATAACTGAGACGGAGTGTGTTTACTGCGCGGTACGGACTGTATTTATGTGTTTTGTGTGGATCTCAGAACAAACAGCGATTATTTCACTGTACAACATTAACTGACTGGTTTGTATAACTGAGACGGAGTGTGTTTACTGCGAGGTACGAACTGTATCTTTGAAGCCCACTGGTTACTATACGTACCACCACGTTTAACATTCAACAATTCTACGTTCTGCCCACACAGTGTATTTATGTGTTTTGTGTGGATCTCATAACAAACAGCGATTATTTCACTGTACAACATTAACTGACTGGTTTGTATAACTGAGACGGAGTGTGTTTACTGCGCGGTACGCACTGTGTCTTTAACCTCAACTCATTAATTTTGCTATTTAAATGGATAAGTTACCATTTTTCACAGGACTAAGTACAGAAAAGTGCCCCAGCTGAAGTGAATAAATACTTTAATCTTAGCGCAATGAAAAATTGGGCATGGATGTTAGCATAAGATTTACGAGATAAGTCGATGGAACATGCCCCTTGGATGGACGATGCAGAATACAGTATAACTCTTACAGTCCGGAATTCAATAATCCGACACTTCCGTTAGTCCGGAATAAAAACCTTGCAAATGCTAGTGAGCGTCTTTAATTTTGTATAGAACTTCACAGTCACAGCCTTGGTGCCAGTTACTGGTCAACTCTTGTATATATATGAGTCTACTAGTGTTTAACGTACCGTACATTGAACTACTGGTCTACCGTTCATACGTGCTAGCTAAGTAGTTTGTTTCTCAATATAGTAGAAAACAGACACCTTGCTAGCTGAGCTCCCTAACACTGTACATAAGGCCGTTTTTTTCCCCCGAGTACTTCGGTTTTCCCCTGTCAATTTCATTCCACCGGGGTTCCATTATAAAGAAAAATTAAAAAATCCAATCAACTTAATCACAAGGTTACACAATAAGCCTCAAGGTTGCGGTGCGTCAGTAGCATCTGCTGCGGGTCCCTTCACCACCAAAAACAAAAACACTGTACATCGTAGCTGCAGTGGGCACGACGAGGTCGCTGCTAAGGTCACATCGGAACGGCCAGGCAGCGTTATACCTGTTTAAAAAAACATTGACTGTGTTGGCAGTACATTCATAGCGTTAGTCGCTGTGGTCGTTTTTGGTACGGACATGACGCCCTTGATGGTGCTCGCTTCGTGTACTGGCTTTCCTCTTTACCCGCGCGCCAAGACCTAGCAATTTATCTGGCCACTACTATGCTTCATCGGGGCGCGCGGTGGCGCATTTGGTTGAGGCACTACGCTACAAACCGGAACGTCGCGGGTTCGATTCCCGATGGTGTCATTGGAATTAATTCCTTGACATAATCGTTTCGGTCGCACTATGGCCCTGGGGTCGACTCAGCCTCTAACAGAAATGAGTACCAGGAATATTTCCTGGGGGGTAAAGGCGGCCGGTGCGTAGGGCTGACAACCTTACCACCTTCATGTGCCGATTGTCTACAAATCTGGGAGCCTCAACCTCCTGGACCCCTCAGGGCCTGTAATGGGGTTGCTTTACCTTTTTACTATGCTTCATCTGAGGCGGGCACCACCAAGAGAACTGGGCACGCCTCAGGCCTATCAGTCTTGCAACTCATTATAGCCCAGACGCCCGCCCATAATTTATAAATCAACAAAAGACGCCTGTTGTTGCTGTTTGCAGATATCACAAGCTAAGGGCTGCAGACTGTTGCTACGTAACGCCAGGTCGCCGGCTGTGAAGAATACAACAGTTCGCAACATGTAAGTACAAAACAAGCCATGCTGCATATGCGGATACAGCAATTACCAGCTAACTTGTCACCTGAGCCCCCTAACTAGCACAAACATGTTGAAATGGATGTAAATGTTCGGTGACGGTTACAGTGAGCACAGTAGTGACCAGATAACGTTCTAGCTGAGCCCCCTAACACTGTACACAGCTGCAGTAGTGACCAGATAACGTTCTAGCTGAGCCCCCTAACACTGTACACAGCTGCAGTAGTGACCAGATAACGTTCTAGCTGAGCCCCCTAACACTGTACACAGCTGCAGTCGGCACGGCGTGGCTGCTGCTAGACTCACAACGGAACGGCCAGGCAGCGTTATACCTGTTTCAAAAACATTGACTGTGTTGGCAGTACATGCATAGCGTCAGTCGCTGTGGACGTTTTTGGAACGGATAGAGAACGGTTGGTGGCGCGTGCGCAGAGCTTCACTTCTTACCGTTTGCCTCTTCACCACCGCGCCAACAGCTAGCAAGTAATCTGGTCACTATGAGATTTTCAGCACCCGTCAAGACCGGCCCTGGGGCCCACCCAGCCCCCTGTACAATGGGTACCGGGTCTCTTTCGCGGAGTTAAAGCGGCCGGGGCGTGGCGTTGACCACCCACCATCTAGCGCCGAGGTTAAAGAAATAATAGAGCTATATATGTACTCCATCCTCTGTGAACTTCACTTCACCCCACTGTAACTCATTATTTAACGTCGGGAAAGGCGAGGGTCAAACAGGGCGAACTTGTCCGTCTGTACGCCATGAAGGCACATAGGGGAGTAGAGGTATAGCTCCAATCATTCTTAACCTCAGTACCGGAATGAGGTGATTGGTCATCTTCACGCCCCGGCCGCTTTAACTTCGGTGAAAGTGACCCCTGTCTCTTCACGTTGCCCCATCAGTACACAGTATACATTTTACTCTCCGTCACGTACCTTGCGTTCGCCTTCGTTCGATCACCCGAATGGTGTTGGTGAGGCCTAAACAGAGCGCAGCTAATCACTATGCTCATTTATCCAGTCTCCCTTAGCATCAATTTCTCGAACACTGACCTTCGATTAACGTGAGAGACCAAGTTTGACACCCATATACAGCAAAAGGAAAAATTATATTTCTGTTTCAAACTAAATCCTAAATCATAGTTCCATATGTTCCAGTAATTTCGTCTTTAGTAACAGACAGCAGTAAGTATTTGTGAACTGCATGTTAGCAAGTGAACTGCATGTTAGCAAGTGAACTGCATGTTAGCAAGTGAACTGCATGTTAGCAAGTGAACTGCATGTTAGCAAGTGAAGTGCATGTTAGCAAGTGAACTGCATGTTAGCAAGTGAACTGCATGTTAGCAAGTGAACTGCATGTTAGCAAGTGAAGTGCATGTTAGCAAGTGAAGTGCATGTTAGCAAGTGAAGTGCATGTTAGCAAGTGAAGTGCATGTTAGCAAGTGAACTGCATGTTAGCAAGTGAAGTGCATGTTAGCAAGTGAAGTGCATGTTAGCAAGTGAAGTGCATGTTAGCAAGTGAAGTGCATGTTAGCAAGTGAACTGCATGTTAGCAAGTGAACTGCATGTTAGCAAGTGAACTGCATGTTAGCAAGTGAACTGCATGTTAGCAAGTGAACTGCATGTTAGCAAGTGAACTGCATGTTAGCAAGTGAACTGCATGTTAGCAAGTGAACTGCATGTTAGCAAGTGAACTGCATGTTAGCAAGTGAACTGCATGTTAGCAAGTGAACTGCATGTTAGCAAGCACTTGTTGAATTTAATTTGCTCTCAAATTCTCAGCGAATGTAACTTTGTGTTTTTTTTTTGTGGCGAAGGGCCCCGCAGCAGATGCTACGGACGCACCGCAGCCTTAAGGCTTTTTGTGCAACCTTGTGATGAAGATGAAGAGAAAGATGATCAGTTTTTTTTTTATAACTTTGTGCTGTTAGTCTGATTTCCTCTAACTTTCACTTAGCCACACTTTCGCGGTATTTACTGCCTAAGTAAGATGCAGGCCTGCACTCTGGCGACGTTACATGTAAGCGTCGTTTCTGTCAATTTTGTACTTTCAGGTCGAAGCTTGGAAATATCTCCCTGCATGTCGTGTCTGAGAACCGTCATCACGATGTGCTGGATCACGTGACCAAAATATTTCTACGTGATGAGCCCCTTGCGCAGTGTTTCCCGCCTTGCACTACAGGGCAGAGGGAACGGGAATTCCGCGAATATGCGACTATGCAGTTGCGCAGTGGTTTTTGTGTCATGGCTCTAGATGGATCCACTGTCGTTGGTGCATGCCTTAACCGTCCATTAGCAAGAGATGAGGTGATGTTGAGTTCACTGCCATCGTCTGTTGGTCCAGGTATGAACTGAAATTTGAATTTTGTAGATATTAGTAAGCGTTTAAACATTCTATTGACCGTTTGAGACAAGGAGGCGGGCGAACAAATGTTTGTGAAGATAACAGACACAAAGCTACTCCAGTCATCTCAGTAGAACGACTTTGACCTTGATAGTGATTTCCGAGTGGGAAGTCAGATTGGGGGTTTTTTTTTCGTTTGTGACGAAGGGCCCTCGCACCGCAGCCTTAAGGCTTTTTGTGCAACCCCAATGAAGATGATGAAGATGAGCAGTTTTTTTACCAATTTTTACAATAAATGGAGCACCAGTGGAATGAAATTGACAGGGGAAAACTGACAACTCGGAGAAAAACCTGTCCCAGTGCCACTTTGTCCATCACAAATCTCACATGGATTTGACCTGGGACCGAACCCGGGCCTCCGTGGTGAGAGGCCAGCGACTAACCGCCTGAGCCATGGCACGGCCATAAGTCAGATTGTTACATGTTTATGAACAGGATGATGTAGCCTACTGAATTGAACTACAGTAGCCCTCGATTTAACGGACAAATTGGGGAGGAAGGCGTGTCCACTATTGCCGAAAGTCCGTTAAATCGAATGTATTTAAAAACATACATTAATAACGAAATTACAATGTACAGGGTGTATTAAAATGTTATTATAATGTATAAGTATGAATAAAATATTATTATAATGTAATTATATAATATAATAAGGCTAACTGGATTGGTCACATCTTGCGTACAAACTGCCTTCTGAAACATGTGATTGAAGGAAAGTTAGAGGGAAGGATAGAAATAACGGGAAGACGAGGGAGAAGGCGTAAGCAGCTACTGGATGACCTTAAGGAAAAGAGAAGATACTGGAAATTGAAAGAGGAAGCACTAGATCGCACCCTGTGGAGAACTCGCTTTGGAAGAAGCTACGGACCTGTCGTAAGACAGACTGCAGAATGAAGAGGCTACGGACCTGTCGTAAGACAGACTACAGAATGAAGAGGCTACGGACCTGTCGTAAGACAGACTACAGAATGAAGAGGCTACGGACCTGTCGTAAGACAGACTACAGAATGAAGAGGCTACGGACCTGTCGTAAGACAGACTACAGAATGAAGAGGCTACGGACCTGTCGTAAGACAGACTGCAGAATGAAGAGGCTACGGACCTGTCGTAAGACAGACTGCAGGATGAATGATGATTCAGTAATTTATACACGTCACTAAAACATTGTTACAAATATAAAAACAAATTTACGATAGGAACCAAATTTTATTTTAATAAACACGTCAAAAACTGTACAATGTAACTAGTGGAGTGTTTCCACCATTTTTTTCTATTTGCGAATAAAAAAGGTTGTAAATTTTTCCTTTAGGACAGAAATTTTTTGTCCGTTAAATCCGAAGTCCGTCAATCGAGGGACTATTGTACATTGCTTTCAATGCAGTTGTGTCGTGTGCGTGTTAGTAACATTATTCTATATTGTATTCTATTTGATTAGAGCTGCATACAAACTTGTCTTTAGTCTTGTTATATACAGAACACCTACAAATGGCGACCAGCAGTAAGACGGATAAAACAGTGGCAATGAAGATATACTCTTGGTTACAATATAAAATTATGTGACCATCTCTTGTTACAGATGAAGATCCTCTAATTGGCAATGTAGTGCGTATGATCATAACAGTTCACCGTAAGCTGGACCTTTTCAAAGCTTTTGGACTTGACACAATATTCGAGGTTGGACTACTGTCCGTGGAGCCTACTCACACAGGAAGAGGTAAGCAACTGGTTCAGATTCAGGTTCCCTGCGAAATTATGCATCCTACAAACAGTCAGCCTTTGAAGGTACGTCATCCCTGCAGTTGGCAACGTCACAGAACAACAACCCTAGATATCCAACGAAATCTCTCGATTAGCAATTCTTGTGATCACGGATTAACTGTCTCATAATTGAATAACACGCTTATACAGGGCATACACAAAAGAATGGTGCGGTTTTAATAGTGAACACTATTAAAACCGCACCATTATTTTGTGTATACCCTGTATACATGCCTTCCGAATGTCAGTTAACCCGTTGGTAGCACACACGTATGTCCGTATTAACATCTTTATTATTTACTGGATTTATTAAAAATATCTCATAATGCCGATCCCAGTGGCCGCGCGGTCTAAGGCGTGGGTCTGCGGTCGCTCGTTTGCTGGAAATGCCGGTTCGAATCCTACCGGAAGCATGAAAGCCTGTCTCTTGTGAGTGTTGTGTGTTGTCAGGTAGAGGTCTCTGCGTCGGGCTTATCACTCGTCCAGAGGGGTCTTACCGAGTGTGGTGTGTCTGAGTGCGATCGTGAAGCCTCGATAATGTGGAGGCCTAGGCCCACTAGGGGGCTGTTGGGCCATAGGGGGGAAAATATCTCGTGAAACAGAAATAATTGAATGAGAAACTGACCGGTACCGGACTTAACAGGTTTAAACAAAGCGTGCAACTGACCGGTACCGGACTTAACAGGTTTAAACAAAGCGTGCAACTGACCGGTACCGGACTTAACAGGTTTAAACAAAGCGTGCAACTGACCGGTACCGGACTTAACAGGTTTAAACAAAGCGTGCAACTGACCGGTACCGGACTTAACAGGTTTAAACAAAGCGTGCAACTGACCGGTACCGGACTTAACAGGTTTAAACAAAGCGTGCAACTGACCGGTACCGGACTTAACAGGTTTAAACAAAGCGTGCAACTGACCGGTACCGGACTTAACAGGTTTAAACAAAGCGTGCAACTGACCGGTACCGGACTTAACAGGTTTAAACAAAGGGTGCAACTGACCGGTACCGGACTTAACAGGTTTAAACAAAGCGTGCAACTGACCGGTACCGGACTTAACAGGTTTAAACAAAGCGTGCAACTGACCGGTACCGGACTTAACAGGTTTAAACCTAAACATTCCCGTTAATACGACAGAACGTTTCCGGTTACCTGATTCTAGGGACACTGTAATAAAAATGTCTTTCAGTGTACAAACGCAAAAAGGGAGCGGGCACTAATATATTTAACGGCTAAGACTGCTCTGTAGGTGCTGATGTTTCAAGCAAACAGAAGACAAACTCAGTAACTCTCATAAGATTACGACAAGGGCTACTCTGTTCACTGAAACGGCCAAATATTCTGAGCCACTTCCCTTCAAAGCTAATAGTTTCCTTCCCCCAGCTGCTGCTTGCTGGCTAAGACACCTTCTTACACAAGACAACTCATATAACGGATCAATATCAATTGGAGACTGTCCCATTGTAATTATCACCAGTACTGCAGAATTGGAGACTGTCCCATTGTAATTATCCCCAGTACTGCAGAATTGGAGACTGTCCCATTGTAATTATCCCCAGTACTGCAGAATTGGAGACTGTCTCCAGTAATGCAGACTTGGAGACTGTCTCATTGTAGTTGTCTCCAGTACTGCAGAATTGGAGACTGTCTCATTGTAATTGTCTCCAGTTCTGCAGAATTGGAGACTGTCTCATTGTAATTGTCTCCAGTTCTGCAGAATTGGAGACTGTCCCATTGAAATTGTCTCCATTACTGCAGAATTGGAGACTGTCTCATTGTAATTGTTTCCAATACTTCAGACTTGGAGACTGTCTCATTGTAGTTGTCTCCAGTACTGCAGAATTGGAGACTGTCTCATTGTAATTGTCTCCAGTTCTGCAGAATTGGAGACTGTCTCATTGTAATTGTCTCCAGTTCTGCAGAATTGGAGACTGTCTCATTGTAATTGTCTCCATTTCTGCAGAATTGGAAACTGTCCCATTGAAATTGTCTCCATTACTGCAGAATTGGAGACTGTCTCATTGTAATTGTCTCCAGTTCTGCAAAATTGGAGACTGTCTCATTGTAATTGTCTCCAGTTCTGCAGAATTGGAGACTGTCTCATTGTAATTGTCTCCAGTTCTGCAGAATTGGAGACTGTCCCATTGAAATTGTCTCCATTACTGCAGAATTGGAGACTGTCTCATTGTAATTGTCTCCAGTTCTGCAGAATTGGAGACTGTCTCATTGTAATTGTCTCCAGTTCTGCAGAATTGGAGACTGTCTCATTGTAATTGTCTCCAGTTCTGCAGAATTGGAGACTGTCTCATTGTAAATTGTCTCCAGTTGTGCAGCTCTTTCAATTTCAGACCTATTTACGTCATTGCAACAAGAACATATCTTGTTGCAAGCTCGCTTTCCTCGTTTAAATGTAAATTATGCAAGTTGCATAACAAGCAGAAACTTCTCTGAAGCAGCTCGCAGCTTAACATTGCCAGTTTCTTACATGACCTTGAACACTTTCTGGAGCAAGAACACGTTTCGAATTTATTGTTTCTTAATTTTCCTGGCCATGTCGTTTATAGGAAATGTGCACTAAAAATGGATTTGGGCAGAAACAAACAGCAACATATAACATAACTTCAGGCGAATTCTCGTAAAATTCGTTTAGGACTGTTGCTCACCGCTCCTGTAAGCAGGCACAGTAGTAGTCCTTGGAACAACTGGAGAATCCGTTCTGTGGCATGACGAAGGGAAATAAATTAGTAACTGTATTTACGTGTCTTGAACCACAGGAACTTCCGCATCAGTGCGTAGGACATCACCTGCATGCTACATGTGCAGAATATCCGAGAATGATTGCAAAACTGGAGTCTGTTTTTGCCTCTCCAAAACATGAAATTTTGTATTGCAGTCACATCAGTAAACAAACTTCTGAAATTCATGTTTCTTTGAAATTCGAGTCTTTTGACACATGACACACTGTCTATTAGCAAATATGGGCGACGGTAATTAAGGAGGTCAGGGCACTCAGAGGGCCGTACAGCCAAAGAATTACTTAGTTATTTAGTGTGTTAGTAGGTCTACTAGTAAATGGTTAAGTAGCTACGCGCTAAACCGCTCTGAGAACCTCAAATCTTGGGAATTTTTCCTTTAAGACCAGCATTAAAACACTACTTGATATTTCTGGTGTTCCCCCTGGAACTGACCTGAGGTCAAAAGTGGCATTGTCACTCTTTGCGAGGATTAGAAACGCCTCGCTAATAAACGAACTCCCTGTATTGTATGTCCTTCTCATCCACACACAGTGTTAAGAAACTGTCCTGTCTAAAATCACCCTTCAGTACCTCAAATGACAATGGTGTCAAGACGCTTCACAGTTCTTCCGGACAATAACTTGTGCACGAACAGCTGAACTGAAGACGTGTGCATCTGTGTGGCAGCAAAGATAGCTTCGTTAGCTGCAAAATAAGTTCCTTGTCCTGAGGACCACTTGTCAGAAATAAAGTATATTTGGTGAATATAACAGTGCCGGAACACTGGCTACGTCTGGCGCTGTTTACGTGATCCTGTTAGCCAGGACACAACAAGGACTGTCACAGCTTTCAACGTCGATTTCTGTGCACAATTATGAACAGATCACGTGCTGACTGTCAGTAGCCAAGCTGCTAAGACAGAAAGCACTGCACACGCACCTTTCCTATATATTCAAAAACGTCCACAACGGCTGATGCTATGAATACACTCACAATATGGTACATGTTTTTGAAAGAGGCACAACGCTGCCTGGACGTTGAGAAGCGGGCCTGGCGGTGACGATACCGTACCGACTGCAGCTATATACAGTATTTGCAACGTTTCACGAATAGCCATTTCCACTTCCTCATCATTGTGTAATGTGCGAAAATAGAACAAATACATCAGTGTGTCTGCAGATTGTGTTGAAGAATAATGACACTTCAGTGGAACAAATCAGCTAGGCTATATTAATGTTGTCATAACTTCCATTTTAATCTTGATTTGAGGCTTCCGCCGCGATGTTGAGATCTGTGTTCTTCTGGGATATTACGCGGCATCGTGTGGCAACTGTTTACCGACGTTTCGGGACAACGTATCGGTCCCATCTTCACGGGTTGAAAGTCCGAGTAGGAAAGAAAGAAAGCCAGCAAACTACAACGTAGATTCTGGAAAGTGTGGCGGGGTAGCAATCAGTAGATGACAGCCAATAGGGTAGAACCAGGGTGAGAGAGGGGTGGATACAGACAACATAAAGAAGCTAGGGGTACCGAGAATGCAATCAGCTGTCTTAGCTGTCCACCCCTCTCTGAACCTCGTTTTACCCTATTGGCTGTCATCACATCTACTGATTGCTACCCAGCACACACTTCCCATGAATCTACGTTACAAGTTGCTGGCTTTCTTTCTTTCCTACTCAGACTTTCGACCCGTGAAGATGGGACCGATAAGTTGTCCCGAAACGTCGGTAAAATGTTGCCACACAACGCCACGTAATATCCCAGAAGAACGCAGAATACATTTTAATATTTATTACCTAGGGAACCCTTACTATTGCACATACCTTGTATGAATGATGTATAAATGTTTGTCCCCAGGGCTGGCGGAACAGATAATGCGAAAAAGTCTGGAAGTAGGAGCCTTGCAAGGGTTCAAGGTGGCTAAAGGTGACTGCACAGGTGCTGCGTCAACACGTGTTTGTCAACGTGCTGGCATGGTCGCGGTTCACAAGATGCTGTATGATGAGTACAGGCTGGACAACAAAGTGGTATTCCAGAATACACCAACAAGAGGTCCTGCCCTCACGGTGATGGCTGCCCGACTACAGGACAAGCAGCCGCATGTTCAACCGCTTGCAGAAATGTCAAAATTATAAATATGACGGGCTTACGTTTCTCAGTGTGAGTGGTGCCGCAGAACACTTACATGAACCACAGTTCTGCGGACAGAACTCTACAAATTACCCCAATTCGCGGACCTCTACAGCACAAGACGCAGCAACATTTAAATTTGGAATAATTACAAACAAGAAGCACGCTCAACATCAACTAACACCAAAATTCACCACACATGATGCAGAAATTCTCTTGCATTCAGGGGTCTCGCGTTCAAGTCTCTGGGCGGACCAAGTAATAACAGGAACTGACAACACAAATGCAACTGCAGAACTATCAGTGTGAACAGGAATACACAAAGTGCCTTGTTATTATCCCTCCAAAGCCCAGTGGTTACTATATGTACCACCATGTTTAACATTCACAAATTCTACGTTCTACCCACACAGTGTATTTATGTGTTTTTGTGGATCTCAGAACAAACAGCGATTATTTCACTGTACAGCATTAACTGACTGGTTTGTATAACTGAGACGGAGTGTGTTTACTGCGCGGTACGGACTGTATTTATGTGTTTTGTGTGGATCTCAGAACAAACAGCGATTATTTCACTGTACAGCATTAACTGACTGGTTTGTATAACTGAGACGGAGTGTGTTTACTGCGCGGTACGGACTGTATTTATGCGTTTTGTGTGGATCTCAGAACAAACAGCGATTATTTCACTGTACAACATTAACTGACTGGTTTGTATAACTGAGACGGAGTGTGTTTACTGCGCGGTACGGTCTGTATTTATGTGTTTTGTGTGGATCTCCGAACAAACAGCGATTATTTCACTGTACAACATTAACTGACTGGTTTGTATAACTGAGACGGAGTGTGTTTACTGCGCGGTACGGACTGTATTAATGTGTTTTGTGTGGATCTCAGAACAAACAGCGATTATTTCACTGTACAACATTAACTGACTGGTTTCTACAACTGAGACGGAGTGTGTTTACTGCATGGTACAGACAGGAACTTTAGATGCAATTCAGGTTCTTCTTGGTTTTAAAATATTAAATTTTGTTATGTTTTCTTATGCCACTTCTGAAAGAAAAATATTGATATTCCACCTTCTTATATTCTATCCTTGTCATACAGAAAATAGTTGGAAGTCGAATTCTGTTACTGTTGTATTAAAAAAGCAAAGCAATTAAATCTATACAACATCCATGTTCAAAATGCATGTGATTATAGCAATAATTCTTGATTCAGCTGCTTTCTGAAACATACTCCCCCCCCCCCCCCCCATTCCACATTGTACAGTACGATGTGGACTGGCGGGTGGGTGGGGACAACATTAGCCACTCCTGCCTAAAGATTACAAGTCTGTGTGCAACCTGAACCCCTGATTTTTTATAATTTCCTGTGACCTCAAATTGCGTGTCCGTTGATATGTCAGTGTGTGGGCAGAATATCACAGTGGCACATCCTTGCCACACTGCTGCAAGTTGAACTGCGCAGTCACCGCAGAGGACGGTACAGGCAGCAAAGACCTGAGCTGTTGTCAGGTTCTGACAGGCCATGTTCACAAAACGCCTTTCAGTTCCTTCCGTAGGATCTTGCCAGAAGGGCTTTTGGGGATGCTGCTGAGAAACTGCACTCCGCCCTTCAACTGCTTGTGCTCTGACACTTTCGCTGCCACAAACCGCTTTATGTCTTCCTCTGAGACGCCAGGTCGTGCAGGGACAACGAAGGCTCTTGGTACCTCGCCCGCCCTGTCGTCAGGGACGCCGACTACCGCTGCTTCGTCTATGTCAGGGTGACTGCGCAGGATCTCCTCCAGTTCTGCCGGTGCCACCTGATATAATTAAAAGTGACGGTCTATATATGAAGAAAGCTGATGCATGTAATTGCGCTACTTGGCTTGTGACGTCAAGACGCTACAAATGTCAATCTACCCTATGAGGCGCCATATTGCGTGATTATATACGTGTACCAAATACTGTAACTGTGAGTGCCACGCACCTGAAAACCTTTGACCTTGATCAGCTCCTTCAGTCTGTCCACGACATAGAAGTGACCCTCCTCGTCGTGGTACCCCAGGTCACCTGTGTGGAGCCAGCCTTCACTGTCGATGATCTCAGCGGTATCTCCTGGTCGGTTGAAGTAACCCCTCATCACCTGAGACACACAGTTGGTCGGCTGCAGTAACAGCACTACTGCAATTGATCGGAACGCACCACAACGGCATTCCGGGTCATACAAAGAATTAAAAGCCTCCCTATTCTTACAGCCGCACTAAAGTAAAACGTTACAACGACTTTCCCTTGCTGTTCCTCGTCTCACGCAGCGTATCTTCCTCAGCACACTGCGCTGCCATGAATCAAAACAGGAAGGTGTGGGCCTGAAGAACTACTGAACACAACTCAGTACTATCTGACTGAGTCCTAAAGGTGGATGGTGACGGAGAACGAACTTCATACTGTTTGTGATTCCGTCGGGAAAATTTGGGAAAGTGCATTCTGACAGCACAGCTACGTCCAGTGCTGTGATTCTGTCTGAAAGTGTCCTAGCGCTGTTGCTTCTTCCGCATAACGTGACTGGCCACCCTCGTCCAGACTTATTTGCTCACACTCCATAAGTCGTGTCAGTGCACTGCAACTGTGTTCGTGAGACATATATGTGGAGTTCTTATTTTATCTGACAACTCTCACTTGCCACGTCCAGTCTGCCCGTACGTCGTATTAACGTTGTCCACACAGCCAACCGCCCACACATGCAGCACAGTAGCGGCAGGAAGTGACAAATGATACTTGTCAGATAAAATATGTACCCTGTATATCACAAAGCACACTGTAGGAGACTAACTGGATTCGTGTACTCAACTGTATGGTGACTTAACTGCAAGTTCTACACCTCCGAAACTCCGAGCCACTTTAGTCCACTTTACGTCCCTAATATCAATATTAATACACATTTCCTTATGTTTCTTTGTCTAGCAAGTAGCTGTTTTGTATGAATTTCTTGCCACAAAGCTGTATCAAATTTGCCGGATTTGAGGTTCTCACAGAGGTATTTTCGAGGAGTCACATCTTCTGGGATGTGACACTGTGTCGCTGTGCGTGTGGCTACCGACGTTTCGAACGAACGCAGTGCCTTCATTTTCGAGGGTTAAGAGCTCTAACAGTGTTTCTCAGCACGAATCTTTGTGATACAGTGAAGTAGCTCAAAAAGGGAAGGAAAGAAATAAACAGATAAATGTACAGCACAAAACAGACAAATTTTCTTCACAGGAATAGCTCAGTGTCGTTATTTTATCTGACAAGTACCGTTTGTAATCCACAGCCAATACTTCGACGAGCATGTTGGAGGTCATCTCTGTGGGCTGCGTTAATATGGTAAACAGGCCGACAGGCAGTGGCAGCCCACAGTTATCAAATAAAATAATGGCGCCCAACCCAAGTATGGGAAAGCAGCGAAACCTAAAAGATTTTCCTCTCACCTGCGGCCCACGCATGCAGATCTCTCCCGTCTGTCTTGCAGCCAGGCTGTTCCCCGTCTCCAAATCCACAACCTTCATCTCTGTATTGGGGATCGGCCCGCCCACCGATTCGTACTTCTTGGCTCCTTTGACCATATGCGTGATTGAGGGCGATGTCTCTGTCATTCCGTAACCTATAGCAGAAGGGACAGTTCTGTTGTAGTACTGTCCTAGACTGACGAGAACAGATTTGACCTTCTAATTACATTCACACTCCGTAACCTCTGAGCTAACCTCACGCACAAAACATACAGCTCTTCTCAAGTGCCCATTGCTAAATCGCTGCATCTGCCCCTCTCCAGTGGTCGCCATTTTCTGTTTATAACACTATCAGATGCATGAATACTCTAAGCAGATAGAAAATAACACGAAATACGTAATATTATCAACTGCTATGCACAAAACACAACTGCGCTTTGGCCGAATGTAATTTGACTGGAATAAATGTGTTATGTGTCATACACATCTAAGGGTGACTTCCCTTGGACAGCTACTGTCAAGGTCAAGGTCTTTCTCGTGAGTCGTCAGCAGTAATTCCATGATCGGAATACTTTGTCAGAAGGTCACATAAGTTCAGCCACTCAAAAGATTGCCCCAGCATCAATGGACCTCGACGTTTCATTACGTGAAGAACTACAACAGTGACCAGATACTTGCTAGCTGAGCGCCATAACGCTGTACACAGCTGCAGTCGGCACGGCGTGGCCGCTGCTACGCGCACTTCAGACGTTTTACCGTTCTCAGAAAGAAGCTGAGGCACGTACTGTATCTAGCACATTATATCGAGCTATTCTCAATCCATGAGCATCCTTGTTTGAAGGACTGGCTGGGTTGGATATGTAGCAAGCGTGGGGCTGTGAGATATGCATAAAAATTACGAACAACCCCCCCCCCCCCCAAAACGGAGACCACTTGGACATGTGAGTACGACTGCATGCTCTGATCAGCGCCACCTCCACAACAACTGGCGCTCTTTCCCCATGGATAAAGTGGCCGGAGAGTGAAACTAACGACTCATTTGCATGTCATGCCAAGTTAAATAATCAGTGCAGCTATACCTCCATTCTGCCACACACCTTTACTTTTCGTGCCTTCATTGAAGTACACATCTGTGGAGATGGGCATGTACAGGGTCCTTATTTTATTGCACGAATGCCTTTTGTCACTTCCGGCCGGTCCGGCATTCCGCTGTGCTTGTGGGCTTCTCAGTGGGCCATGCTAATTGGATAAGCGCGCTGACAGGAAGTAAAGACGATGTTCGTCAGATAACAGAATGAGCCCACACTACCTTGAAGGACATCAGTGCTTGGTGGTGTCCTCTTCAGAAAGCGCTCCGCGTCGAGGCCCCCCAGGGGGGCCGCTCCACACACTACGTGGCGCAGTGACTGGAGATATTTGGGCAGCACGCCGGGATGCGAAGCCAGGAACAGTAACAGTGGGGGCGCTGCATACAGCACAGTGGCCTGCAAGAAACCGGACAGTCGTGAGGGTAAAGGTAAAGGTCGCCGTGTAATCTGCCATGAAGGCAGAGAGGGGGAGTAGCGGTATAGCTCTACCTGACACTGGAGCAGCTCATAATAATGACCTGTATACCAACGGTTCGAATGAATATGCTGCCTCCATCTTCAGGGCAGAAGTGATTGGGGTGAATATGCAGTTTGACCATGTGTTGCTCTCATATTTTCTGCTCACACTTCCTGTTGGCTCGGACCAGAGTGTCTCTGTCATCCCTCTGCTGCCGATTTGAGCGACCACCTTCCTTGCACTGTGTCCACATACACTAACCACGCCCTCACCCCACTTATTTTCAACCTGAAGATGGAGGCAGGATATTTCTTCGAAGCATTCGTATGCTCTGATAAGACTACACGGTGTCACAAATCACAATCCTACAATCCGAATAAACACCGCCACAGGAATCTGAAATATCACTTTATGTTCTTGAGAATCTAATACTTGTAGTTCGTCAGCGAGTCAAGAAATTCCGCCTATTTTATTGGGAAGCAAAGTTTTATTACGTTGTTCAAAACAGCTCGCCACTTATCCCTATCCTGAGCTATATTAATCCAGCCCAAACTCTCCCATCTAACGTTTCTAAGATTCTTTTTATATCATTTTTCCACTTACCACTAAGTTATAGAGACATTTCTTACAGATGTCTTCTTATACAAAGAATTTTCAGTTGCCTTCCTCATAAATTTTTGAATTTCCGAACAAATAATGTCACAAGTAGGACTGTTTTCGTCTAACTCATGCAGAAACAGTCTGATACATACATCTGCCTTAACCAACTTGATAAACACAAGATCTGAAAGAACAAAGTGGCACTGAGACAAGTTTCCCTCCGAGTACATGAGTTGTCTTTTTGTCAGAACAATTCCGCCAATGCTTTACACTCATATTTCATTCATAAGCCATGGACGCTATTTAATTTTGGCGATTGACAGCATCGTTAAATGATAATTAATTTCTGTAGCTCCTTCGTGAAGAATAAACATGCCATGCGCTGTTTTATTAAAGAGAAATTTCTCGTGACAGCATTCATTAGGGAGGGGTTTAAGTTTGACACCCAAAGATTTATATAATATGTATACAGACGTTAAAAACTGCACACAAGAATGTCATTAATTCACGGCCGATAAAAAAGATCCTGATTTTATTCTGTGCACATAAAGATGAATGATTCCATCAGATGGCTTCAAATGACATCTCTCGACTTCCTTGTATCACAGATGTAAACAAGGAGTTGATGACTTTGAGGGAACACACAGTACCTGATGCTGATCAAGCAATTTGAAGAAAGTGTTTGGCTCGAATTTGGGTAGCGTGACAACCTTGCAACCATGAACCAGTCTTCCGAGGGCCAAAACGGACATGCCATATATGTGGTAGAAGGGCAGCACTGCGGGCACAACATCCTGGTGCGAACCTGCAAATTAATTGCTTGAATGAGATTTGGGGTCATGCTGATGGAGATCTATGGGAGACTGCTGATGGAGAGTTGTGGGGGACTGCTGATGGAGAGTTGTGGGGGACTGCTGATGGAGATCTATGGGGGACTGTTGATGGATAGTTGTGGGGGACTGCTGATAGAGATCTATGGGGGACTGCTGATGGAGATATATGGGGGACTGCTGATGGACAGTTGTGGGAAACTTGATGAAATTACTTCCAGCACCCGCTTGAACATGTGGTACGTTATACAGAGTGTTTGTAAAGTAAATACGTAATGTTAAATGGCTGTATCTCCTAAACGGATTATAGTATTGGTACAATTCTTGCACCAATATAAAGTCCACACACTAGCATTTAGTGTCATATTTCAACATAGGCCTCAGCACTTTGCACACAGTGCTGAAACTGGATGACACAGACTCAACATTTGTCCTTAAGAAGTCAAATGGAACATCAGCAGAGTATCTCAACTTTGCAGTTCCAGTTCATCAGGTGTTCTTTCTTTGATCAGTAGACCTCCTCTTTGGCCTGACCCCCAAAACAAATCACATGGAGTCAGATCGGGACTTCGTGGAGGCCATTCTGTTGGTCCTCCACGCCCAGTCCACCGACCAATAAAGTAGCTGTCAAGCCACGCAATAAGTGGTGGTGCTCGGTCTTACATGAAGTGCAGTTCACAATAATTGCCACACTGAGAAACTGTGGGCAACACAAAACTGTCAAGGGTTTTGTTCAAGAGATACAGATGTTTAGCATTAAGTATTTACTGTACAGCCACACTCTGCAAGACAGAGTGTTGATGTACATGCTATGGGCCAGTTCCACCTTCAGCTCGCCACGCTGCACTCCATTCTTCACCTGCAGAAACCGACATTCATGTCACTCAGAAAGAAAGGCTCTACTATCGGTATTACAAGCAACAGATCAGCCACTATTAAACAGCGATCGTGCTTGTATAAAATGAAGGGTCCTACCTAGGGCTGGCTCGCTGACACGTATCTCATGCTGATTGTTGAGTTGCGCGATGTTGGAAACTATGTTCCTGTGACTCAGCATCACACCTTTGGGCAGCCCTGTTGTGCCGCTTGAGTACGGCAGAACTACGACGTCGTCGACGTAGCCAGTAAAACGAACACCTGAAGTATCGACACCATCTTGAAGCATCTGTCTTAAGTCGACAGTTCCAGCTGGAATGTCAGACGCCGTTTCAAGACCGGGAGCGATGACGATTAGAGGTTTTGGTTGTGTACCAGCAAGTGTGATGGCTTCCTGCACTGTGGGGAGGATGGCGGACAGAGTCACTATTGCTTTTGGCTGACAGTCTCTCAGCTGCCGCATGATCTCTCCTGAAACAGTCAACAGCATCTCTAGATCAGCTATTCTCAACAGTCTCCCCCCCATTTAAGGGCAGGAAGATTCTCTTTTCCCCAGTGCGTACGAGGCTGGACAGTCACCACAGCCGGTCTGGACGTCTTGGAGAACATTCTCTTGCCCCTGCCAGCCATCAGGTCCCATATTACCCCTATCCCAGTCACAACACCGATTACACTACCTGGCTTCCTTCCAAGAAACGTAATTTATGTTGTTATGGAACGTCCTAAGGTCTTGTCTTGCCACTCAACCACAAACACTTCCACCTTACCTATTTCGCGCAGTAAGTCATTCCATCTGCCCACACCGTCGACAACCGCAACACAATTGTTGTGCCACGTTTCAGTACAGTGGCTGCCACTAACGGACCGCAGTCCACTCTAAATTGCGAATCCTCTCCTGTCTACAGGTGCCACTGCAGACTTCTGTTTGAACTTGTCGAGCTGTCAGCTCTCCTCACGAATGTTGCCCACGCCTGCCAAGGGTATTTACCTGCTGTGTAGTGTGGATTAGCAGTAGATACGACAAGTCCAGCCTCCATGGCGCCCAGCAGTACGATTGGCCATTCCGCAGTGTTCGGCATCACAATGGTCAGTGTATCGCCGCATTGCAGACTGGCCCGGCGCAGAGATGCTGCAAACCGTCGACATAGCTCGCGCATCTCTGCGTACCTGTAGCGACGCCCCGTCACCCCGCATTCCTGGTCACGCAAATGGACATCGTGGTGAGTTGAAATAGCGTCAGGGAAATATCAACACACATTATCCGACATATCAACTGCTTATGAGCTAACTCCCATTTCCGTGCCCTTCTGGACTCCACCAATTACGACTTCTTTCAGACTCGGTTATAAATTTCCACTCACAAATTATGAATCTCAATTTGATTTCATTGTTTTATCCACGATACATAACCTGTTTCAACACATGCTGACATTCTCTTTCCATAATAATTTTGTCCTGCCACATTACTGTTTTTTGAGTTCTGAGGTACTATACCAGTATAAGAGGCCATCTATCGCCTTGTGACGGTCAATCGTCTGCACACTGTTACCCACCTCGACCCAGACGTTACACACCAGTCTACATACTTATGACAGCCATTATGTCAGGCCACTGGTCTGCACTCTCTTACCCGCCTCGACCCAGAGTTTACGCACGAGTCTACATACTTACGACAGCCACTTTGTCAGGCCATTGGTCTGCACACTGTTACCCACCTCAACCCAGAGTTTACGCACCAGTCTACATACTTACAACAGCCACTTTGTCAGGCCACTGGTCCAGCCGCTGCCACACATAATCTGATATCGAGATGTCCGGTATTTCGACTTCAGGTAAGGACGACTTGACAATGTGATTGGAGACACTCAGGAGTCGCTGCTGTCGCCGGCACAACAGTCGAAATCCGGACGTCAGGAGGCATCTTCCGCTGTACATCATGGGCTATGAAAGTTCTGTGAAAGAAAGGTAAACGCGTAAATATATACATATCAGAAGGAAGTACTGACCCTTGAAAATGAACAGCCTGGAGAGTGGATACTGTGCAATTGGTGGGTGGAATTGCTGCTGGCAGCCAGATGTGAGAGAGTGCTTTAAACTGGGTCACAGTCATTTGAAGACAGCACCTTAAACAGGGTCACAGTCATTTCGAGACAGCACCTTAAACAGGGTCACAGTCATTTCAAGACAGCACCTTAAACAGGGTCACTGTCATTTCGAGACAGCGCCTTAAACTGGGTCACAGTCATTTGGAGACAGTGCCTTAAACAGGGTCAGTTATTTGGAGGCAGCGCCTTAAACAGGGTCACAGTCATTTCGAGACAGCACCTTAAACAGGGTCAGTTATTTGGAGACAGTGACTTAAACAGGGTCACAGTCATTTGGAGACAGCGCCTTAAACTGGGTCACAGTCATTTGGAGACAGTACCTTAAACTGTGTCACAGTTGTTTCTTCTCACTCATTTTCATATTAATTATTCTTTAACTATCCTCTCATTCTAATTCAAACATATCAAAAACGTAGTTAACCTTCTAAAGCCCAGTGGTTACTATATGTACCACCAGGTTTAACATTCACAAAGTCTACGTTTCTGCCAACACAGTGTATTTATGTGTTTTGTGTGGATCTCAGAACAAACAGCGATTATTTCACTGTACAGCATTAACTGACTGGTTTGTATAACTGAGACGGAGTGTGTTTACTGCGCGGTACGGACTGTATTTATGTGTTTTGTGTGGATCTCAGAACAAACAGCGATTATTTCACTGTACAACATTAACTGACTGGTTTGTATAACTGAGACGGAGTGTGTTTACTGCGCGGTACGGACTGTATTTATGTGTTTTGTGTGGATCTCAGAACAAACAGCGATTATTTCACTGTACAACATTAACTGACTGGTTTGTATAACTGAGACGGAGTGTGTTTACTGCGCGGTACGGACTGTATTTATGTGTTTTGTGTGGATCTCAGAACAAACAGCGATTATTTCACTGTACAACATTAACTGACTGGTTTGTATAACTGAGACGGAGTGTGTTTACTGCGCGGTACGGACTGTATTTATGTGTTTTGTGTGGATCTCAGAACAAACAGCGATTATTTCACTGTACAGCATTAACTGACTGGTTTGTATAACTGAGACGGAGTGTGTTTACTGCGCGGTACGGACTGTATTTATGTGTTTTGTGTGGATCTCAGAACAAACAGCGACTATTTCACTGTACAACATTAACTGACTGGTTTGTATAACTGAGACGGAGTGTGTTCACATTTTTCTCATGTCTAGATAGCCAAGGCGCGGTAGCCCGTTTTCAATTTCCAAGCCAATACACGTGGGATTTGAGGTGGACAAAGTGGCACTGGGATGGGCTTTTTTCTCCCGACCGAGGTGTTTCGTGGTCTTTCTCAGTTACTCAGGCATTTCCGGTAGAACCATACAGTAGAGCAGATCCCTCCCAATTCAGCAGCCACTGATCATGCTATCACTCGTTATATAATCACAGTAATGTTAAGAGCACTGCTAAGTACGTCAGCACAAACAAACCGCCATCTTGATTTGTACTCTTCACACAATGACGTCTTTAAACAACAGACGCAGTTAATGAATCATTATAAGTCAGCACACTGACCAGTAACAAGTGTCTGTGCTCTGTCGCTACGTGTCACATAACAAACCTCGGCACATACATCTGGCAGTCACTGTAAGTCAGCACACTGACCAGTAACAAGTGTCTGTGCTCTGTCCCTACGTGTCACATAACAAACTTCAGCACATACATCTGGCAGTCACTGTAAGTCTGCACACTGACCAGTAACAAGTGTCTCTGTGCTCTGTCCCTACGTGTCACATAACAAACTTCAGCACATACATCTGGCAGTCACTGTAAGTCAGCACACTGACCAGTAACAAGTGTCTGTGCTCTGTCGCTACGTGTCACATAACAAATCTCAGCACATACATCTGGCAGTCACTGTAAGTCAGCACACTGACCAGTAACAAGTGTCTCTGTGCTCTGTCGCTACGTGTCACATAACAAACCTCAGCACATACATCTGTCAGTCACTGTAAGTCAGCACACTGACCAGTAACAAATGTCTCTGTGCTCTGTCGCTACGTGTCACATAACAAACCTCAGCACATACATCTGTCAGTCACTGTAAGTCAGCACACTGACCAGTAACAAATGTCTCTGTGCTCTGTCGCTACGTGTCACATAACAAACCTCAGCACATACATCTGGCAGTCACTGTAAGTCAGCACACTGACCAGTAACAAATGTCTCTGTGCTCTGTCGCTACGTGTCACATAACAAACCTCAGCACATACATCTGGCAGTGACTCTTTACTGACATTCGTGAGACCAACAAAGACATCTCAAGGACTCGAAAATATACAATACTGGTAGATTAGAACAGCCAAGTAGCACGGTGCCAGCTACCATGACCGTGAGTTTTTACAGCGTTAGCAGAAACAGCGAAAATCGACTTCTACCTTCAACATAGCTGTCTGTCCGCATAAATCAGCACGGCCTGCACTGGAAGGGTTTTCGTAAACTTTGATATTCCGGGACTTTATGAAAATCTGTCTAGAAACTTCCGATTTTGGTTGAAATCGGACAAAGTATCGGCTGTCGCTATAACGACAGCTGCGTCACGTGACCGGCCGCAATTTGACCGCCGCCAGGATTAAGTGACATATTTGTTGTGTTGGGCTTTGCGTGTCCGACGTCTTGTGCATTTTCATTCTCATTATATTCTTCAACGTTTCATTAAGTTCACATAGCCTATTGCAAACACACACACGCAAGCGCATATTTGTCATGCTGCAAGCAAGCGTGTGTACAGGGCATACACAAAAGAATGGTGCGGTTTCAACGGTTTCAACCGTTTATACCGCACCATTCTTTTGTGTATGCCCTGTACACACGCAGAAGCAGGAAAACTTCCGTCATGCGGCCGCGTGTTTGTGTGTGTATACATATATATTATACAGGGCATACACAAAAGAATGGTGCGGTTTCAACGGTTTCAACCGTTTATACCGCACCATTCTTTTGTGTATGCCCTGTATAATATATATGTATACACACACAAACACGCGGCCGCATGACGGAAGTTTTCCTGCTTCTGCGGTCCCAAGGTCAGGAGTTCTGATAAGCTGAACTGCAGAGTGTACAGTCAGCGGCAATCAACAAGGACACTGGTGTCAAGTAAACAGGGCGTACAGTCTGCAGCAATCAACAAGCAGATTACTTGTTATGTCAGTTTTGTCACCTGTACAATGTAACACTGTTATTGCGGGTTATTGAGGGTCGACAATATGATACTGCAACAAACGAGCAGTAGTGACAGTGATTGATATGATGCCTATTAACTGCGATTGGGTTGTCGCCCGGTGGCAGTGGTCCGTACACTTGTACACAAATAGAAAGAAAGAAAACTATATACATTAGGAGACAGATACACAAAACAATACAAAAACACAGAGCACACAAAATAGAAGGCAAGACATACAAAACAAGAAAACAAACATGAGACGAACAATAATACAAACACAGCTTGGTTAAGATTGTCACTACGGGAAGTATATATAGAGCGTACCGTTTTTGTAAGGACTGTACTGAAGTCAGGCTGTCAAAACGAGACAAACCGTTACGCTACGCTCTGAAAGGGACTCGCTCATAGATTTCCACACGAAAATTCCACGGGCTGAAAAAGTAACAAACGGTCTACAATCTGGAAGGCGCAGAACACTTGTTCAGAAGCTGACAGTAGTTATGCTGGTCAAAATTACCGCGCCCATTTTAAAACTCAAAATTTCTATCACTGCACTGTCAATACACTTCCTACACCACTGCCGTTTGAAGAAATATTCAGTGTCACGCACTGGATACGTCATGTTCGCATCAATCAAATTCTTATCTTTGTAATAATAATAATAACAATACTGATAATGCCTACAAACACTAACTCACAAAGGAGTCCAGCCGGTGTAATCACAACGCGAATACAACCTCCGCCATTACGCAACGCTTCACAGCCACTAACGCTGTATGCTCCCACTTCTCCATCACTCCAGGGGGGTGAATCAGGGATAGGGGTAGGAGAAGCATGCAATCGCGACATCTTACCGTGGTCGACGTCAAACTCGTCAAGAACGACAACTACAATATCTACTATTAATCACGACAGATGTCGCACAAAATCGGAGGACGTTGCCAAGCCACGTGATATATTGGACCAATCCATCCTGCCTATTTCTGTGACGTGACGCAGCATGTACTGTGCCTGTGTGCATGCACACCTTTCTGTAAAGAGCATGTACCATTTTTGACAGTAAAAGTTTTCTGCGTAAATTTAAGGCTTCCATATTTCTTAACTAAAATATAGCAAGACAGGCAATGTACACATGGGATACAATTCTTGTGCCCTTGCTTACATTTACATAATTATCTCAAAACCAACTACCATTACAGGAAAAAATAAAATTAGATATAAGGTATGCTTCACTTGTATATAAAGTTTTGTTCAAAATGTTTTTCGTGTAATAACTAAATACCGCACGGCATGTGTGTACAGTGTCACAATCTGTATGGTGCGTACCGCACGGCATGTGTTTACAGTGTCACAATATGTATGGTGTGTACCGCACGGCATGTGTGTACAGTATCACAATATGTATGGTGTGTACCGCACGGCATGTGTGTACAGTGTCACAATATGTATGGTGTGTACCGCACGGCATGTGTGTACAGTATCACAATATGTATGGTGTGTACCGCACGGCATGTGTTTACAGTGTCACAATATGTATGGTGTGTACCGCACGGCATGTGTGTACAGTATCACAATATGTATGGTGTGTACCGCACGGCATGTGTGTACAGTGTCACAATCTGTATGGTGTGTACCGCACGGCATGTGTGTACAGTGTCACAATATGTATGGTGTGTACCGCACGGCATGTGTGTACAGTATCACAATATGTATGGTGTGTACCGCACGGCATGTGTGTACAGTGTCACAATATGTATGGTGTGTACCGCACGGCATGTGTGTACAGTGTCACAATATGTATGGTGTGTACCGCACGGCATGTGTGTACAGTGTCACAATACGTATGGTGTGTACCGCACGGCATGTGTGTACAGTGTCACAATATGTATGGTGTGTACCGCACGGCATGTGTGTACTGTGTCACAATATGTATGGTGTGTACCGCACGGCATGTGTGTACAGTGTCACAATATGTATGGTGTGTACCGCACGGCATGTGTGTACAGTGTCACAATATGTATGGTGTGTACCGCACGGCATGTGTGTACAGTGTCACAATATGTATGGTGTGTACCGCACGGCATGTGTGTACAGTGTCACAATATGTATGGTGTGTACCGCACGGCATGTGTGTACAGTGTCACAATCTGTATGGTGTGTACCGCACGGCATGTGTGTACAGTGTCACAATCTGTATGGTGTGTACCGCACGGCATGTGTGTACAGTGTCACAATATGTATGGTGTGTACCGCACGGCATGTGTGTACAGTGTCACAATATGTATGGTGTGTACCGCACGGCATGTGTGTACAGTGTCACAATATGTATGGTGTGTACCGCACGGCATGTGTGTACAGTGTCACAATCTGTATGGTGTGTACCGCACGGCATGTGTGTACAGTGTCACAATCTGTATGGTGTGTACCGCACGGCATGTGTGTACAGTGTCACAATATGTATGGTGTGTACCGCACGGCATGTGTGTACAGTGTCACAATATGTATGGTGTGTACCGCACGGCATGTGTGTACAGTGTCACAATATGTATGGTGTGTACCGCACGGCATGTGTGTACAGTGTCACAATCTGTATGGTGTGTACCGCACGGCATGTGTGTACAGTATCACAATCTGTATGGTGTGTACCGCACGGCATGTGTGTACAGTGTCACAATATGTATGGTGTGTACCGCACGGCATGTGTGTACAGTGTCACAATATGTATGGTGTGTACCGCACGGCATGTGTGTACAGTGTCACAATCTGTATGGTGTGTACCGCACGGCATGTGTGTACAGTATCACAATATGTATGGTGTGTACCGCACGGCATGTGTGTACAGTATCACAATCTGTATGGTGTGTACCGCACGGCATGTGTGTACAGTATCACAATATGTATGGTGTGTACCGCACGGCATGTGTGTACAGTGTCACAATATGTATGGTGTGTACCGCACGGCATGTGTGTACAGTGTCACAATATGTATGGTGTGTACCGCACGGCATGTGTGTACAGTGTCACAATATGTATGGTGTGTACCGCACGGCATGTGTGTACAGTGTCACAATATGTATGGTGTGTACCGCACGGCATGTGTGTACAGTATCACAATATGTATGGTGTGTACCGCACGGCATGTGTGTACAGTGTCACAATATGTATGGTGTGTACCGCACGGCATGTGTGTACAGTGTCACAATATGTATGGTGTGTACCGCACGGCATGTGTGTACAGTATCACAATATGTATGGTGTGTACCGCACTTGCTCTTGAAGCGTTTTGAGACTTCAAAATAGGAGGACAAGTAATTGGCGCTGCGTAATATGCAGATGACCTTGTGCTACTGGCTAGGGAAGGAAAGGTGCTACAGGGCGTGGTTGATAGACTGATTGAAATTGGAAGACGCTATGGAATGGAAATAAATGTGGGAAAAACTAAGGTAATGAGAATCTGAAGGCAACTGTCCTTAATGAAAATTATGATAGATCATAAACAACTGGAGAATGTGGAATAGTTCAATTATTTGGGTAGCATGATAACAAATGATGCAAGCTGTACACTTGTAATTAAATACAGAATTGCTATGGCAAAAGCAGCATTCAACATCAAGAAGACTCTTTTCACCAGCAAACTGGACTTAAATTTAAGCAAGAAACTAGTAAAGTGCTACATTTGGAGCGTAGCTTTGTGTGGTGCTGAAACGTGGACACTTGGGAAAGTAGATCAGAAGTATCTGGAAAGTTTTGATATGTGGTGCTGGAGAAGAATGGAGAAGATCAGTTGGACCGATCGTGTGAGAAATGAAGAAGTATTACACAGAGTGAAGGAGGAGAGGAATATCGTACATACAATAAAAAGAAGAAAGGCTAACTGGATTGGTCACATCTTGCGTAGAAACTGCCCTCTGAAACACGTGATTGAAGGAAAGTTAGAGGGAAGGATAGAAATGACGGGACGACGAGGGAGAAGACGTAAGCAGCTACTGGATTACCTTAAGGAAAAGAGAAGATACTGGAAATTGAAAGAGGAAGCACTAGATCGCACCCTGTGGAGAACTCGCTTTGGAAGAGGATACGGACCTGTCGTAAGACAGACTGCAGCATGAATGTAATGCTCATGAGTGCACAACGCAACGAGAGTGTCTAAACACAGGGGCAGCAAGTACGTGCCAAATCTGACACGTCACAGGTCACTACGTAACAGAATATACTCCGTTGAATATTCGTAGCATGACTTGCCTGCACCTTATCAGTTGCTGCGAAGTGCTGAGTTAGAGAAGACGCGGTCATTACACTTCCTGGGCACGTTTATCAGTTTGTGTTTGTAGGTATTGTTATTATTATTATTATTATTATTATTATTTTTATTGTTACACTTAGTCAGATGTAATATTTTATTTCATTATTTTAAGGTGTTCTTATCAATTATTTAAGTAATTTATTGTTTGCTTATTTATTTGTTTTGTTGTGTTAGTTTCATTTGTGTCCTGTTCATTGTCCGTTGTTATTTGTGTTTGTATGTTGTGCTGTTTGTGTAATTGGCCTTCTGGCTGTTGATTGGGCACATTAATAAACCAGAATTGAATTGAATTGAATTGAATTGAATTGAAATTACACAACAGTGGCGCGCGGTGGTATCTGACAGTGGGTATGCTGCTAAAATAGTTTTGAATATCGAGCGGAACATATAGATGTGGGACTTAAACACAAAAGCGATAGTTCATCCTATAAATCAAACTTACATAACATTTTCTGTACAACTAATTAAATTACTTAAGATAAAACCAACAAATGCACAAATTATAAGGTGCAGATTAGCTCCTTATATCATGATTTTACCCTACGCGTTTCAGCTCTTCGTGAGCCATCATCAGGGGTTTTTTACTCTTATAAAAGGTGCTTTACAAATGCTGCATCTGTTGATGACACTTTTTTAAAAATTATTCACTATCTGGAGCATAAAACACTTGTTCATAAGTTAAAAACACACGAGTCATAAATCACAGTTAAAATGATGGTTTGTTAAAAATAGCTTGTTAAAAAACACTGTTCACTGCGTCTATTATATAAAAGATGTTCGCACTTCTAAAGGTTACAGGAGATCACACATTGCACTGTGCTGGTTGCGATGGACTTTGATGTAGCACGGCGATAGACATTCGTGCTGTATGTAGTGTTGTCGTTTTGTTTACTTCACGTTGTAGTGTGGTCTTCCTGATGGTGTGGTATATATAAATTGATAGGAAGAAGTGGTTCTGGTGCTGGTATGGTGTGGGGTTGTGTCTTGAAGTATACCCGGTGAGAGTGAACTGTGTTATCTTGATATATACCCGGTGAGAGTGAACTGTGTTATCTTGATATATACCCGGTGAGAGTGAACTGTGTTATCTTGATGTATACCCGGTGAGAGTGAACTGTGTTATCTTGATATATACCCGGTGAGAGTGAACTGTGTTATCTTGATGTATACCCGGTGAGAGTGAACTGTGTTATCTTGATATATACCCGGTGAGAGTGAACTGTGTTATCTTGATGTATACCCGGTGAGAGTGAACTGTGTTATCTTGATATATACCCGGTGAGAGTGAACTGTGTTATCTTGATATATACCCGGTGAGAGTGAACTGTGTTCTCACAGTTCACTCTCACCGGGTATACTTCAAGACACAACCCCACACCATACCAGCACCAGAACCAGTTCTTCCTATCAATTTATATATACCACACCATCAGGAAGACCACACTACAACGTGAAGTAAACAAAACGACAACACTACATACAGCACGAATGTCTATCGCCGTGCTACATCAAAGCCCATCGCAACTAGCACAGTGCAATGTGATCTCCTGTAACCTTTAGAAGTGCGAACATATTTTATATAATAGACGCAGTGAACAGTGTTTTTTAACAAAGCTATTTTTAACAAACCATCATTTTAACTGTGATTTATGACTCGTGTGTTTTTAACTTATGAACAAGTGTTTTATGCTCCAGATAGTGAATAATTTTTAAAAAAGTGTCATCAACAGATGCAGCATTTGTAAAGCACCTTTTATAAGAGTAAAAGACCCCTGATGATGGCTCACGAAGAGCTGAAACGCGTAGGGTAAAATCATGATATAGGGAGCTAATCTGCACCTTATAATTTGTGCATTTGTTGGTGTTTATCTTAAATAATAAAAATGCACTGTGAGTTAAGATTAAAGATAATTAAATTACTCTTAAAACATAGCTACTTTAAATAGATACTAAATATTGCAGACTACCTAAAGAATTATATACGAGGCTTCACTTCTTCATTTCGTTGCTCTTGTTGTCTACTTTAAAGTTAAATCCATTCTTCTCTCTTTTTTCGTGAATTTGGTGTTGACATCATCGTAGAATGCAGCCGTACTGTTTAATTGTTGTAGTACATTAATTTCAATTGATAGAATTGCTAACTCTGAAAGGCGCTCCTCATTCTGAGTGGACCTTTGGTATGTTGTAATCCTCTTGAGAGCTGAAAACGATGTTTCTACGGAAGCGGTTGAACTTGGAAGTTACAATGAGTAATTCCAATCTGAACACTTCAGGCAGTGCTTTATCTAACTGCCTGCTCTTTAGACAACACACGTGTTGATAAGTGTGTTTATCAAAAAATCTTCAAATGAATACAATACAGTGAGTTCATTCTTTAAAAGGGCAAATTCGAACAAGTTTTTGTGAGTTTGTTTAAGTATTTCAAATGCAGAAACGGGGAAATTTGTTCTGTAGGCTTCATACTTTAGTGGAACCAGTAAGGATGTAAACTGCTGTTGGGGTAAGGAACCAAATCTTTCCTGCAACTGTACAACTGTGTTGTCGAGAATGTCATTGTAAAGAGATTTCCTTGAAATTACTGGATCTTTATCTCGACAATGCCGTTTACTTGGAGGGCTCTCATCGTCATTGTGATAGGCCAGAGCCTCAATCCATATCGAGTCATACTTATTCCTGAAATTTAATATTTCTCTTTTTTGTCTCCTGAATTTTTTGGGAACAAGAAAGTATATCTAAATACTTAGATTGAAGAATATTGAATAGTACGTCAGTATAGCAGAAAATTCTACTGAATATCACTAATAGGAAAGCTGTTTCAAGGATAGTCAGAAATTTTATGAAGCCTTGTGCTGCGACTACAGTTTCATTGTCCCAGTTTGAACTTTCATCTAACACAGTTTGGAAGAATGCTACAAATGAGGTACGATGTTCTTTCACTGTATGAATTCGGCGAGATGAAAAATTCCAATGCGTTGGGGCGGTTCTTGGCATTTTCTTTGCAGTAAATTCACTGAGTCCACGAGTTCGTTTAGGGGACTTTTGAAAAAATGAACCCAATCCCGTTAGAGTCTGGAAGAATGTTCTGCGTTCCTTTATACAGGATACTGATTGTGACAAAATCAGATTAAGATTGTGGCTAAAGCAATGAACAAATATGGCCTTCGGATATAATTCTTGTACTTTGGCTTTCAGTCCACCTGTGTGACCTGCCATCACAGCTGCTCAGTCCACCTGTGTGACCTGCCATCACAGCTGCTCAGTCCACCTGTGTGACCTGCCATCACAGCTGCTCAGTCCACCTGTGTGACCTGCCATCACAGCTGCTCAGTCCACCTGTGTGACCTGCCATCACAGCTGCTCAGTCCACCTGTGTGACCTGCCATCACAGCTGCTCAGTCCACCTGTGTGACCTGCCATCACAGTTGCTCCATCAAAAGTTTGAGCAACCAACTTGTTACTTAAGTCAAACTCATTGGCTGTTTTGATGCCATGCTAAAGTAAACCGTTGGCTGATCTATCAGCACTCACATCAGTGAAGGATACAAATATTTCGTACATTCGCCCATTTTCGGAATCAACATACATCAGAGTGGTTGAGAGCTGACATACAGGGTGGGTGGGAAGTATGTAGGCATTGAGAAATGTTTATAACCTCTATAAATCCAATGCAAAGATAAAGAAAATAATTGTTACATGTACCTTTTTATATGGGAATATGGACGCAGAGTTTAAAATTGAATGTAGGCACCGGCGGCGTCTGAAGGTAGCGGTCGGCATTCATGGTGTCATGCAGAAGATATGGGCCGATGACCTTAGTGGCCGTCATTCCGCATCACACGGTCACTTTTGGACGATTTTGCATCTTCTCCACCGTCACTTCGGGATCGTGTGCCGCCCAGTAATGGCAATTATGTCGATTGACGAAACCGTCGATATGGAAAACGGCCTCGTCGCTCCAGAGAATGTTTTCAAACAGTTGTGACCAATCCTCGTGCGAACCCACCATCAACTGCCCATATTCCATCCTGCGGTCACAGTCTTCAGGTGTCAGCTCCTGCACGTAATGGGGTTTCCACGGGCGAAAATTCAAGTGTTTCTCTAACACCGTACGTATCGTGTGCCTCGACAGTTATTTAATGTCTACTTACTTCCCACCCACCCTGTAGATTCATTATGTCTGATGTCTCATCCAATAATTGAGTTTCTAATTTCCGACTTTATTTTTTCCAAAACAACGTCACTGGCAGCACGAATTATATAATTTTGGATTTTGATTGAAGTTCCACGAAATGTGGTCGACTATTCGAGATTAGGTCGACTATTCGGGAAGTTCCAAATGTTTTCAATTTCAGGAACGACGAAATGTGTGACTCGATTTTTCATGTTCTTGAATGGCATTGTGTAAATTATTCAGATTGTCATAACCATTGTTGGCCCAAACAGTTTGTTCACTTGCAAACAACAAACATGGCCAGCAAAACAACTTCATAAGTTTTGAACGTCCTGTAATCCATCGCGTTTTAAGAGTACTGTGATGTTTAAAAATGCCGAACGTAACCTTGACTTTTGTCTTTGTGTGTTGCTGTAAGGCCAGGCAAATCAGGGCAAGGTCTGCCAGATTGCACAATATCGAGTTTTTCGTTTGACCTCTCACACCGAAATGGTTCCTATATCAACTGTTCAATCACAAAAACCGAGTTAGCCATTATAATGCTTCTAAATTAAAACCGTCAATTGTAATACGTCACGGCAGTTCTGCTGACCGGTAAGAACACAGTGATGTACTACAGTATATATATACGTACTGGCGTGTGCTTACGGTAAAGACATATACGTAATGTAATATGACACTAAGCAAGCTTATTGCTACTTCCGTTATAACATTAAAAATTGAAAGGGAAATAAAACAACTATTACACTCTCTTGTATAAATGTGTGAGAAATGAAGAAGTGTTAAATAAAGTCAAGGAGGAGAGGAATATCGTACATACAATAAAAAGAAGAAAGGCTAACTGGATTGGTCACATCTTGCGTAGAAACTGCCTTCTGAAACATGTGATTGAAGGAAAGTTAGAGGGAAGGATAGAAATGACGGGAATACGAGGAAGAAGACGTAAGCAGCTACTGGGCGACCTTAAGGAAAAGAGAATATACTGCAAATTGAAAGAGGAAGCACTAGATCGCACCCTGTGGAGAACTCGCTTTGGAAGAGGATACGGACCTGTCGTAAGACAGACTGCAGAATGAAGAGGCTACGGACCTGTCGTAAGACAGACTGCAGAATGAAGAGGCTACGGACCTGTCGTAAGACAGACTGCAGAATGAAGAGGCTACGGACCTGTCGTAAGACAGACTGCAGAATGAAGAGGCTACGGACCTGTCGTGAGACAGACTGCAGAATGAAGAGGCTACGGACCTGTCGTGAGACAGACTGCAGAATGAAGAGGCTACGGACCTGTCGTGAGACAGACTGCAGAATGAAGAGGCTACGGACCTGTCGTGAGACAGACTGCAGAATGAAGAGGCTACGGACCTGTCGTGAGACAGACTGCAGAATGAAGAGGCTACGGACCTGTCGTGAGACAGACTGCAGAATGAAGAGGCTACGGACCTGTCGTGAGACAGACTGCAGAATGAAGAGGCTACGGACCTGTCGTGAGACAGACTGCAGAATGAAGAGGTTACGGACCTGTCGTGAGACAGACTGCAGAATGAAGAGGCTACGGACCTGTCGTGACACAGACTGCAGAATGAATGAATGACACTCTCTTGCCGACAATAACAGAAAAAGCCACGTGCTATGCGCACGTATAACCTTTCTCTCTTGGGCAGCTGTACCAGGACAGCTTACTCAGCAGACTTGCGCACGACGCTTCTACTACACGGGCAAACAACACAAGCTTGTGTGTTACGCATGCGCACCGCACTGTGACCAGCCCAAGCGGTGGCCGTGTAAAATACCATACTGCAGAAAAGCGCGACCCGTGCTAAGCGGTAGAGATGTAACGAGCCCTAATGGAGCCACAGAGTTTGTGCGTGAAAAACACACGACACTAACGGCGGAAACAAACAAAATATTACACATATATACATACTTTCTCTCCCTTGCTACCTCACATATGGCGTGCGAAAAATTGTTGGCGTAGCAATTCAAAATTTTCTTAATCAGAAAGTCTGAAGTGTACCGTCGTGCAGTTTAAGGCAAATAGATGGTACAAGACTGAGAACTCGGATGCCACGGAAAGTATACAGGAAGTAGCTTTCTTAGTGAGAACTGTCCTTACGGAAGGAAGGTACACAATACAACATAAATCATTACGTCATCGCAGTCAAAATGACTTTACACTACTGCTTGAAACTTTGATTTCTTGCTACCGCCGCGAAGTTGAAGAAATCACCGGGCTTCTGGTGTATTACGCGGCGTATGCGGTAATTTTTAACGACGTTTCGGGACTACGTATCAGCCGCTTCTTCACGGGTCAAGAATCCGAGTCAATAGGTAAAAAATCAAGCAGTACACAAGGTCATGGTAGCTGGCACCGTGCAATTTTGCCGTTCTAACTTCCCAGTCTTGTACCTTTTAGATGTCCTTGTTGGTCTCACGAATGTCAGTAAAGAGAGACTGCCAGATGTATGTGCTGAGATTTGTTATATGACACGTAGCGACAGAGCACAGACACTTGTTACTGGTCAGTGTGCTGACTTACAGTGACTGCTAGATGTATGTGCTGAGGTTTGTTATATGACACGTAGCGACAGAGGACAGAGACACTTGTTACTGGTCAGTGTGCTGACTTACAGTGACTGCTAGATGTATGTGCTGAGGTTTGTTATGTGACACGTAGCGACAGAGCACACAGACACTTGTTACTGGTCAGTGTGCAGACTTACAGTGACTGCCAGATGTATGTGCTGAGATTTGTTATGTGACACGTAGCGACAGAGCACAGAGACACTTGTTACTGGTCAGTGTGCAGACTTACAGTGACTGCCAGATGTATGTGCTGAGGTTTGTTATGTGACACGTAGCGACAGAGCAAAGACACTTGTTACTGGTCAGTTTGCAGACTTACAGTGACTGCCAGATGTATGTGCTGAAGTTTGTTATGTGACACGTAGCGACAGAGCACAGAGACACTTGTTACTGGTCAGTGTGCAGACTTACAGTGACTGCCAGATGTATGTGCTGAGATTTGTTATGTGACACGTAGCGACAGAGGACAGAGACACTTGTTACTGGTCAGTGTGCAGAATTACAGTGACTGCCAGATGTATGTGCTGAGATTTGTTATGTGACACGTAGGGACAGAGGACAGAGACACTTGTTACTGGTCAGTGTGCTGACTTACAGTGACTGCCAGATGTATGTGCCGAGGTTTGTTATGTGACACGTAGCGACAGAGCACAGACACTTGTTACTGGTCAGTGTGCTGACTTACAGTGACTGACAGATGTATGTGCTGAGGTTTGTTATGTGACACGTAGCGACAGAGCACAGACACTTGTTACTGGTCAGTGTGCTGACTTACAGTGACTGACAGATGTATGTGCTGAGGTTTGTTATGTGACACGTAGGGACAGAGGACAGAGACACTTGTTACTGGTCAGTGTGCTGACTTACAGTGACTGCCAGATGTATGTGCTGAGGTTTGTTATGTGACACGTAGGGACAGAGGACAGAGACACTTGTTACTGGTCAGTGTGCTGACTTACAGTGACTGCCAGATGTATGTGCTGAGGTTTGTTATGTGACACGTAGGGACAGAGGACAGAGACACTTGTTACTGGTCAGTGTGCTGACTTACAGTGACTGCCAGATGTATGTGCTGAGGTTTGTTATGTGACACGTAGGGACAGAGGACAGAGACACTTGTTACTGGTCAGTATGCTGACTTACAGTGACTGCCAGATGTATGTGCTGAGGTTTGTTATGTGACACGTAGGGACAGAGGACAGAGACACTTGATACTGGTCAGTGTGCTGACTTACAGTGACTGCCAGATGTATGTGCTGAGGTTTGTTATATGACACGTAGCGACAGAGCACAGACACTTGTTACTGGTCAGTGTGCAGACTTACAGTGACTGCCAGATGTATGTGCTGAGGTTTGTTATGTGACACGTAGGGACAGAGGACAGAGACACTTGTTACTGGGCAGTGTGCTGACTTACAGTGACTGCCAGATGTATGTGCTGAGGTTTGTTATATGACACGTAGCGACAGAGCACAGACACTTGTTACTGGTCAGTGTGCAGCTTTACAGTGACTGCCAGATGTATGTGCTGAGGTTTGTTATGTGACACGTAGGGACAGAGGACAGAGACACTTGTTACTGGGCAGTGTGCTGACTTACAGTGACTGCCAGATGTATGTGCTGAGGTTTGTTATGTGACACGTAGGGACAGAGGACAGAGACACTTGTTACTGGGCAGTGTGCTGACTTACAGTGACTGCCAGATGTATGTGCTGAGGTTTGTTATGTGACACGTAGGGACAGAGGACAGAGACACTTGTTACTGGTCAGTGTGCTGACTTACAGTGACTGCCAGATGTATGTGCTGAGGTTTGTTATGTGACACGTAGGGACAGAGGACAGACACTTGTTACTGGTCAGTGTGCAGACTTACAGTGACTGCCAGATGTACGTGCTGAGGTTTGTTATGTGACACGTAGCGACAGAGCACAGAGACACTTGTTACTGGTCAGTGTGCAGACTTACAGTGACTGCCAGATGTATGTGCTGAGGTTTGTTATGTGACACGTAGGGACAGAGGACAGACACTTGTTACTGGTCAGTGTGCAGACTTACAGTGACTGCCAGATGTACGTGCTGAGGTTTGTTATGTGACACGAAGGGAGAGAGCACAGACACTTGTTACTGGTCAGTGTGCAGACTTACAGTGACTGCCAGATGTATGTGCTGAGGTTTGTTATGTGACACGTAGGGACAGAGGACAGACACTTGTTACTGGTCAGTGTGCAGACTTACAGTGACTGCCAGATGTACGTGCTGAGGTTTGTTATGTGACACGAAGGGAGAGAGCACAGACACTTGTTACTGGTCAGTGTGCAGACTTACAGTGACTGCCAGATGTATGTGCTGAGGTTTGTTATGTGACACGTAGGGACAGAGGACAGACACTTGTTACTGGTCAGTGTGCAGACTTACAGTGACTGCCAGATGTACGTGCTGAGGTTTGTTATGTGACACGAAGGGACAGAGCACAGACACTTGTTACTGGTCAGTGTGCAAACTTACAGTGACTGCCAGATGTACGTGCTGAGGTTTGTTATGTGACACGAAGGGAGAGAGCACAGACACTTGTTACTGGTCAGTGTGCAGACTTACAGTGACTGCCAGATGTACGTGCTGAGGTTTGTTATGTGACACGAAGGGACAGAGCACAGACACTTGTTACTGGTCAGTGTGCAAACTTACAGTGACTGCCAGATGTATGTGCTGAGGTTTGTTATGTGACACGTAGCGACAGAGCACACAGACACTTGTTACTGGTCAGTGTGCAGACTTACAGTGACTGCCAGATGTATGTGCTGAGGTTTGTTATGTGGTACACAGGGCAGAGCAGAGACACTTGTTACTGGTCAGTGTGCTGACTTACAGTCACTACCAGATGTATGTGCTGAGGTTTGTTATGTGACACGTAGCGACAGAGCACAGAGACACTTGTTACTGGTCAGTGTGCAGACTTACAGTGACTGCCAGATGTATGTGCTGAGGTTTGTTATGTGACACGTAGCGACAGAGCACAGAGACACTTGTTACTGGTCAGTGTGCTGACTTACAGTCACTACCAGATGTATGTGCTGAGGTTTGTTATGTGACACGTAGCGACAGAGCACAGAGACACTTGTTACTGGTCAGTGTGCTGACTTACAGTGATTCATTAAATGCGTCTGTTGTTTAAAGACGTCATTGTGTTTTGGTGGTTACTTGGAGAGTACAAATCAAGATGGCAGTTTGTTTCTGTTGACGTACTTAGCTGTGTTTAACATTACTGTGATTATATAACGAGTGATACCATGATCAGTGGCTGCTTAATTGGGAGGGATCTGCTGTACTGTATGGTGCTACTGGAAGTGCCGGAGTGAATGAGAAAGAACATGAAACACCTCGGTCAGGAGAAAAAAGCCCATCTCAGTTCCACTTTGTCCACCTCAAATCTCACGTGGATTTTCTAGGAGATTGAAACCGGGCTACCGCGCCTTGGCAAACTAGCCATTAGAAACAATGTAAACTCACTCCGTCTCAGTTATACAAACAAGTCAGTTAATGTTGTACAGTGAAATAATGGCTGTTTGTTCTGAGATCCACACAAAACATATAAATAGACTGTGTGGGCATAACGTAGAATTTGTGAATGTTAAACCTGGTGGTACATATATTAACCACTGGGCTTTAAAGACACAGTCCGTACTGCGCAGTAAACACACTCCGTCTCAGTTATACAAACGAGTCAGTTAATGCTGTACAATGAAATAATCGCTGTTTGTTCTGAGATCCACACAAAACACATAAATACACTGTGTGGGCAGAACGTAGAATTTGTGAATCTTAAACGTGGTGGTACATATAGTAACCACTGGGCTTTAAAGATACAGTTCGTACCGCGCAGGAAACACACTCCGTCTCAGTTATACAAACCAGTCAGTTAATGTTGTACAGTGAAATAATGGCTGTTTGTTCTGAGATCCACACAAAACACATAAATAGACTGTGTGGGCATAACGTAGAATTTGTGAATGTTAAACCTGGTGGTACATATATTAACCACTGGGCTTTAAAGACACAGTCCGTACTGCGCAGTAAACACACTCCGTCTCAGTTATACAAACGAGTCAGTTAATGCTGTACAATGAAATAATCGCTGTTTGTTCTGAGATCCACACAAAACACATAAATACACTGTGTGGGCAGAACGTAGAATTTGTGAATGTTAAACGTGGTGGTACATATAGTAACCACTGGGCTTTAAAGATACAGTTCGTACCGCGCAGGAAACACACTCCGTCTCAGTTATACAAACCAGTCAGTTAATGTTGTACAGTGAAATAATCGCTGTTTGTTCTGAGATCCACACAAAACACATAAATACACTGTGTGGGCAGAACGTAGAATTTGTGAATGTTAAACGTGGTGGTACATATAGTAACCACTGGGCTTTAAAGATACAGTTCGTACCGCGCAGGAAACACACTCCGTCTCAGTTATACAAACCAGTCAGTTAATGTTGTACAGTGAAATAATCGCTGTTTGTTCTGAGATCCACACAAAACACATAAATACACTGTGTGGGCAGAACGTAGAATTTGTGAATGTTAAACTTGGTGGTACATATAGTAACCACTGGGCTTTAAAGATACAGTTTGTACCGCGCAGTAAACACACTCCGTCTTAGTTATACAAACGAGTCAGTTAATGCTGTACAGTGAAATAATCGCTGTTTGTTCTGAGATCCACACAAAACACATAAATACACTGTGTGGGCAGAACGTAGAATTTGTGAATGTTAAACTTGGTGGTACATATAGTAACCACTGGGCTTTAAAGATACAGTTCGTACCGCACAGTAAACACACTCCGTCTCAGTTATACAAACCAGTCAGTTAATGCTGTACAGTGAAATAATCGCTGTTTGTTCTGAGATCCACATAAAACACATAAATACACTGTGTGGGCAGAACGTAGAATTGTTGAATGTTAAACTTGGTGGTACATATAGTAACCACTGTGCTTTGGAGTGTTAACTACGTTTTTACATGTATGAATTAGAACCAGACGATGATTTAAGAATAGTTAATATGAAAATGATTGAGAATAAACAATTGTGACTGGTTGAAGGCGCCGTGTCTAAGTGATTGTGACCCAATTTGACGCGCTGTCTCCAAATGCCTGTGACGCAGTATCCACTCTCCAGGAAGTTCATTTTGAACGGTCGGTACTTCCTTCTGATGTGTATATATTTACGCATTTACCTATTTTTCAGAGAACTTCCGTGACACATGATGCACAGCGGAAGACGCCTCCTAACGTCTGGAATACGGCTGCTGTGCCTGCGACAGCAGCGATTCCTGAGTGTCTCCAACCACGTTGTCAAGTCGTCCTTATCTGACGTCGAAATTCCCAACATCTCGCTGCCAGACTATGTATGGAAGCGGCTGGACCAGTGGCCTGACAAAGTGGCTGTCGTAAGTATGTAGACTGGTACGTAACGTCTGGGTCGAGGTGGGTAACAGTGTGCAGACAAATGGCCTGACAAAGTGGCTGTCGTAAGTATGTAGACTGGTGCGTAACGTCTGGGTCGAGGTGGGTAACAGTGTGCAGACAAATGGTCTGACAAAGTGGCTGTCGTAAGTATGTAGACTGGTGCGTAACGTCTGGGTCGAGGTGGGTAACAGTGTGCAGACCCTCGTCCGTCAGAAGGCAAAAGACGGTCTGTGATACAGGTATTGTACCTGAGAACACAAAAAACAGTAATGGGGAGGACAAAATTATTATGGAAAGAGAATGTCAGCATGTGTTGAAACAGGTTATGTATCGTGGTTAAAACAATGAAATCAAATTGAGATTCATAATTTGAGTGGAACCGAGTCTGAAAGTCGTCGTAATTGGTGGAGTCCAGAAGGGCACGGAAATGGGAGTTAGCTCATAAGCAGTTTATTTGTCGGATAATGTGTTCATTCTTTCCCTGACGCTATTTCAACTCACCATGATGTTCATTTGCGTCACTAGGAATGCGGGGTGACGGGGCGTCGCTACAGGTACGCGGAGATGCGCGAGTTATGTCGGCGCTTTGCAGCATCTATGTGCCGGGCCGGTCTGCAACGCGGCGATACACTGACCATTGTGATGCCGAACACTGCGGAGTGGCCAATCGTACTGCTGGGCGCCATGGAGGCTGGACTTGTCGTATCTACTGCTAATCCACACTACACAGCAGGTAAATACACTTGGCAGGCGTTGGCAACGTTCGTGAGGGCAGCTGACAAGTTCGAACATAAGTCTGCAGTGACACCTGTAGACAGGAGAGGATTCGCAATTTAGAGTGGACTGCGGTCCGTTAGTGGCAGCCACTGTACTGATGATGGCTCAACAATTGTGTGCCGGTTGTCGACGGTGTGGGCAGATGGAACGACTTACTGCACGAAATAGGTAAGGTGGAAGTGTTTGTGGTTGAGTGGTTGAAGACGTTCCATAACAACATAAATTACGGCTGTTGGAAAGTGGGCGGAATAGCGTAATTGGTGTTGTGACTGAGATAGGGTAATTGGTGTTGTGACTGAGATAGGGTAATTGGTGTTGTGACTGAGATAGGGTAATTGGTGTTGTGACTGAGATAGGGTAATTGGTGTTGTGACTGAGATAGGGTAATTGGTGTTGTGACTGAGATAGGGTAATTGGTGTTTGTGACTGAGATAGGGTAATTGGTGTTGTGACTGAGATAGGGTAATTGGTGTTGTGACTGAGATAGGGTAATTGGTGTTGTGACTGAGATAGGGTAATCGGTGTTGTGACTGAGATAGGGTAATTGGTGTTGTGACTGAGATAGGGTAATTGGTGTTGTGACTGAGATAGGGTAATTGGCGTTGTGACTGAGATAGGGTATTTGGTGTTGTGACTGAGATAAGGGTAATTGGTGTTGTGACTGAGATAGGTAATTGGTGTTGTGACTGAGATAGGGTAATTGGTGTTGTGACTGAGATAGGGTAATTGGTGTTGTGACTGAGATAGGGTAATTGGTGTTGTGACTGAGATAGGGAAATTTGGTGTTGTGACTGAGATAGGGTAATTGGTGTTGTGACTGAGATAGGGTAATTGGTGTTGTGACTGAGATAGGATAATTGGTGTTGTGACTGAGATAGGGTAATTGGTGTTATGACTGAGATAGGGTAATTGGTGTTGTGACTGAGATAGGGTAATTGGTGTTGTGACTGAGATATGGTAATTGGTGTTGTGACTGAGATAGGGTAATTGGTGTTATGACTGAGATAGGGTAATTGGTGTTGTGACTGAGATAGGGTAATTTGTGTTATGACTGAGATAGGGTAATTGGTGTTGTGACTGAGATAGGGTAATTGGTGTTGTGACTGACATAGGGTAATTGGTGTTGTGACTGAGATAGGGTAATTGGTGTTATGACTGAGATAGGGTAATTGGTGTTGTGACTGAGATAGGGTAATTGGTGTTGTGACTGAGATAGGGTAATTGGTGTTGTGACTGAGATAGGGTAATATGGGACCTGATGGCTGGCAGGGGCAAGAGAGTGTTCTTCAAGACGTCCAGACCGGCTGTGGTGACTGTCCAGCCTTGTACGCACTAGGAAAAGGGGAATCTTCCTGGCCTTAAAAGGGGGGGATTTGAAGTTGAGCACACACAGCTGCCCATAGTGTCGAGGTTAACTCATGCTATTCGTGGTGTGCATAGGGACGGCTGTATTGTCACTTCTTGGGCATGTGTCAGCTATGTTCTTACTGCGGTGGGAATTTTGACCAAACGGCCGTTGGGACGTGAGTTGCAGACTGTTGAGAATGGATGATCTAGAGATGCTCTTGACTGTTTCAGGGGAGATCACGCGGCAGCTAAGAGACTGTCAGCCAAAAGCAATAGTGACTCTGTCCGCCATCCTCCCCACAGTGCAGGAAGCCATCACACTTGCTGGTACACAACCAAAACCTCTCATCGTCATCGCTCCCGGTCTTGAGACGGCGTCTGACATTCCAGCTGGAACTGTCGACTTACGACAGATGATTCAAGATGGTGTCGATACTTCAGGTGTTCGTTTTACCGGCAACTTCGACGACGTCGTAGTTCTGCCGTACTCAAGCGGCACAACAGGGCTGCCCAAAGGTGTGATGCTGAGTCACAGGAACATAGTTTCCAACATCGCCGTAGTCAACGATCGGCATGAGATACGTGTCAGCGACCCAGCCCTAGGTAGGACCCTCAGTTTTACAGCACATCCACCGGGCAATACATGGCGATTTCTTTCTCGCATCTAACACACTATAAGCCGTCACATGCCAATAGACGATTATGTTCGTGATCACACCCTTCTGAACTTGAATTCGCATATCTTATAAACAGTTGTGCGTGGCCTGATATGAGAGACGAATATGATCAGCAAATGTTTAAAGACAGTGTTGACAGTATTAGGCAATATTAGGGTGAGGGAGATTACATAACGTAGACAACATTGGGGATTTAGGAAATGTACATAGTAGTAGTGGGGGGAAATTTCTGGAGGGTTTGCTAAAGTTGAAATGTGACGATTTGGAAGGATCAGAGATGGATTTAGTTGGCGCAGGTATCGTCTTCAGTTTTGTTTTGTCATTAGCTGTGTCAAAACGCTGAGGTTCTGCTATCACAGATTTAGGTCCTTGCGCTGATAGTTATCAGCAGTCCCTCACAGGTCTCCATCAGCAGTCTCCCACACCTCCCCATCTGCAGTCCCCCACAGCTCTCCATCAGCAGTCTCCCTCAGCTCTCCATCAGCATGACCCCAAATCTCATCGAAGCCATTACTTTGCAGGTTCGCACCAGGATGTTGTGCCCGCAGTCGTGCCCTTGTACCACATATATGGTCTGGTAATTGTGTTGCTGGGAAAACTAGCCCTTGGTTGCAAGGTTGTGACGCTACCCAAATTCGACGCCAAATCTTTCTTCAAATTGCTTGATCAGCATCAGGTACTGTGTCTTCCCTCAAAGCCGTCAACTGCAAATTTCTGTCTGCGATACAAGGAAGTCCTCAACTGTCTCCAATGTTATGGAATTATTTCTCTTTGCGTGCACTCAGTAAGTCCAGCAACATGCTGGTACTTTTTATGACATTTGTCATGTACGCTGATGGTAGGAAAACAATTTTTTAAATAGATGATATGTCGCAAAGATTTCGTGTATGAGTGACAGCACAGCTATTTGTTCTTCAGAAAGTTGGCGTGAGACAGAAGTATTTGATTTAACGACGCCGTCAATTGGTAACGTATACATCGTCCACTGTTGTTGAATGGAATGTGAGTATGAAACAATGACGTCAGTGAAAACTCCCGGCAGTTAAATAACAGCTTGTCCCAGGGCCAAGTTATCAGTCAGATGGAACGCATTGAAGTCTTTCGTTCACGAGTTCGTTAAGGCACATTCCTTCATCCGTGGGCCGGGATAGCTCACTCGGTATAGCGACTCGCTACGAGCTGGACGTCCGGTGGGGCCGAGTTTTTCAGCACCCTTCCGGACCGGCCGTTCGACCCACTCAGCCTCCTGTACAATGGGTACCGGGTCATTCCCGCGGGTAAAGCGGCAGGGGCGTGAAGTTGAACACCCACCCCCATCTAGCGCCGAGGTCATCTGGTGAACTTTTACATTCCTTCATCCGGCAGACGCCCATAACAAAACTTTTGTAAATGAGTACGGCAAAAGAAGCCGCCCAAAGGCAAATTATTTGTGCAGAAATATGACCAAACGAAATTACTGATCATAAATGCGGCCACAGAAAATTCTTCACTCTGTTATACGTTCATACCAAACAGATCGTTCAAAAGGGTGTCCACAGTACATTCTTTGTATACAAGGACAGATAGACAGAAAACGTTTGTACAATGAAGGTGGACAAAAAGGTTATATAAAGAAGGGGTTAACAAAATGTTTCAATGACGAATGTGGTACCCAATTGTTTGCTCGCTAATGTTCATAAAACACATCGAATTTTATTGTTTAACAACGTATATTTGTGTGTGGAAGTGTAAAGCTGTTACGTGAGGCTGTTGCTAGTATGCAGTGAAGTGAGGATCATGCTGGGGCTGTGACTATAGACAGGGGACTGATTGGGCCCCAGAGCCGATAGACTAGTGGTTGTGGGCTATAGACAGAGGGCTGAGTGAGCCTCAGAGTCGATAGGCTAGTGGCTGTGGACTATAGACAGGAGGCTGAATGGGCCCCAGAGCCTATAGACTAGTGTGTATGGTGTGAGTCACACTGCGGTCGCCCAGTCAGTTGTACGTCTTGCCGACTGAACAGTCAGCATGCCACTGAACAGTCAGCATGCCACTGAAACAGACGGATGTCAGTCGGACGGTTTGTCAATAATGACAGCACGATATGACAGTCTTTAGAATGATGTTAGAATTTACACGACTCGAGAAGTGTTTGGAGATTGGACCCGAAATGTGGGATAAAGATATCAGACACTGCATGCGAGACAGGAATTGACGGACGGGAGACTATGGACTGGCGTAATCTGGCTCAGGATAAGGATCAGATTTGAATAAGGTAATGGACCTTCGGGTTCCGTAAAATACAGGGAATTTATTGAGTAGCTGAGGACCTGTTAGCTTCTCAAGAACATAAAGTGATATTTCAGATTTCCATGGCGGGGTGTATTGAGATTGCGGTATTGTGATTTGTGACACCGTGTAGTCTTATCAGAGCATAAGAATGCTTCGAAGAAATATCCTGCCTCCATCTTCAGGTTGAAAATATGTGGGGTGAGGGCGTGATTAGTGTATGCAGACACAGTGCAAGGAGGGTGGTCACTGAAATCGGCAGGAGAGAGATGGAAAGACAATCCGGTTGAGAGCCAACAGGCAGTGTGAGCAGAAAATACGAGAGCAGCACATGGTCAAACTGCATGTTCACACCAATCACTCCTGCCCTGAAGATGGAGGCAGCATATTAATTCGAACCGTTGGTATACAGGTCATTATTATGAGCTGCTCCACTGTCAGGTAGAGCTATGCCGCTACTCCCCCTCTGTGCCTTCATGGCAGATTACACGGCGACCTTTACCTTTACCTCACGACTGTCCGGTTTCCTGCAGGCCACTGTGCTGTATGCAGCGCCCCCACTGGTGCTGTTCCTGGCTTCGCATCCCGGCGTGCTGCCCAAATATCTCCAGTCACTGCGCCAAGTATTGTGTGGAGCGGCCCCCCTGGGGGGCATCGACACGGAGCGCTTTCTGAAGAGGACACCACCAAGCACTGATGTCCTTCAAGGTAGTGTGGGCTCATTCTGTTATCTGACAAACATCGTCTCTACTTCCTGTCAGCGCGCTTATCCAACTAGCGTGGCTCACCGAGAAGCCCACAAGCATGGCGGAAAGTCGGACTGGCCGGGAGTGACAAAAGACATGTGTGAAATAAAATAAGGACCCTGTACCCGCCCATCTCCACAGATGTGTACTTCAATGAAGGCACGAAAAGTAAAGGTGTGTGGCGGAATGAAGGTATAGCTGCACTGATTATTAAGCTTGGCATGACATTCAAATGAGTCGTCAGCTTTACTCCCCGGCCGCTTTATCCCCGGGGAAAGAGCCCCTGCTACCCATTGGACAGGGGCTGAAGCCAGGCCGGATGTGGAGGTGGCGCTGATCGGAGCATGCAGTCGTTGGGGGGGGGGGGGTTGTTCGTAATTTTTATGCATATCTCACATCCCCACGCTTGCTACATATCCAACCCAGCCAGTCCTTCAACCAAGGATGCTCATGGATTGAGAATAGCTCGACATAATGTGCTAGATACAGTACGCGCCTCTCAGCTTCTTTCTGAGAACGGTAAAACGTCTGAAGTGCGCGTAGCAGCGGCCACGTCGTGCCGACTGCAGCTGTGTACAGCGTTATGGCGCTCAGCTAGCAAGTATCTGGTCACTGTTGTAGTTCTTCACGTAACGAAACGTCGAGGTCCATTGATGCTGGGGCAATCTCTTGAGTGGCTGAACTTATGTGACCTTCTGACAAAGTATTCCGATCATGGAATTACTGCTGACGACTCACAAGAAAGACCTTGACCTTGGTAGTGGCTGTACAAGGGAAGTCACACCCTTAGACGTATACGACACGTAACACATTTATTCCAGTCAAATTACATTCGGCCAAAGCGTAGTTGTGTTTTGTGCCTAGGGGTTAATATTGCTTATTTTGTGTTATTTTCTATCTGCTTAGAGTTTTCATACATCTGATATTGTTTTAAACTGAACATGGCGACCACTGGAGACGGGCAGATGCAGCGATATAGCAATGGGCACTTGAGAGGAGCTGTATGTTTTGTCCGCTAAATTAGCTCAGAGTTTATGGAGCATGAATGTAATGTGAAGGTCAAATCTGTTCTCGTCAGTCTAGGACAGTACTACAACAGAACTGTCCCTTCTGCTATAGGTTACGGAATGACAGAGACGTCGCCCTCAATCACGCAGATGGTCAAAGGAGCCAAGAAGTACGAATCGGTGGGCGGGCCGATCCCCAATACAGAGATGAAGGTTGTGGATTTGGAGACGGGGAACAGCCTGGCTGCAAGACAGACGGGAGAGATCTGCATGCGTGGGCCGCAGGTGAGAGAAAAATCTTTTAGATTTCGCTGTTTCCCATACTTGGGTTGGGCGCCATTATTTTATTTGACAACTTTGGGCTGTCACTGCCTGTCAGCCTGTTTATCGTATTAACGCAGCCCACAGAGATGACCACCCATATGCAAGGCGAAGTATTGGCGGTGCGTTACAAACGGTAGTTGTCAGATAAAATAACGACACTTAAGCTATTCCTGTGAAGAAAATTTATTTCTTTAAGTGTATCTGTTTCCTTCCTTCCATTTTTGAGCTACGTCACTGTATCACAAACATTCGCGCTAAGAAACACTGTTAGAGGTCTTAACCCTCGAAAATGAAGGCACTGCGTTCGTTCGAAACGTCGGTAGCCACACGCCCAGTGACATAGTGTCACATCCCAGAAGACGTGACTCCTCGAAAATACCGCTGTGAGGAACTCAGGGTACTTATTTTATCTGAGAAGTATCATTTGTCACTTCCTGCCGCTTCTGTGCTGCATGTGTGGGCGGTGGGCTGTGTGGACAACGTTAATACGACGTACGGGCAGACTGGACGTGGCAAGTGAGAGTTGTCAGATAAAATAAGAACTGCACATATGTCGCACGAACACAGTTGCAGTGCACTGACACGACTTATGGAGTGTGAGCAAATACTTCTGGACGAGGGTGGCCAGTCACCATTTACCAGTCGACACGGCAGAAGACTTTAATCTTCATGAAAGACTGTGAGAACATCATGTTACATGGTGTGTGTAGTTTGGGTCAGGATTCGTCACGGTTTTATTGTGCCAAAGCGCGTTTCTTGCATTTATCAATAACATAACCACCATTGAGACTGTTTTTGTTATTATACTGCAATATGTTTTTTCAAAAACACCTATCCATGACGACGTACCGACCTGGGACACTTCAAATCTGGTACCGGCGCTCGCTGTTTCTAGGGAGTAGGTCCGCCACTGTTAATGCATGCTGCTGAAGCAATGCGTGATCACACAAGTTGAGACACACACTAACATGATCTGACGGAATACGTGCGGGGTTTCTGGTGCAGTTCCAGACTCGAGAGGGCAACAACCTGTCTGCTGCGTTGATAACAGCAAGCTTACAGTATGATAACCCTTACACTGTCCCTAACTGGTAATATGCGGAAGAAGCAACAGCGCTATGACACTTGCAGACAGAATCACAGCACTGGACGTAGCTGTGCTCTCAGAATGCACTTTCTCTGATTTTCCCGACGGAATCACAAACAGTATGAAGTTCGTTCTCCGTCACCATCCGCATTCAGGACTCAGTCAGACAGTACTGAGTTGTGTTCACTAGTTCTTCAGGCCCGCACCTTCCTGTTTTGATTCATGGCAGCGCAGTGTGCTGAGGAAGACACGCTACGTGAGACGAGGAACAGCAAGGGAAAGTCGTTGTAACGTTTTACTTTAGTGCGGCTGTAAGAAAAGGGAGGATTTTAATTCTTTGTATGACCCGGAATGCCGTTGTGGTGCGTTCCCATCAATTGCAGTAGTGCTGTTACTGCAGCCGACCAACTGTGTGTCTCAGGTGATGAGGGGTTACTTCAACCGACCAGGAGATACCGCTGAGATCATCGACAGTGAGGGCTGGCTCCACACAGGCGACCTGGGGTATCACGACGAGGAGGGTCACTTCTATGTCGTGGACAGACTGAAGGAGCTGATCAAGGTCAAAGGTTTTCAGGTGCGTGGCACTCACAGGTACAGTATTTGGTACACGCATATAATCACGCAATATGGCGCCTCATAGGATAGATTGACATTTGTAGCGTCTTGACGTCACAAGCCAAGTAGCGCAATTACATGCATCAGCTTTCTTCATGTATAGACCGTCACTTTTAATTATATCAGGTGGCACCGGCAGAACTGGAGGAGATCCTGCGCAGTCACCCTGACATAGACGAAGCAGCGGTAGTCGGCGTCCCTGACGACAGGGCGGGCGAGGTACCGAGAGCCTTCGTTGTCCCTGCACGACCTGGCGTCTCAGAGGAAGACATAAAGCGGTTTGTGGCAGCGAAAGTGTCAGAGCACAAGCAGCTGAAGGGCGGAGTGCAGTTTCTCAGCAGCATCCCCAAAAACCCTTCTGGCAAGATCCTACGGGGGGAACTGAAAGGCGTTTTGTGAACGTGGCCTGTCGGAGGCTGACAACAGCTCAGGTCTTGCTGCCTGTACCGTCCTCTGCGGTCACTGCGGAGTTCAACTTGCAGTAGTTTGGCAAGGATGTGCCACTGCGATATTCTGCCCACATACTGACTTATCAACAGACAACCAATTTGAGGGCACAGAAAATTATAAGAAACCATGGGGTTCAGGTTGCACACAGACTTGTAATCTTTGGGCGGGCGTGGCTAATGTTGTTGCATGAAAACGATGGTACATCACTTCTGAGAATATGACTGGCAGAACAAAACAATTGTACTTTACTTCTGGGTACATTCTCGAACAGTTCTGAAACTCTTGCACTCGATGTATGCATGTAGAAAATTGTGCAGCTCTCAGAAGTTCCTGAATTTTGCAAGCTTTTTGGTTCTGACAGGGGTGTTACAGAGGACTCAGGTCTTGTGGGATGTGACGCTGTGTTGCTGGGTTGGTGGTTTGAAACATTCCAAAGGACTGTAGTGCTGTCGTCTTTCAGGGTCAAGGAGTCCAAAATGACGGCACAACAGTCCCTCAAAGTCTGGTAAACCACTGACACAGTGCGACATTCCAGAAGACCCGAGTCCATCATGACTTTTGTTCAAGAACTGTGCAATGCAAACTGTGACTTACAATGGAAGGAAATTTCAGTGTTGCAGTACTTACACTGCAGAATAAACTCCAGCTCGTCCTGGGTGCGGAAATGTACAAACTCTTCCAGACTGGCTCCTTTGAAGACGGAGACAACGCTCGGGCGCGGATTGTAGAAGTATATTGGTTGCTTCCTTTTGTTAAAATCCTCTATCAGTGCTGCTATACCCTATTAACAAAAAGCAAATAGAATGATAAAGCAATACGAGTATGAATATTTATTTGTTTAGTCTCAAGTCTATATGCATCCTACAACAGCTGCGATTCCTAATGCCTGTTTTCTGCAGTTCATATCCCAGCACCTCTTATTGCAGTATTTCTCTGTTCCTTCAGTCTTTCAGCTTTTTTATTGTCTTTCCCACTTACATTTTACCATAAGTAATAATTTCCCTGGGCTTTTCAGTTCTACAGTCTTATTGCAAATCGTCACTTTCTTATATGCTATCTCCTACTCATTTATATTTAACCACATACAATTCAGACATTTTCGCTCCATTTTTTGCATTTCCATACATTTCAATAACAAATTACTTCCCCTCTTTACAGGGAATATACTCATTCCCCTCTTCACTCCCCTTGTCAATCCCATCCATTTCCAAATTTCTCACGTCAGCTATGCTATCGCAGTCATTTCCTTAGTGCAGTAGTGTATACAGCCCTTCTCTCTGTGCCCGATTTTCATTTCCCAGTTACAAAGCAATATAATCAACACACATAGAATGCTTTTACCCACAGAATCAAGTGCAGGTGATCTCTGAACAGTTAGCACACTTCTGAAGTCACCATCTGTATGACCATTTCAGTGTGTTTGTTGTTCAAAGAGTGTGTATCATTGGGTAACTCAAAAGTGGGACTTGCCAACTCTGAAATCTTCACACTGAAACTTCACAATAAATATGGCTGACAAACTATTCTAGCACAGACGATCTTCTTGCAGTCCCTGGCTCTTGTCAACGAAGGCACTGCAGACTTTTGAATGATCTGGAACTTCTCAGTTAACAACACGGCGTCACATGCCTGAAGACACACATCTTCAGCAACACACCTGTGAGTGCCTCACATAATGCAGTGTGACTTTATATTTTAAATTGATCAAGTTAGTCAGATTTGGACACTTTGGAAAGTAGATCAGAAGTATCTGGAAAGTTTTGAAATGTGGTGCTGGAGAAGAATGGAGAAGATCAGTTGGACCGATCGTGTGAGAAATGAAGAAGTATTACACAGAGTCAAGGAGGAGAGGAATATCGTACATACAATAAAAAGAAGAAAGGCTAACTGGATTGGTCACATCTTGCGTAGAAACTGCCTTCTGAAACACGTGATTGAAGGAAAGTTAGAGGGAAGGATAGAAATGACGGGAAGACGAGGGAGAAGACGTAAGCAGCTACTGGATGACCTTAAGGAAAAGAGAGACTACTGGAAATTGAAAGAGAAAGCACTAGATCGCACTGTGTGGAGAACTCGCTTTGGAAGAGGCTACGGACTTGTCGTAAGACAGACTGCAGAATGAAGAGGCTACGGACCTGTCGTGAGACAGACTGCAGAATGAAGAGGCTACGGACCTGTCGTGAGACAGACTGCAGAATGAAGAGGCTACGGACCTGTCATAAGACAGACTGCAGAATGAATGAATGAATAAATGATGCCAATACTATTTGCTGTAGCTATGTCAACCCACTCACCACCTCATTACGAAAAACTTAAAAATGTGACAAACTTCAAGTATATGGGTAATGTTAACACAACATTCACAGTGAAGACCAGTCGACATCACAAGACACTTAGTGTTATCCAATTCAGACATTGTGTACGCTCCGTGTCTCCTACACAGCAAACTGAATATGAAAATTTACAACACTATAATTTTGCGAGATTTCAGTTTCTTGCAGTGACGATACTGAAGGTTCATCAAGACTTCTGGCACATGACACTGTGTCGTTGGACATGTACTTCCAGTCAATTTGAAGGATAGTAGTGTCTGCATCTTCATGGGAAAGCATTCAAAGACTGTCCCTGAAGATAGGGATCTTGTAAAATAGTGGCAACTACTTGCCCAATAACAAAGTGTCACATCCCAGACGTCTCAAATCTTTGACTATAATTGTGTGTGTTGCTTCTCTAAGTGTGCAAACCTGTCTTGTAACCTGTGGGAAGAATAATCAATGAGTGTACTAGATAACAAAGCAGTAAGGAGAACACTGAGAGCTAAAAGAGAGGAACTAGCAACAGGACAGCAACAGCAGGAAGTACATACTGAAGTGTTTCATAATTTGTGCTTAACACCAAATATAATTATGGTAACCAAATTAATTATAAGACAGGATATGCATGTAGCAACACAGGAAATTATTGGAATATCAAAAAAATTTTAATTGTAAACCCTAAAGGGAAGAGACCATCTCAGAGATCTAAGTGTAGATGAAATAATAATCCTAAAATGGACCTTAGGAACACAGGATATGGGTTCCTGGACTGACAGCTTACTAAGGATACAGAAGGATTCTTGTGAAGACAGCAATAAAACTTCAGGTTGCACAAATGGTGGGGCATTTCGTGACCAATGGGGTGATTGTTAGCTTCTCAAGAAGGACTCCATATTGTGATGTTAAACACATCCAAGAAAACACACCTTGGCAGCGGTAAAGTCAGCTCCCAAAATGAACCGACAGTCAACAATTACAGGCAGCTGGCTTGAGCCCTGTTTGACGGCCGCCTTTCCAACACTTGTGCGAATGAAATCAACTGCAGGGAAGTACAAGCTGTTGCCTGGTGTCACCTGCAGGTATTCTACACCAGAATGTGTCTGAAAACACATAACAACATTGTTCTTGTAAAGAAAAGAATGTTCACTGATGTTACATATAAAATTAAGGTACACTGAAGGAGCAAAGAAATGCGAGGAAACAAATGTAACTACACTAAACACTAAATTAAGTTACAGACCAACTGATGCACACTAAAACTACTTTTTTTAAGTAGCTTTATTCTTAAAATTGTTAAAAATTGTACCCCTACACGTGTTTCGATCCTAGGATCATCGTCAGGGGGGTTTTTTGCTAAAAGCTACAATCACTTCAACAATTTAAACATTTTTAACAATTTTAAGAATAAAGCTACTTAAAAAAAGTAGTTTTAGTGTGCATCAGTTGGTCTATAACTTAATTTAATATGACGAAGATGCACGGTGGCAACAGTGTGAAATTTATACTAAATACTGTTTGTCACTAAAAGAAGTGAAGGATTCATAAATACAACTCTAATCTACCGGCCACTTAACAAAATTCACTTAAACTCACTATTCACTTTACTCTTTGTTCACCGTGCATTGTGGTATTAATAAACACTTATTAACCAACAGTTGCACTATAAAGTAGATTGTCACTTAAAATCACTTAAAATGCCCTACATATGTTTCGGTCGTCGAGCGACCATCATCAAGGGCTTCTATATATGTAAAAGCTTGTACATATATAGAAGCCCCTGATGATGGTCGCGGCTATTTTAAGTGATTTTAAGTGACAATCTACTTTAATAGTGCAACTGTTGGTTAATAGGTGTATATTAACAGTTGCAGTATCACACAAATCACTTATAAAAAACATATTTGTTGTAACCCACCAATACACAGCTCTACAGCAGACACAAAACACTTGACTGATCCTCAACAGACCGGATTAAAATTTGGACTTACTACAATTCTTTCACAGTACTTCAATATTACACAATTCTTCCCGCAATAAATCCACTTAAGCGAGTATCGTAACTACGATCCATCCTTGGGGATGTAACTTAACAAAAGTTTACATGACCAAATTTACAATTTCTATGATACCCTGGCTCCAATTCGTAATAAGTTCTACGGTCCGCTGAAACTACAAATTGTCTGTGTGGCAATTTGAATATGCCTCCATAATTCGTCCAAGTAGGTGGGCAACGGAATTACTCTATCAACAAGTGTTCTGCATCTCTCTTAAAGAAATTTGAATCAGTAACCTGATCAATCCATCATAGGTTACTGCATGCACTAACATGGTGGAATAAAACACGTACATAAATTCCGATTTCACTGGTCTCAAGAAATTAAGTCACGGAGGCATGGTGTGTACCGCACGGCATGTGTGTACAGTATCAAAATCTGTATGGTGTGTACCGCACGGCATGTGTGTACAGTATCACAATATGTATGGTGTGTACCGCACGGCATGTGTGTACAGTGTCACAATATGTATGGTGTGTACCGCACGGCATGAGTGTACAGTGTCACAATATGTATGGTGTGTACCGCACGGCATGTGTGTACAGTGTCACAATATGTATGGTGTGTACCGCACGGCATGTGTGTACAGTATCACAATCTGTATGGTGTGTACCGCACGGCATGTGTGTACAGTATCACAATATGTATGGTGTGTACCGCACGGCATGTGTGTACAGTGTCACAATATGTATGGTGTGTACCGCACGACATTTGTGTACAGTGTCACAATATGTATGGTGTGTACCGCACGGCATGTGTGTACAGTGTCACAATATGTATGGTGTGTACCGCACGGCATGTGTGTACAGTATCACAATCTGTATGGTGTGTACCGCACGGCCTGTGTGTACAGTATCACAATATGTATGGTGAGTACCGCACGGCATGTGTGTACAGTATCACAATATGTATGGTGTGTACCGCACGGCATGTGTGTACAGTGTCACAATATGTATGGTGTGTACCGCACGGCCTGTGTGTACAGTATCACAATCTGTATGGTGTGTACCGCACGGCCTGTGTGTACAGTGTCACAATATGTATGGTGTGTACCGCACGGCATGTGTGTACAGTATCACAATCTGTATGGTGTGTACCGCAAAGGGCCTGTGTGTACAGTATCACAATATGTATGGTGGTACCGCACGGCATGTGTGTACAGTATCACAATATGCATGGTGTGTACCGCACGGCATGTGTGTACAGTATCACAATATGTATGGTGTGTACCGCAACGGCATGTGTGTACAGTGTCACAATATGTATGGTGCGTACCGCACGGCATGTGTGTACAGTATCACAATCTGTATGGGTGTACCGCAAGGCCTGTGTGTACAGTGTCACAATATGTATGGTGTGTACCGCACGCGTGTGTGTACAGTGTCACAATATGTATGGTGTGTACCGCACGCATGTGTGTACAGTATCACAATATGTATGGTGTGTACCGCACGGCTGTGTGTACAGGTCACATTATGTATGGTGTGTACCGCACGGCATGTGTGTACAGTATCACAATCTGTATGGTGTGTACCGCACGGCATGTGTGTACAGTATCACAATATGTATGGTGTGTACCGCAAGACATGTGTGTACAGTATCACAATATGTATGGTGTGTACCGCACGGCATGTGTGTACAGTATCACAATATGTATGGTGTGTACCGCACGCATGTGTGAACAGTATCACAATATGTATGTTGGTGTGTACCGCAAGGACATGTGTGTACAGTATCACAATATGTATGGTGTGTACCGCACGGCATGTGTGTACAGTATCACAATCTGTATGGTGTGTACCGCACGGCATGTGTGTACAGTATCACAATATGTATGGTGTGTACCGCAAGCCGTGTGTGTACAGTTCACAATATGTATGGTGTGTACCGCACGCCATGTGTGATACAGTATCACAATCATGTATGGTGTGTACCGCACGACATGTGTGTACAGTATCACAATATGTATGGTGAGTACCGCACGGCATGTGTGTACAGTATCACAATCTGTATGGTGTGTACCGCACGGCATGTGTGTACAGTATCACAATATGTATGGTGTGTACCGCAAGCTGTGTGTACAGTATCACAACTGTATGGTGTGTACCGCACGGCATGTGTGTTACAGTATCACAATTGTATGGTGTGTACCGCAAGACCTGTGTGTACAGTATCACAATATGTATGGTGTGTACCGCACGGCCTGTGTGTACAGTATCACAATATGTATGGTGTGTACCGCACGGCATGTGTGTACAGTGTCACAATTGTATGGTGTGTACCGCACGGCATGTGTGACAGTATCACAATATGTATGGTGTGTACCGCACGCATGTGTGTACAGTGTCACAATATGTATGGTGTGTACCGCACGGCATGTGTATACAGTATCACAATTGTATGGTGTGTACCGCACGGCCTGTGTGTACAGTATCACAATATGTATGGTGAGTACCGCACGGCATGTGTGTACAGTATCACAATATGTATGGTGTGTACCGCACGGCATGTGTGTACAGTATCACAATCTGTATGGTGTGTACCGCACGGCATGTGTGTACAGTATCACAACCTTGTATGGTGTGTACCGCACGGCATGTGTGTACAGTATCACAATCTGTATGGTGTGTACCGCAAGGCCTGTGTGTACAGTGTCACAATATGTATGGTGTGTACCGCACGGCCTGTATGTGTACACGTGTACACATATATGGTATGGTGTGTACCGCACGGCATGTGTGTACAGTGTCACAATCGTATGGTGTAGACTTGCTCGTGGGTACCGCACGGCATGTGTGCACAGTGTCACAATATGTATGGTGTGTACCGCACGGCATGTGTGTACAGTGTCACAATATGTATGGTGTGTACCGCACGGCATGTGTGTACAGTGTCACAATATGTATGGTGTGTACCGCACGGCATGTGTGTACAGTGTCACAATATGTATGGTGTGTACCGCACGGCATGTGTGTACAGTGTCACAATATGTATGGTGTGTACCGCACGGCATGTAGTGTACAGTGTCACAATATGTGTATGTGTGTGTACCGCACGGCATGTGTGTACAGTATCACAATATGTATGGTGTGTACCGCACGGCATGTGTGTACAGTTCACAATATGTATGGTGTGTACCGCACGGCATGTGTGTACAGTATCACAATATGTATGGTGTGTACCGCACGGCATGTGTGTACAGTGTCACAATATGTATGGTGTGTACGCACGGCATGTGTGTACAGTGTCACAATTATCACAATATGTATGGTGTTACCGCACGGCATGTGTGTACAGTGTCACAATATGTATGGTGTGTACCGCACGGCATGTGTGTACATATCACAATATGTATGTGTGATACCGCACAGCATGTGTGTACAGTATCACAATATGTATGGTGTATACCGCACAGCATGTGTGTACAGTGTCACAATATGTATGGTGTGTACCGCACGGCATGTGTGTACAGTGTCACAATATGTATGGTGTGTACCGCACGGCATGTGTGTACAGTGTCACAATATGTATGGGTGTACCGCACGGCATGTGTGTACATATCACAATATGTATGGTGTATACCGCACAGCATGTGTGTACAGTATCACAATATGTATGGTGTGTACCGCACGGCATGTGTGTACAGTGTCACAATATGTATGGTGTGTACCGCACGGCATGTGTGTACAGTGTCACAATATGTATGGGTGTGTACCGCACGGCAAGTGTGTACAGTGTCACAATTGTATGGTGTGTACCGCACGGCATGTGTGTACAGTATCACAATATGTATGGTGTGTACCGAACGGCATGTTGTACAGTTCACAATATGTATGGTGTGTACCGCACGGCATGTGTGTACAGTGTCACAATCTGTATGGTGTGTACCGCACGGCATGTGTGTACATTGTCACAATATGTATGGTGTGTACCGCACGGCATGTGTGTACAGTGTCACAATCTGTATGGTGTGTACCGCACGGCATGTGTGTACAGTGTCACAATCTGTATGGTGTGTACCGACGGCATGTGTGTACAGTATCACAATATGTATGGTGTGTACCGAACAGCATGTGTGTACATTGTCACAATTGTATGGTGTGTACCGAACGCATGTGTGTACAGTGTCACAATTGGTATGGTGTTACCGACGGCATGTGTCTACATGTCACAATTGTATGGGTGTACCGCACGCATGTGTACAGTCACAATTGGTATGGTGTGTACCGAACGGCATGTGTGTACAGTGTCACAATAGGTATGGTGTGTACCGAACGGCATGTTTGTACAGTATCACAATATGTATGGTGTGTACCGCACGGCATGTGTGTACAGTGTCACAATATGTATGGTGTGTACCGCACGGCATGTGTGTACAGTATCACAATATGTATGGTGTATACCGCACAGCATGTGTGTACAGTGTCACAATATGTATGGTGTGTACCGCACGGCATGTGTGTACAGTGTCACAATATGTATGGTGTGTACCGCACGGCATGTGTGTACAGTGTCACAATATGTATGGTGTGTACCGCACGGCATGTGTGTACAGTATCACAATATGTATGGTGTATACCGCACAGCATGTGTGTACAGTATCACAATATGTATGGTGTGTACCGCACAGCATGTGTGTACAGTGTCACAATATGTATGGTGTGTACCGCACGTGCATATGTGTGTACAGATGTTACACAATATGTATGGTGTGTACCGCACGGCATGTGTGTACAGTGTCACAATATGTATGGTGTGTACCGCACGGCATGTGTGTACAGTTCACAATATTATGGTGTTACCGCACGCATGTGTGTACAGTTCACAAAATGGTGGTACCGCACGGCATGTGTGTACAGTATCACAATTGTATGGTGTGTACCGCACGGCATGTGTGTACAGTTCACAATATGTATGGTGTGTACCGCACGGCATGTGTGTACAGTGTCACAATATGTATGGTGTGTACCGCACGGCATGTGTGTACAGTGTCACAATATGTATGGTGTGTACCGCACGGCATGTGTGTACAGTGTCACAATATGTATGGTGTGTACCGCACGGCATGTGTGTACAGTGTCACAATATGTATGGTGTGTACCGCACGGCATGTGTGTACAGTGTCACAATATGTATGGTGTGTACCGCACGGCATGTGTGTACAGTGTCACAATATGTATGGTGTGTAAACCGCACGGCATGTGTGTACAGTGTCACAATATGTATGGTGTGTACCGCACGGCATGTGTGTACAGTGTCACAATATGTATGGTGTGTACCGCACGGCATGTGTGTACAGTGTCACAATATGTATGGTGTGTACCGCACGGCATGTGTGTACAGTGTCACAATATGTATGGTGTGTACCGCACGGCATGTGTGTACAGTGTCACAATATGTATGGTGTGTACCGCACGGCATGTGTGTACAGTATCACAATATGTATGGTGTGTACCGCACGGCATGTGTGTACAGTATCACAATATGTATGGTGTGTACCGCACGGCATGTGTGTACAGTATCACAATATGTATGGTGTGTACCGCACGGCATGTGTGTACAGTGTCACAATATGTATGGTGTGTACCGCACGGCATGTGTGTACAGTGTCACAATATGTATGGTGTGTACCGCACGGCATGTGTGTACAGTGTCACAATGTCACCAACATTACTACATTACATTATGCATGCTGTTTTAACCTAAACCTGTAATATGTTGATACACAATGTATGTACGCTTATTGTGACCTATTTATTACTGTAAGTTTTACACAAGCTTTGGTGTCAGCTCCCTGAAGATGGCGTGATATAGCGCCGAAACATGTAGCAGCTAAGTATGAAAAATATAGAATAATGCTTTAATCTTAATTCACCGTGCATTTTCATTATTTAAAAATAAACACCAACAAAATGCACAACTTTCAAGGCGCAGACCAGCTCCTTATATCATGAAACTATCCAACGCGTTTCGGCTCTTTGCGAGCCATCATCAGGGATCCTTTCTTTTATAAAAGTGCTTCACAAATGCAGCATCTGTTTGATTATTTAAAAATATGCACTATCTGGAGCATGAGTTAAAAACACACGAGTCATAAACAAAGTTAAAAAGATGATTTGTTAAATAACTTATTAAAAACACTGTTCACTATGTCTATTGATATATATCTCATGAAACCCTTAGAAGTGCGAACATCCTTTACACAATAGACATAGTGAACAGTGTTTTTAATAAGTTATTTAACAAATCATCTTTTTAACTTTGTTTATGACTCGTGTGTTTTTAACTCATGCTCCAGATAGTGCATATTTTTAAATAATCAAACAGATGCTGCATTTGTGAAGCACTTTTATAAAAGAAAGGATCCCTGATGATGGCTCGCAAAGAGCCGAAACGCGTTGGATAGTTTCATGATATAAGGAGCTGGTCTGCGCCTTGAAAGTTGTGCATTTTGTTGGTGTTTATATTTAAAAAATAGAATAATGCATTTGTTGGTGTTAAGTAAGTTTATAACTTTGTCTTCACGTGAATGTGCAGCGATGTTGTATCACGTATGTAGCAATTACACTCTAAACCACGGGCCTCCAACCTTTCTATGGCAAAAGGTCACACCCGTTAGTGCCGTTGCACACTTGCGATTTTCTGTCGCGCGATTATTTAGTCGCACAAATAGAACACACTGTTTTCAGTAGGAATCGCTGCTTTTATTTAGTCGCATGTGCGCGCATTCCTACTGAAAACAGTGTGTTCTATTTGTGCGACTAAATAATCGCGAGACAGAAAATCGCAAGTGTGCGCCTAGCCTTACTGTGGGCTGGTTTGCGGGCCGCTCTAAACTGTTTCGCCCGCAACCCATGTTAATGTATAGCAGAATACAGCAAAGAATACAGACCGCGGTACAACATCTCTGCTGTAGTAATAACAGCATTGCTTATGTTTGCCCGTGAGAGTGCGCACACATAGGCGCAGCACAGCAGCGCCAAAGCTGACACGTCACAGTTCACTTACGTAACAGAATATACTACGTGGAATTGAGCTTAGCGATGCCTGTCAGTTGTTGCGAAGTGTTGAGTCAGAGGAGACGCGGTCATTACACTTCCTGGGCACTTTTATCAGTCAGTGTTTGTAGGTATTATTATTATTATTATTATTGTAGGATTTAGGAGTCTTTTCGATTCCAAATTATATTTTCATTCTCATGTTGATTATATTTTTTCTCAATCTATCAAGCTTTTGGGTCTCATTCGTAATATCACTTTCTCATTTTCGACTCTTGATAGTCTATTGACTTTATATTTTTCACATGTTAGACCCAAATTACAGTACGCATCTGTAGTATGAAATTCAATCACTTCTACTGATGCAAAAAAGCTTGAGCGCATTCAAAAGAAGTTTGTAGCTTTATGTTATAATCGATTCCTTTCCCCAGATAGCAATGGCTTATAGTTATGCTAATGCTCTTCAAGTACTCAATTTACGTACTTTACATGACAGAAGACATCAACTTGATGCGATTTTTGTCATTAATGTTTTATTGGGTTCTAATTCCTGTCCGTCTACCTTAGACATTATTGGTCTACGAGTTCCCACTCAAAACCTCCGAGACTTTTCTTTGTTTCATGTTAGCTCATATTATAAAAGTTGTCCCTCCGGCCGGTGTGTAACTGCGGCAAATTTTATTTGTAATAATTTGGATGTTTTTAGAAGGGAATTTGTTACACTTAGTCAGATGTGATAATTTGTTACATTATTTTAAGGTGTTCTTATTAATTATCTAAGTAATTTATTGTTTGTTTGTTTGTTTGTTTGTTTGTTTTGGTTGTGTTTGTTTTATTTGTGTCCTATTTATTGTCCGTTGTTATTTGTGTTTGTATGTTGTGCTGTTTCTGTAATTGGCCTTCTGGCTGTTGATTCGGGACATTAATAAACTAGAATTGAATTGAATTGAATTGAATTGAATTATTACGAAGATAACAATTGGATTGATGTGGACATGACGTATCCAGTGTGTGACAATGAATATTTGCACACAGCAGTGGTGTAGGAAATGTATTGAACTTGCTGCCAGTGAAATACGACCGGAAGGAACAATTAAGGCAGTGACAGAACTTTTGAGTTTTAAAAAGGGCGCGGAAATTTTGGCCAACAGAGCGACCGTCAGTTTCTGAACAAGTGTTTTGCTCCGTACAGTTTGTAGACCGTTTGCTACATTTCAACCCTTGGAATTTTCAAGTGGAGAGCTATGAGTGAGTCCCTTTGAGAGCGATAGCGTAGCGGTCTGTCTCTTTTTGTCAGCCTGCCTTCAGTACAGTCCTTACAAAAAGAGCTACGCTCTATGTATATTTCCCGTAACGTAAAACTCGCTGCCCTCAAGTGATACACTGTCCTTGTTAATTGCAGCTGACAGTACCTGCACAGTGCGCCTTACTGCCCTTATGGCTGCAATAAAGCAAGCTAATTGCCATTGCTACCTCACATATGAATTCGTTTGCCAGCTGCGACATTTTGTTGGCGTAGCAATTCATAATTTTCTTAACTAGAAGGTCCGAAATGTACAGTCGTGCAGTTTAAGGCAAACAGATGGTACAAAACTGAGAACACGGATGTACACAGGAAGTAGCTTTCTTAGTGAGAACTGTCCTTATGGAAGGAAGCTAAACAATACAACATAAATCATTACGTCATCGCAGTAAAAATGACTTTACGCTACTGATTAAAAATTCAGTACGTCAACAACCACGAAGTGCACTAGCAAAATCATGGTAGCTGGCACCGTGCCATTTGGCTGCTCTAATTTCCCAGTCTTGTATATTTTGGAGTCCTTGAGATGTCCTTGTTGGTCTCACGAATGTCAGTAAAGAGTGACTACCAGATGTATGTGCTGAGGTTTGTTATGTGACACGTAGCGACAGACCACAGAGACACTTGTTACTGGTCAGTGTGCAGACTTACAGTGACTGCCAGATGTATGTGCTGAAGTTTGTTGTGTGACACGTAGCGACAGAGCACAGAGACACTTGTTACTGGTCAGTGTGCTGACTTACAGTGACTGCCAGATGTATGTGCCGAGGTTTCTTATGTGACACGTAGCGACAGAGCACAGAGACACTTGTTACTGGTCAGTGTGCTGACTTACAGTGACTGCCAGATGTATGTGCTGAGGTTTGTTGTGTGACACGTAGCGACAGAGCACAGAGACACTTGTTACTGGTCAGTGTGCTGACTTACAGTGACTGCCAGATGGATGTGCTGAGGTTTGTTATGTGACACGTAGCGACAGAGCACAGAGACACTTGTTACTGGTCAGTGTGCTGACTTACAGTGACTGCCAGATGTATGTGCTGAAGTTTGTTATGTGACACGTAGCGACAGAGCACAGAGACACTTGTTACTGGTCAGTGTGCAGACTTACAATGACTGCCAGATGTATGTGCTGAGGTTTGTTATGTGACACGTAGCGACAGAGCACAGAGACACTTGTTACTGGTCAGTGTGCAGACTTACAGTGACTGCCAGATGTATGTGCCGAGGTTTGTTATGTGACACGTAGCGACAGAGGACAGAGAACCTTGTTACTGGACAGTGTGCAGACTTACAGTGACTGCCAGATGTATGTGCTGAAGTTTGTTATGTGACACGTAGCGACAGAGCACAGAGACACTTGTTACTAGTCAGTGTGCAGACTTACAATGACTGCCAGATGTATGTGCTGAGGTTTGTTATGTGACACGTAGCGACAGAGCACAGAGACACTTGTTACTGGTCAGTGTGCAGACTTACAGTGACTGCCAGATGTATGTGCCGAGGTTTGTTATGTGACACGTAGCGACAGAGGACAGAGAACCTTGTTACTGGACAGTGTGCAGACTTACAGTGACTGCCAGATGTATGTGACGAGGTTTGTTATGTGACACGTAGCGACAGAGGACAGAGACACTTGTTACTGGACAGTGTGCAGACTTACAGTGACTGCCAGATGTATGTGCCGAGGTTTGTTATGTGACACGTAGCGACAGAGGACAGAGACACTTGTTACTGGACAGTGTGCAGACTTACAGTGACTGCCAGATGTATGTGCCGAGGTTTGTTATGTGACACGTAGCGACAGAGGACAGAGACACTTGTTACTGGTCAGTGTGCAGACTTACAGTGACTGCCAGATGTATGTGCTGAAGTTTGTTATGTGACACGTAGCGACAGAGCACAGACACTTGTTACAGGTCAGTGTGCAGACTTACAGTGACTGCCAGATGTATGTGCTGAAGTTTGTTATGTGACACGTAGCGACAGAGCACAGAGACACGTGTTACTGGTCAGTGTGCAGACTTACATTGACTGCCAGATGTATGTGCTGAAGCTTGTTATGTGACACGTAGCGACAGAGCACAGAGACACGTGTTACTGGTCAGTGTGCAGACTTACAGTGACTGCCAGATGTATGTGCTGAAGTTTGTTATGTGACACGTAGCGACAAGACAGAGACACTTTTACTGGTCAGTGTGCAGACTTACAGTGACTGCCAGATGTATCTGAGTTTGTTATGTGACACGTAGCGACACAGACAGAGACATGTTAGGTCGTGTGCAGACTTACAGTGACGCCGATGTATGTGCTGAGTTTGTTATGTGACACGTAGCGCAGACAAGGACCGGTTATGGTCAGTGTGCAGACTTACAGTGACTGCCAGATGTATGTGCTGAGTTTGTTATGTGACACGTAGCGACAGAGCACAGAGACATTGTTACTGGTCCAGTGTGCTGACTTACAGTGACTGCAGATGTATGTGCGAGGTTTGTTATGACACGTAGCGACAGAGCACAGAACTGTTACTGGTCAGTGTGCAGACTTACAGTGACTGCCAGATGTATGTGCTGAGTTGTTATGTGACAGTAGGCAGAGACAGAGACATGTTACTGTCAGTGTGCGACTTACAGTCGACAGCCAGATGTATGTGCGAGTTGTTAGTGACCGTTAGCGACAGAGACAGAGACTTTGTTACTGGTCAGTGTGCAGCTTAGTGACTGCCAGATGTATGTGCAGTTTGTTATGTGACACGTAGCGACAGAGCACAGAGACTTGTTACTGGTCAGTGTGCGACTTACAGTGACTGCCAGATGTATGTGCTGAAGTTTGTTATGTGACACGTAGCGACAGAGCACAGAGCTTGTTAACTGGTCAGTGTGCGACTTACAGTGACTGCCAGAGTAGTGCTGAGTTGTTATGTGACACGTAGCGACAGGCACAGAGACACTTGTTACTGGTCAGTGTGCGACTTACAGTGACTGCCAATGTATGTGCGAGTTTGTTATGTGACACGTAGCGACAGAGACAGGACACTTGTTACTGGTCAGTGTGCAGACTTACATGACTGCCAGATTAGTGCTGAGTTGTTTTGTGAACGTAGGACAGAGCACAGAGACACTTGTTACTGGTCATGTGCGACTTACATGACTGCCAGATGTATGTGCGAGTTTGTTATGTGACACGTAGCGACAGAGACAGAGACACTGTTACTGGTCAGTGTGCAGACTATACTTAAGTGATCAGATGTATGTGCGAGGTTTGTTATGGACACGTACGCAGAGCAAGACTTTACGGTCAGATGTGCAGATTACAGTGCACTAGCAAGAATGCGAAGTTTGTTATGGTCACTAGCGACAGAGCACAGAGAATGTGTATTTGTATGTGCAGACTACAGTGACTGCCAGATGTATGTGCGGGGTTAGTCAGTAGCGACAGAGAGGAATTTGTTACTGTCATGTGCGACAACAGATGACTGCCAATGTATGTGCGACGTTGTTATGTACACGTAGCGAGAGCACTAGGACATGAGAGGTCAGTTCGACTTACAGTGACTGCCAGATGTACTGGCGAGGTTTGTTATGTGACACGTAGACAGTAGGACAGAGACATGTATGGTCAGTGTGCATGACTTAAGTGACTGCCAGATGTAGTGCTGAGTTTGTTTGTACACGTAGCGCAGAGCACAGAGACATGTTACTGGTCAGTTGCATGACTTACAGTGACTGCCAGATGTAGTGCTGAAGTTTGTTATGTGACACGTAGCGACAGAGCACAGAGACACGTGTTACTGGTCAGTGTTACGACTAAGTGACTGCTGATGTTTGTGTGAGTTTGTAACAGACACGTACGGAGGCAGAACTTAGGTCATGGCAGATTACAGTGACTGCAGTGTATGTGAAGTGTAGGACACGAGGACACGAGACGAGACCTGTTACGTCGTTGCAGATTAGTGCTGCAGATGTATGTGCGAAGTTTGTAAGTGACACGTACTGGCAGAGCCAGAACTTGTTATGCAGTGTGCTAGTTGATTCAGTACGCCAGATGTATGTGCTGAAGTTTGTTATGTGACACGTAGCGACAGAGCACAGAGACACTTGTTACTGGTCAGTGTGCAGACTTACAGTGACTGCCAGATGTATGTGCTGAGGTTTGTTATGTGACACGTAGCGACAGAGCACAGAGACACTTGTTACTGGTCAGTGTGCAGACTTACAGTGACTGCCAGATGTATGTGCTGAAGTTTGTTATGTGACACGTAGCGACAGAGCACAGAGACACGTGTTACTGGTCAGTGTGCTGACTTACAGTGACTGCCAGATGTATGTGCTGAGTTTGTTATGTGACACGTAGCGACAGAGCACAGAGACACGTTGTTACTGGTCAGTGTGCAGACTTACAGTGACTGCCAGATGTATGTGCTGAAGTTTGTTATGTGACACGTAGCGCAGAGCACAGAGACACGTGTTACTGGTCAGTGTGCAGACTTACAGTCGACTCCAGATGTATGTGCTGAAGTTTGTTATGTGACACGTAGCGACAGAGCACAGAGACACGTGTTACTGGTCAGTGTGCAGACTTACAGTGACTGCCAGATGTATGTGCCGAGGTTTGTTATGTGACACGTAGCGACAGAGCACAGAACACTTGTTACTGGTCAGTGTGCGACTTACAGTGACTGCCAGATGTATGTGCTGAGGTTTGTTATGTGACACGTAGCGACAGAGCACAGAGACACTTGTTACTGGTCAGTGTGCAGACTTACAGTGACTGCCAGATGTATGTGCTGAGGTTTGTTATGTGACACGTAGCGCAGAGCACAGAGACACTGTTACTGGTCAGTGTGCAGACTTACAGTGACTGCCAGATGTATGTGCTGAAGTTTGTTATGTGACACGTAGCGACAGAGCACAGAGACACTTGTTACTGGTCAGTGTGCAGACTTACAGTGACTGCCAGATGTATGTGCCGAGGTTTGACTGCCAGATGTATGTGCCGAGGTTTGTTATGTGACACGTAGCGACAGAGCACAGACACTTGTTACTGGTCAGTGTGCTGACTTACAATGATTCATTAACTGCGTCTGTTGTTTAAAGACGTCATTGTGTTTTGGTGGTTACTTGAAGAGTACAAATAAAGATTGTTTGTTTCTGTTGAATTACTTAGCAGTGCTTAACATTACTATGGTTATACAGTGTGTGCACAAAGTCCCTTCGGGGTTTAGAAAAATTGTGGAGCGCAAACAAATTGAGCTAGCCACATGCGGTTTGCGGCAGATTATAGTGAAACTCTGGAAGTTTTTTTGCCACATGCGGTTTGCGGCAGATTACAGTGAAACTCTGGAAGACCCGTATCAAGAATGCGATCTCGGCTATTCCAGCGGACATGCTCCACAGAACATGGCAAGAGCTCGAATATCGTCTGGACGTTCTCCGTGCTACCAAGGGAGCCCAAATCGAGGTCTACTGAGGTCAGTAAAAAACTTCCAGAGTTTTACTGTAATCTGCCACAAACCGCATGTGGCTAGCTCAATTTGTTTGCGCGCCACAATTTTTCAAAACCCCGAAGGGACTTTGTGGACACACTGTATAACGAGTGATAGCATGATCAGTGGCTGCTGAATTGGGAGGGATCTTCTGTACTGTATGGTGCTACCGGAAATGCAGGAGTGACTAAGGAAGAACATGAAACACCTAGGTCGGGAAAAAAGAAGCCCATACCAGTGCCACTTTGTCCACCTTTAAATCCCACGTGTATTGGCTTGGAGATTGAAATCGGGCTACCGCGCCTTGGCTATCTAGACATGAGAAAAAATGTGAACACACTCCGTCTCAGTTATACAAACCAGTCAGTTAATGTTGTACAGTGAAATAATCGCTGTTTGTTCTGAGATCCACACAAAACACATAAATACAGTCCGTACCGCGCAGTAAACACACTCCGTCTCAGTTATACAAACCAGTCAGTTAATTCTGTACAGTGAAATAATCGCTGTTTGTTCTGAGATCCACACAAAACACATAAATACAGTCCGTACCGCGCAGTAAACACACTCCGTCTCAGTTATACAAACCAGTCAGTTAATGCTGTACAGTGAAATAATCGCTGTTTGTTCTGAGATCCACACAAAACACATAAATACACTGTGTGGGCAGAACGTAGAATTTGTGAGTGTTAAACATGGTGGTACATGTAGTAACCACTGGGCTTTAAAGATACAGTTCGTACCGCGCAGTAAACACACTCCGTCTCAGTTATACAAACCAGTCAGTTAATGCTGTACAGTGAAATAATCGCTGTTTGTTCTGAGATCCACACAAAACACATAAATACACTGTGTGGGCAGAACGTAGAATTTGTGAGTGTTAAACATGGTGGTACATGTAGTAACCACTGGGCTTTAAAGATACAGTTCGTACCGCGCAGTAAACACACTCCGTCTCAGTTATACAAACCAGTCAGTTAATGTTGTACAGTGAAATAATCGCTGTTTGTTCTGAGATCCACACAGAACACATAAATACAGTCCGTACCGCGCAGTAAACACACTCCGTCTCAGTTATACAAACCAGTCAGTTAATTCTGTACAGTGAAATAATCGCTGTTTGTTCTGAGATCCACACAAAACACATAAATACAGTCCGTACCGCGCAGTAAACACACTCCGTCTCAGTTATACAAACCAGTCAGTTAATGCTGTACAGTGAAATAATCGCTGTTTGTTCTGAGATCCACACAAAACACATAAATACAGTCCGTACCGCGCAGTAAACACACTCCGTCTCAGTTATACAAACCAGTCAGTTAATTCTGTACAGTGAAATAATCGCTGTTTGTTCTGAGATCCACACAAAACACATAAATACAGTCCGTACCGCGCAGCAAACACACTCCGTCTCAGTTATACAAACCAGTCAGTTAATGCTGTACAGTGAAATAATCGCTGTTTGTTCTGAGATCCACACAAAACACATAAATACAGTCCGTACCGCGCAGTAAACACACTCCGTCTCAGTTATACAAACCAGTCAGTTAATGCTGTACAGTGAAATAATCGCTGTTTGTTCTGAGATCCACACAAAACACATAAATACAGTCCGTACCGCGCAGTAAACACACTCCGTCTCAGTTATACAAACCAGTCAGTTAATTCTGTACAGTGAAATAATCGCTGTTTGTTCTGAGATCCACACAAAACACATAAATACAATCCGTACCGCGCAGTAAACACACTCCGTCTCAGTTATACAAACCAGTCAGTTAATGCTGTACAGTGAAATAATCGCTGTTTGTTCTGAGATCCACACAAAACACATAAATACACTGTGTGGGCAGAACGTAGAATTTGTGAGTGTTAAACATGGTGGTACATGTAGTAACCACTGGGCTTTAAAGATACAGTTCGTACCGCGCAGTAAACACACTCCGTCTCAGTTATACAAACCAGTCAGTTAATGCTGTACAGTGAAATAATCGCTGTTTGTTCTGAGATCCACACAAAACACATAAATACACTGTGTGGGCAGAACGTAGAATTTGTGAGTGTTAAACATGGTGGTACATGTAGTAACCACTGGGCTTTAAAGATACAGTTCGTACCGCGCAGTAAACACACTCCGTCTCAGTTATACAAACCAGTCAGTTAATGCTGTACAGTGAAATAATCGCTGTTTGTTCTGAGATCCACACAAAACACATAAATACAGTCCGTACCGCGCAGTAAACACACTCCGTCTCACTTATACAAACCAGTCAGTTAATGTTGTACAGTGAAATAATCGCTGTTTGTTCTGAGATCCACACAAAACACATAAATACAGTCCGTACCGCGCAGTAAACACACTCCGTCTCAGTTACACAAACCAGTCAGTTAATGTTGTACAGTGAAATAATCGCTGTTTGTTCTGAAATCCACACAAAACACATAAATACAGTCCGTACCGCGCAGTAAACACACTCCGTCTCACTTATACAAACCAGTCAGTTAATGTTGTACAGTGAAATAATCGCTGTTTGTTCTGAGATCCACACAAAACACATAAATACAGTCCGTACCGCGCAGTAAACACACTCCGTCTCAGTTACACAAACCAGTCAGTTAATGTTGTACAGTGAAATAATCGCTGTTTGTTCTGAGATCCACACAAAACACATAAATACACTGTGTGGGCAGAACGTAGAATTTGTAAATAGGACCACTATTCCTTTGTAAAGAACAGATGTAGGTAAATATTCCTTTGTAAATAGGACCATAAAAAGCTGGAACCAATTACCTCCAAGCGTACTAGCGACTTTCCCCTGTAAATTAAGCACTTTTAGAAAAAGGGTCAAGAAAGTCATTACAAGCTAAGGGTTTTTAAGTGAGGATTAAATAAGAATAAGGGATGTGAAGTGAAGGGGTGTGAAGTGATGTGAAGTGAAGTGCTTTGGTTTCAAAGTGAAGTGAAGTGAAGTGAATTAAGTTCTTTGGAGATATAATTATCATGTACTATGGTCTGACTTTATACTGAGGATATTCTAACGCACTGAAATTAACTAATGTGTGGGTGTTTTTTGTAATGTGCGTGTGTGTTTTTTTTTCTTGTATTGTGTATAGGTGTTTTTGTAAGGTGTGGATGTTTTGTAATGTGTGTATGGTGTTCTAATATGTGTACTAGTATTTACTGTATGTATTTTGTTTTGTATCTGTATGGGTGTTTTTGTAAGGTGTGGATGTATTTGTAAGGTATGGTGTTCTAATATGTGTACTTGTATTTACTGTATGTATTTTGTTTTGTATGTGTATGGGTGTTTTTGTAAGGTGTGGATGTATTTGTAAGGTATGGATGTTTTTGTAAGGTGTGGATGCTTTTGTAAGGAGTGGATGCTTTTGTAAGGTGTGGATGTTTTTGTAATGTGTGTACGGTGTTCTAATGTGTGTACTTGTATTTACTGTATGTATTTTTTTTGTACGTGTATGGGTGTTTTTGTAAGGTGTGGATGTATTTGTAAGGTGTGGATGTTTTTGTAAGGTGTGGATGCTTTTGCAAGGTGTGGATGTTTTTGTAATGTGTGTACGGTGTTCTAATGTATGTACTTGTATTTACTGTATGTATTTTTTTTTGTATGTGTATGGGTGTTTCTGTAAGGTGTGGATGTATTTGTAAGGTGTGGATGTTTTTGTAAGGTATGGATGCTTTTTTAAGGTGTGGATGTTTTTGCAATGTGTGTACGATGTTCTAATGTATGTACTTGTATTTACTGTATGTATTTTGTTTTGTAATTGTGTATAGTTTGTTTTGTATTGTTACTTTTATGTATATTATATGTCCATTTGTATTGTGTGTACTAGTGTAAGGACTACTGCCACTGGGTGAAAACATTTGTATTGTGTGTACTAGTGTAAGGACTACTGCCACCGGGTGAAAACATTTGTATTGTGTGTACTAGTGTAAGGACTACTGCCACCGGGTGAAAACATTTGTATTGTGTGTACTGGTGTAAGGACTACTGCCACCGGGTGAAAACATTTGTATTGTGTGTACTAGTGTAAGGACTACTGCCATCGGGTGAAAACCCAATTGCAGTAAATAATAATAATAATAATAATAAAAACACATAAATACAGTTCGTACCGCGCAGTAAACACACTCCGTCTCAGTTATACAAACCAGTCAGTTAATGTTGTACAGTGAAATAATCGCTGTTTGTTCTGAGATCCACACAAAACACATAAATACAGTTCGTACCGCGCAGTAAACACACTCCGTCTCAGTTATACAAACCAGTCAGTTAATGTTGTACAGTGAAATAATCGCTGTTTGTTCTGAGATCCACACAAAACACATAAATACAGTCCGTACCGCGCAGTAAACACACTCCGTCTCAGTTATACAAACCAGTCAGTTAATGCTGTACAGTGAAATAATCGCTGTTTGTTCTGAGATCCACACAAAACACATAAATACAGTCCGTACCGCGCAGTAAACACACTCCGTCTCAGTTATACAAACCAGTCAGTTAATGCTGTACAGTGAAATAAACGCTGTTTGTTCTGAAATCCACACAAAACACATAAATACACTGTGTGGGCAGAACGTAGAATTTGTGAGTGTTAAACATGGTGGTACATGTAGTAACCACTGGGCTTTAAAGATACAGTTCGTACCGCGCAGTAAACACACTCCGTCTCAGTTACACAAACCAGTCAGTTAATGTTGTACAGTGAAATAATCGCTGTTTGTTCTGAGATCCACACAAAACACATAAATACAGTCCGTACCGCGCAGTAAACACACTCCGTCTCAGTTATACAAACCAGTCAGTTAATGTTGTACAGTGAAATAATCGCTGTTTGTTCTGAGATCCACACAAAACACATAAATACAGTCCGTACCGCGCAGTAAACACACTCCGTCTCACTTATACAAACCAGTCAGTTAATGCTGTACAGTGAAACAATCGCTGTTTGTTCTGAGATCCACACAAAACACATAAATACAGTCCGTACCGCGCAGTAAACACACTCCGTCTCAGTTATACAAACCAGTCAGTTAATGCTGTACAGTGAAATAATCGCTGTTTGTTCTGAGATCCACACAAAACACATAAATACAGTCCGTACCGCGCAGTAAACACACTCCGTCTCAGTTATACAAACCAGTCAGTTAATGCTGTACAGTGAAATAATCGCTGTTTGTTCTGAGATCCACACAAAACACATAAATACAGTCCGTACCGCGCAGTAAACACACTCCGTCTCAGTTATACAAACCAGTCAGTTAATGCTGTACAGTGAAATAATCGCTGTTTGTTCTGAGATCCACACAAAACACATAAATACAGTCCGTACCGCGCAGTAAAAAACACTCCGTCTCAGTTATACAAACCAGTCAGTTAATGCTGTACAGTGAAATAATCGCTGTTTGTTCTGAGATCCATACAAAACACATAAATACAGTCCGTACCGCGCAGTAAACACACTCCGTCTCAGTTATACAAACCAGTCAGTTAATGCTGTACAGTGAAATAATCACTGTTTGTTCTGAGATCCACACAAAACACATAAAAACACTTGTGTGGGCAGAACGTAGAGTTGTTGAATGTTCAACGTGGTGGTACATATAGTAACCATTGGGCATTGGACTGTCAAGTACGTTTTTCATATGTCTAAATTAGAATGAGACGATGGTTAAAGAATAATTAATTGGAATAGGAGTGCAAAGAGCGACTGTGACTCAGTTTAAGGCACTGTCTCCAAGTGACTGTGACCCAGTTTCAGCCACTGTCTCCAAGTGACTGTGGCCCAGTTTGAGACAGCCTCCAAGTGACTGTGGCCCAGTTTGAGGCAATATCTCCAAGTGACTGTGACCCAGTTTGAGGCAGTCTCCGAGTGACTGTGACCGATTTTGAGACACTGTCTCCAAGTGACTGTGACCCATTTTGAAGCACACTCTCCAAGTTACTGTGGCCCAGTTTGAAGTTTTAGGCACTGTCTCCAAGTGAGTGTGGCGCAATATAAGGCACTGTCTCCAAGTGACTGTGGCGAAGTATAAGGCAGTGTCTCGAAATGCCTGTGGCCCAGTTAGAGGCAGTGTCCCCAAGTGACTGTGGCCCAGCTTGGGACACTGTCTCCAAGTAACTGGGGCACGTTTTGAGTCACTGTATCCAAGTTACTATGGCCCAGTTTGAGGCAGTCTCCAAATGCCTGTGACGCAGTATCCACTCTCCAGGATGTTCATTTTGAACGGTCGGTACTTCCTTCTGATGTGTATATATTTACGCATTTACCTATTTTTCAGAGAACTTTCGTGACCCATGATGCACAGTGGAAGACGCCTCCTAACGTCTGGTATTCGACTGCTGTGCCTGCGACATCAGCGACTCCTGAGTGTCTCCAACCACGTTGTCAAGTCGTCCCTACCCGACGTCGAACTTCCGGACATCTCGGTGTCAGATTATATATGGCAGAGTGTGGACCAGTGGCCTGGCAAAGTGGCTGTCGTAAGTATGTAGACTGGTCCGTAACGTCTGGTTCGAGGAGGGTAACAGTGTGGAGACCAGTGGCCTGACAAAGTGGCTGTCGTAAGTATGTAGACTGGTGCGTAACGTCTGGGTCGAGGTGGGTAACAGTGTGCAGACAAATGGTCTGACAAAGTGGCTGTCGTAAGTATGTAGACTGGTGCGTAACGTCTGGATCGAGGTGGGTAACAGTGTGCAGACAAATGGTCTGACAATGTGGCTGTCGTAAGTATGTAGACTGGTGCGTAACGTCTGGATCGAGGTGGTAACAGTGTGCAGACAAATGGTCTGACAAAGTGGCTGTCGTAAGTATGTAGACTGGTGCGTAACGTCTGGATCGAGGTGGGTAACAGTGTGCAGACAAATGGTCTGACAAAGTGGCTGTCGTAAGTATGTAGACTGGTGCGTAACGTCTGGATCGAGGTGGGTAACAGTGTGCAGACAAATGGTCTGACAAAGTGGCTGTCGTAAGTATGTAGACTGGTGCGTAACGTCTGGATCGAGGTGGGTAACAGTGTGGAGACCAGTGGCCTGACAAAGTGGCTGTCGTAAGTATGTAGACTGGTGCGTAACGTCTGGGTCGAGGTGGGTAACAGTGTGCAGACAAATGGTCTGACAATGTGGCTGTCGTAAGTATGTAGACTGGTGCGTTACGTCTGGGTCGAGGTGGGTAACAGTGTGCAGACAAATGGTCTGACAAAGTGGCTGTCGTAAGTATGTAGACTGGTGCGTAACGTCTGGATCGAGGTGGGTAACAGTGTGCAGACAAATGGTCTGACAAAGTGGCTGTCGTAAGTATGTAGACTGGTGCGTAACGTCTGGGTCGAGGTGGGTAACAGTGTGCAGACAAATGGTCTGACAAAGTGGCTGTCGTAAGTATGTAGACTGGTGCGTAACGTCTGGGTCGAGGTGGGTAACAGTGTGCAGACAAATGGTCTGACAAAGTGGCTGTCGTAAGTATGTAGACTGGTGCGTTACGTCTGGGTCGAGGTGGGTAACAGTGTGCAGACAAATGGCCTGGCAAAGTGGCTGTCGTAAGTATGTAGACCGGTACGTAACGTCTGGGTCGAGATGGGTAACAGTGTGCAGACAAATGGTCTGACAAAGTGGCTGTCGTAAGTATGTAGACTGGTGCGTAACGTCTGGATCGAGGTGGGTAACAGTGTGCAGACAAATGGTCTGACAAAGTGGCTGTCGTAAGTATGTACACTGGTGCGTAACGTCTGGGTCGAGGTGGGTAACAGTGTGCAGACAAATGGTCTGACAAAGTGGCTGTCGTAAGTATGTAGACTGGTGCGTTACGTCTGGGTCGAGGTGGGTAACAGTGTGCAGACAAATGGCCTGGCAAAGTGGCTGTCGTAAGTATGTAGACTGGTGCGTAACCTCTGGTTCGAGGTGGGTAACAGTGTGCAGACAAATGGTCTGACAAAGTGGCTGTCGTAAGTATGTAGACTGGTGCGTAACGTCTGGGTCGAGGTTGGTAACAGTGTGCAGACAAATGGTCTGACAAAGTGGCTGTCGTAAGTATGTAGACTGGTGCGTAACGTCTGGATCGAGGTGGGTAACAGTGTGCAGACAAATGGTCTGACAAAGTGGCTGTCGTAAGTATGTAGACTGGTGCGTAACGTCTGGATCGAGGTGGGTAACAGTGTGCAGACAAATGGTCTGACAAAGTGGCTGTCGTAAGTATGTAGACTGGTGCGTAACGTCTGGGTCGAGATGGGTAACAGTGTGCAGACAAATGGTCTGACAAAGTGGCTGTCGTAAGTATGTAGACTGGTGCGTAACGTCTGGATCGAGGTGGGTAACAGTGTGGAGACCAGTGGCCTGACAAAGTGGCTGTCGTAAGTATGTAGACTGGTGCGTTACGTCTGGGTCGAGGTGGGTAACAGTGTGCAGACAAATGGTCTGACAAAGTGGCTGTCGTAAGTATGTAGACTGGTGCGTAACGTCTGGATCGAGGTGGGTAACAGTGTGCAGACAAATGGTCTGACAAAGTGGCTGTCGTAAGTATGTAGACTGGTGCGTAACGTCTGGATCGAGGTGGGTAACAGTGTGCAGACAAATGGTCTGACAAAGTGGCTGTCGTAAGTATGTAGACTGGTGCGTAACGTCTGGGTCGAGGTGGGTAACAGTGTGCAGACAAATGGTCTGACAAAGTGGCTGTCGTAAGTATGTAGACTGGTGCGTAACGTCTGGGTCGAGGTGGGTAACAGTGTGCAGACAAATGGTCTGACAGAGTGGCTGTCGTAAGTATGTAGACTGGTGCGTAACGTCTGGGTCGAGGTGGGTAACAGTGTGCAGACAAATGGTCTGACAGAGTGGCTGTCGTAAGTATGTAGACTGGTGCGTAACGTCTGGGTCGAGGTGGGTAACAGTATGCAGATCCTCGCCCGTCAGAAGGCAACAGACGGTCTGTGATACAGGTATTGTACCTGAGAACACAAAAAACATTAGGGGTGAGGGGGGATACTTGGCACACTTTTCACGTTACAATTTTTTCATTCTCCCTGTACATGTTAAGTTGAATATAGCGGCACGTATGGCTAGCAACACTCTTGGGCTACAATCTGACCTACACAAATTTGACGCTATTCGTAAGGAATAGGAGGGAGAGGCTTTTGCCCTAACCTCTGCACGTGTGCCAACCTGCCCCACGCACGGGGTAAGTTGGCTTATGGTAAAATACGTGGAAAATCAAGATGCCAACTTTTCAAGGTCAAAACGTAACAAACAGTGATTAATATAAAGTTTTATGGAACAAACGTGTCAGATAGGGGCGCACCAAAGGGGGGGCTACCAGGCTGCAGCCCCCCAAACCCCCCAAAACTGAAATTAAAAAAACAACATGTTTTGTAGATACGATGATATCAAGCGTTTTACGTCATTTACTCTGCAGCCAAAATCACGCATTATTTGGCTTCTTAAACCGGACAGAAAAACCACACCGGTAAACAATTAACCAATAAGTTTCTAATCGAAAGAGCGGCAAGTTGACACAGTGAGCCAACATGCCCCACGTTGAGTGTGCCGACCTGCCCCGTCGCCACCTTCTTATGTTTTAGAGTGTATCATTCTCAAACAAAATGGAAGTCTACAATTCTCTCTAGCTCCAATGTTAGCCAAAAGGAGTTACCATTCACGGGTGGCACAATGTCACATGTAGCTGTAACCAAACTTCAAACACAAAACATTTTATACAGCGATGAAATAATTACTTCCTGCGGTGTACAAAATAAAACACTACACCACACTACAGTCATAGCTCACAAAGCGCTGACGCCTGCTGACCGCTCTCAGGAGAAATCATTGAACACTACAGATTGACAGGTGCTGCTATCTTGCGCTGTCTTTGGGAGTTATGGCCCTTTTACCAACTTAACCCTGTAGCCAAGTAGCCCCCCTCTCCCCTAATGTAGCAGGACAAAATTATTATGGAAAGAGAATGTCAGCGTGTGCAGAAGCAGATTGTGTATCGTGGTTAAAACAATTACATACTGCGAGGTTTGCTGTTGTAGCGGCGTTGTAACTGACTTCAGGACTTCTGGGATGTGACAGCGTGTCGTTGAGTGGGTGGTTACCGACGTTTCGGAGAATAATGGTATCTTTATATTCAACGGTCAAATAGTCCAAGAGGTCTGAACTTGGACTGCTTGGCCTTACTGACGGAGGTACTCTGATTATCGAAACGTCGCCAACAGCATGCCGAATTACACAGCGTCACGTCACCACAAGTAGCCGTGATCCTACACAAATGTGTAGAACACAAATTGGTCAGAATTGCTGTGTGAACAGCTATTTGTGCACAGTTGGTGCTGTCTCTGTAAGGACAGACGTCGTCAGACATATCTGTGCCTGGAAGGATCATGTCGGACCGCCTGCACAAGGAAGGTCGTCATCTGGGAGAGGAACGTGTCCGAGCTGATCAGCATATGTCGTGTATCCCGTCCTTGAACCCCGCAGTGCAGGCGGTTTGTGCGGAAACCTTGAACTAGAACTCGACTCAAATATCTTTTCCGCGACGCAGAGACCAAAATCAGTCAGTCCCCACTACTCCCTTTCTGTCGCTTTAGCATCACCGTTGTTGCTACATCAGTCATTTTCCTTTCAGCCACCGTCCTGTGATGGTTATTTAGTAGCGTGTAGGAGTGGGAGGTATTTGTCTTTACGTTATAACAACGTGGCAGCGTTGCGTTGATTGCCCAGGTCTGGGTACAGTGCGCTATTGCCAAGTCGAAATAAACTGTTCCCAATATATGCTCCGTTAGTAATACGTTTAAACGATGTTACCTCTGTGAAAATTGAGAGAGAGTGACTATGTGGCAAACATGGTGCCAGAGCCCTCTACCTTTGCACTTAGCTCCGCCCCTTCCTCTCTCTCTACATTTTTCCTCGCGCAGGACGCGGAAAAATTATATGTGTCGCATTATACTGTGCGAGACCTCACAAATACTTGATACTGTGTAACGTTTGTTGGCCATCTGACTTCTTCAGACACCGGCCTATTGAGATCTGTTCTAATGAAGTCATATTGAGATTCATAATTTGAGTGGAAATTCATAACCGAGTCAGAAAGAAATCGTAATTGGTGGTGAACAGGAGGGCAGAGAACTGGGAGTTAGCTCATAAGCAGTTGATTTGTCGGATAATGTGTGTTGATTCTTTCCCTGACGCAATTTCAACTCACCACGATGTCCATTCGCTTCACCAGGAATGCGGGGTGACGGGGCGTCGCTACAGGTACGCGGAGATGCGCGAGTTATGTCGGCGGTTTGCAGCATCTGTGCGCCGGGCAGGTCTGCAACGCGGTGATACACTGACCATTGTGATGCCGAACACCGCGGAGTGGCCAATCGTATTGCTGGGCGCCATGGAGGCTGGACTTGTGGTATCTACTGCTAATCCACACTACACAGCAGGTAAATACATTTGGCAGGCGTTGGCAACGTTCGTGAGGACAGCTGACAGCTCGACAAGTTCGAACATAAGTCTGCAGTGACACCTGTAGACAGGAGAGGATTCGCAATTTAGAGTGGACTGCGGTCCGTTAGTGGCAGCCACTGTACTGATGATGGCACAACAATTGTGTGCCGGTTGTGGACAGTGTGGGCAGATTGAATGACTTACTGCGCGAAATAGGTAAGGTGGAAGTGTTTGTGGTTGAGTGGTTGAAGACGTTCCATAACAACATAAATTACGCCTGTTGGAAGGTGGCAGGGATAGCGTAATTGGTGTTGTGACTGAGATAGGGTAATTGGTGTTGTGACTGAGATAGGGTAATTGGTGTTGTGACTGAGATAGGGTAATTGGTGTTGTGACTGAGATAGGGTAATTGGTGTTGTGACTGAGATAGGGTAATTGGTGTTGTGACTGAGATAGGGTAATTGGTGTTGTGACTGAGATAGGGTAATTGGTGTTGTGACTGAGATAGGGTAATTGGTGTTGTGACTGAGATAGGGTAATTGGTGTTGTGACTGAGATAGGGTAATTGGTGTTGTGACTGAGATAGGGTAATTGGTGTTGTGACTGAGATAGGGTAATTGGTGTTGTGACTGAGATAGGGTAATTGGTGTTGTGACTGAGATAGGGTAATTGGTGTTGTGACTGAGATAGGGTAATTGGTGTTGTGACTGAGATAGGGTAATTGGTGTTGTGACTGAGATAGGGTAATTGGTGTTGTGACTGAGATAGGGTAATTGGTGTTGTGACTGAGATAGGGTAATTGGTGTTGTGACTGAGATAGGGTAATTGGTGTTGTGACTGAGATAGGGTAATTGGTGTTGTGACTGAGATAGGGTAATTGGTGTTGTGACTGAGATAGGGTAATTGGTGTTGTGACTGAGATAGGGTAATTGGTGTTGTGACTGAGATAGGGTAATTGGTGTTGTGACTGAGATAGGGTAATTGGTGTTGTGACTGAGATAGGGTAATTGGTGTTGTGACTGAGATAGGGTAATTGGTGTTGTGACTGAGATAGGGTAATTGGTGTTGTGACTGAGATAGGGTAATTGGTGTTGTGACTGAGATAGGGTAATTGGTGTTGTGACTGAGATAGGGTAATTGGTGTTGTGACTGAGATAGGGTAATTGGTGTTGTGACTGAGATAGGGTAATTGGTGTTGTGACTGAGATAGGGTAATTGGTGTTGTGACTGAGATAGGGTAATTGGTGTTGTGACTGAGATAGGGTAATTGGTGTTGTGATTGATAGGGTTAATTGGTGTTGTGACTGAGATAGGGTAATTGGTGTTGTGACTGAGATAGGGTAATTGGTGTTATGACTGAGATTGGGTAATTGGTGTTGTGACTGAGATAGGGTAATTGGTGTTGTGACTGAGATAGGGTAATTGGTGTTATGACTGAGATTGGGTAATTGGTGTTGTGACTGAGATAGGGTAATTGGTGTTGTGACTGAGATAGGGTAATTGGTGTTGTGACTGAGATAGGGTAATTGGTGTTATGACTGAGATTGGGTAATTGGTGTTGTGACTGAGATAGGGTAATTGGTGTTGTGACTGAGATAGGGTAATATGGGACCTGATGGTTGGCAGGGGCAAGAGAGTGTTCTTCAAGACGTCCAGACCGGCTGTGGTGACTGTCCAGCCTTGTACGCACTGGAAAAAGGGGAATCGTCCTGACCTTAAATAGGGGGATTTAAAGATGAGCACACACAGCTGCCCATAGTGTCGAGGTTAACTCATGCTATTCGTGGTGTGCATACGGACAGCTGTATTGTCACTTCTTGGCAGGCGTGGGCAACGTTCGTGAGGACAGCTGACAGCTCGACAAGTTCGAACATAAGTCTGCAGTGACACCTGTAGACAGGAGAGGATTCGCAATTTAGAGTGGACTGCGGTCCGTTAGTGGCAGCCACTGTACTGAAAGATGGCACAACAATTGTGTGCCGGTTGTGGACAGTGTGGGCAGATGGAATGACTTACTGCGCGAAATAGGTTAGGTGGAAGTGTTTGTGGTTGAGTGGCAAGACAAGACCTTAGGACGTTCCATAACAACATAAATTACGCTTAATTTTACGTTGCATTTACCGTGCATTTTTGTTTAATTGAACAATTTACACCAACAAATGCTCACAGACATGTAATGTCAATAGTTTCTTTTATTTATAGCTTTCCCCAATATGTATTTTTTATACTGTTTTATTAATTTTATTAATATTTACCATTGTACAATTTTATATATAGTGACACTGATTAACATTGTAACATTATTATACATAAATATGGCTGTTACGATGTATTTTATAAATATTGGTCTATGTTAAAAACTTCAACGACCCCCTGAAGATGGCGATGTAAACACGCCGAAATACATATTGGGGCAAGTTATAAATAAAAGAAACTATTGACATTGTATGTCTGTGTGCATTTGTTGGTATAAATTGTTCAATAAATTACGCTTGTTGGAAGGTAGCCGGGATAGCGTAATTGGTGTTGTGACTGAGATAGGGTAATATGGGACCTGATGGCCGGCAGGGGCAAGAGAGTGTTCTGCAAGACGTCCAGACCGGCTGTGGTGACTGTCCAGCCTCGTACGCACTGGGAAAAGGGGAATCTCCCGGGTCGTACGTGGCGGGTAAGTGAAGACCAATACGCGCCCATAGTGTCGAGGTTAGGACAGGTTAACGGTGCATGTACTTATGTTGTTCGTGGTGCGCATAGGGACAGCTGTATTGTCACTTCTTGGGCATGTGTCAGCTATGTCCTTACCGCAGTGGGAATTTTGACCAAACGGCCGATGGGACGTGAGTTGCAGACTGTTGAGAATGGCTGATCTAGAGATGCTGTTGACTGTTTCAGGGGAGATCACGCGGCAGCTAAGAGACTGTCAGCCAAAAGCAATAGTGACTCTGTCCGCCATCCTCCCAACAGTGCAGGAAGCCATCACACTTGCTGGTACACAACCAAAACCTCTCATCGTCATCGCTCCCGGTCTTGAGACGGCGTCTAACATTCCAGCTGGAACTGTCGACTTAAGACAGATGCTTCAAGATGGTGTCGATACTTCAGGTGTTCGTTTTACCGGCTACATCGACAACGTCGTAGTTCTGCCGTACTCAAGCGGCACAACAGGGCTGCCCAAAGGTGTGATGCTGAGTCACAGGAACATAGTTTCCAACATCGCGCAAACCAACGATCGGCATGAGATACGTGTCAGCGACCCAGCCCTAGGTAGGACCCTCAATTTTACAGCACATCCACCGGGCAATACATGGCGATTTCTTTCTCGCATCTAACACACTATAAGCCGTCACATGCCAATAGACGGTAGTGTTCGTGATCACATCCTTCTGAACTTGAATTCGCATATCTTATAAACAGTTGTGCGTGGCCTGATATGAGAGACGAATATGATCAGCAAATGTTTAAAGACAGTGTTGACAGTATTAGGCAATATTAGGGTGAGGGAGATTACATAACGTAGACAACATTGGGGATTTAGGAAATGTACATAGTAGTTGTGGGGGGAAATTTCTGAAGGGTTTGCTAAAGTTTAAATGTGACGATTTGGAAGGATCAGAGATGGATTTAGTTGGCGCAGGTATCGTCTTCAGTTTTGGGATTTGTCATTAGCTGTGTCAAAACGCTGAGATTCTGCTATCACAGATTTAGGTCCTTGCGCTGATAGTTATCAGCAGTCCCTCACAGTTCTCCATCAGCAGTCCTTGATATCTCTCCATCAGCAGTCTCCCTCAGCTCTCCATCAGCATGACCCCAAATCTCATCGAAGCCATTACTTTGCAGGTTCGCACCAGGATGTTTTGCCCGCAGTCCTGCCCTTCTACCACATATATGGTCTGGTAATTGTGTTGCTGGGACAACTAGCCCTTGGTTGCAAGGTTGTGACGCTACCCAAATTCGACGCCAAATCTTTCTTCAAATTGCTTGATCAGCATCAGGTATTGTGTTTTCCCTCAAAGCCGTCAACTGCATATTTCTGTCTGCGATACAAGGAAGTCCTCAACTGTCTCCAATGTTATGGAATTATTTCTCTTTGCGTGCACTCAGTAAGTCCAGCAACATGCTTGTACGTTTTATGACACTTGTCATGTACGCTGAAGGAAGCCAAACAATTTTTTAAATAGATGATATGTCGCAAAGATTTCGTGTATGAGTGACAGCACAGCTATTTGTTCTTCAGAAAGTTGGCGTGAGACAGAAGTATTTGATTTAACGACGCCGTCAATTGGTAACGTATACATCGTCCACTGTTGTTGAATGGAATGTGAGTATGAAGCAATGACATCAGTGAATACCCGCGGCAGTTGGAGATCAGCTTGTCCCAGGGCCACGTTATCAGTCAGATGGAACGCATTCAGGTCTTTCGTTCACAAGTTTGTTAAGGCACATTCCTTCATCCGTGGGCCGGGATAGTTCACCAGGTATAGCGACTCGCTACGAGCTGGACGGTCCGGTGGGGCCGAGATTTTCAGCACCCGTCCGGACCGGCCCTGGGACCCACTCAGCCTCCTGTACAATGGGTACCGGTTCAATCCCGCGGGTAAAGCGGCAGGGGCGTGAAGTTGAACACCCACACCCATCTACCGCCGAGGTCATCTGGTGAACTTTTACATTGCTTCATCCGGCAGACGCCCATAACAAAACTTTTGTAAATGAGTACGGCAAAAGAAGCCGCCCAAAGGCAAATTATTTATGCAGAAATATGACCAAACGAAATTACTGATCATAAATGCGGCCACAGAAATTTCTTCATTCTGTTATACGTTCATCCAAACAGATCGTTCAAAAGGGTGTCCACAGCGCATTCTTTGTATACAAGGACAGATCGACAGAAAACGTTTGTACAATGAAGGAGGTAAAAATGTTTATATTAAGAATGTGGTACCCAATTGTTTGCTCGCTAATGTTCATAAAACACATCGAATTTTATTGTTTAACAACGTATATTTGTGTGTGGAAGTGTAAAGCTGTTTCGTGGGGCTGTTGTTAGTATGCAGTGAAGTGAGGTTCATGCTGGGGCTGTGACTATAGACAGGGGACTGATTGGGCCCCACAGCCGATAGGCTAGTGGCTGTGGACTATAGACAGGAGGCTGAATAGGCCCCAGAGCCGATAGACTAGTGGCTGTGGACTATAGACAGGAGGCTGAATGGGCCCCAGAGCAGATAGACTAGTGGCTGTGGACTATAGACAGAGGGCTGAATGGGCCCCAGAGCCGATAGACTAGTGGCTGTGGACTATAGACAGGAGGTTGAATGGGCCCCAGGGCCGATAGACTAGTGGCTGTGGACTATAGACAGGAGGCTGAATGGGCCCCAGAGCCTATAGACTAGTGTGTATGGTGTGAGTCACACTGCGGTCGCCCAGTCAGTTGTACGTCTTGCCGACTGAACAGTCAGCATGCCACTGAACAGTCAGCATGCCACTGAACAGTCAGCATGCCACTGAAACAGACGGATGTCAGTCGGACAGTTTGTCAATAATTACAGCACGGTATGACAGTCGTTAGAATGATGTTAGAATTTACACGACTCGAGAAGTGTTTGGAGATTGGACCCAAAATGTAGGATAAAGATATCAGACACTGCATGCGAGACAGGAATTGACGGACGGGAGACTATGGACTGGCGTAATCTGGCTCAGGATAAGGATCAGATTTGAATAAGGTAATGGACCTTCGGGTTCCGTAAAATACAGGGAATTTATTGAGTAGCTGAGGACCTGTTAGCTTCTCAAGAACATAAAGTGATATTTCAGATTTCCATGGCGGCGTGTATTAAGATTGCGGTATTGTGATTTGTGACACGTGTAGTCTTATCAGAGCATAAGAATGCTTCGAAGAAATATCCTGCCTCCATCTTCAGGTTCAAATAAGTGGGGTGAGGGCGTGATTAGTGTATGTAGACACAGCGCAAGGAGGGTGGTCACTCAAATCGGCAGGAGAGATGGAAAGAAAATCAGGTCCGAGCCAACAGGAAGTGTGAGTAGATAATACGAGAGCAGCACATGGTCAAACTGCATGTTCACACCAATCACTCCTGCCCTGAAGATGGAGGGAGCATATTAATTCGAACCGTTGGTATACAGGTGAGTATTATGAGCTGCTCCACTGTCAGGTAGAGCTACACCGTATGCCGCTACTCCCCCTCTGTGCCTTCATGGCAGATTACACGGCGACCTTTACCTTTACCTCACGACTGTCCGGTTTCCTGCAGGCCACTGTGCTGTATGCAGCGCCCCCACTGGTGCTGTTCCTGGCTTCGCATCCCGGCGTGCTGCCCAAATATCTCCAGTCACTGCGCCACGTGGTGTGTGGAGCGGCCCCCCTGGGGGGCCTCGACGCGGAGCGCTTTCTGAAGAGGACACCACCAAGCACTGATGTCCTTCAAGGTAGTGTGGGCTCATTCTGTTATCTGACAAACATCGTCTTTACTTCCTGTCAGCGCGCTTGTCCAATTAGCGTGGCTCACCGAGAAGCCCACAAGCACGGCGGAAAGACGGACCGGCCGGGAGTGACAAAATACATTTGTGAAATAAAATAAGGACTCTGTACATGCCCATCTCCACAGATGTGTACTTCAATGAAGGCACGAAAAGTAAAGGTGTGTGGCGGAATGGAGGTATAGCTGCACTGATTATTTAACTTGGCATGACATGCAAATGAGTCGTCAGCTTCAAGCTCCCACCGCTTTATCCCCGGAGAAACAAACCCTGCTACCCATTGGACGGGGGCTGGAGCCAGGCCGGATGTTGTGGAGGTGGCGCTGATCAGAGCATGCAGTCGTTGGGTGGGGGGGGGGTTGTTCGTAATTTTTATGCATATCTCACATCCCCACGCTTGCTACATATCCAACCCAGCCAGTCCTTCAACCAAGGATGCTCAAGGATTGAGAATAGCTCGACATAATGTGCTAGATACAGTACGCGCCTCTCAGCTTCTTTCTGAGAACGGTAAAACGTCTGAAGTGCGCGTAGCAGCGGCCACGCCGTGCCGACTGCAGCTGTGTACAGCGTTATGGCGCTCAGCTAGCAAGTATCTGGTCACTGTTGTAGTTCTTCACGTAACGAAACGTCGAGGTCCATTGATGCTGGGGCAATCTCTTGAGTGGCTGAACTTATGTGACCTTCAGACAAAGTATTCCGATCATGGAACTACTGCTGACGACTCACAAGAAAGACCTTGACCTTGGTAGTGGCTGCACAAGGGAAGTCACCCTTAGACGTATACGACACGTAACACATTTATTCCAGTCAAATTACATTCGGCCAAAACGCAGTTGTGATTTGTGCATAGGGGTTAATAATATTACGTATTTCGTGTTATTTTCTATCTGCTTAGAGTTTTCATACATCTGACATTGTTTTAAACTGAACATGGCGACCACTGGAGACGGGCAGATGCAGCGGTATACAAATGGGCACTTGAGAGGAGCTGTATGTTTTGTCCGCTAAATTAGCTCAGAGGTTACGGAGCGTGAATGTAATGAGAAGGTCAAATCTGTTCTCGTCAGTCTAGGACAGTACTACAACAGAACTGTCCCTTCTGCTATAGGTTACGGAATGACAGAGACGTCGCCCTTAATCACGCAGATGGTCAAAGGAGCCAAGAAGTACGAATCGGTGGGCGGGCCGATCCCCAATACAGAGATGAAGGTTGTATATTTGGAGACGGGGAACAGCCTGGCTGCAAGACAGACGGGAGAGATCTGCATGCGTGGGCCGCAGGTGAGAGGAAAATCTTTTAGGTTTCGCTGCTTTCCCATACTTGGGTTGGGCGCCATTATTTTATTTGACAACTGTGGGCTGTCACTGCCTGTCAGCCTGTTTATCGTATTAACGCAGCCCACAGAGATGACCGCCCATATCCAAGGCGAAGTATTGGCGGTGCGTTACAAACGGTAGTTGTCAGATAAAATAACGACACTGAAGCTATTCCTGTGAAGAAAATTTATTTCTTTATCAGTTTCTTTCCTTCCATTTTTGAGCTTAGTCACTGTATCACAAACATTCGCGCTAATAAACACTGTTAGAGCTCTTAACTCTCGAAAATGAAGGCACTGCGTTCGTTCGAAACGTCGGTAGCCACACGCCCAGTGATATAGTGTCACATCCCAGAAGACGTGACTCCTCGAAAATACCGCTGTGAGAACCTCAAATCCGACAAATTTGATACAGCTTTGTGACAAGAAATTCATACAAAACAGCTACTTGCTAGACGAAGAAACGTAAGGAAACGTGTATTAATATTGATATTAGGGACGCAAAGTGGACTAAAGTGGCTCGGAGTTTCGGAGGTGTAGATCTTGCAGTTAAGTCACCATACAGTTGAGTACACGTATCCAGTTAGTCTCCTACAGTGTGCTTTGTGATATACAGGGTACTTATTTTATCTGACAAGTATCATTTGTCACTTCCTGCCGCTACGTGGACAACGTTAATACGACGTACGGGCAGACTGGACGTGGCAAGTGAGAGTTGTCAGATGAAATAAGAACTCACAAATGTCGCACGAACACAGTTGCAGTGCACTGACACGACTTATGGAGTGTGAGCAAATACTTCTGGACGAGAGTGGCCAGTCATGTTATGCGGAAGAAGCAACAGCGCTATGACACTTGCAGACAGAATCACAGAACTGGACGTAGCTGTGCTCTCAGAATGCACTTTCCCCCATTTAGCCGACGGAATCCGAAACAGTATGAAGTTCGTTCTCCGTCACCATCCGCATTCAGGACTCGGTCAGACAGTACTGAGTTGTGTTCAGTAGGTCTTTAGGCCCGCACCTTCCTGTTTTGATTCACGGCAACGCAGTGTGCTGAGGAAGACACGCTACGTGAGACGAGGAACAGCAAGGGAAAGTCGTAACGTTTTACTTTAGTACGGCTGTATGAAGAGGGAGGCTTTTAATTCTTTGTATGACCCGGAATGCCGTTGTGGTGCGCTCCGATCAATTGCAGTAGTGCTATTACTGCAGCCGACCAACTGTGTGTCTCAGGTGATGAGGGGTTACTTCAACCGACCAGGAGATACCGCTGAGATCATCGACAGTGAGGGCTGGCTCCACACAGGTGACCTGGGGTACCACGACGAGGAGGGTCACTTCTATGTCGTGGACAGACTGAAGGAGCTGATCAAGGTCAAAGGTTTTCAGGTGCGTGGCACTCACAGGTACAGTATTTGGTACACGCATATAATCACGCAATATTACGCCTCATAGGGTAGATTGACATTTGTAGCGTCTTGACGTCACAAGCCAAGTAGCGCAATTACATGTGTCAGCTTTCTTCATATATAGACCGTCACTTTTAATTATGTCAGGTGGCACCGGCAGAACTGGAGGAGATCCTGCGCAGTCACCCTGACATAGACGACGCAGCGGTAGTCGGCGTCCCTGACGACAGGGCGGGTGAGGTACCGAGAGCCTTCGTTGTCCCTGCACGACCTGGCGTCTCAGAGGAAGACATAAAGCGGTTTGTGGCAGCGAAAGTGTCAGAGCACAAGCAGCTGAAGGGCGGAGTGCAGTTTCTCAGCAGCATCCCCAAAAGCCCTTCTGGCAAGATCCTACGGAGGGAACTGAAAGGCGTTTTGTGAACGTGGCCTGTCGGAGGCTGACAACAGCTCAGGTCTTGCTGCCTGTACCGTCCTCTGCGGTCACTGCGGAGTTCAACTTGCAGCAGTGTGGCAAGGATGTGCCACTGTGATATTCTGCCCACATACTGACATATCAATGGACACGCAATTTGAGGGCACAGAAAATTATAAGAAACCAGGGGTTCAGGTTGCACACAGACTTGTAATCTTTGGGCGGGCGTGGCTAATGTTGTCCTCACCCACACGCCAGACCACATCGTACTGTACAATGTGGACTGTCGTGGGTGAGGAGGAAGAATGTAGCAGGAAGCAGCTGACTGTAACAATTACTGCTATAATCACATGCGTTTTGAAAATGCATGTAATGTACATCAAATTGCTTTACATTTGAAGACAACAGTAAGAGTAATGTAACGCACGAACATAACAGTACGATCATCACATCATCATCATCAAAGGCCTACGTCATGTGCCATACCAGCTTCACATCATCTCAAGCTGTCCGCAGTCCAAGCCAGCCCAAAGACCCAAACAGGACTGAAATGCAGCGAACTAGCTACAGAAGAACACCGAGCAAGATCGGTGCTGTTAACCGTAGCGGTACCATTGTCACTGCAACAAACCGTGAGGCAGGGGCTAACATTCACCCCTTGCAACACAACATTTTTTCCTTTTAATCACCACCGACTGATGTAGAGGGTGCCGAGACCACTGAACATGGCTCGGAGTGACAGTACACATGACAGTACACATGACGGTACACATGACAATACCCTTCTGCCCAATCCTCCAATGCATTGCTTTGTTTGAATGTGCCCAGACCCAGCAAATTAACAACAGATATGTAAGCAGCATGAGTGCCAGAACTAATTCTGGGCTGCTGAAGCAAATACTGGGAGGTCGCTGATCCCACAATAATGTGGAAGTGGAAATGGCTCTTCGTGAATAGTTGCAAATACAAGAGCCTAATTTCTGCTGTGACAGGATTTTGAAAAGGGGTTCAAGATGGGTCAGATGCATGAATGCCCCTGGAGATGGTGCTGAAACATGATAATTCAGCGCAACAAATGAGATGTAGTTAACGTTGCAATGACGTCTTGTTTAATTTTTATCACTTAGGAAACATTACATCTTGAACGTAATTTGTGCAACACGAAATACTTGTCTGTCATGATATCTGAACATTTACTGTTGTGAGCAGTACGGACAGAAAGAAGAAACACTCTGTGAACACACTGTGGTGCTTCTTTATGTCTAACAAACATAGTGTTCAGGTCACAACACATGTTTTGTTGAACAAAGGGTTTTGTTTGTTGCTACAAAACTATTCACCTTGTTTGACATATATCAAAGAGGGGAAACAAACAAGAATCTCAGAGGGCAAAATAAACTTCAGGCTTACCTAACCTCAGTTTGTGGTGAATAATTCTGTTTTGAAGCACAAGATATTATCATGTGAATAAAGCTGTAAATATCTTGTAATTCAAATTGTAGAATGTGGAATATTTCAATTATTGGGTAGCACCATAACAAATGATGCAAGATGTACACGTGAAATTAAATCCAGAATTGCCATGGCAAAAGCAGCATTGAACAAGAAGAAGACTTTTTCCACCAGCAAATTGGATTTCAATTCAAGAAATAGATTATTAAAGTGCTATTTTTTGAGTACAGCTTTGTATGGTGCTGAAACGTGGATCAGCAATACCTGGAAAGTTTTGAAACGTGGTGCTGGAGAAGAATGGAGAAGATCAGTTGGACCGATCGTGTGAGAAATGAAGAAGTATTACATAGAGTGAAGGAGGAGAGGAATATCGTACATACAATAAAAAGAAGAAAGGCTAACTGGATTGGTCACATCTTGCGTAGAAACTGCCTTCTGAAACAGGTGATTGAAGGAAAGTTAGAGGGAAGGATAGAAATGACGGGACGACGAGGGAGAAGATGTAAGCAGCTACTGGATGACCTTAAGGAAAAGAGAAGATACACATTATGTTTGGGTACATTCGCTTGTTTTATTACTGTTATTGTTTTATATTATCAATGTTGACTGCCTGACCCTTGAGGATGGGACCGATAGTTTGTCCTGAAACGTCGGTAAGAGACTACCAATCTATGCCACGTAAAATCCCAGAAGAGTGAAGATCTCAAGGTGTAAAAAGATTACAAAAACATAAAACATTTACACAACAGACCTAAGCACAAAAATTGATATTTTAGCATGAGGTGACATGAGAAGAATGACTTACATTAACTCCTCAAACAAAGTAAGTACCTGTAACATTCACTGCTGATGATTCTTACTGCGTGTCGTCATCTGAGGTCTGGGCATAATATAAGTCTCCCTCTGTTTCAAGATAATCACTTTTCTTCATGTTATGTATTTGTTTCCTATACCTATCCCCACATGCTTCATATTGCATACTTTTGACCGTCTCAAATATCTCTCATTCATTTATTTCAATTCCAGTTCTGTTCCATAATTTGTTGCATAATTCTGTTAAACAAGACTTGATAATCTTTTAAAATAAATGAAACATCTCAACCCAAATTTGACCTTGTTTTCACCGTGCAACATTATAATGTTGTTTATTATTATGACCAACAATTATTGTACTAAGTTTATTGATACACTTATGTCACTAAACCCTACACGTGTTTCGGTCCCGGGTGGACCATCATCAGCGGTTACGGTCGTGGAGTTTGCTTCACTTATGTCACTTCATGTGGTAACGGTTAGTTCAGGCACTTTGCACTTTGTAATCACTCCGGAATGCACTGTGTTGTTGCTGGTGTTTTATGACGTGAATGTATGGGGTGTAGAAATATGGCTGGGAGTTGGCATTGGTAAGTAGAGCCACATTTCTACACCCCATACGTCCACAACATGTAACAACCAGCAACAACACAGTGCATTCCGGAGTGATTACAAAGTGCAAAGTGCCTGAACTAACCGTTACCGCATGAAGTGACAAAAGTGAAGCACGCTCCACGACCGTAACCCCTGATGATGGTCCACCCGGGACCGAAACACGTGTAGGGTTTAGTGACATAAGTGTATCAATAAACTTAGTGCAATAATTGTTGGTCATAATAATAAACAACATCTAAACCTAAAGAAAATTCTCAATCACTTTTGATTATATAATAGTACAGCATCTATCTGTTTATCATCCCTGAATACGGCAGCTTTACTGTATAGAATGCCTGCATCCATCAGCACATCTTGTAACAGCTGACATGTTAAGGGAAAGAATAAAAGAAACACTCCGTATAGTACGTGTAAGTACATATATGCTTCTCAGAAGCACATACGCTTAATAATTTAAATATTTTGTCATGTTTTCAAACTGAGAAGGTCCCATGAAACCACAGTGAATGCACAGAGACTTTTAACAATTACAATGCTCCAATAGAAAGGCTTTGACCCATAGATTCTTTCTTAATTCATCATACATTCTGACTACAGCCAACGCAGTCCACATAGGAGCAAGGTTAAATCCGCTAATGTCGAAGAAACCAAACATGTTTATGTAATTATTTAAATCTATTGTGTTGGCAGACTTTCCAATTCACCCTCCTTCAGTGTCCATTCACTGTGTTGCCTGAAACTCCACTGTGGACCTGTGAGAATTTCAAGAAACATAATGCTAAATTTCCGTCTTAGCCCAGAATTCTAAATTCCATCTGGTAAGGGGGGCTTGCGGCCATAGTGCTCGTATTGTTGCCTGATAGTAAGTTTGCGTATTTTGATTTCTGTACTGAGCCCTGCCAGCAACATGCAAGATAATTTTACTCGTATTTTTTTATTTTCTCTCGAGGCATGGAGCAGAAACATAAAACCTTAAACTTGGGTTTAATTCTCATTGAAAGTGAATTCTGTGCTTGTTATCTAGTTTATTTCTTGATAAATGTTGCTAGTGATTAGTTTAACTGCGTCTTGTGTGTAAAAATAGGCGTTGCACCCACCCTGTTGCTTCCACAGGCTAGCTGACGATAAAATTAGTTGGGTAGAGTTAGCATAGATAAGGGGTGGTGTGGCAAATGAATGAGGGGACATACACAGAGACAAGGGTTCGAAAAGTTTAATTTTTAACAGTCATTAATATCCCTAACAAAAAGCAGATCTCATCAACATCGCGGCAGAAGCCTGATATCAAGCATAAATAGTCGTAGAAACAAACACAAAAAGATTGTGATGTTAGAAATCAAAAGAAATGTTCATAGTTGTCATTCTAATGCCCAAAAAATATTTGGATTTATTCTGAGATTCACGTGCTTCATTAACATGGTCGTGTTGAAAACAGTGTTCATGAACAAGATGACAAAAGGAATCTCACTGTGAATGTATCATGAAGCAAATGTAGAGAGACATTTTGCTCAGTCTTTGAGAACTGAATTCATACAACTTACAACAGACTCTCCCACACTACGTAAGAGTCCCATTCTGCAAATTTTAAAGCAATTTGACTTTCACATATGTCAGAATTTGACCCACTGCCCACGAAACAAATATATATAAATAAAAAAAAAACTTGTCTCTGTCCACGTCATGAAGGCATGCTGGGGGAAAAGATATACAGTGTCACTCGTCCTTAACCTCGGCACCAGATGGAGATGAGTGGTCAGCTTCACGCCCCAGCCACTTTAAATCCGGGAAAAAACCCCGCTACTCATTGAATAGGAGGCTGAGTGGGCCCCAGAGCCGGTCTGGACATTTTGGAGAAGAGAAAAATCTCTTACCCTTGCCAGAATTGGAACCCCAAAACGTCAAGCTTGTAGCCTGGTCACTATACTGACTGAGCTGTCCTGGCTCCTAAAAAAAACTGGGGGTAAAATAAAGAGGATAATGGAAGAAAAAATCATTCTAAGTATATAAATTAAACCTTAGTTTGAGCGACACAATCTTTCAGTTTGGATTCATATTAATTTCTTAAAAATATTCGCAATAATGGAAGTTTACGCTCTGAGTGTGACATCATATTCAAGTACCTTGAACTCTTTCATATATTGTTTACGGAAAACTATTTGTATGGTCGAATTCACATAAATAAGGGCCTACACAACCCCGGGAGTGCCTGTACATGACATAAATACATGTAGCCATGAATATAACAGGATTATTTATGGCTGCTGTTTCAATCACACGCATTTCTCAGACAAGTGTTCCAGTTCCCTTACATGAATATCCTTAACAAAGTCCACTGCTTACGCGAACACACACCACCTCCATGGCAATGATCTTCATAAGCCTGTGTGATATTCCCATACCTGATCTTACTATACTTTCATTATATCTGGTGATGGTCCAGACTTCTTTAACAATGGAGTTAAGCCATCTTTCAAACAGCTTCTTGGTTTGCATCTGTTTGAATCATCTGCTGGTCCAGTGAATGGTGATTCAATTGGCAAAAACTCTTTCATTTCTACCAGAAGACTTCTTTCTTCAGGATCAGTACCATTGGCAGGTTGTCTGTTGTTGGAAAATGCTTAAAAGATAAAGTAATCACATCATTACTTCAGGTACCCAGGCGAGATTAAATGAGACAACTGACATATGGCTCAAGGACGAGTGCTGCATTCTGGGATGTGATGCAGGATGGTCTGGTAGAAGGTACCAACTTTTTGCAAGAATGTGCTATTTCAATATTCAGAATATGAGTGTTCTCATATCCTGAAGGTGGATGTAGCATTTTAACCATATGCAATATTCTATTCTCTCTCATTCCCATTCTATGGGAAAAGTGCATGCTTAGAACAGTGCACAAAGACGTTCCCGGACTTTGTCAATAATGAAATATACTTTTCCAAGTTTATGTAACGGGTCCAGTGTTTCTGCCACTGCTGGAAGCACTGGTGAAACTGACTTTTTGGGATCACATGCAGGACAGTCAGTGACCATTCCTGAATTTCAGGGACATCCAAGAAACGTAGCCCTTGTGGATGCAATTTCATTCTCAAAAAGAAGAAGAAATCGCAATGGGCCAAGCCAGGTGACAATAGATATTTAGTGGCCAAAAGTTGCTGACCTCACAAAAAAATGTGTGTTGGTGCACAGTCATGTCGAATCAACCAGTCCTGCTTCCACCATCGGTACTGGAGTTTTTGCTGGAGGACGAAAAAGACCGCCAACATGCTCTTGATGTTTGACCTGAGCTGCCTCTCTTTCTTTGGACATGGAGAGGACAGAGTTTTCTCCTGTGATGACTGCTGGGTTGTGACAGTAAACTCTGCTTTCATCTCCTGTGTATCTGATGAAGTTTTTGTGACTTTGAAGCAAAATGTAATGCAAATGCTTTGTTCCTTCAAATCAACTGTTAGAAAATCATGGATCACACTTGACGTGCACAACAACAAACACCCACCTACAAGCAACGCAGAGGGTTATGGCTGAAAAATTCATTTGACTCAGAAGATAGCGATACTATAGCATCTAGTGGCAGAAAGCTGTACTAATTGCTGTTCACAGTTCTAGCAGCGAGTTCAGAAAATTCTGGATACACCGTTGTAGTATGTATGTGACAGATACAGTTTTAGAGGTTGTCTTAACTCTTCTACATATCTGTTCTGATGGCTAAACTGTTTTCAGTAACTTACTTGTAAATTGTAATAATCTTGTCCTGACAAATAAAGTTTCGATTCTCAATAGAGTACTACAGCAATCACCTTTCTTCAGTGTTGTTTCACCAGTCACGTTACAACACTGTCAATGGATTTATACAGACAGTATTTGTTATGTATGTATATATTCACTGACCTAACCTCTGGATTAGCATTCACCACCAGTGTACATCTACGGTACGTCACTTATGGAAATATGACTGGCAGTACAAAAACAACTGTACTTTATTTCTGGGTACATTCTCGAACAGTTCTGAAACTCTTGCACTCGATGTATGCATGTAGAAAATTGTGCAGCTCTCAGAAGTTCCTGACTTTTGCAAGCTTTCTGGTTCTGACAGGGGTGTTACAGAGGACTTAGGTCTTCTGGGATGTGACGCTGTGTTGCTGGGTTAGTGGTTTGAAACATTCCAAGGGACCGTAATGCTGTCGTCTTCCAGGGTCAAGGAGTCCAAGATGATGGCACTACAGTCCTGCAAAGTCTGGGAAACCACTGACACAGTGCGACATTCCAGAAGACCCGAGTCCATCATGACTTTTGTTCAAGAACTGTGAAATGCAAACTGTGACTCACAATGGAAGGAAAATTTCAGTGTTGCAGTACTTACACTGCAGAATAAACTCCAGCTCGTCCTGGGTGCGGAAATGTACAAACTCTTCCAGACTGGCTCCTTTGAAGACGGAGACGACGCTCGGGCGCGGATTGTAGAAGTATATTGGTTGCTTCCTTTTGTTAAAATCCTCTATCAGTGCTGCTATACCCTATTAACAAAAAGCAAATAGAATGATAAAGCAATACAAGTATGAATATTTATTTGTTTAGTCTCAAGTCTATATGCATCCTACAACAGCTGCGATTCCTAATGCCTGTTTTCTGCAGTTCATATCCCAGCAGCTCTTATTGCAGTATTTCTCTGTTCCTTCACTCTTTCAGCTTTCTTTTTTTTCTCTTTCCCACTTACATTTTACCATAAGTAATAATTTCCCTGGGCTTTTCAGTTCTACAGTCTTATTGCAAATCGTCACTTTCTTATATGCTATCTCCTACTCATTTATATTTAACCACATACAATTTAGATATTTTCTCTCCATTTTTGCATTTCTATACATTTCAATAACAAATGACTTCCCCACTACACAGGGAATATATTCCCCTTTTTACTCCCCTTGTCAATCCTATCCATTTGGGAAGTACATACTGAAGTGCTACATAATTTGTGCTTAACACCAAATATAATTATGGTAACCAAATTAATTATAGGACGGGATTACGTACCTAGCATACACAGGAAATTATTGGAATATCATACCGAATTTTAATTGTAAACCTTAAAGGGAAGAGACCATCTCAGAGATCTAAGTGTAGATGAAATAATAATATTACAATGGACCTCAGGAACACAGGATATGGGTTCCTGGACTGACAGCTTACTAAGGATACAGAAGGATTCTTGTGAAGACAGCAATAAAACTTCAGGTTGCACAAATGGTGGGGCATTTCGTGACCAATGGGGTGATTGTTAGCTTCTCAAGAAGGACTCCATATTGTGATGTTAAACACATCCAAGAAAACACACCTTGGCAGCGGTAAAGTCAGCTCCCAAAATGAACCGACAGTCAACAATTACAGGCAGCTGGCTTGAGCCCTGTTTGACGGCCGCCTTTCCAACACTTGTGCGAATGAAATCAACTGCAGGGAAGTACAAGCTGTTGCCTGGTGTCACCTGCAGGTATTCTACACCAGAATGTGTCTGAAAACACATAACAAAATTGTTCTTGTAAAGAAAAGAATGTTCACTGATGTTACATATACAATTAAGGTACACTGAAGGAGCAAAGAAATGCAAGGAAACAAATGTAACTATACTAAATACTGTTTGTCACTAAAAGAAGTGAAGGATTCATAAATACAACTGTAATGTACTGGCCGCTTAACAAAATTCATCCACAGTGTTGCAGTATCACACAAATCACTCATGAAAAACCAGTTTGTTGTAACCCACCAATACACAATTTCACAGCAGACACAAAAAACTTGACCGATCCTCAACAGACCAACACTTAACCATGTTATATTTTTACGAAAATATAAGGAGAAGCAATTTGTTTGTGGGCACAACATTTTGACAGAAGGCGTGTTTGTAACACAACTGTCTAGTGATATGGGAATCTCAGCTTGACGTATTGTGTGGCTGTTTCATGAGCGAAACATTACTACTGTAGTAAGAAATGCCATGTGGGATTGGCGGTTCTTGTAGAGGTGTTGCCGAGATTCAGACCTTCCAGGATGTGACCCTGGCCACTGGGTGTGTGGTTCCTAACATTCTGAAGGATCATGGTGCCTTCACCTTCTATGGTTTGTGGACCCTTACTGCTTGACCTGGAAGATAAAGGCAGCACAATCCTTCAGCACATCAGGAACCACACATCCAGTGACACAGTATCACATGCCAGAACACCTGGATCCTCAGTAGCTGATACAGCTGAGAGCTGTTAACAACAATTTTTAAAATCAAGGGTCTGTTTTATAAAAGTCACAAAAACATATTTGTAGTTATTCTTTTATCTACAAACACAACGTAATTGTACGGCATAAACTACGGCACATTTTAATTATCTGCTTTAAATATGCAACACATACAAGTCAACCTTGCAAACCCAAGACCTATGAACACTCACCGTCGACTTCTCGACGTGCACAGTCGGACGTGCAGATGGATACAGGAGGAACAACAGGTTAATTCCGACTCCAATAAGGATTCCATATTCCACAGCAATTACCAGACAAGTGATGAAGGTGACAAATGTTGGAATCAATTCTTTACCTTCAATGTAAACAGATACACCATATTAACTATTAGTGGCAATGAACCTAGCCTTTTGGCATAGGCGAGTTACTGTTCTACTGAGACAATTCCAGGAAGTGCAGTTAAATGAGGTTTTAGGTCCTCACATTCGTGCTTCTGAATATTCAAGTCTTCTTGGATGTTACAACATGTTGACATGTCCATATTAATCGGTTGCCTTCGTCTTCAGGGTCAGGCAGTCCAAGAAGACTACTTGACCGTGAAGACAGAGGCAAAACATCAGGACCCGCTCAGCCAATGACACAGCGTCACATCTGAGAATACTGGGATCTTGTCATGTAGTGATACAGGGTCCTTAATTTGTTTGACCACCAGCTGAACAGGGTATTTTAAATTATAAATGAGCCAACAGGAAGTGATAACCGAGAGTTGTCAGATAAAATGTTGACCCTATATACTTTTAACTCTCTGAATTAGAACCACAGAACACACGCGGATTATCATATAAAACTTGTAAAAACACTCAACACTTGCAAGAGTTTTTCTTAAAAGAAACTCCACTGAAAAAGAGAATAGTAATATTTCGTGAACAGCACAAATCATGAAGCTCTTCACCATGCAGTCTTCTCCAGTCCCCTGTTACCTCGTCCCCCTTTAGCCCCAGATATCTTCCTCAGCACCTCATTCTCAAACATCCTCAGCCATTCACTGTCCTCCACACTGTCACTGCAGGAACACAGAACTGTACTATGACACACAACTAGAACTTACGGCTCGATCTCCACATGGGTTTCACCACCTCATACTCGATCATGAAGATGACGGCACATATAATCACAGCAGCCAGCGATGCCTTTGGAATGAAGTAAAAGTAGGGGGTAAGGAGCCCAAGAGCTAGAAGAATCAAGACACCTGTCAACAGATGGCAGCACATGTCAGTGACTACATACACACACACACACACACACATGAAACAGAGTGCTCAGAACACAGCAGCACTCATTTGACACTGCACATTGAAATACACGTATGTTACAGTCTCAGTGCTCACGGTTAACTGGGACTAATAACACCGTCATAAAAATTGGAATGCATGAGCAACATGAAATGCCTATTTGGTTCTGAGATATACCAGTAATCAAAATATAACATAACCTCTAAAACCATGTCAGTTTATTTGTAATAAAATACAAACCCTTTTTTGGAGCATAAAATACATCAAATGATTGCCGAAGAGCCTGATTCCATAAAGCATGAACGCTATCAACCTCATTTAATGAAAGGTACAACAGAAGTACTCAGACAAAAGTATGTCACCATGCCAGTTTACCCAACACAAATCCCACACATTCAATGCAATAACCAAAATCAAATAACCTACAAATACAGTCAGCTCTTACCTGTATAGAAACCACCAAATGGAGTCATGACACCACTTGCATGGTTAACAGCACTACGTGAGAAAGATCCAGTGACTGGGAATGAAGACGCAAATGATCCTAACAAATTGCAGATTCCAAGTGTGAGGAGCTCCTGAGTAGCATCAATTGAATCTCCAGTGGCTGAAATGACAATGTAAGGGATCTCAGTTACAGCAGGCTCACAATTATCCTTGCTAGGGAACAGTGATTCCTGTGTGGTGGCCGGGAATTAAAACAGCCCCAACGTACGCCATGCATGTCGTAAGAGGCGACTAAAATGGGGACCCGGTATAACTGGGCCACCCTGCCTCTGGGGGACATAAATACAGAGACACCGGAGAAGGAAAACTCTTATAAAACCTGGTCCACCAGAGTGGTGGTTAGGCAAGGGGCTAACAACCCCTTCCTGTAAAAATTTAATCGTTCAGAAGCCCCCCTCCCAAAAAAAAAAGGGAGGCTAAGGTCAAACTTAAAGGAGAGTAATGCCATAGAAGAAGAAAGAAGAAGAAGAAGAAGAAGAAGAAGAAGAAGGAACAGTGAATGATGCAGGAATAATTATAAACATGAAAATGCAAAATAACTAACTAACAAACACACAAACAAATGTGAGGGAATTTCTTGACTAGCTAGAACTACACAGCTCATACGATGGACTCTGCTGCGTCTTATAACCACTAACCACTGTCACTATTCCTCCTTCCAATGACAACAAAAATTCAAATTAACAAAAAAGTCAACTCACAGAAGGCTTTAGCAATGGCCACATTTCCCAGCACTCCAATTATAGGTACCAGAATGATGGAGGATCCCAGCTCAGAGCACATGTCTGTAAAGGAATATGTCTGATTGCCGACGACGGTGCTAAACGGCGGCAAACTGAAAGGTGGCAACCCCGAACGCACAGTGCCTGTACAAAACCAGAGTACCAAATGTTTAAAATAGCATTAAGCAAATTGTAATAAAGACACAACACACTTTTGACCATTGGGAAGGTACATTACCCTGCCCGTGGTGAAAATGTGTTGATGCAGTACGACCTATTCTAACGAAGAATTATATCTAATATGATACCAACAACATACTGCACTACGGATTACCGGCATACAAGTGCGGAATTATGTGAAATCTATCCTATTAGATTTCCACCGACTATTCTATCTAAAGAAACGCCCATACATACAGTTAACAAAAGAATGACACTTCATGACTCCACCAATTATTAACTGAATTAATAAGAGTTACTGCAGTAAGCCCAGATAGCTAAGTCAGTATAGTTACCAGACTACAGGCTTGACATCTGGCAAATTGTAGTTTAATTCCTGGCAAGGGAAGATTTAGCTTATCTAAAGCATTCAGAATGGCTCTGGGGCCCACCCAGCCTCCGTTTCAACGGGTATGAGGGACACTGCACCCACGGATAAAGCACTGCAGTGTGTAAAACTGACAATTCACTCCTGCCTAATGCCAAGAATAAGAACGAGTGGAGCTGTAACTTCACTCCCCCATATGCCTTAATGGTAAGCATAAGGACAACTTTGCAGATCATTATGTGAATTACTAAAAGGTTTCCCGCTTTAGAAGTTAATTTTTATGGATTTTTTATACAAAAATTTCCAATGTAATATGTTTAAAAGCCTCACAGACATTACTCATCTCTTGATGGTCATGCTGTACCACAGTTGAGAGCCGATTGCAGAGCACTTTATTGCGTGTGGATGACCAATCAACTGTTTGTTTCCGGCTCCATGGTTGTTCTTGTTATTCATTTTTTACTAACCGAAGCATATCACACAAATGCGGCAGCAGCGTTTGAACAGCAAGTATAGATGTGAAGATTTTGTTGCAGTAGATTATGACGACGATGATGTGCTGTGACCTAACGAGCACTGAAGACTGTGTAATGAGAGCCCTGAATATATAATAAATGGTAACCAGTGGAAAGTGATGTACGTAGTGACAAAGAAATATGTTTTTGACAGGACCTATGTGTTTTCTCTGCAAGATTAGCCTGTAGATAAGGACTACTGAGACTGTGAAGGTCAAAACTGTTCTCATTAGTCAAAGAGAGTATATTTCAGCTCCTGATAGCATGTAATGCATTCTAATCCCTGCTATGTGTTATGACATGGAGATCGCTGTAAAGTGAATGTACCTGTCAGTATGAATGGAGAGCCTTTGTTTTCTGCATGGAGATAATATGCAATAAATGAGCAGATAACAACAACTAGAACATTTCGAGCTGTTGATATAAGCCACAAAGTCTTCATAATGGTTCTCTGTCTTTGGTTTGGTTTCCCATCTTTGGGTCCAAGTTTAATGTCCTTAATTTTCTGAAACAAAGAAATTACTGCACGTTAACTAAAACAATGATGAAAATGTGATTCACTGCTGTCTTGTAACATGTTTCCATACAAGGCCTAGAGTCCTGTTTATGCAAGTTAAACTTTTGAACTTCATGTAATCACATACCAAAGAATGAAAGCTCAACAAATTCAAACACACAGGAGAAAGATGCTTTCTATTCATCCTTGTCTTGCAGTGCTTTACCCTGCTGACAACGGCACAATGATACTTTGAAATTTCAGGAACTACTTGCCCAACGACACAGTGTCACATCCTTGACTGCTGATCCTGAAGATGAAGGCACTACAATCCGTCAAAACATCAGCAACAACTCACCCAGCGTCACATCTCATAAGACTTGAGTCTCAAGTAATGCCATTGTGAACACCACAAACCTTGCCCACAAAACCTTCTTTGGGCTGCCGTCTTCTGTGTTGTGATACCGTATGGTCTGGCATGACTGTACACTCTGGGCAGAAGTACGCTGCTCATGCTGATGATGGGATATTCTGAAATAGCAGCACGCTCATACAAGACTATATGACGTCACGTCCCACACAGGCGTCTTCGTAATCACCACAAATAAACCTCAAATCTCACGAAGACCTACTTTATATGCATTCACTTTACGCACAGACAACACAAATACCATGTTGTTGACACAAATACCATATTTACCTGAATATAAGATGAGAAGTTCTTACTAATTTTATCATCTGAAAAATGGAGTAGGGGAGAAGGTTGCCATACAATCACACACAAAGTTATACATGTTCTGTACATGTGTTTTCCTCAAAACTGAAGATTGTGGAGGGTGTAGCCTCTTACATGCAAGGTCATATTACGAGGGTTATCCAGAAAGTAAAGATACAACACGGGTGGGAGGGGAAGGGAAATCACCGCAGACCATCCTGCTCACAGCCCAGACCTCGCTCCCAGCTATTTCCATTTGTTTTTGCATTTAAAGAAACATCTGGCCGGCCAGAAGTTTTACGAAGATGAAGAGGTGAAAAACAAAGTCACTGCATGGTTGCGTGCACAGGCGGCGGAGTTCTGTGACATCGGAATACAAAAACTCGTACCCAGGCTAAACTAATCCTTGACAAAGGTGGTGATTATGTTGAAAAATAGCTAAAGGTATGTGTTAAGAGTTTTTTCGCTCGATTTTGTTAACAAATGTTTTTAAAAAATTTTATTGCTTTTGTATATTTATTTTCTGGACGTCCTACGCATGTTTGTGAATGTCGTACTTCATCTCACCCTAAGCAACAGAAGTACAACAATGCAGGTAAATCCTAAGGTAGCATCCCACAGTCTTGTCTCAGGAATATGACTCCACACTTTGTGTACTGTGTCAAGAAAACCGTTGGCCTTGAATTTGAGTCCCAGCAAACCTTTCAGTTGGGAACAGGCAATGATAACTGACGTGGCAGATGTGAAGCCTACTGTCACTGGAATTGAGATGAAATCCACCAACACACCTGTACAAAGAAGGTAACAACAACTGTGTTAACAGCTATAGTAAGGAAGAAGAGCAACATACATTCATGTTTTACACAACACATCTTCATCAGAACATGCAATTGGATAAATTTCACTTTATATTCACCGTGCATCTTTTTATAATTGAATTATTTGTACCAACAAATGCACTAAGACAGTTTTTTCATTGTTTTTTTATTATAAGGATGCCCCAATTCTGACTCACTGTTATGACGTAAACCAAAGAATTGGTCTATGTAAAAAAACTCACTTAAAATACCCCCTGATGATGGCAGAATAACTGCCGAAATGCGTATTGGGGCATCGTAATAATAAAGAAAACAGTGAAAAAACTGTCTTAGTGCATTTGTTGGTACAAATAAATCAAATGTAATTGGACAGTTTGCATATTATCAACTGTAGAAGATCCATTTTGATTTCTGGTCACATGCATAGTGCTTGAGCTTCACAGTGCTTTCAAATTTAAACCCACAGACCAGCCACCCCATAGAGAAATGTGACATATATATCAACAAACACTTGCGAGATCTCAGGGTCTCACAGAGTTATTTCTAAAGTTTGAAGCCCTCTAGGAAGTGATGCCCTGTCATTAGGTCACTTGAATCCTGATCACTTACTCAAAATCAATCATAACTGCAAATTACTGTGTTTGACACAGCAGTGACTGAAGCAGCTGTTTCTATTTCACAGGAGTCACTGGTTAATTTTCAATGACTAGATCAGTTTGGTGTTGGCACAGTCTGACTCACTACAATACCCTCTCTTCTTCCCTTGGTTATCTTTTCTCTCCTGTCTTATTTCTGTACATTGGATTTTCTAAGAACAGGTCACAATACCATCTTCTTTTCTCCGTTTTTTAGACTTTCAGTCTTTAGTTTACACATGACATATCAATCAGTATCCACTATTTTCATGTCTAAAAAACAATGTTGTGTCACCTTCATGCACTAAATGTATTTTAATTTTGATAACAGCTTCTGTGATAATTCAGATGAGTGTGTAGCTCAGTCACTGAGATTCAACTGCCAAAACATCACAACTTCAGTGAGTTACAGTACTTGTTTACTCCTTACATCCTTAAATTATAAATAAATTATTACTAAACATTATACTTGAATACAGAACAAAATAAACACATTAAATAATTCATAATTCAACACCAGAAGCAAGAAACATGTTTCTGCTGTACAAGCAAACTCCGATTCAGTGTCCATTTTTCACGTTCAAAATGTACATTTCAAAAGCACAAAGTTTTAAATGTATAGAGCATCACATTCTGTTTAACGTTTTTCTATTCATACAGGAACAAATATTCTACCAATGTTTCACAAGTCTAGCTTAGGGAAAAACATGTAATTTCTTGGCGAATTTATTATATCTGTTTGTGTTTAACTCTTTATTTCACTATACAACATTAACTGACTGGTTTGTATAACTGAGACGGAGTGTGTTTACTGCGCGGTACGGACTGTATTTATGTGTTTTGTGTGGATCTCAGAACAAACAGCGATTATTTCACTGTACAACATTAACTGACTGGTTTGTATAACTGAGACGGAGTGTGTTTACTGCGCGGTACGGACTGTATTTATGTGTTTTGTGTGGATCTCAGAACAAACAGCGATTATTTCACTGTACAGCATTAACTGACTGGTTTGTATAACTGAGACGGAGTGTGTTTACTGCGCGGTACGGACTGTATTTATGTGTTTTGTGTGGATCTCAGAACAAACAGCGATTATTTCACTGTACAACATTAACTGACTGGTTTGTATAACTGAGACGGAGTGTGTTTACTGCGCGGTACGGACTGTATTTATGTGTTTTGTGTGGATCTCAGAACAAACAGCGATTATTTCACTATACAACATTAACTGACTGGTTTGTATAACTGAGACGGAGTGTGTTTACTGCGCGGTACGGACTGTATTTATGTGTTTTGTGTGGATCTCAGAACAAACAGCGATTATTTCACTGTACAACATTAACTGACTGGTTTGTATAACTGAGACGGAGTGTGTTTACTGCGCGGTACGGACTGTATTTATGTGTGGATCTCAGAACAAACAGCGATTATTTCACTGTACAACATTAACTGACTGGTTTGTATAACTGAGACGGAGTGTGTTTACTGCGCGGTACGAACTGTATTTATGTGTTTTGTGTGGATCTCAGAACAAACAGCGATTATTTCACTGTACAACATTAACTGACTGGTTTGTATAACTGAGACGGAGTGTGTTTACTGCGCGGTACGAACTGTATTTATGTGTTTTGTGTGGATCTCAGAACAAACAGCGATTATTTCACTGTACAGCATTAACTGACTGGTTTGTATAACTGAGACGGAGTGTGTTTACTGCGCGGTACGAACTGTATTTATGTGTTTTGTGTGGATCTCAGAACAAACAGTGATTATTTCACTGTACAACATTAACTGACTGGTTTGTATAACTGAGACGGAGTGTGTTTACTGCGCGGTACGGACTGTATTTATGTGTTTTGTGTGGATCTCAGAACAAACAGCGATTATTTCACTGTACAGCATTAACTGACTGGTTTGTATAACTGAGACGGAGTGTGTTTACTGTGCGGTACGGACTGTATTTATGTGTGGATCTCAGAACAAACAGCGATTATTTCACTGTACAACATTAACTGACTGGTTTGTATAACTGAGACGGAGTGTGTTTACTGCGCGGTACGGACTGTATTTATGTGTTTTGTGTGGATCTCAGAACAAACAGCGATTATTTCACTGTACAGCATTAACTGACTGGTTTGTATAACTCAGACAGTTTGTATACTGCGCGGTACGAGCTGAATATTTAAATATAATGCAGGTTAATATTAGTGTTTAAACGGTTAAATCCTTCAATCCATATGGCGAACCTTGCAGAAGGTATATATAAGTTCATAATTACACAATGATGTGATGTATTTCTGTTAGTAATTTCCATTAGTACAAATTCTCACCGATGTAAAATTGTTGATATGATATCAAGTTTCCCAACATGACAAATATTCTGTTTGTTAACATAGACAGTTGTGCCATTTTGTAATGTTTACCACGTGTAACTTGATCACTACACACACAGTCACTTGCACAACTGCACCACATGCACACCAGCACAAACCGTTACATGTCAGCACCATCCCACAGCAAACTCTGACATGTACCACACTGTACGTAACCGTACCACAATGTACGTACCTAAATGAAGCACTGCCATTAGCAACTGTGCACAGCCGGTAAGGAAGCACAACAAAATGGCGAAGTCAACATTACGCCCAATGATCTGCTGGTATGTCATAAGGGCCATGAGTGCTGTTGGTCCAATGGTGATATCCTTGCAACTTCCAAACACAACATACACAAAGCAGCCCACAAATGCAGAGTACAAACCATACTGAAACAAACAAACAGCAATGCTTTCTACAGTGTGCCTTGTATCACCAAATAACAGTACCACCTTTCCGATCCTGAGCCAGATCAATACAGTCTACGTCCTCCCCATCCTATTTATTGAATATCCAGTTTAATATCATCCCCATTTACTCCTAGGTCTTCCAAGGGGTTCTTTCCATCAGGTCTCCCCACCAAAACCCTGTATGCACCTCTCCCCTCCCCCATACGTGCTACATGCCCTGCCCATGTCATTCTTCTTAAATTGATCAACCGAATAATATTTGGTGAGGAGTACAGATCATAAAGCTCCTCATTATGAAGTCTTCTCCAGTCTTCTCTCACTTCCTCCATCTTAGACCCAAATATCTTCCTCAGCACCCTATTCTCAAACACCCTGAACCTACGTTTCGCCCTTAATATGATAGACCAAGTTTCACACCCATACAAAACAAAAGGCAAAGTTATAGTTGTATCTGTTTCAATCTTAAGTTCTTCGATAGCAAATAGGACGATAAAGATTCTGGGCAAAAAGGTAGCAAACATTCCGCGAATTTAATCTACTCTTCTCAACAAAGTGGTACATGACTCAAAATATGCATCACATAACATACTGTTTGGAACATTTATCAATCTGCAAACATTTAACAAACTATACAGGCACATATTCTGTGACAGCTAAGTAAAAAATTTTTTTTCACACCTGTGGCTCCAATCCTGCAAGAGTGGCATACGCTAGGCTCTGCGGTATCACGGTGAGGCCGACTGTCACTCCAGCTATAATGTCACAGATGAATTTGTCTGAATTGTACCGTGGCATCCATGACAAGATTGGTAAGCAGTGGTACAGTGAAGTCTTTAACCTTTTCATCCATACTGCGTGGTTGTTTTTGGTATTACTGATGGAAGTTGGTAATGACATTCGAAATACGTTCAACTGGTGAAAGAAATTACCTGAAATAGAAGCCATGAACATGCAGCAGATGTAGTGGTGACACATGTTTCTGATTTGTCCACTGTCTCACCTCAGGTATAGTTATAAGTGATATTCTAGTAGACTGATACAACCCCGTAACTAATAACAACAAACACCCAGCCTATATAGGCAATTGCAGCTGTATGTGTTTTGTGTGGATCTCAGAACAAACAGCGATTATTTCACTGTAAAGCATTAACTGACTGGTTTGTATAACTGAGACGGAGTGTGTTTACTGCGCGGTACGGACTGTATTTATGTGTTTTGTGTGGATCTCAGAACAAACAGCGATTATTTCACTGTAAAGCATTAACTGACTGGTTTGTATAACTGAGACGGAGTGTGTTTACTGCGCGGTACGGACTGTATTTATGTGTTTTGTGTGGATCTCAGAACAAACAGCGATTATTTCACTGTACAACATTAACTGACTGGTTTGTGTAACTGAGACGGAGTGTGTTTACTGCGCGGTACGAGCTATATTTATGTGTTTTGTGTGGATCTCAGAACAAACAGCGATTATTTCACTGTACAACATTAACTGACTGGTTTGTGTAACTGAGACGGAGTGTGTTTACTGCGCGGTACGAGCTATATTTATGTGTTTTGTGTGGATCTCAGAACAAACAGCGATTATTTCACTGTACAACATTAACTGACTGGTTTGTATAACTGAGACGGAGTGTGTTTACTGCGCGGTACGGACTGTATTTATGTGTTTTGTGTGGATCTCAGAACAAACAGCGATTATTTCACTGTACAGCATTAACTGACTGGTTTGTATAACTGAGACGGAGTGTGTTTACTGCGCGGTACGGACTGTATTTATGTGTTTTGTGTGGATCTCAAAACAAACAGCGATTATTTCACTGTACAACATTAACTGACTGGTTTGTATAACTGAGACGGAGTGTTTACTGCGCGGTACGGACTGTATTTATGTGTTTTGTGTGGATCTCAGAACGAACAGCGATTATTTCACTGTACAGCATTAACTGACTGGTTTGTATAACTGAGACGGAGTGTGTTTACTGCGCGGTACGGACTGTATTTATGTGTTTTGTGTGGATCTCAGAACGAACAGCGATTATTTCACTGTACAGCATTAACTGACTGGTTTGTATAACTGAGACGGAGTGTGTTTACTGCGCGGTAGGAGCTGAATCTTTAAATATAATTCAGATTACTTTTAGTCTTTAAACTCACAGGGAAAACCCTGGTTCGATCCCAGGTCAGTCCATGTGAGATTTTGTGGTTGACAAAGTGACACTGGGTCAGGGTTTTTCTCCCAGTACTTCAGTTTTCCCCTGTCAGTATCATTCCACCAATGCTCCATACTCATTCATACATCTACCACCAACGCTGTATAATGTTTCTCTCCAGTACTTCAGTTTTCCCCTGTCAGTATCATTCTACCAAAGCTCCATACTCATTCATTCATCTACCACCAACGCTGTATAATGTTTCTCTCCCAGTACTTCAGTTTTCCCCTATCAGTATCATTCCACCAATGCTCCATACTCATTCATACATCTACCACCAACGCTGTATAATGTTTCTCTCCCAGTACTTCAGTTTTGCCCTGTCAGTATCATTCCACCAATGCTCCATACTCATTCATTCATCTACCACCAACGCTGTATAATGTTTTTCTCCCAGTACTTCAGTTTTCCTCTGTCAGTATCATTCCACCAATGCTCCATACTCATTCATTCATACATCTACCACCAATACTGTATAATGTTTTTCTCCCAGTACTTCAGTTTTCCCCTGTCAGTATCATTCCACCAATGCTCCATACTCATTCATACATCTACCACCAACGCTGTATAATGTTTCTCTCCCAGTACTTCAGTTTTCCCCTGTCAGTATCATTCCACCAATGCTCCATACTCATTCATTCATCTACCACCAACGCTGTATAATGTTTCTCTCCCAGTACTTCAGTTTCCCCTGTCAGTATCATTCCACCAATGCTCCATACTCATTCATACATCTACCACCAACGCTGTATAATGTTTCTCTCCCAGTACTTCAGTTTCCCCTGTCAGTATCATTCCACCAATGCTCCATACTCATTCATTCATCTACCACCAACGCTGTATAATGTTTCTCTCCCAGTACTTCAGTTTCCCCTGTCAGTATCATTCCACCAATGCTCCATACTCATTCATACATCTACCACCAATGCTGTATAATGTTTCTCTCCCAGTACTTCAGTTTCCCCTGTCAGTATCATTCCACCAATGCTCCATACTCATTCATACATCTACCACCCACGCTGTATAATGTTTTTCTCCCAGTACTTCAGTTTTCCTCTGTCAGTATCATTCCACCAATGCTCCATACTCATTCATACATCTACCACCAACGCTGTATAATGTTTCTCTCCCAGTACTTCAGTTTCCCCTGTCAGTATCATTCCACCAATGCTCCATACTCATTCATACATCTACCACCAACGCTGTATAATGTTTCTCTCCCAGTACTTCAGTTTCCCCTGTCAGTATAATTCCACCAACGCTCCATACTCATTCATTCATACATCTACCACCAACGCTGTATAATGTTTCTCTCCCAGTACTTCAGTTTTCCCCTGTCAGTATCATTTCACCAATGCTCCATACTCGTTCATACATCTACCACCAACGCTGTATAATGTTTCTCTCCCAGTACTTCAGTTTTCCCCTGTCAGTATCATTCCACCAATGCTCCATACTCATTCATACATCTACCACCAACGCTGTATAATGTTTCTCTCCCAGTACTTCAGTTTTCCCCTGTCAGTATCATTCCACCAATGCTCCATACTCATTCATACATCTACCACCAACGCTGTATAATGTTTCTCTCCCAGTACTTCAGTTTTCCCCTGTCAGTATCATTCCACCAATGCTCCATACTCATTCATACATCTACCACCAATACTGTATAATGTTTCTCTCCCAGTACTTCAGTTTTCCCCTGTCAGTATCATTCCACCAATGCTCCATACTCATTCATACATGTACCACCAATGCTGTATAATGTTTCTCTCCCAGTACTTCAGTTTCCTCTGTCAGTATCATTCCACCAGTGCTCCATACTCATTCATTCATACATCTACCACCAATACTGTATAATGTTTCTCTCCCAGTACTTCAGTTTTCCCCTGTCAGTATCATTCCACCAATGCTCCATACTCATTCATACATGTACCACCAACGCTGTATAATGTTTCTCTCCCAGTACTTCAGTTTTCCCGGTCAGTATCATTCCACCAATGCTCCATACTCATCTTGATCTAGACGTTGCTCTTAGCAGGACAAACAGGCCAAGCTGGTAACCTTCCAAAAAGCAATGTTCTTTCGGAAATCGGGGAGCATTGGATAGAAAAGTACTTTCGTTTAATCTTTACAGTGCTAAGAAACATAACGCTATGTTTAACGCGTGACCTTTAACCTTACATATGTACTGTATTCACCGAACGCCTCTCTGCATTTAATAACCTGATGTTGGCCATATGCGTTTCGACGCCTTATTCTAGCGTCATCTTCAGGTAGCACAGTGTGAAACTGTCACTTGACACATATATGTAAACCAGTAACAGCTTAAAATACTGAAGATGACGCCAGCATAAGGAGTCGAAAAGAGTATTACCACCATCAGGTTATTAAATGCAGAAAGTCTTTTGGGTAAATACAATGAGAAAGTACAGCTGAAGAAAACCTGGTCCTGCCATCGCTTTGTCTTTATCGCGTCTGAGTAGCAAAATTTTCGGTTTCGAAAAAGACACCGTACTTGAGCAAGATATCGTGGGGTGCATTACATAGAGCCAGGCCTTATCACGAGATTTAAATATTCCCATATGTAATGATTTCATCAGACGTTTCTACCGTGCTTTTAAAGTGCTTTATTGTCCTTCCACACGTGCGAAGGTTAAGGTCTCGTCTGCAGGTAACGCAACCACAGGCAGGAAATAAAAATTCTTAAGCTTTTTCGTCGGGCAACAATGGCTTCCTTTGCACTGAGAATAATCTAGAACACAAGGCCTTGATATGCTTAATGTCAAAGCCTCTGTTATCGCTGTTGAAGTAACGAGAACACTGTGCAAGGCGGATCCTACTGTCTGCAGTAAACGAAGGAATTACACGGGATATGCAAAGATAAGGCCGCGTTCTCACGGGGCGTGAACCACGCGCGTGAATCACACTGGCGTGCTCACTCGTGTTGCCTCCACGCTTGGTGGAAAGCATGAGCTGTTCACACGGACAAAAGGTTTCAGTACAATCGTGGCCGTGGACGGGACAGTTGCTGAGGGCTGTGCCGTACTGTGCTCTGTGTTTTGTCGAATTTTAGCATATCAAATTGTTCGCGCACTCGACAAAAGACAAGAAAAACGTCGGAGATAGCGTTGGTGGGTTAAGGAGTGGATAACACGGCGCCCACTTGTGGGAGCATCCATATTTATTGATACCGAACTTAAACATCGCTATCCAGATGACTTCAAAAATTTACTGCGAATGACAGAAATACAGTTTGAATACTTGTTAAGCAGAGTTAAGAAACGTAAAGTTTCGCTGTCACTGAGTCTTAGCATTTGTGACGACATCTTACCTCACGAACGCCAGCACCACGACTGAAAATCAAACATGGTTTGATCCTGCCACGACAGGATCGTGGACTGCTGACGTCACACGCAAGGTCCACGACTCCGCGTTCACACGGGTAGTGGCCCACGAAAGTGTGATTCAAGCGCGTGGTTCACGCCCCGTGAGAACGCGGCCTAAGATGTTAACAGATTAATTTAAATCCTTCGCAAAGTTAAGTAAACACACTTAAAGCAGCTTATCTGTCTGACGATTTACTGTATCATTGTCTTGTGGGTTTAACTTGCATCACTGGGGAGGCAGCACTGTCAATTTAGCCAAGTAACTCAAACAGATTTTCAACATCAGTCAACAGCAAGACTGCAAACTGTGTACCCCGTGACGCAGTACACGAGTACATGTAATTCCATTCACTCCCACAACAAAAGTACGGCCCTTCCCAGCGCCGATTTTCACGAAACTCATGAATGCTAAACAGCGTTATGTGCAGATCGCTTGTACCGAATTTCACCCAAATCGGACAATTAATGACGAGATCTGCGGTAGAAATTAATTTACTATCTTAACCACAGTATGTCACTAAGCCGATTTTCACGAAACTCACGCTTGCTCGACTTTTCGTAAGGAACTCTCATATCGAATTCCATGAAAACCCGATAAAAGTTTAGTAGTTGATACCAGGTCATACACACGGACGGAAATGTTCTGCACACAACAACAAAAGCAACAACAACGGCATCATATACAGGGCATACACAAAAGAATGGTGCGGTTTCAAAAGTGAATAACAAATGTATGTCTCACATTACACCGGCATAACATACACCGTCAGCGGCGGCAACTCTCCAAGTTTCTCATGCGCTACCAGCAGTTCGCTTCTCATGCTTTTCACAGGAATGTACGATTGCTTCTCAATCGTGTTCTTCCACAGCGCTGGATCGGACGTGCTGCTGCAAATGGAGACAAGAACCTTCTCCCTTGGCCACCCCGTTCGCCAGATCTTACACCGTGCTATTTCTTTCTTTGGGGGGTTCGTTAAAGACAGCGTTTATGTACCACCATTGCCCACGTCCATCCATGAAATTCGTGATCGGATAACGCATGCACTGCAGGCCATTACAGCGGACATGCTACACCGGGTCTGGGATGAGTTTGATTACCGTGTGGATGTGTGTCGTGTGACCCAGGGTGCACACATTGAACGATTGTAATTACCAAATGAGAAACTTGGACAGTTGCCGCCGCTGACGGTGTATGTTGTGCCCGTGTAAGGTGAGAAATACATTTTTTATTCACTTTTGATACCGCACCATTCTTTTGTGTATGCCCTGTACAGAGGAACGCGCAGCATTACGTCACATGCCCAGCTACCAGACATGAAACATGGCATGTCTGACAGCAGCTGTCATTAAGCGGATTGTGCGCATGTCCCTCGCCTTGCACACAGTGCTATCAGCAGTGGTCACCACTTGGGGATCTGCGTTGTTAGGCGTGATCTCAACACAGCTGCAAAAAGCTACTACTAGTATCAGCTTCGCCTTATCTATCCTTCTGTCTCCAACGGCAATTCGACTCTCACTGGACGTATTTTCGTGAAATTTTATATTGGGGGACTTCTACTAAAATCTTTCGACCGAATTCAATTTTGGTTAAAATCGGAAATACTTAACATTATATTTTACATGAAGATGTACATACATTTATGATATTTTGGTAAATTCCTCTTGGGTAAAAAAAAAAAAAGTCAGAAAAAGCTCCAGATTAAATGAAAACACGCTGTACGTACAGTACATTTTTCCGACACTCGTGCTATTAACAAGATAATTAAAACATATACCGAAGAAGTATACAGGGTGATCTAAAAGTCATTTGTCACTCGATGCTTAACAACAGGAAGGCCATGTCCTTAACGACATAATTAAAACATATATCGAAGAAGTATACAGGGTGATCTAAAAGTCATTTGTCACTCGATGCTTAACAACAGGAAGGCCATGTCCTTAACGACATAATTAAAACATATATCGAAGAAGTATACAGGGTGATCTAAAAGTCATTTGTCACTCGATGCTTAACAACAGGAAGGCCATGTCCTTAACGACATAATTAAAACATATATCGAAGAAGTATACAGGGTGATATAAAAGTCATTTGTCACTCGATGCTTAACAACAGGAAGGCCATGTCCTTAACGACATAATTAAAACATATATCGAAGAAGTATACAGGGTGATATAAAATTCATTTGTCACTCGATGCTTAACAACAGGAAGGCCATGTCCTTAACGACATAATTAAAACATATATCGAAGAAGTATACAGGGTGATCTAAAAGTCATTTGTCACTCGATGCTTAACAACAGGAAGGCCATGTCCTTAACGACATAATTAAAACATATATCGAAGAAGTATACAGGGTGATCTAAAAGTCATTTGTCACTCGATGCTTAACAACAGGAAGGCCATGTCCTTAACGACATAATTAAAACATATATCGAAGAAGTATACAGGGTGATCTAAAAGTCATTTGTCACTCGATGCTTAACAACAGGAAGGCCATGTCCTTAACGACATAATTAAAACATATATCGAAGAAGTATACAGGGTGATATAAAAGTCATTTGTCACTCGATGCTTAACAACAGGAAGGCCATGTCCTTAACGACATAATTAAAACATATATCGAAGAAGTATACAGGGTGATATAAAATTCATTTGTCACTCGATGCTTAACAACAGGAAGGCCATGTCCTTAACGACATAATTAAAACATATATCGAAGAAGTATACAGGGTGATATAAAAGTCATTTGTCACTCGATGCTTAACAACAGGAAGGCCATGTCCTTAACGACATAATTAAAACATATATCGAAGAAGTATACAGGGTGATATAAAAGTCATTTGTCACTCGATGCTTAACAACAGGAAGGCCATTCCTTAACGACATAATTAAAACATATATCGAAGAAGTATACAGGGTGATATAAAAGTCATTTGTCACTCGATGCTTAACAACAGGAAGGCCATGTCCTTAACGACATAATTACATATATCGAAGAAGTATACAGGGTGATATAAAAGTCATTTGTCACTCGATGCTTAACAACAGTGTTTAACAACATAAATGCCGTACATACGATAATTGACAATTATTTGACACGGGACGTGCAAGCGTGCCGGGAAGACTTAGACAATGAGTCGATGTAGAAGGAAGGCACTCTGAACATTTCAGTCAGTCAATAAATGCAAACACTGTGTCAGCAAAGTTCAATTATATGTTGCATCTAGTGTCAAGCGACTGTCGCGCCACTCCGCATAACGATACGAGCCCCACTGACGCTATCGTCAAGCGACTGTCGCGCCACTCCGCATAACGATACAAGCCCCACTGACGCTATCGTCAAGCGACTGTCGCGCCACTCCGCATAACGATACGAGCCCCACTGACGCTATCGTCAAGCGACTGTCGCGCCACTCCGCATAACGATACGAGCCCCACTGACGCTATCGTCAAGCGACTGTCGCGCCACTCCGCATAACGATACGAGCCCCACTGACGCTATCTGCACGTCCGGAAATTCAGGCAAAAATACACTTTTTTTCCCCCAATAACGCAACAGCCCCTTGAGGGCCTAGGCCTCATTATCGAGGCTTCACGATCACACTGAGACACACCACACTCGGTAGGAATCCTCTGGACGAGTGATCAGCCCGTCGCAGAGACCTCTACCTGACAACACACAACAATTACAAGAGACAGACATCCATGTCCTCGGCGGGATTCGAACCCGCAATCCCAGCAAGCCAGCGACTGCAGACCCACGCCTTAGACCGGGCGGTCACTGGGATCGGCAGGCAAAAATACATACAGTCAACAAATTTGATAATTACTGCTTTACACTGTATTAATTCCGACGATATGGAAATATACGAGTTTTGCGGTCTGACGAAGGAAGACTGAGGCATGACGCAACAACTTATCTGTCGTGATACGTCTCACCGTGTTGCACGATACATACACTGTAGGTCACGAACGAGGACACAGCACCTTGTTACAGTAAAATGCCTCCTTTCGGTGAATACCGGTGGAATATACACACGGTAATGTGTGAAGGGAGTGGGAATTAGAGTCGAACCCGGTTATAACGACATAAAATATTCAATTCCCTTCATGACGTTATAACCGAGTTAGGCCGTGCCATGGCTCAGGCGGTTAGTCGCCGGCCTCTCACCACGGAGGCCCGGGTTCGATCCCAGGTCAAGTCCATGTGAGATTTGTGGTGGACAAAGTGGCACTGGGACAGGTTTTTCTCCGAGTTGTCGGTTTTCCCCTGTCAATTTCATTCCACTGGTGCTCCATTACTTGTAAAACTTGGTAAAAAAACTGCTCATCTTCATCACAGGGGTTGCACAATAAGCCTTAAGGCTGCGGTGCTTCCGTAGCATCAGCTGCGGGGCCCCCTCACCACAAAAAAAAAAAAAAAAAAAAAAAAAAACGAGTTCGACTGTACATTCCCATGTACCGGTCTTAAGAGTACGTTGTTAAAGGCAGGATATAACACAATAAGACGTTCTATATGCATAAGACGCAGACACACAAGATCAGCACAAACTGGACAAACCAGCATGCAAAGTTCCCAACGAAACTCAGTGTTCCCTTACACGTGCATTCTCTGCCTTGTTAAACTTTCGCTCCGTTCATGTGGACCGACATGACTGTCGTGAACGTTGCTACGACACTCACTAACTTTACAGCACAGCACAATTTTTGTTTGGTATGGCTCGACAGCCCTATATGGGCCTGGGCCTCCTCGTTTCGTCGACGTTTCATGGTCACACACATTTGAGACACACCAAACTCGGTAGGACTCCTCTGGACGAGGGACCAGCTCGTCGCAGAGACCTCTACCTGACATCACACAACACTCACAACAGACAGACATCCATGCACCCGGTGGGATTCGAACCCACAATCCCAGTAAGCGAGCGGCCGAAGACCCACGCCTTAGACCGCGCGGCCACTGGGATCGGCAGCACAGCACAATACAAGAAGAAAAACAGTATAGGAACATGGGCCTTCTGAAACAGTATAGGAACATGGGCCTTCCACTGCACAATTTGCACACATTTCACAAGCTGAGCCTATTTTCACGAAAATAATGTTCACTTGACAATTATTTTTATAAAGAATCATACACACATCACGAAACCCCGACAAATGGTTTAATCGCTGACTGTACGTCACAGACGGATGAACGGAAGCGGTCGCCATACAGAGTTCTCTTATTTATAGGCGCATTCGCAAAATTGCGAAAAGCGACTATTAGCTCCGTCATATCTGTCCGTCTGTGTGTTCCCATGGAACAACTCGGCTCCCACTGGACGGATTTTTATTAAAATTGATATTTGAGGATTTTTAAAAAAATCTGTCGAGAAACTCCAATTTTCATCAAAATCTGACAACAATAACGGTACTTTACATAAAGACCTGTGTACATTTATGATAATATCTCGCTGAATTCTTCTTAGAATGAGAAATGTTTCAGACAAAAATTGTACAGAAAATCAAAACACACATTTTATGTTCAATAACTTTTTTCCGAAAATCGTGCCGTTTATGAGATAATGTGGAAAAATATGGTAGAGCCAGACAGGCCACAATGACAATATACGAGTAATACGACGCAGAAAACATGCCATTTGCATGCTGGATAACTACAAAAAGAATACACACACACTCAGAATATGTAATACTTATTGCTTTTCCACTGCAACAATGGTTACGCTAACGCGCTTGTGTTTTTATATGTATGTGCCTGACTTGTTATTCGCACAGACAGCCTACAAAATATAACAATTACTACGGAGTTTACAAAATACAGCCCAGTAATGTGAAACGGGAGTAACAAATCAGAATGAGCTCCTATAGGAAATTAAGAGCAAAGTACCATGTTACATTTTGTACCGGTGCCCTGTTCAAAGTACCATGTTACATTTTGTACCGGTGCCCTGTTCAAAGTACCATGTTACATTTTGTACCGGTGCCCTGTTCAAAGTACCATGTTACATTTTGTACCGGTGCCCTGTTCAAAGTACCATGTTACATTTTGTACCGGTGCCCTGTTCAAAGTACCATGTTACATTTTGTACCGGTGCCCTGTTCAAAGTACCATGTTACATTTTGTACCGGTGCCCTGTTCAAAGTACCATGTTACATTTTGTACCGGTGCCCTGTTCAAAGTACCATGTTACATTTTGTACCGGTGCCCTGTTCAAAGTACCATGTTACATTTTGTACCGGTGCCCTGTTCAAAGTACCATGTTACATTTTGTACCGGTGCCCTGTTCAAAGTACCATGTTACATTTTGTAACGGTGCCCTGTTCAAAGTACCATGTTACATTTTGTACCGGTGCCCTGTTCAAAGTACCATGTTACATTTTGTACCGGTGCCCTGTTCAAAGTACCATGTTACATTTTATACCGGTGCCCTGTTCAAAGTACCATGTTACATTTTGTACCGGTGCCCCCATGTTACATTTTGTACCGGTGCCCTGTTCAAAGTACCATGTTACATTTTGTACCGGTGCCCTGTTCAAAGTACCATGTTACATTTTGTACCGGTGCCCTGTTCAAAGTACCATGTTACATTTTGTACCGGTGCCCTGTTCAAAGTACCATGTTACATTTTGTACCGGTGCCCTGTTCAAAGTACCATGTTACATTTTGTACCGGTGCCCTGTTCAAAGTACCATGTTACATTTTGTACCGGTGCCCTGTTCAAAGTACCATGTTACATTTTGTACCGGTGCCCTGTTCAAAGTACCATGTTACATTTTGTACCGGTGCCCTGTTCAAAGTACCATGTTACATTTTGTAACGGTGCCCTGTTCAAAGTACCATGTTACATTTTGTACCGGTGCCCTGTTCAAAGTACCATGTTACATTTTGTACCGGTGCCCTGTTCAAAGTACCATGTTACATTTTATACCGGTGCCCTGTTCAAAGTACCATGTTACATTTTGTACCGGTGCCCCCATGTTACATTTTGTACCGGTGCCCTGTTCAAAGTACCATGTTACATTTTGTACCGGTGCCCTGTTCAAAGTACCATGTTACATTTTGTACCGGTGCCCCCATGTTACATTTTGTACCGGTGCCCTGTTCAAAGTACCATGTTACATTTTGTACCGGTGCCCTGTTCAAACCCCACAGATAATCACAAACACTGTCATTTATCTCACACAATAAGTAAATCAGGGAAGAAAGACGTTCCTGTTGCAATTGTACAGCAAGGCTGTGTCCCCCAGGCATTACACTTTTGGTACATTAAACTTTAAAGCAATTTCTTAACTTCATAAAAATAGACAGGCTTACAGCATAATTTATCCATGTCTTCTGCTACCCTCCCCAAATGACACATTTTACATTAAACTTTGTGCAAATATAATTAAAATTCAGCCAAAATTCCTAATCTTAAATTAAGACTCAACCAAGATTTAATCATATGAACACCTGAACATGGATCTAGCATTATGATCGTTCAGCTGTATCTGATTTACCATCAAGTTACAAAGAATTAATATGACATTAACAAAATAAGATTTGTACGATTTATTTTATTTACACCAACTAATGCACACGTAAAACCACTTTTTTTTTGTAGTTTTTATTGTAAATTGTCACCCCTACACGTGTTTCGATCCTCAGATCATCATCAGGATTTTTTTTAAAAGCCACTATCACTTCAATTGCATATTTTGAAGGGTCCAATAGCACTCATGTCTTAATATGTAGTTTTAAATATCTGAATTTTAAAATTCAGATATTTAAAACTAAATTTTTGAAGGGTCCAATAGCACTCATGTCTTAATATTTAGTTTTAAATATCTGAATTTTAAAATTCAGATATTTAAAACTAAATTTTTGAAGGGTCCAATAGCACTCATGTCTTAATATTTAGTTTTAAATATCCGAATTTTAAAATTCAGATATTTAAAACTAAATTTTTGAAGGGTCCAATAGCACTCATGTCTTAATATTTAGTTTTAAATATCCGAATTTTAAAATTCAGATATTTAAAACTAAATTTTTGAAGGGTCCAATAGCACTCATGTCTTAATATTTAGTTTTAAATATCCGAATTTTAAAATTCAGATATTTAAAACTAAATTTTTGAAGGGTCCAATAGCACTCATGTCTTAATATTTAGTTTTAAATATCCGAATTTTAAAATTCAGATATTTAAAACTAAATTTTTGAAGGGTCCAATAGCACTCATGTCTTAATATTTAGTTTTAAATATCCGAATTTTAAAATTCAGATATTTAAAACTAAATATTAAGACATGAGTGCTATTGGACCCTTCAAAATATGCAATTGAAGTGATAGTGGCTTTTTAAAAAACCCCCTGTTGATGATCTGAGGATCGAAACACGTGTAGGGGTGACAATTTACAATAAAACTACAAAAAAGTGGTTTTACGTGTGCATTAGTTGGTGTAAATAGAATAAATTGAATTAGTGAAAATGCACGGTGATAGCAATATAAAATTACAAAGATTTGTACGACTTAAGTCTGTACAGTAGGTTAAGTGTGCTTTACAGGTTACCCTTAGACATGCTTGTTAATTGTACAATAACAAGTACAAACACGAACATTGAGGTTATGTCTGATAAATTTAACCTAGTTTGAATTTGCATCAGAACAAATTTTGAACAAATCTGAATCAGTGAACAATATAATAATTAATCTATGTTCATTCCATCATCTCCAATGGAAATGAAACATTTCATCCAAAAGAGCCTTCATAAAACTCATGTTCTGAATACAGTAGTTAATTTTATTAACATGTTTCAGAACTTGTTAGACAATAAAGTCATTAATTTTAAACAAGTCAATCAATGATTCATGGTGGGCTCAATCAAAATAAAGTAACTTGCATTCTGAAATCTCACACACCATACTGTTTCTAAATACAGGAACTTAAGAGATATAACAATAATCCATTTACCATTTGAATCCATAATTCTGTAAGTACTTCTTTTCTTCTTTGACCCATCAATGACAAAACAGACACAGTTTGAAGCTCAGTAATTAAGAGTGTATATATGTAACTCTGGATCAACAGCTGAAGCAGAATGACAAAGCAGAAAACCTTCAAACTACGACCAACAGACCAAACCACCACTACTGCAATACTGAATGCTATTCACATAATCTGTCCACCACAGCAGTCACAACAAATGTACACGAAATGGAATGCGAAACGCAATGCGCTGTTCTACTAAGTAATTTAAGCTGATGACGTCACGTTGGAGACGGCATGCGACCCTGAAAACTGGTGCTTAGTAGTTCAGCTTATCAGTTGTCTACCGGGTCACATGTCCACGTGAAATTATCAAAATTGCACACAGCAGAAACTTGAGTACCAGACTGAAAGGGTTTTCCGGTAGAAAACTGAAGCAACCCTTTCGTAAGCAACAAACGGAAAACACAGAAGATTAACATCTAAAAACCCTTTACGGAACTATTATCGTGATATCGTGCTTTAACCAGTGAGTATGATTTTCTTTCTAGTTATCACAGATGTGTGTTAACTGCGCTGTTTAATGATGTAAATTGTTAAGTGTCAGTGATAGATGGGGAATGGTAATGACAGGGGGAAACCAAAATACTGGGAGAAAACCCTGTCGCAGTGCCACTTTGTCCACCACAAATCCCACGCGGCCTGACCTGGGATCGAACCCGGTCCCCCCGTGGTGACAGAATGGTAGCTAACCGTCTGGGACATGGCACGGCCATCACGGACTTTATCCATCGTCTAATGTATTAACCCTAACAGGTACAATGTCGATCTCAGATCAACAAGTTACTTTACAGTGCTATATGTCTGTGTTGCCTGCCACATAATGGCTGCTTCTGAAATTTGAACATCTGAGAGTTTCTGGAAAATTAGTTTCGACCAGACTGTTGGAATTCACAATAATATGAATTGCGAAGGGTTAATATAAGAGTACATTTCGGGGGACAATCGGCCTCGTCTTCAGCTGATTTATGAAACACAATGTTTTGCAATTCTTGTTGTCAAGTTACGCAGCTTGGACAACGACACTTAATAACAACTCACGGTTTTTACTGCAATAAGACTGTAACCAAAGCAAAACCCTTTAACAAAAGTTGCAGCTGAGGTTTTACGAGTTTAGTTTCACGGTACCAACAGAAATGACATCGAACTGAAACGTGTGCTTTTCACGTTATAGTCACCGTGCATTTTAATTCAATTAGCAGTATTATAACCTAAAAATGCAATTGTTGTAACAGAAATACAATAAGTGCATTTGTTGGTTATAATACTGCTAATTGTGTGTATTTGTTGGTTATAATACTGCTAATTGAAACGTGTGCATTAAATAGATAATATTTTAAGTTTCACCACAACATAAATCACTGTTTAACGGATTATTTGGCAAAGTTGACTAACTGCACTGCACCTTGTACAGGATGTGGCAATAGAATGTGATAGCTGTCTTCATGGATCGGGTTGAACATAAGAAACACAAAAACCTACAAAGTATCAGCAGTAAAACGCCACTTTCACTTCTTACCAATTACATCTCTCAATTGGTCTCTCTGGCATGCAATACATTCCTGTAATCGTGATCGCAAATTAACCGTAACTGCACAAAGTCACACAACTTGCCCCCGACGTTGCGGTACCTTAGTTACAGTTCAGTTCTGAATATCGTCACGTTAGGGGACGAAAGGGCACGTCAGGGTCGAAAATAGAACCACTGATAAACGTCTGCTGCGAAGTTATGGTTAACTGCCGATCACAATTACAGGGCTGTACTGCGAGCCAGGTAGACCACTTAGGAGATGTAATTTTTTTTAGCAAGAAAAGTATATAGTAAGTGGCATTTTACTGCTCATACTCCCGTAATTTTCTTATGTTTCTTATATCCAACCAGATTCATCAAAACAGCTATCTGAACATCGTCACACTCTGTTGCCACACAAGTGTGTCTAATTTCGATGGTCCAAAAGAACCGAAACGTCTCAGAATAGTGACACAAAGAGGGTGCTCTGTACACCGGTACACGTGTACTTGACAGCATTCTCACTGACGTACACGTGGATCATGAACACGTGTGTTTGGCAGGGAAGTATCATAGTGCAGGACAACGTCGAACTGCATAAATGATGAATGAGGAGACAAAGCACCGTGTAGTACACACGTGTATAAACAACAGCTGGTTGTTTGTGTTCTGATCTGTCGATGTAACTTTACACGTGCACACCCAGAACTTTTCGCTGCGGTGGGGGTGGGGGGGCTGACCCTGAGGCTATATATAATTTATGTTTGATTTTAAAAATCATGTTATAAAAATCATGTCATAAGTACAACATAACTGTCTGCAACTGCATTTATATACACACAAACATAACTACATGTTACGTCACTCAATCACAATGCCCTATCTTATTGTTTTTGTAATTTTATTAATTTATTTTTCAAAATTCTAATGTACTGTCATCAGCTGATGTCAGTGGCTGATTTCGGCTGAAGGGTAAGTCACGTAGAACATCTGATATCATAATATCTACAAAATCTGTGTTTCTTAAATTTCGGTTTTGGGGGGGTACTGCAGCCCGGCAGCCCCCCTGGGTGCGCCCCTGTAACACACGATCAAATAGGATCTTTGGAAGGAGTGGATTTAACTGGCTCAGATTAAAGTCAAGGCATCAGAGGCCTTCCAATATTAGATGAAAACTACAAGTTGCAGGAGCTTGTCATTACGTGACTAGTGCAGTGCGTGCTACATGCACATGGCAAGTACGACTGTGGACTTCTTTGGATTCAAAGCTATTCTGAAAATTGCGTAGGCCATGCTGAAGGTCTGTGAACTGACCTTGGACGTAGTCTTGTTACATGACCCATTACGTATGTAACTCACAGAAATGCAGAGCCGTTCCACTGCAGTTTGCTGACAAATGTCTCTAATGATGGTCTTGACAAAAGAATTTCGCCACTGAAGTGGCAGGCAGTACAAGCACTTTTGTACCACCAGAGTGTGGCCAGGTACAAGGACTGCTTCACAGTCTGATGACACTTTATCATGCACACAGATTGTGTAACAGTGAATTGGAAGATGACTGTGGATGACGGCTTCACAATCAAGCAGCCACAACCTGTCTTAATGTAACAACCCAGCATTTACTTGAAGTGATTGAGAAAAACCGTGTAAAGCTGTTACCAGAGCCATCTCCACACCAAAAAGCAAATGTGAAGCCTTTCAAATAAGAAGGTACAATGAACAACATTCAGTTGGTAAGTTCAGAAATCCAGCCAACCAACCAACTCCATGGAGAAGAGTCCATCTTGTGAAGCCAACAAGTCCTCACGTAATAAATAAATTCCCCACATACGGAATCCGATGGTCCATTACCGTGTTCACAACAGCCCACCACTTATTCCTGTCCTCGTCCAAAAGAATCCCATCTATGCCTTACCATCCCACCTCCGTAGGATACATTTAATATTATCCTCCCATCTACGCTTAAGTCTTCCGAGTGGCCTCTTTCCTTCACGTTTCTTCACGTGTGTGCCACGTGCCTTGCACACCTTATCCTCCTTTATTTGATCACCAGAATATTTCGTGCCCGAGTACAAATCATAAAGCTCATTATCATGGAATTTTCTCTAGTGTCCTGTCACTTCCTCCCTCTTAGTCTCAAATATCCCCCTCAACACCCTATTCTTGAACACCCTCAGCCTATGTACCTCCCTCAGTGAGAAAGACCAAGTTTCACATCCACATAAGACAAGCAGCAAAATATATCTCTGAGTGTTGAATGTCAGAACGACTATGAATGTTGAACTGGAAGGGATGTGGAAGGAAGCAGTTGTGACATACTGTGTGAAGCACTCAACAATATTTATGTTGGGGAACACAAAATTGTCAGTGAAAAGAGACGGATGCTGGGATATGATCCGAACGCCAAGACCTGCAGTGCAAACATCAACAAGTACAGTAGCAACGCTCAGTTTGAAACTCGGAAGATAGCTGAAAACAGTAACTAAATCTTATAAACTGCTAAAGGTGAAACACCACACTTTGAGTCAAAGCTGTTACTCTCACTGCACAGCACATACCTGTACTTTCTGATACCTGACTTGCTGGCTCTGCAGCAGTCTCTATTTCCACTCCAGTCGAAACACTTCGCAACCTGCAATTGAAGACCCACAGCTGCCTTAACAAGAGACACTTGACAAACTTAACTGTAATATCACAACAACAGTGTTACACTCTGCTCACCACAACACAAACTGAACTCCAACACACCAAACTGAATTTCATGTGAACACACTATAAGTACTTCCTAACAGACCTTGAAAAAATATTACGTTCATTCAAATTCCTTTTATCCTTGGCTGAACCTGCTTTAACAACTGCTGCTATTAACATGAGCAAGGTGTCTGATTTAACGTGAATGACATGAATCAATATGATGATTATTATGATAACCTCAATCAAATAGTTTAGAGACCTTGAAGGACACTATTAGTGTGACATTAGAGAGAGCAAGCAGGGCACCAGAAACATTCACTGAGGAAGTCAGAGCAGGCAACAAGACACTGACACTGCTAAATGAAACAAAATGGCCGTCCTCATTTCAACAAAAAATGTTAAAGCAGACCTTGATGAATGTAATCAAAACAAAAAGGTAGTATAAAAATCGATTTATGGACTAGTGAAAGTGGGCCTTTCCATCTGTTTGATGAAGTTGATGTGTCACAATATCTCTGAAACATTTTCTCTTCTATTTCTACATAAACTTCATAATGTATTATGCAATAACACAAGCACAAAAACTATTCGGTCTGGAACGTAGAAGGTCAGACAGCTAAAATAAATCAAGAAGTCAGATACATGAAGGATTACAAACAGTTCAAAGTGACTTGATAAATCACACACACACACACACAATCACATGTACACAGAGGTCCACAAATCCGGTATGACTAAATTTTGTATGATGGTGCCTAATATTTTCAGCAGATTCATTGCAGTTTTTCCCCTTGCATACAAAAATGTGTACTAGTTCACACATACTGAGCAGAAACTGAGTCACGCCGGGCTTATGGGACCTCACTATGCTACTGGCGTCATGTCACCTTTCGAGCACCTAAAACTTGGATGCAGCTTCTAGATTTTTTGAAACCTTCTGCACCCACGCATACATGAACTCCTAGGCATACCAAGTACACTGCCGCCTTCCCAACACATCACACATTTCAACTCCTAAGTGCTAGAACAGATATACATCGTAACATTATTTTACCTGTGCATGTGGCACTGGGTAGAAGGTAACTACACGTGACTAAACAGACTACAGACCACATAATTGTGACCAGAGTTTGTGCGTACTGTGTCGTGTCTTACTGAAGAAGTTCAAAGTGAACCAGTAAGTCACGCAGTAGAAACGACAATTCTAAAAACTGTTGAAAAATTTAGCAAGTTGAACAACATTAAACAAAAAGTACAATAAAGACGATATTTATTGAGTGAACAGAAGAACAGACAATTACACAGAAAATACTTATTGCACTTCAACAGAATGGCCAATGGTACACTAACTAACTAACTTGTGATCTTTTACAAACTGTATAATCAGACCAATAAAAGGCTGATATAAAGGCACAATCAGATTAGGCCAAGTCCATGCAAGGCACAATAAGGAGACTACAAAAACGTACAGGGACGTTTCAAAACACATGGTAACAAACATTCTGATGCCATGAACTGTATGTACACATTGCGGATGGTATACACCAGACACCAGTCACCACCAACATTTAAGCACTTGCCCCACTGTGGCACTAACACTATTACCCAGCCTAGAAGAAAGCGGTGTTGAGCGTCTGCAGCCAGCAAGTGACAGCTTGCTTCATGTTGATGTCTGCTGCAAATCATTTGCCAGCCATGTGATCCTTATAGCATCCAGATTGAAATCACTGAGTGTAAAATCAGGACTACAGGAAGGGTGGGTGGTCCATAAACTCCAAACTTCATCACCATAAACAGTCACATAACTCGGCAGGATGTGGTCCAGTGATTTCCAACTCGTCACAAAATTAAAACAAGTAATAAGAGAAAATTGTTGAAATTATGTATGTTAATGGCAGTAGCAACGTTCCTATATGAATGCGAGAACTGGATCTTAATTCGTTTTCATGCTAATGTATGAATACACTACGTCTGGTAGAAGAAACGTACATCAACCAAGGAAAACATGGTCAGACCAGCACCCATGAAGACAGAATAAGTTTGGAATGACTTGTCATCCTGTTATTCCTGATAATGCTCCAAGCACTGAAATCTCTAAAACAGTCAAATATGGCCAACATGTGTAAAGCAGACTCCTGACTCCTCATTTCTGCTAACTTCTGATAGGATGAAGTCTCCTGAAAACAGAGTCCTAAATCCATTCTATAGCTCAACAAAGCAAATATTGTGACTACTTAGCTCATGTGCTACAAAACATTTCTAGGAACCTAAATTCTATACGTATATTTTTGTGATGACTTCCTGTTAGCTGGCCTTTAGCTTTAAGGCTGCTATGTTCAAGTTTAGCAGTTCCTTGCAATATGTAGTTACCATTCAACTTCCTCTTCTATGCCAAATGAAAACAGTTATCAGAATTTGTACCAAAAACTACTCTGGTTAAAACGACTATGTGTACATGCTTAAGACATTTCAAGAGAAACTCCTTGAAGATTCCAATCTTCTGGGATGTGACACTGTGTCCTTGAGCAAACAGTTCCCTATCCTCTGAAATGCAGGCACCACATCCCTTCTACACGATAGAAATCATTCCTCAAACAACATGTCATCTGAGCCCTTAAAACTTGAATATTCTGCAACACTGCTGTGAAAATCATCTTAAATTACACAAAACTCTTCTTGATTTCAGGCTTCCGCCATGATGTTGATGAAGAGAATGGAGATGGGAAAAATGCAGTTCATTGGGGCAGTCAGGATATAGAATGATAAATCATAAATATAATTAAAACATTAAATGAGAACTATGAATGTCCGATACCAATACAATAATAAAGAATTTATGAAACTAATGCCTATGACTTGCAAAGAAGGCCTGACAACTGAATCCCAAAAATGGTCTATTAACATGAGGCATTTATTTTATCTGAAAACTATTCTGTCAGGCTGTCACTCTTCTGGGATGTTATGCAACATGTTGGTAGTTGTTTACCATCATTTTGGGAGAGCCTATCAGTCCCATCTTCAAGAGTCATGCTTGACCTTTCTTGATACTTGAAGACGAGACTGACAGGATGTCCCGGAATGTCGGTAAACAGTTACCAACATATGCCATGTAATATTCCAGAAGAGCGAAGGCCTCCAGTACAACGGCAGAAACCTGAAATCTGACATGAAAGAAACAAATATAACTGTTGTAACTGGAATATGTCTACAGCTTGCACGCAACTGTTGTAACTGGAATATGTCTACAGCTTGCACGCAACTGTTGTAACTGGAATATGTCTACAGCTTGCACGCAACTGTTGTAACTGGAATATGTCTACAGCTTGCACGTAACTGTTGTAACTGGAATATGTGTACAGCTTGCACGTAACTGTTGTAACTGGAATATGTCTACAGCTTGCACGCAACTGTTGTAACTGGAATATGTCTACAGCTTGCACGTAACTGTTGTAACTGGAATATGTGTACAGCTTGCACGTAACTGTTGTAACTGGAATATGTGTACAGCTTGCACATAACTGTTGTAACTGGAATATGTGTACAGCTTGCACATAACTGTTGTAACTGGAATATGTGTACAGCTTGCACATAACTGTTGTAACTGGAATATGTGTACAGCTTGCACATAACTGTTGTAACTGGAATATGTGTACAGCTTGCACATAACTGTTGTAACTGGAATATGTGTACAGCTTGCACGTAACTGTTGTAACTGGAATATGTGTACAGCTTGCACGTAACTGTTGTAACTGGAATATGTGTACAGCTTGCACGTAACTGTTGTAACTGGAATATGTGTACAGCTTGCACGTAACTGTTGTAACTGGAATATGTGTACAGCTTGCACGTAACTGTTGTAACTGGAATATGTGTACAGCTTGCATGCAACTGTTGTAACTGGAATATGTGTACAGCTTGCACATAACTGTTGTAACTGGAATATGTGTACAGCTTGCATGTAACTGTTGTAACTGGAATATTTGTACAGCTGGCATAGTCCATGATTTTGGTTTTATAAAAGAAAAGTTCACAAAAAATATCATCCTGATTACAAGGTGGAATAAACCAGAGAACAAAAAAAAAGTCATGCAGATGAGAAATGAAAGTGCATCAATAGCTTTCCTTTTGTTCAGTTAAAGATTACCCCCAGTCGCACATTTGTAAAACACTATTTTTTGTTTAAAATATGTAAATTTTGTCACTTACTTCTTGGTAGTAATTTACATACGACGACAGAAACTGTTCAACGTGATGTTGCTGGCACTATGCGATCACTGAAGCTACTTGCTGGCTCCACTTCTGCCAGTCATCTGAACAGTATGTACAAAACCACAATGCTCTATTCAATCTAATGACCTTGTTATAACATTTTCATTACTAAGCTTTTACTATATCAAAACACCAAGGCTTTAATCATAACTTCACTGACAAAAAAATCTGTATCCACTGTTCCTCCGTCTAGTTCTTTATTAAGTGCACAAAAGAATATTAGACAATAAGACTGTAAGGTGTAACAACAACAACAACAGGCTGTGCAACCTTATCACAGCACATATCACACTGTATGACACATTCACTAACCAAATCCACAGAGCAGAGTCCTTCAGAAGCTAACAGTTCCTCAGCTAGTCAAGAAATTTCCCAAATTTTATTGAACCCAAAAGTTCATTAGCATGTTCACAACAACCTCTCACTTGACCCTATCCTGAGCCAGATAAACCTAGTCCACATTCTTCCATCCTATTTCCTTAAGGTCCATTTCAATATCATGCTCCCATCTATACCAGTGTCTTCCAAGTAGTGTCTTTCCTTCATGCTTCCTCACCAAAATTCTGTATGCACTTCTCTTGTCCCCCATACATCCCATATACCTCATTCATCTCATCCTCCTTCATTTGATCATCCAAATAACATTTAGTGGGGAGTACAAATCATGAACCTCGTCACTACGCAGTCACCTCCAGTCTCCTGCAACCTCCTCCTGTTCAGGCCCTAATATCTTCCTCGGTACCCAATATTCAAACACCTCAACCTATGTTCTTTCCTTAATTAAGAGAGACCAAGTTTCACACCCATACAAAACAATGGACAAAATTGTAGCTCTGTATATTTTAATCTTCATATTTTTACACAGCATTTGGGAAGACAAAAGATTCTGGTCTAAACGATAACATGCATTCCCTGAAGTCAATCTGCTCTTAATTTCTTCATGAATGATATTTAGACATAACAGGTCAACTACTGATCATATATTCTGCATTTGTCAAATACTTGAGAAAAAATGGGAATACAATGAGGCAGTGCATCAGCTATTTATAGACTTCAGGAAAGCTTATGATTCAGTTACGAGGGAGGTCTTGTATAATAATCTCATTGAGTTTGGTATTCCTATGAAACTAGCAAGGCTAGTAAAAATGTGTGTAAATGAAACCTATAGCAGAGTCCGTGTAGGCAAACATTTGTCTGACACATTTCCTATTAAGAATGGTTTGAAACAAGAAGATGCTTTATCGCCATTGCTTTTCAACTTTGCTTTGGAATATGCCATTAGGAGGGTTCAGGCAAACCAGGAGGGCTTGAAATTGAATGGAACACATCAGCTTCTAGTTTATGCTGATGATGTTAATATATTGGGCGGAAGCGTACATGCTATAAAGAAAAACACAGAAGCTTTAGTAGTCGCTAGCAAGGAGATTGGTCTAGAAGTAAATGCTGAGAAAACTAAGTACATGGTCATGTCTCGCAATCAGAATGCAGGGCAAAATCACAACATAAAGATAGATAATAAATCCTTTGAAAGGGTGCAACAGTTCAAATATTTGGGAACAACCCTAACAATTGAAATTCAATTCAGGAAGAAATTAAGAGATTGAAGTCGGGGGAATGCTAGTTATCATTCGGTGCAGGATCTTCTGTCTTCCAGTTTGCTATCCAAAAATACAAAGATTAAGATATAATTTTGCCTGTTGTTTTGTATGGGTGTGAAACTTGGTCTCTAACACTGAGGGAGGAACATAGGCTTAGGGTGTTCGAGAATAGGGTGCTGAGGAGAATATTTGGGTCTGAGAGGGATGAGGTAACAGGGGAGTGGAGAAGACTACAAAACAAGGAACTTAATGCTCTGTACTCATCACCAAATATTATTTGGGTCATCAAATCAAGAATAATGAGGTGGGCGGGGCATGTATCATGTATGGGGGAGGGGAGAGGTGCATGCAGGATTTTGGTGGGGAGACCTGAGGGAAGTGAGACTACTTGGAAGACCCAGGCATAGATGGGAGGATAATATTAAAATGGATCTTCAAGAAGTGGGATGGGGGGCATGGACTGGATTGATATGGCTCAGGATATCGACAGGTGGTGGGCTCTTGTGAATGCGGTAATGAACCTTTGGGTTTCATAAAACGCGGGGAATTTCTTGACTAGCTGACGACCTGTTAGCTTCTCAAGAAGGACTGTGCTACATGGAGTTAGTTAGTTAGTTGGAATGCAATTTTGATTTGTCAGCAATCTTCCCAAATATCTGCACTGTGTCACACTTTCAAAGGATTTATTAGTTATCCTTTTGTTGCAGTTGTTCCTACTTCCTGTTGACATGAACATACACTTACTGTCCTCAGCATTTACTTCTGTACCAGTCTCCTTACTAGTACCTAATAACGATTTTGTGTTTTCCTTTACAGTAATTATGTTTTTGCCAAACAAATAACATCAACAGTGTCAACCAGAAGTGACTATGACCCATTCAGTGACAACCAGAAGCTTCTGTGATCCATTCATTGTCAACCATAAGCTGGTGTGACACATTCAATGTCAACCACAAGCTGCTGTGACCCACTCAGTGTCAACCGGAAGCTACTGTGCCCCATTCATTTTCAACCATAAGCTGGTGTGACCCATTCAATGTCAACTGGAAGCTACTATGACCCATTTATTTTCAACCATAAGCTGGTGCAATCCATCCATTGTCAACTATAAGCTACCGTGGCCCATTCAGTGTCAACCGGAAGCTACTGTGACCTATTTAATATCAACGTTTCCTGTTTTTTCTTAGACTGTATTAATTGCACATTCAAAAGCAAAGTTGGAAAGCAATAGCAATAACTCTTCTCTTTGCTTCAGACAATTCAGAACAGGAAACATAATCAGACAAATGTTTAAGCATCCAGATTTTACTACACGCACCATGTTTCACTGGTCTACCACACCACGCTCAGTAAGAATACTGATAAAACCTCCCTCATAAGCAATCATAGGCTGTTAAGAAGTTTATAACTAGCAATGTACCCCCATTTACATCTAAGTATTTGACAAATGTTGAATATATGCTCAGTAGTTCATCTGGTATGCTGATACAAACAAGGATGATCACAAATAATTTCAACTTCACATGGAATTAACCTTGGAAAAAATATGTTGGATAAAACTATATATGCACTTCATAACAGTGATATGCGGTGATGGTTACTGCAGTGATATGTCGTGATGGTTACTGCAGTGATATGTCATGATGGTTACTGCAGTGATATGTCGTGATGGTTACTGCAGTGATATGTCATGATGGTTACTGCAGTGATATGTCATGATGGTTACTGCAGTGATATGTCATGATGGTTACTGCAGTGATATGTCATGATGGTTACTGCAGTGATATGTCGTGATGGTTACTGCAGTGATATGTCATGATGGTTACTGCAGTGATATTCTGTTCGCAGAAGTGATTCTTCCACCTGTTCAAAAGGCATGAACCCAAAAACAGAGAGTTTGTTTTACTACACCTGACAACCAACAAAACGGCTTTTTAAAGCAGAAAAATCTTATAACATGGTGCTATTTTAAACAGCTGCACCCTATAAAATGTTGGTACCCAAAATGTGTGACTTATGGGCCACATAGAGCCCACAAATGTTTCACGAATAAAATAACAACTAACGTACTGGTTAAAAATAATAAATGAATACATACAATATTTTAAACAAAGCAGTCGCAGCTCATTAAGAATTCCAGTTTCACTTATAAAATCTCCAACAAAATGCCACCGCTGTTTAGGAAACACTTATAACAATGTTCAGAAATACAAAATAAAGCCCTTTATTGATCCCCTTGCCAGCCAGTACAAAAGACTGTGGACAAATATGCAACCTTCTCTTCTTTCTTATGTCACCCTAAATTCATTCCTCACCTACTGGATCAGACCAAACACATGCACTTAAACAATTTCAAACAGTTTCAAAACCAAATTCCGAATCAAACTGAGACAACTGAACCTAGTAAAACCAGGACAAATTCCTCCTCATGGCAAAAGAGAGGCTAGCTGGGTGCAATACCTGATTACCTGTTAGGCCGATGGTCAGTGTTCTAGGTAGCATAACGTGTATTTAACCGAGGGTCACAACACACAAGTATCTAACCAACAACCACTGTGTAACGTCTGTCTAACCAAGAGCCACTAAAAAAGCCTTCAACTCCCTCTCTCATCCTCTGCTGCCAAATTCAGAATGTGGAAAGTAGAAAAAGTACTGGAACACAGGCATGCCAATCAATGTGTCAGTGGGGCCTTTGAGGTCACCGTCACACAAATTAACACAGAGTCCCGTGGCTAAGAGTGTACCATTTGTCTGAGCCCATGGCTCACGATGAATGAACATCTCTTAAACATCACAAACGTTACATCACAAGCCAGTTTATTTACTTATATTTTGAGGCACTTCGTACGGAATTCTCGCAAATTAAAACAGTTTACAGTTCTTCATAATATTCCAAGGCATCTTAAGAACAATATTTACATGAGAAAAACAGATTATGAACTGCAAGAAGATTCCTTACACACCTTACCTATGTAACGATAATTGGTGCATATCTGCATGATATCTTGTCTATCAAATCTTAGATGGCCTTTGTAAATATTGAATCTGTTGCAAAAAAGCTGGAATATTATACAACATCATGCAACAATTAACTAACTAACCAACTAACTAACTAACTCCATGGAGCAGAGTCCTTCTTGAGAAGCTAACAGGTCATCAGCTAGTCAAGAAATTCCCTATGCTTTATGAAACCCGAAGGTTCATCACCGCACTCACAACAGCCCGCCACCTGTCGATATCCTGAGCCATATCAATCCAGTCCATGTCCCCCCATCCCAATTCTTGAAGATCCATTTTAATATTATCCTCCCATCTACGCCTGGGTTTTCCAAGTGGTCTTCTTCCCTCGGGTTTCCCACCAAAATCCTGTATGCACCTCTCCCCTCACCCATAAGTGCTACATGCCCCACCCACCTCGCAACAATTAAATGTCTGCAAAAAATTGTCATTTAATATGTAAAAGGGAATGAATGGGCACCACAACATATCTAGAATATAAAGGAATAATATACTGTTACAACAGAGTGCATATCAGTGAGGGTGAAGACCATTCACTGCGCCAACAGTGTGACATAAACGGTACCCCGTTTGACATCACTGGACTGGATTCGGCTTGTGTGAATGGGATCATGTTGTAGCAAACACATGCAAAGTAAAATGCTTCATATAAAATTAGTAATAGAAGCATTTATAAAATGTTACCACCAAAACTTTACAAACCATGATTCATCAGTTACCATGTCTGTTATTTTCTGTTATTCGTAGAAATTACTAGAACGAAACTGCTTAAAACCTGCTTTCCCACTGCAAGTTTCATCAAATTAGTCCTTAGTTCTGTCAGTGACATATAGCTACCCTGTATGCACTGAACCAACAGTTATACATAAAACAGGAATTCTAACCATGTGTTACAGACAGTCTGTTTCGTATGTGATAGAATCTGTTTGTTAGTGACAGAATATTGTACATAACATAAACATTTTGATGGTCTGGTATTATTGTTCTAAATGTGCACACTCAAGCTCAATGTAAAAGTTATTATGAGGAAGCACAGCATGTATTCAATAAACTCCCTAAGTTAACACATCACGTTTGTTAGAAAAAGAATACGTTTTCAACAAATATTTGGAATGTGGGTTTATGTAACTACAGCAGTGAACTCTGCCACATCAAAACATGTACTTGTCAACAGTACAACACTGCTACATCACAAACACACTTAGACTGGAAGACACACAATAAGATTCATGAAGCCTTAGACAGGGGACAGCATTCTAGTATACTTGCATGACATCCAGTCTTACAGTTGACAGTGATATTGACAACAATCTGGTGTTTGCAAATGACAGCAAAAGTGTAAGTAATTAATCGAGCAAAGCAAAAGTCTTGACATGGAAAAATTTAACACCAACAGGCTGCAGAATGTGCAAGTTAAAGAACATTATTAGATTAACGTTTTAAACAGGTCCGGGGCTTTGGCAAACTATATACATCTTGGGAAGCTACTAACCGATATCAAAGTTAGTCATCAAGATATTATCAAGATTATCAAGATAATCATCCCTGAAGATGAAGGCTGCATGTCCCTTTGAAACAATGATAACCACTTATCAGACTACAACTTGGAACACCACAATATAAACAAGATATTGTTACCACAAATATAACTTACATTTTATAAAACAGTGTTTGATATTACTGCACACAGGACCAAAATCCTTGGTAACAGAAGTTACTAATAGTTTTCTTGTACCATAGATGCAGTAAGTATGGGCTAGGGCTTTGTTACGATCCGATTTCTTTCTTTTTTCGTTTATAAATTTTAGATTCAGATGTACCAGAAGTACCAGTACCAAATATTTTTCGTAACTCGCTTCCTATACATTTCACTATGCCATTCAAGGTCAGCAAAAATACTCGCTGTGCGCGCTGTCGTGCAGTTAAGTATGCACAGCTGTTATGCGAGGTATGAGCTGCGTGCAGTGAGTATAACAGTATTCCTCGTAGCTGAATTATATAAATATTTTCACTCGCAATTAGGCAACAATCTATGTAAACTAGAAGATAAACAACTCTCGTATACAGTGGCTCAAGAATTAGCTCTTACGGTTTCATTCTTAATTATGTTTTGGTGCTCTCTCTATCAACGACCCTGAACCCATTTCACTCACATATGGCTGTCACATTTGATTATTTACGACTAATCGCATGAATTTTTCACCACCATCTTCACGCACCAGTCCTGTTAACACTCTCAACTGAACTACCCCTTAATGCTTCGTCAAGAGGTTATCTGGTATGTAAGTCGGGCACATAACCTCACTGAACAACATGGGAAATATCGATTCAATCTAGCCCACCACGCTGCGCTACTCTCACTTTGGCGTGCGTTTTGAAATGTGGGTCAGTGCTCACTTTCAGGATGTAAAAACTAAAGAGTGATTCGATGTAATACAAGTCATAACAGAATTATTTTCCCTTAATTTGAACCGTGACTGCACAGTGGAGCGAAAAGAATTGAAATCGGTAAAATGGGGAAAAACCAGATTATTGTTTATAATGATAAAGTATCACGTAAGGCAAGCTGTGACACAAATATGCGCCAGTTTTAGCTCTTTCATTAATTTGAGGTTGTTCACAATCGCCCAACATATTCTTGATCAGATGTTGCAGGGAAAAAGTGTTTGTCTCCTGAGCAATGCAACACTCCTTTTTACTCAGTAGATGAATTTTTTATGTATAAAGACGGTTCATAGTGAGGTATGTAACACGTTTGTAGTGTTTTAGTTTATAGTGTTCAAATGTAAAATTGTGTAGTGTGTATAGATGTATATTTGTATATTGTGACTTATTGCACATCCAGTTGTCATATCGATAGACTTATGGATACATGGAATGTATGTATGTATATATGTATGTGTGTATGATTAGATGATTTTGCTTGCTTTTGAAGTGGTGCTTATTTCGGTGATTATTGTTAGTAATGTTGTATTAATGAAGTTAGCGTCCATCAATCGTGCAGACATTTAAAACAGTGCATGTTTGAATTACTCTTTTGTTCTGCATGTCTTAATTATTCTGTTGCATCGTCAACTTATTTACACGCCGGCGGTTTTATCATTTGCATGAAGGTCGGTTGAATGCGCAACCATTGATGAAAATTGCATCAGAAAGCAGTGTACATTAAGGAAAGTGAGATTTTCACTTGCTGCGCGTTTCATCGACATTTTCAGACGCATGCGCAAAACGAATATTGACTACTAGCCTGGTAATGCCCGCTCGTCTTTTAGCATGGAAAACGCAACTCACACGGAACGGATGTTGGTGCAATTTTGTACTTGGGACTTTTATAAACCATGTCCGAAAATTCCGATTTAGGTAAAAATGGGACAAAAGTAAGAAACACTTTACGTGAAAAACTACTTACATTTATGTGATTGGTCTTTATAATGGGGACAGACTTTCTTATCTTTGAGATATAACCTTAGGCCAAAAAAAAAAGAAACTCACATTCTAAAGATACCTTCCTTTACAAGACAGGTGCAGGAAACACCATATCTCGCCCTTAACGAGACGAGTTCAAACGTACGATATCATTTGCAAAATAACACTACGTATTCTATCTGACACAACCTGTATTTATTATTATTATTATCTCAAACGCTACATGTTTCGATCAAGCCGATCATCATCGGGTGTTTGTTTATACAAAAACTTAAAACACAAAGTAAAAAATGTAAAACTTTGTGAGATATCACTAATGATATCAAATATAAAATTCGAATTACAATCGACTTGTACTTCTTGGCGGTGTCATTAACACAATCGGTGTGGTGTATAATTTAAATGTTAAAATTTGTGTTTAATGACACACCGCCAAGAATTACAAGCCGATTGTAATTTACATTTTATATTTTATATAATTCGGGAGGTCTCGCAGAATTTTACATTTTTACCTTGAATTTTAAGTCTTTTTTTTTATAAACAAACACCTGATGAAGATCGGCTTGATCGAAATACGTAATGTTGGAAAAAATAGCAACAAATACAGGTTGTGTCAGAAGCATACGTAGCGTTATTTATGTAATTATGTATACATAACGGGATGGATAGCGTCAGATTGATACGATATCATGCCGTTTAGGATAGAACTACAATTAGTGCGACATATTCCGTTTACGAGCTACGTGCAAGGAATAGGGCACAGCCGAGAGACAGTTTACCTACACATATCGTTCCACACGAAAAACAAAAGCAAGCAGTGATTGCGTTAGACTGCATTTAAGATGTCCACGAACAATAGGAGCAACATGTATTGTAGGGCAATAACAGAGCGAAAACACATTTCCCAACTTCTTTAAATTTCAGGATAACAAAATTATGCAATTATGACAAATGATAAGAACTAAGAATTAGCTAAGATTATAATCTAAGTTAATTAGATGACTACATAGAAGAAATGTTGATTCCGATAATTTCCATAGAATTTATTTTTTAAGAAAAGCAGCGTTCCTTGGACAAAGTTGCTGATTTTCGGGTCACATCAGATACATGGGGCATTTGGGCGGGGGGGGGGGGGCATGTGATTTTTCCGACGCTTTGGCTGTCATTATATTTTAATTTCTGCAGAATTAATTTTTTTTAGAGTTTATCCTCTAATAAATGGGCTTTATGATCATGATGCCCAGTTTCTTGCTATAAGCAATATCCTCAAATCCCAATCAAACAACAATCGAGTTTACAAAAAAAAGGTTAATAGCTGACACTGCAATTCCATACTTCACTGAGACATTAAGAAGCGAAACCTGAGATAATGTAACATGTTGCTCTAATAGTAATGACAGTTTGAACACATTTTTAAATACCTTTTTAAGATTGTTTGAATCTTGATTTCCTATGCAATACGTTTCTAGCATCACAAAAAGTAATCACTGGATTACTGCAGATGTAAGAATATTATGCAAGTGCAAAAAATTGCTATACATTCTTAGTAAATACAACATAAGCTCCAAATTCAAACTGAGCACTCAAAAAAATTAAGGAAAGCAATACGAGAGGCTAAAGAAATGTATTATAATGAATTATTAGCAGCGTCATCCAACAAATCAAAACACAGCATGGTCTATAATAAATAATGAAATAGCAACAAAAAATAAAGAGAACTTTATTCCATTAGAAGTCAAACTAGGTAAGAAAACTTTTCCACTTACCCAAGCTGCTGAGGCTTTTGATGACTATTTCTTAAACACAGTAGATGGCCTAATTAATTCACAACTTAACTTTGACCCCGCTATTGGTTTACTAATGGAAGCTTTGCCTGATGGATTTCCTGAAATTATCAGTATCCCAATTACAGACGCAGAAGTTAAATGTACAATCTTCTCCACGAAAAATAAAAAAAAATCGAGTGGTTACGACGGCATAACCAGTAAAATTTTAAAATTAAGTGCTGATTATATCAGTAAGCCTCTCACTATAATTTTTAATCAATCAACTAGCCATAGGTATTTATCCAGACCCATTAAAGTACCCTGAGGTTCAACCTCATTTTAAAAAGGGTCAAAGGTCATATATATCTAATTATAGACCCATTTCCTCACTGACAGGTTTTTCTAAAATACAGGGCATACACAAAAGAATGGTGCGGTTTTAATAGTGTTCACTATTAAAACCGCACCATTATTTTGTGTATGCCCTGTATATGAATTTTACTCATCTGTCGTAGACTAAAACGACACCTAGCACAACGTAACACACTGGTCCTTAACAACACGGTTAGACACAATATATCTAAAGTAACCGCCACTTTTAAGCTTGTACAAACAATACTTAATGCTTGGAATAAGAAAGAATATACAGGGTATACACAAAAGAATGGTGCGGTTTCCCTTTATTTACCATTGAAACCGCACCATTATTTTGTGTATACTCTGTATAACAAGAATCTTCTGTGATCTAACTAAGGCGTTTGACTGAGTAAACCATTCTCTCTTACATTCAAAATTGGAATATTATGGGATTAGAGGCGCAGTTTTGAATTAATTAGTCTTACTTGAATAACAGGAAACAAACAGTTACTCTAAATTTTTTTAATCTACCTCGTTATTTTTCAGACTGGGAAGCAGTTAAACGTGGAGTACCACAGGGATCTGTACTGGCTCCTTTGCTGTTCAGTTTATATTTAAATGACTTCCCATCGATAGTCAACGAATCTCCTAACACCATACTTTTGCGGATGAATAATAGCATATTGTCTCATCTAGTGATTATAACGAATTATACATCAAGTTAAATTCAATACTAACTTGCATTTCCAATTAGTTTTAAAAATAATCAGTTAATCCTAAACCTAAATAAGACAAATATAGTTAAGTTTATTCCCTCTCAATCACCTACTTATGCCTTAAGCACAACATATATATAACGGTCAACTTTTTAAAGTTGCTGAATCCATTAGATTGTTAGGTCTACAACTAGACAGTCACCTAAACTGGAAATTGCACTCAGAAGAACTGCCAAAATAGCTGAGCTCTGTCTGTTACATGATGAGGAAACTGTCTTATACACTTAATCTAAAAACATAATGAACGGTTTATTTCGCATATTTCCATTCTTTAGTCAGTTATGGAATTTTTTTGGGGGGGGGGGGGGGTTCTTCAGCATGAATGCGAAATGTATTCTTGATTCAAAAAAGGTTTGTAAAGATTATGCTTGGGCTTGGACATAGGAGCTCCTGTAGGGAGGCTTTCAGGCATACTCACTGTACCCAGTATGTATATTTGTGCCATGGCGATGTTTGTAGTAAGAAACTCAGATATGTATCAGACTAATTACATACGTCATGGTATAAACACGAGGCAGAAAAATAAACTTCATATACCATCCGTGAAACATTCTGGTATTCAGAAATTCATATTTTATTCGTCAGTAAAAGTACAGGGCATATACAAAAGAATGGTGCGGTTTTAATAGTGTTCACTATTAAAACCGCACCATTCTTTTCTGTATGCCCTGTATTCAGTACACTATCTTCTAATATAGTTGATCTCCAAAATAATACAGTGTGTCCACAAAGTCCCTTCGGGGTTTTGAAAAATTGTGGCGCGCAAACAAATTGAGCTAGCCACATGCGGTTTGCGGCAGATTACAGTGAAACTCTGGAAGTTTTTTTTTGTCACATGTGATTTGCGGCAGATTGCAGTGAAACTCTGGAAGACCCGTATCAGAAATGCGATCTCGGCTATTCCAGCGGTGTCCACAAAGTCCCTTCGGGGTTTTGAAAAATTGTGGCGCGCAAACAAATTGAGCTAGTCACATGCGGTTTGCGGCAGATTACAGTGAAACTCTGGAAGTTTTTTTTTGCCGCCAACAGATGACTTGATGACCTGAAGACCCGTATCAAGAATGCGATCTCGTCTATTCCAGCAGACATGCTCCACAGAACATGGCAAGAACTCGAATATCGTCTGGACGTTCTCCGTGCTACCAAGGGAGCCCACATCGAGGTCTACTGAGGTCAGTAAAAAAACTTCCAGAGTTTCACTGTAATCTGCCGCAAACCGCATGTGGCTAGCTCAATTTGTTTGCTCGCCACAATTTTTCAAAACCCCGAAGGGACTTTGTGGACACACTGTATATCCAGGTTTCGGAATGATTTACGAAGGTATCTTGCAATGAACGTTGTTTATTCTGTTGAGTTCTTGTTTACGTCACGCATTCTTAACTAATAATATATTTAATATATTTATACATTTCATGATGTATGAACTAATTTTAGATGTACTGTTAGTATACCTAACTATTGACAATGGATCGCTATTATTTGTATTATTGGACGTTTATTGTGTGGATATATAATGTGGGTGTGCTATTTATAATTATTACTATTCCATTTCTCATGTATTACATTGTTTGTATTGTGTTTCTTTGTGACTTGTCTTGTTACTATTGGACATAGATGCTATTTGCATCCGTATCTTAACTATGACTAACTTCATATTCAATCCGTGTATGGCGGAAGATGGATCTAAGAAATAGGAATGTAAATATAAATATATCATAACATTTTGTGTTCATGTGCAAGAGAAACGCACAGTTCCGCAAGAATTGTACCAGTTCGGGAACTTTCAAGACGACCTGACAGTAGGTCTGTGTCGAAACAGAAATGTTCGTCACAGATAATTAAATGTGAATCACGGATATACTTTATTACTGAGCATCGCCCGGAATTTGGTGTCTGGGAGTTAATTGCTAAAACACGACACGATTAAACTCTGGTACCTTCGCCGTGAATGCAATTAAATGTTTCTGTCTACCGTATCGGTAAATCTGTAATTGCCTGCTTAGGCAATCAAACTGTTTTGCCATGCTCCAATTACGACACAAAAGGAGTGCGTAAAAATAAAAATCAATTAAAATTTGGGAGATTTTTTCTTTCATTAATCAATCGCGTGGGGGTGGGCGCATGAGATTCATGCCCTTTATTTAAAGCCCAGTGGTTACTATACGTACCACCATGTTTAACATTCACAAATTCTACGTTCTGCCCACACAGTGTATTTATGTGTTTTGTGTGGATCTCAGAACAAACAGCGATTATTTCACTGTACAGCATTAACTGACTGGTTTGTATAACTGAGACGGAGTGTGTTTACTGCGCGGTACGGACTGTATTTATGTGTTTTGTGTGGATCTCAGAACAAACAGCGATTATTTCACTGTACAGCATTAACTGACTGGTTTGTATAACTGAGATGGAGTGTGTTTACTGCGCGGTACGGACTGTATTTATGTGTTTTGTGTGGATCTCAGAACAAACAGCGATTATTTCACTGTACAACATTAACTGACTGGTTTGTATAACTGAGACGGAGTGTGTTTACTGCGCGGTACGGACTGTATTTATGTGTTTTGTGTGGATCTCAGAACAAACAGCGATTATTTCACTGTACAGCATTAACTGACTGGTTTGTATAACTGAGATGGAGTGTGTTTACTGCGCGGTACGGACTGTATTTATGTGTTTTGTGTGGATCTCAGAACAAACAGCGATTATTTCACTGTACAACATTAACTGACTGGTTTGTATAACTGAGACGGAGTGTGTTTACTGCGCGGTACGGACTGTATTTATGTGTTTTGTGTGGATCTCAGAACAAACAGCGATTATTTCACTGTACAACATTAACTGACTGGTTTGTATAACTGAGACGGAGTGTGTTTACTGCGCGGTACGGACTGTATTTATGTGTTTTGTGTGGATCTCAGAACAAACAGCGATTATTTCACTGTACAACATTAACTGACTGGTTTGTATAACTGAGACGGAGTGTGTTTACTGCGCGGTACGGACTGTATTTATGTGTTTTGTGTGGATCTCAGAACAAACAGCGATTATTTCACTGTACAACATTAACTGACTGGTTTGTATAACTGAGACGGAGTGTGTTTACTGCGCGGTACGGACTGTATTTATGTGTTTTGTGTGGATCTCAGAACAAACAGCGATTATTTCACTGTACAACATTAACTGACTGGTTTGTATAACTGAGACGGAGTGTGTTTACTGCGCGGTACGGACTGTATTTATGTGTTTTGTGTGGATCTCAGAACAAACAGCGATTATTTCACTGTACAACATTAACTGACTGGTTTGTATAACTGAGACGGAGTGTGTTTACTGCGCGGTACGGACTGTATTTATGTGTTTTGTGTGGATCTCAGAACAAACAGCGATTATTTCACTGTACAACATTAACTGACTGGTTTGTATAACTGAGACGGAGTGTGTTTACTGCGCGGTACGGACTGTATTTATGTGTTTTGTGTGGATCTCAGAACAAACAGCGATTATTTCACTGTACAACATTAACTGACTGGTTTGTATAACTGAGACGGAGTGTGTTTACTGCGCGGTACGGACTGTATTTATGTGTTTTGTGTGGATCTCAGAACAAACAGCGATTATTTCACTGTACAACATTAACTGACTGGTTTGTATAACTGAGACGGAGTGTGTTTACTGCGCGGTACGGACTGTATTTATGTGTTTTGTGTGGATCTCAGAACAAACAGCGATTATTTCACTGTACAACATTAACTGACTGGTTTGTATAACTGAGACGGAGTGTGTTTACTGCGCGGTACGGACTGTATTTATGTGTTTTGTGTGGATCTCAGAACAAACAGCGATTATTTCACTGTACAACATTAACTGACTGGTTTGTATAACTGAGACGGAGTGTGTTTACTGCGCGGTACGGACTGTATTTATGTGTTTTGTGTGGATCTCAGAACAAACAGCGATTATTTCACTGTACAACATTAACTGACTGGTTTGTATAACTGAGACGGAGTGTGTTTACTGCGCGGTATGGACTGTCTTTATGTGTTTTGTGTGGATCTCAGAACAAACAGCGATTATTTCACTGTACAACATTAACTGACTGGTTTGTATAACTGAGACGGAGTGTGTTTACTGCGCGGTACGAATTGTATCTTTAAAGCCCAGTGGTTACTATATGTACCACCATGTTTAACATTCACAAATTCTACGTTCTGCCCACACAGTGTATTTATGTGTTTTGTGTAATACTGGTAAAGGTAAAAAGGTAAAATTCACCCTAGAACAGGCCGTGAAGGCGCAGAGGGGGAGTAGAGGTATAGCTCTACTCTTTCTTTAACCTCGGCTCTAGAAGGGGGTTCAACACCACGACCCGGCCGCTTTACCCCCCGGAATGACCCGGTACCCATTGTATAGGAGGCTGGGTAGGCCCCAGTGCCGGTCTGGACGGGTGCTGAAAATCTCGCCCCCACCGGGATTCGATCCCCGGACAGTCCAGCCCGTAGCGAGACGCTTCGCGGCCCATTGTGTATGATACCAAGCTGCATGAATTTCTCCTTTCCCATACGTGCTACATGCCTCGCCCATCTCATTATCCTTCGTTTGATCACGCGAATAATATTAGGCGAGGAATAAAAATCATGAAGTTCCTCGTTACGCAGTTGTCTCCAGTTTCCTCCTGTTCCCACCCCTTAGGCCCACCATCCCGTTCTCGAATATCCTCAGCCCGTCTCTTAATGTGAGAGACCAAGTTTCAAACCCACAGAAAAAATTATATTTGAGTTATATATGACAAATTTAACGTATGAAGTCTAACGGAGATTATACACAGAAATGCATTACTGCCTTCTAGTGTTGTTATATTGTAATTCTTCAAGACTTTGTGGTTACTGAGGGTTTGACATCGGCTGTCTGTACAGGGCGTACACAAAAGAATGGTGCGGTTTTAATAGTGAACACTATTAAATCCGCACCATTCTTTTGTGTATACCTGTATTTAGCCACACATACACACACGTTTGTACGTAAATTAATTTACAATAATTTTACAACAAGTAAAATATGTGGAATGTTTGATGTTATGCGGTTTCATCTCGAAGACAGACTTGTGTTGGTGAAAATATTTTTTTCAGAAATCGTTTAAAATATGTAAAGTTTATGGTTTAAAATTATACACGTGGTTACTCTTCAAAGCACGTGTTATATTTCACTGCAGCCGCACGAGCCTTCTTCATTCAGCATCGTAAACACTTTTTAGACGCCGTCGCGAAATTACGAAAAGCGACTATTACCTTCGTCATGTCTGTCCGTCCGTTTGCGTGGAACAACTCGGCTCACACTGGACGGATTTTCATGAAATTTGGTATTTGAGTACTTTTCGAAAATCTTCCGAGAAAATTCGAGTTTCATTAAAATCTTACAACAATAACGGTACTTTACATGAAGACCTATGTACATTTATGATAATATCTGGCTGAATTCTTCTTAGAATGAGAAATGTTTCAGACACAATTTGTAGAGAAAATCAAAACACACATTTTATGTTCAATAACGTTTTTCCGAAAATCGTGTCTTTATGAGATAATGTGGAAAAATATGGTACAGCCAGACAGGCCACAGATGACAATATAATACGGCGCATGCGCTTTGCATGCTGGATAACTAAGGCTACAGACACACACACACACACACACTCAGAATATTAAGTTATTGCTTTTCCATGGCAACAATGGTTACGCGAACGCGCCTAGATGTTACATTTATACGTACATTGCCTGTCATGTTTAGGTTAAAGTCATGTGTCAAATGGTTTAGTACTAAATACTTTTGGTGTTGTTACAGAAGCACATCCAATAACACTTTTATTCTCTGCCGATCCAGCGTTCATTTTAAGCACAACGCCTAGTGTCAGTGTTCCATTTACTGTAACAAAACAACATAAACTCGCTCCTTGACCTACTTACGGTATTTTAAAATTATTGTCCTACATACCTTCCTGTATTTTTTCAATCGGTCTGTGCTTTTATTGTGATACGTGCAATGTAACTAATTGGATTCTGCTACAGTGACAGCCACGTTCAACGGAAGAAGGAACTATGTCACCCCACCTACTTATAAGTAAATATGTGCTACATTAAGATGACAGCCTGTCTTATCTCAAGGTCATCATGTCTCTCACCCTTAAAACAGGAAGTTCTCTAACTAAACTAACTCCATGTAGCACAGTCCTTCTTGAGAAGCAAACAGGTCGTCAGCTAGTCAAGAAATTCCCCGCGTTTTATGGAAAGTGAAGGTTCATTACCGCATTCACAAGAGCCCGCCACCTGTCCTCTATACAATCAAATTATTCTTCGAAAAATTAACAAAACAGGAAATGCCCACAGATCGCAACACTCGTGGCACCTTCATTCTTTTATTACCCCTATCATTTTTCGACTTATCTAAGCAACAAAGTTTTAGAGTCTATCATGTTCCATTGTTCTGTTTATATCGTCAACTGTTTCTTCAGCCTCATCTCGTATCTGGCAGCGAACAATGTCTCCATGATGTAGACCAATTATATGAAAGGCAGTAGGTTTTTATTTTTATCCAGTTTTGACCAAAATTGAATTCGATTGACAGATTTTAGTGAAAGTCCCCCGATGCAAAATTCCACAAAAACCAGTCTAGCAGGAGCCAGATGTGCCTTGCAGACGGACATGACGAAGTTAATAGTCGCGTTTAGCAACTGGTTTTTCGAAAGCGCCTAAAACGTAGTTAAAAAGTTTCTAACATTGTTTAACCAGTAAATCTATAACTAGGTGAGCCTGGCCCAGTTCCAGGCGAGCACTTCTTGTCGTCTTCTCCTCACCACGTGTTTGTTCTGCCCAGCGTTAGCTCCAATGGTACTTCAGCTTCATTCTTCAGTATTTGACATTATTTATTTCGTGCGTTTTCATTGAATGAATTTGTTCATTCATGACACCAACAAATGCATCTTTGATACACACAAATACAGTCTTATATTGCTCCTACATGTTTCGGCTTCATTTACGTCATCTTCAGGGAGCTCTTCACCAAGATTTAAAACTTACTACAATACAGTAGATTACAAAAGTACTTCATATTATCCGTGATTTCAGGCTTACGACGCGATGTTGATGAGATCTGCGCTTTTCTGGGATATTACGCGGCGTCGAGTGGTAATCCTTTACCGACGTTTCGGTCCAAGTGTCCACGCGGCCTCTTTCACAGGCACTCCAGCTGCAAGAGTAGCTGCATTGCTACATAGCAACTGGTAGTTCAGTCAGCTGCGCAGTAGTGAGTCACATCAGCCCTACAGCGGACGACATCATAGTTCCGTCAGCTGCACAGTATGAGTCAATCAGCCTACAGCGGACGACATCATAGTTCGTCAGCTGACAGTAGTGAGTCACATCAGCCCTACAGCGGACGACATCATAGTTCCGTCAGCTGCACAGTAGTGAGTCAGTCAGCCCTACAGCGGACGACATCATAGTTCCGTCAGCTGCGCAGTAGTGAGTCACATCAGCCCTACAGCGGACGACATCATAGTTCCGTTCAGCTGCACAGTAGTGAGTCACGTCAGCCCTACAGCGGACGACATCATAGTTCCGTCAGCTGCACAGTAGTGAGTCACATCAGCCCTACAGCGGACGACATCATAGTTCCGTCAGCTGCACAGTAGTGAGTCACGTCAGCCCTACAGCGGACGACATCATAGTTCCGTCAGTGCGCAGTGTGAGTCACATCAGCCTACGCGGACGACATCATAGTTCGTCAGTGCAGTAGTGAGTCACAGTCAGCCCTACAGCGGACGACATCATAGTTCGTCGCTGCACAGTAGTGAGTCACATCAGCCTACAGCGGACATCATAGTTCCGTCAGTGCACAGTAGTGAGTCACTCAGCCACAGCGGACGACATCATAGTTCCGTCAGCTGCTTAGTGGTCATCAGCTACGCGACGATATAGTTCGAGTCCATAGATCATCAGCCCTACAGCGGACGACATCATAGTTCCGTCAGCTGCACAGTAGTGAGTCACATCAGCCCTACAGCGGCGACATCAATTGTTCCGTCTAAGCTGGCACAGTTAAGTGGCATGTCACATCAGCCTACAGCGGACGACATCATAGTTCCGTCAGCTGCACAGTAGTGAGTCACATCAGCCGTAGCAGCGGACGACATCATAGTTCCGTAGCTGCGCAGTATGAGTCACATCAGCCTCAGCGGACGAACTCATAGTTCCGTCAGCTGCACAGTAGTGAGTCACATCAGCCTAGAGCGGACAATCATAGTTCCGTCAGCTGCACAGTAGTGAGTCACATCAGCCTACAGCGGACGACATCATAGTTCCGTAAGCTGCGCAGTACTGAGTCACATCAGCCGTAGAGCGGACGACATCATAGTTCCGTCAGCTGCACAGTAGTGAGTCACATCAGCCGTAGAGCGGACGCATCATAGTTCCGTCAGCTGCGCAGTACTGAGTCACATCAGCCGTACAGCGGACGAACTCATAGTTCCGTCAGCTGCCAGTAGTGAGTCACATCAGCCGTAGAGCGGATCATCATAGTTCCGTCAGCTGCACAGTAGTGAGTCACATCAGCCCTACAGCGGACGACATCATAGTTCCGTCAGCTGCGCAGTACTGAGTCACATCAGCCGTAAGCGGACGACATCATAGTTTCCGTCAGCTGCACAGTAGTGAGTCACATCAGCCGTAGAGCGGCGAATCATAGTTCCGTAGCTGCGACAGTACTGAGTCACATCAGCCTACAGCGGACGACATCATAGTTCCGTCAGCTGACAGTAGTGAGTCACATCAGCCGTAGAGCGGACATCATAGTTCCGTCAGCTGCACAGTAGTGAGTCACATCAGCCCTACAGCGGACGACATCATAGTTCCGTCAAGCTGCGCAGTACTGAGTCACATCAGCCGTAGAGCGGACGACATCATATTTCCGTCAGCTGCACAGTAGTGAGTCACATCAGCCGTAGAGCGGCGACATCATAGTTCCGTCAGCTGCGCAGTAGTGAGTCACATCAGCCGTACAGCGGACGAATCATAGTTCCGTCAGCTGCACAGTAGTGAGTCACATCAGCCGTAGAGCGGATATCATAGTTCCGTCAGCTGCACAGTAGTGAGTCACATCAGCCCTACAGCGGACGACATCATAGTTCCGTCAGCTGCGCAGTACTGAGTCACATCAGCCGTAGAGCGGACGACATCATAGTTCCGTCAGCTGCACAGTAGTGAGTCACATCAGCCGTAGAGCGGATATCATAGTTCCGTCAGCTGCACAGTAGTGAGTCACATCAGCCCTACAGCGGACGACATCATAGTTCCGTCAGCTGCGCAGTACTGAGTACATCAGCCGTACGACTATCAAATTCCGTCAGCTGCACAGTAGTGGTCATCACCTAGCGGCCATATAGTTCCGTCAGCTGCAGCAGTAGTGAGTCACATCAGCCTAAGCGGACTACATCATAGTTCCGTCAGCTGCGCAGTATGAGTCACATCAGCCCTACAGCGGACGACATCATAGTTCCGTCAGCTGCAGTATGGTCACATCAGCCTAGAGCGGTATCATAGTTCGTCAGCTGCACAGTAGTGAGTCACATCAGCCGTAGAGCGGATATCATAGTTCCGTCAGCTGCCAGTAGTGAGTCACATCAGCCGTAGAGCGGATATCATAGTTCGTCAGTGCACATAGTGAGTCACATCAGCCCTACAGCGGACGACATCATAGTTCCGTCAGCTGGCGTCTAGTTAGCTGAGTCAACATCAGCCGCGCTGAATTATCGTAGAGCGGATATCATAGTTCCGTCAGCTGCACAGTAGTGAGTCACATCAGCCCTACAGCGGACGACATCATAGTTCCGTCAGCTGCGCAGTACTGAGTCACATCAGCCGCTAAGCGGACATCATAGTTCCGTCAGCTGCACAGTAGTGAGTCACATCAGCCCTACAGCGGACGACATCATAGTCGTCAGTGCGCAGTATAGTTCACAGCGTAGGCGGATTGTTGCGACAGAAGTTGTACGGATACATCAACGTTAAGACCGTCTCAAAGTTCGCATGTCCTGTAGTGATCACAACGCAGCTTGAAGGAATCATGTACTCCGTCAGCTGACAGTTAGTATTTGTAGGATATTCAGTTCCCGTATCTCGTAGTGCGCCTACAGGGACCGACATCATAGTTACGTTCAATCGCGTACTGAGCACATCAGCCGTAGTGCGGATATATAAGGTTGCGTCAGCTGCTCAGAGTGATCCATGCCGTAGTTGATCGGAGATCATAAGTTCCGTCAGCTGCACAGTAGTGAGTCACATCAGCCCTACAGCGGACGACATCATAGTTCCGTCAGCTGCGCAGTACTGAGTCACATCAGCCCTACAGCGGACGACATCATAGTTCCGTCAGCTGCACAGTAGTGAGTCACATCAGCCCTACAGCGGACGACATCATAGTTCCGTCAGCTGCGCAGTACTGAGTCACATCAGCCGTAGAGCGGACGATATCGGTTGACGTACAGCAACCGTTGACGGCCCACACTTTGGAGTACTCAATTCAACGTTAAGACCCTCTGCAAAATGGATACTGGGGCTATTTCCTTGGTAGTTAATCAACCGGAGCTTGAAGCCAACCTGTCACTCCCGTCTAGAACCCAGAGTTTAAGAATTTGTGGATCTTTACTTCCGTTCTCCCCGTTTATCTTCGTTGCGAGGTGCGTACAGTGACCCCCAGTAACAAAGTTACGTTTCAAAGCTACATAGCCCCATATTACGTGCATAATAGAAAGCGTGGGGATGCTCGCTGGTCAGCAGTGCATTCCTGCCTATTGTCTGAATTGGAGATCATAATATTATGTTGTCCAGCAAGGCGTGCGGACCGTGAAATCGCCAAGACGGCAGGCGAGGTGTGACTCTACGCACAGACAACTGAATGTCGTCGAGATGCCAGCGACTGATGTCTATTCATTGCCTGGATATAACTGGATCAAGACCGGGTGAAATCACGTATTTTGTGCTCTAGAAAGCACAGCATCACAACACTGGATGATTGAAATAGGCACTTTTGTGTGGAATCGCGTTGCAAATAGTGTCCAGGTGTGTTTTTTAACCACCTTTGTCCTTTCTCATTTGCTACGGACTGTGAAGATTAGTAATGAGGTACATTCTCCATTCCTTCAAAGTGAACAAAAGCGTGAGGAATGGAAATGTGTTATCACGCTCTGAATGCGACAGATGAACTGGTACGATTTAATGTATTACATAACAAAGAAATAGCTGTCAGTAGTTCAAGGTAAATACTGGCACGTCGTGACACCAGGTCTTCCTCAGCCCTGTCCTGTTTTATTTCGGTTGTTTCCATGCTAAGTTACAATCACGAGCCTTAAAGAATTAACTGTTAAAAGATATAGCAGGCGACTTTATTGTCACCTATAAATTTCAATTAGATCAAGTAGAAGAAAAAGGTAGTAAAGGTGTTCATATGCATGCCATGAAGGCATTGAGGGAGTGAAGTTTTGGCTCCACTCATTTCTAATTTCGGAACTAGATAGAGGTAAAAGGTTAGCTGAAGCGGTTAGTCGCTGGCCTTTCACTGCGGAGGCCCGGGTTTGATCCCACGTCAGTCCACGTGGAATTTGTGGTGAATAAAGTGGCACTGGGACAGGTTCTTCCCCGAGTACTTCGGTTTTCCCCTGTCAGTATCATTCCACCAATGCTCCATACTCATTCATACATCTACCACCCACGCTGTATAATGTTTTTCTCCCAGTACTTCAGTTTTCCCCTGTCAGTATCATTCCACCAATGCTCCATACTCATTCATCCATCTACCACCAACGCTGTATAATGTTTTTCTCCCAGTACTTCAGTTTTCCCCTGTCAGTATCATTCCACCAACGCTCCATACTCATTCATCCATCTACCACCAACGCTGTATAATGTTTTTCTCCCAGTACTTCGGTTTTCCCCTGTCAGTATCATCCCACCAATGCTCCATACTCATTCATACATCTACCACCCACGCTGTATAATGTTTTTCTCCCAGTACTTCAGTTTTCCCCTGTCAGTATCATTCCACCAACGCTCCATACTCATTCATCCATCTACCACCAACGCTGTATAATGTTTTTCTCCCAGTACTTCAGTTTTCCCCTGTCAGTATCATTCCACCGGTGCTCCATTACTTGGAAAAACGAAAAAATTAATCATCTTTATCACAGGTTGCACAATAAGCCTCAAGGCTGCGGTGCGTCCGTAGTGTCTGCTGCGGGGCCCTTCACCACAAAAAAGTGGTTAGCTTCAAGATCCGGCCACTTTACCCCCTCCCTCCCGTGAAAAAGCCCCGGTATCCATTTAATACGGGCGCGAGTGGGCCCCAGAGACGGCACTGATTCTTCCGAGAAGATACAAATGTTTCCCCTAGCGGTACTTGAAGCACGATTCCTCGGATGTCCATCTCATGTCCTGGTTACTACACCAACTGAGATATCCTGCATCCCGTACCATATTCAGTGGCCGTGAAAGATAGAGATCTCGCTTTCAGCGTGGACAGTGTTACACACGAGGCATGTACAGGTTCTGGGCACAGTGTATGTAAATGTATGTATTGTGGTTATGTTTATTTGTGTACAGGACTGGGAGAACTTGATGCCAGAACTACACAGCAACTGGCAGCGTGACATAGCGTGTCTGGTACATAAACAGCATTACCGTACACACAGTACTAAAGAGCTATTTGTAATATGCAGCATGTTTCGATCACTCAATACAGATCATCATCAGGAAGATGACGGTCGACAAGAGGTGCTGCCTAGGTTACACAACTGGACTCCTACAACTGAAGGACACTTCGATCAAATGAATACATTTCATATAGTGTGTCTTGTTTAATGACACTGTCAGTTGCTAAGATTATACAGCTTCGGTGATTAATGAATGAGTATGGAGCATTGGTGGAATGATACTGACAGGGGAAACTGAAGTACTGGGAGAAAAACATTATACAGCATTGGTGGTAGATGTATGAATGAGTATGGAGCGTTGGTGGAATGATACTGACAGGGGAAACTGAAGTACTGGGAGAAAAACATTATACAGCGTCGGTGGTAGATGTATGAATGAGTATGGAGCATTGGTGGAATGATACTGACAGGGGAAAACTGAAGTACAGGGAGAAAAACATTATACAGCGTTGGTGGTAGATGAATGAATATGGAGCATTGGTGGAATGATACTGACAGGGGAAAACTGAAGTACTGGGAGAAAAACATTATACAGCGTTGGTGGTAGATGAATGAATGAGTATGGAGCGTTGGTGGAATGATACTGACAGGGGAAAACTGAAGTACTGGGAGAGAAACATTATACAGCGTGGGTGGTAGATGTATGAATGAGTATGGAGCATTGGTGGAATGATACTGACAGGGGAAAACTGAAGTACAGGGAGAAAAACATTATACAGCGTTGGTGGTAGATGAATGAATATGGAGCATTGGTGGAATGATACTGACAGGGGAAAACTGAAGTACTGGGAGAAAAACATTATACAGCGTTGGTGGTAGATGAATGAATGAGTATGGAGCTTTGGTGGAATGATACTGACAGGGGAAAACTGAAGTACTGGGAGAGAAACATTATACAGCGTTGGTAGTAGATGAATGAATGAGTATGGAGCATTGGTGGAATGATACTGACAGGGGAAACTGAAGTACTGGAGAGAAACATTATACAGCGTGGGTGGTAGATGTATGAATGAGTATGGAGCATTGGTGGAATGATACTGACAGGGGAAACTGAAGTACTGGGAGAGAAACATTATACAGCGTGGGTGGTAGATGGATGAATGAGTATGGAGCATTGGTGGAATGATACTGAAAGGGGAAAACTGAAGTACTGGGAGAGAAACATTATACAGCGTTGGTGGTAGATGAATGAATGAGTATAGGAGCATTGGTGGAATGATACTGACAGGGGAAAACTGAAGTACTGGGAGAGAAACATTATACAGCATGGGTGGTAGATGGATGAATGAGTATGGAGCATTGGTGGAATGATACTGACAGGGGAAAACTGAAGTACTGGGAGAGAAACATTATACAGCGTTGGTGGTAGATGACTGAATGATTATGGAGCATTGGTGGAATGATAATGACAGGGGAAACTGAAGTACTGGGAGAGAAACATTATACAGCGTTGGTGGTAGATGTATGAATGAGTATGGAGCATTGGTGGATGATACTGACAGGGGAAACTGAAGTACTGGGAGAGAAACATTATACAGCATTGGTGGTAGATGAATGAATGAGTATGGAGCATTGGTGGAATGATACTGACAGGGGAAACTGAAGTACTGGGAGAGAAACATTATACAGCATTGGTGGTAGATGAATGAATGAGTATGGAGCATTGGTGGAATGATACTGACAGGGGAAACTGAAGTACTGGGAGAGAAACATTATACAGCATTGGTGGTAGATGTATGAATGAGTATGGAGCATTGGTGGATGATACTGACAGGGGAAACTGAAGTACTGGGAGAGAAACATTATACAGCATTGGTGGTAGATGAATGAATGAGTATGGAGCATTGGTGGAATGATACTGACAGGGGAAACTGAAGTACTGGGAGAGAAACATTATACAGCATTGGTGGTAGATGTATGAATGAGTATGGAGCATTGGTGGAATGATACTGACAGGGAAAACTGAAGTACTGGGAGAGAAACATTATACAGCGTGGGTGGTAGATGTATGAATGAGTATGGAGCATTGGTGGAATGATACTGACAGGGAAAACTGAAGTACTGGGAGAGAAACATTATACAGCGTGGGTGGTAGATGTATGAATGAGTATGGAGCATTGGTGGAATGATACTGACAGGGGAAAACTGAAGTGCTGGGAGAGAAACATTATACAGCGTTGGTGGTAGATGTATGAATGAGTATGGAGCATTGGTGGAATGATACTGACAGGGGAAAACTGAAGTACTGGGAGAAAAACATTATACAGCGTTGGTGGTAGATGTAAGAATGAGTATGGAGCATTGGTGGAATGATACTGTCAGGGGAAACTGAAATACTGGGAGAAAAACATTATACAGCGTTGGTAGTAGATGAATGAATGAGTATGAAGCATTGGTGGAATGATACTGACAGGGGAAAACTGAAGTACTGGGAGAAAATCATTATACAGCGTTGGTGGTAGATGTATGAATGAGTATGGAGCATTGGTGGAATGATACTGACAGGGGAAAACTGAAGTACTGGGAGAGAAACATTATACAGCGTCAGTGGTAGATGTATGAATGAGTATGGAGCATTGGTGGGATGATACTGACAGGGGAAAACTGAAGTACTGGGAGAGAAACATTATACAGCGTGGGTCGTAGATGTATGAATGAGTATGGAGCATTGGTGGAATGATACTGACAGGGGAAACTGAAGTACTGGGAGAAAAAGCATTACACAGCGTTGGTGGTAGATGTATGAATGAGTATGGAGCCTTGGTGGGATGTTACTGACAGGGGAAAACTGAAGTACTGGGGAAAAAACATTATACAGCTTTGGTGGTAGATGGATGAATGAGTATGGAGCGTTGGTGGAATGATACTGACAGGGGAAAACTGAAGTACTGGGAGAAAAACATTTTACAGCGTTGGTGGTAGATGGATGAATGAGTATGGAGCGTTGGTGGAATGATACTGACAGGGGAAAACTGAAGTACTGGGAGAAAAACATTATACAGCGTTGGTGGTAGATGAATGAATGAGTATGGAGCATTGGTGGAATGATACTGACAGGGGAAAACTGAAGTACTGGGAGAAAAACATTATATAGCGTTGGTGGTAGATGGATGAATGAGTATGGAGCATTGGTGGAATGATACTGACAGGGGAAAACTGAAGTACTGGGAGAAAAGTATTATACAGCGTGGGTGGTAGATGTATGAATGAGTATGGAGCATTGGTGGAATGATACTGACAGGGGGAAACTGAAGTACTGGGAGAAAAAACATTATACAGCGTGGGTGGTAGATGTATGAATGAGTATGGAGCATTGGTGGAATGATACTGACAGGGGAAACTGACGTACTGGGAGAGAAACATTATACAGCGTGGGTGGTAGATGTATGAATGAGTATGGAGCATTGGTGGAATGATACTGACAGGGGAAACTGAAGTACTGGGAGAGAAACATTATACAGCGTTGGTGGTAGATGTATGAATGAGTATGGAGCATTGGTGGAATGATACTGACAGGGGAAACTGAAGTACTGGGAGAGAAACATTATACAGCGTGGGTGGTAGATGTATGAATGAGTATGGAGCATTGGTGGAATGATACTGACAGGGGAAACTGAAGTACTGGGAGAGAAACATTATACAGCGTTGGTGGTAGATGTATGAATGAGTATGGAGCATTGGTGGAATGATACTGACAGGGGAAAACTGAAGTACTGGGAGAGAAACATTATACAGCGTGGGTGGTAGATGAACGAATGAGTATGGAGCATTGGTGGAATGATACTGACAGGGGAAAACTGAAGTACTGGGAGAAAAACGTGTCCCAATGCCACTCTGTCCACCAGAAATGCCACATGGACCGGCCTGGGATTGAACTTTGCTAACTGCCTGAGCCATGGTGCCATCCAATGAAATGTGTCTAAAGGTGTAAAATAAGACCTTGATACGACACTTCGATATCGGCCGCATGCTAACTGCGCTCTCTATTACATCCAACTTGACCAACAATCTTGTACACGATATTAAGTGTGGATCTTACCTGAAGCATTTCTCTCACGTAACTCCTACCTAACATGGGATACTTTTGGTTGTGAGGATTCAGAGTTTTTGGGATCTGACGCCGTGTCTTTGTGTGAGTTGTTCCCGACGTTTCGAAAGAACGAAGTGCCTTTATGTTCATGAGTCAAGAGGTCCAAGAAAAAATTATCTTACCCCTTGGAGATGTGGGCAATATTATCTTTCGAAACGTCGACAACCACTCACCCAACGACACGGCGTAATATCCCAGAAGATTTGAATCCTTACACCTAATGTGAGAGCCCCAATGGGCCAGGGCCTCCTCATTACCGAGGCTTCACGATCACACTCAGACACACCACATTCGGTGGGACTCCTCTGGACGAGTGATCAGCCCGACGCAGAGACCTCTACCTGACAACACACAACACTCACAGCAGACAGGCATCCATGCACCTGACGGGATTCGAACCCGCAATCCCAGCAAGCGAGCGGCCGCAGACCTACGCCTTAGACCGCGCGGCCACTGTAATCGGTATATACATATATGTATATATAGGGAATGGTTAAATATATAAAAATACAGGCAATTAAAGCTTAGAAAATCAGATTCCTCTTTTTTTGTTTCTTTAAGCCTTTCTTATTCCTCTTCTTCGTATCTCTTCCTTTCATTCTACAGTTTAAGCATGCAGCTCTTTATGGTTCAGAGAACTAACGAGATACAATCACACGCGGTCATCGCAGAAGCCACAGTTCTGCGCAGTTAATTTGTGCGCAGTCCGTAGAAACAGCACGATACATGCACTTTATTTCACGGCTTAACAAAGTGTTCTTGTCTCGCCTTTTCGACCGAGCATCGGTAATTATTGTTGCAGTGACCTAAACCTATTTATGCTTGACACGGGAAACTGAAATCATACAAAGAGGCTAGCTGTGGGCTAGACATCCGAGGGTCGGTCTTCGGCAAAGTCAACTGCTGTTGTTCCTAAAGTAGTGCTGTGTCCAGACGGCCCGCAGGCCCCTGTAAATGGGTTCTCGTAAGACTGTACAAAACTGAAAACTCCTTGCACTTTCATGAAGTTTATAGTAAAACTTTCAAGAGCCCGGTGGTTACTATACGTACCACCATGTTTAACATTCACAAATTCTACGTTCTGCCCACACAATGTATTTATGTGTTTTGTGTGGATCTCAGAACAAACAGCGATTATTTCACTGTACAGCATTAACTGACTGTTTGTATAACTGAGACGGAGTGTGTTTACTGCGCGGTACGGACTGTATTTATGTGTTTTGTGTGGATCTCAGAACAAACAGCGATTATTTCACTGTACAACATTAACTGACTGGTTTGTATAACTGAGACGGAGTGTGTTTACTGCGCGGTACGGACTGTATTTATGTGTTTTGTGTGGATCTCAGAACAAACAGCGATTATTTCACTGTACAACATTAACTGACTGGTTTGTATAACTGAGACGGAGTGTGTTTACTGCGCGGTACGGACTGTATTTATGTGTTTTGTGTGGATCTCAGAACAAACAGCGATTATTTCACTGTACAGCATTAACTGACTGTTTGTATAACTGAGACGGAGTGTGTTTACTGCGCGGTACGGACTGTATTTATGTGTTTTGTGTGGATCTCAGAACAAACAGCGATTATTTCACTGTACAACATTAACTGACTGGTTTGTATAACTGAGACGGAGTGTGTTTACTGCGCGGTACGGACTGTATTTATGTGTTTTGTGTGGATCTCAGAACAAACAGCGATTATTTCACTGTACAACATTAACTGACTGGTTTGTATAACTGAGACGGAGTGTGTTTACTGCGCGGTACGGACTGTATTTATGTGTTTTGTGTGGATCTCAGAACAAACAGCGATTATTTCACTGTACAACATTAACTGACTGGTTTGTATAACTGAGACGGAGTGTGTTTACTGCGCGGTACGGACTGTATTTATGTGTTTTGTGTGGATCTCAGAACAAACAGCGATTATTTCACTGTACAACATTAACTGACTGGTTTGTATAACTGAGACGGAGTGTGTTTACTGCGCGGTACGGACTGTATTTATGTGTTTTGTGTGGATCTCAGAACAAACAGCGATTATTTCACTGTACAACATTGACTGACTGGTTTGTATAACTGAGACGGAGTGTGTTTACTGCGCGGTACGGACTGTATTTATGTGTTTTGTGTGGATCTCAGAACAAACAGCGATTATTTCACTGTACAACATTAACTGACTGGTTTGTATAACTGAGACGGAGTGTGTTTACTGCGCGGTACGGACTGTATTTATGTGTTTTGTGTGGATCTCAGAACAAACAGCGATTATTTCACTGTACAGCATTAACTGACTGGTTTGTATATTTGATCTCTCCAACCGCCCTTGCTATAAATTCCACTCCTCTCGTACTGCAGCCTGTGTGCATGCTGCCTGCTCACACAAGTGCCATAACATTGCGATCGAGCTCTTAATATATTTTAGTGTCTGGATTCAATAACTGCCGGTAAACGAAGAAAGTTACATTGACCTTAACAACGGAGTGTCAAGTGTCGAGTTGAAGAGTTCTTTTAGCGCTTGACTTGTGTCATCTGCGTTGATGTTTTAAATTTAAATCATATGCAAATGGAGGCACTACGTCGTATTAGTTTCGTCTATCCTATTACTGTTCCGAGAATAAACTTGTCGCATCATCATCATCAGTAATCCACAGCACGTGTGCCACCTCACTGTCTAATCAGAACACAGTACAGCACGTGCTACGAGGGTTATCCAGAAAGTAAAGATACAAACGCAATAAAATTTTTTAAAAATAGTTATAAACAAAATTGAGTGAAAAATTTCTTAACACGTACCTTTAGACATTTTTCAACCTAATCATCACCTTTGTCAAGGCATTTGTTTAGCCTGGGTACGAGGTTTTGTATTCCGATGTCATAGAGCTCCGCCGCCAGTGCACGCAACCATGCAGTGACTTCGTTTTTCACCTATTTTTTTTGTTTTTCACGAAAGGGGGTTCTTCTGGTTGATTATGCCTCACGGGACCACCATAAACTCTGCGGCATATTGTGAAACACTGAAAAGTCTTAGACGTGCAATTGAGAACAGAAGACGAGGGACGCTGACATTGCTCTAGCGGTGTGCGGCCTTGCGTTGTCGTGCAGTAAGGCGACGCCGCGTGTCAGCATCCCTCGTCTTCTGTTCTCAATTGCACGTCTAAGACTTTTCAGTGTTTTTCACAATATGCCGCAGAGTTTATGGTGGTCCCGTGAGGCATAATCAACCAGAAGAACCCCCTTTCGTGAAAAACAAAAAAAATAGGTGAAAAACGAAGTCACTGCATGGTTGCGTGCACAGGCGGCGGAGCTCTGTGACATCGGAATACAAAACCTCGTACCCAGGCTAAACAAATGCCTTGACAAAGGTGGTGATTATGTTGAAAAATAGCTAAAGGTATGTGTTAAGAGTTTTTTCACTCAATTTCGTTAATAACTATTTTTTAAAAAATTTATTGCATTTGTATCTTTACTTTCTGGACGTCCTACGTACATGCTGCTTACGAATTGTGAAGCACGCCACAATTCTGAAGTCTCGCGCCTGTGAGAAGAGTAATGAACTGTACTGTCCTGCAGTTACACAGTAGTTATGTTGCTGTAACTTTAAACACGTAGCTAACAAGAAGTAAGAGCCACAACACTGCCACACAGTAGTTATGTTGCTGTAACTTTAAACATGTAGCTAACAAGAAGTAAGAGCCACAACACTGCCACACAGTAGTTATGTTGCTGTAAAGTTAAACACGTAGCTAACAAGAAGTAAGAGCCACAACACTGCCACACAGTAGTTATGTTGCTGTAACTTTAAACATGTAGCTAACAAGAAGTAAGAGCCACAATACTGCCACACAGTAGTTATGTTGCTGTAAAGTTAAACATGTAGCTAACAAGAAGTAAGAGCCACAACACTGCCACACAGTAGTTATGTTGCTGTAACTTTAAACATGTAGCTAACAAGAAGTAAGAGCCACAACACTGCCACACAGTAGTTATGTTGCTGTAAAGTTAAACATGTAGCTAACAAGAAGTAAGAGCCACAATACTGGCACACAGTAGTTATGTTGCTGTAAAGTTAAACATGTAGCTAACAAGAAGTAAGAGCCACAATACTGCCACACAGTAGTTATGTTGCTGTAAAGTTAAACATGTAGCTAACAAGAAGTAAGAGCCACAATACTGCCACACAGTAGTTATGTTGCTGTAAAGTTAAACATGTAGCTAACAAGAAGTAAGAGCCACAATACTGGCACACAGTAGTTATGTTGCTGTAACTTTAAACATGTAGCTAACAAGAAGTAAGAGCCACAATACTGCCACACAGTAGTTATGTTGCTGTAAAGTTAAACATGTAGCTAACAAGAAGTAAGAGCCACAATACTGGCACACAGTAGTTATGTTGCTGTAACTTTAAACATGTAGCTAACAAGAAGTAAGAGCCACAATACTGCCACACAGTAGTTATGTTGCTGTAAAGTTAAACATGTAGCTAACAAGAAGTAAGAGCCACAATACTGGCACACAGTAGTTATGTTGCTGTAACTTTAAACATGTAGCTAACAAGAAGTAAGAGCCACAATACTGGCACACAGTAGTTATGTTGCTGTAAAGTTAAACATGTAGCTAACAAGAAGTAAGAGCCACAATACTGGCACACAGTAGTTATGTTGCTGTAACTTTAAACATGTAGCTAACAAGAAGTAAGAGCCACAATACTGGCACACAGTAGTTATGTTGCTGTAACTTTAACATGTAGCTAACAAGAAGTAAGAGCCACAACACTGCCACACAGTAGTTATGTTGCTGTAACTTTAAACATGTAGCTAACAAGAAGTAAGAGCCACAATACTGGCACACAGTAGTTATGTTGCTGTAACTTTAAACATGTAGCTAACAAGAAGTAAGAGCCACAACACTGCCACACAGTAGTTATGTTGCTGTAACTTTAAACATGTAGCTAACAAGAAGTAAGAGCCACAACACTGCCACACAGTAGTTATGTTGCTGTAACTTTAAACATGTAGCTAACAAGAAGTAAGAGCCACAACACTGCCACACAGTAGTTATGTTGCTGTAAAGTTAAACACGTAGCTAACAAGAAGCAAGAGCCACAATACTGCCACACAGTAGTTATGTTGCTGTAACTTTAAACACGTAGCTAACAAGAAGCAAGAGCCACAATACTGCCACACAGTAGTTATGTTGCTGTAACTTTAAACACGTAGCTAACAAGAAGCAAGAGCCACAATACTGCCACACAGTAGTTATGTTGCTGTAAAGTTAAACAGGTAGCTAACAAGAAGCAAGAGCCACAATACTGCCACACAGTAGTTATGTTGCTGTAAATTTAAACACGTAGCTAACAAGAAGCAAGAGCCACAATACTGGCACACAGTAGTTATGTTGCTGTAAATTTAAACACGTAGCTAACAAGAAGCAAGAGCCACAATACTGGCACACAGTAGTTATGTTGCTGTAAAGTTAAACACGTAGCTAACAAGAAGCAAGAGCCACAATACTGCCACACAGTAGTTATGTTGCTGTAAAGTTAAACACGTAGCTAACAAGAAGCAAGAGCCACAATACTGCCACACAGTAGTTATGTTGCTGTAAAGTTAAACACGTAGCTAACAAGAAGCAAGAGCCACAATACTGCCACACAGTAGTTATGTTGCTGTAAAGTTAAACACGTAGCTAACAAGAAGTAAGAGCCACAATACTGCCACACAGTAGTTATGTTGCTGTAAAGTTAAACACGTAGCTAACAAGAAGCAAGAGCCACAATACTGCCACACAGTAGTTATGTTGCTGTAAAGTTAAACACGTAGCTAACAAGAAGCAAGAGCCACAATACTGCCACACAGTAGTTATGTTGCTGTAAAGTTAAACACGTAGCTAACAAGAAGCAAGAGCCACAATACTGCCACACAGTAGTTATGTTGCTGTAAAGTTAAACACGTAGCTAACAAGAAGCAAGAGCCACAATACTGGCACACAGTAGTTATGTTGCTGTAAAGTTAAACACGTAGCTAACAAGAAGCAAGAGCCACAATACTGCCACACAGTAGTTATGTTGCTGTAAATTTAAACACGTAGCTAACAAGAAGCAAGAGCCACAATACTGCCACACAGTAGTTATGTTGCTGTAAAGTTAAACACGTAGCTAACAAGAAGCAAGAGCCACAATACTGTCACACAGTAGTTATGTTGCTGTAAAGTTAAACACGTAGCTAACAAGAAGCAAGAGCCACAATACTGCCACACAGTAGTTATGTTGCTGTAAAGTTAAACACGTAGCTAACAAGAAGCAAGAGCCACAATACTGCCACACAGTAGTTATGTTGCTGTAAAGTTAAACACGTAGCTAACAAGAAGCAAGAGCCACAATACTGCCACACAGTAGTTATGTTGCTGTAAAGTTAAACACGTAGCTAACAAGAAGCAAGAGCCACAACACGGCCACACACTAGTCCACTGCTATTACATTATTTGGCAAAAAACGGTTAACGTAAAGTTCTCCCTAGAACAGGCCACAAAGGCCCATAGGGGGAGTAAAGGTATAGCTCTACTCTTTCTTTAACCTCAGCGCTGGAGGGGCGTGGGTGGTCAACGCCACGCCCCGGCCGCTTTACCCCGGGGAATGACCCGATACCCATTGTATAGAAGGCTGGGTAGGCCCCAGGGTCGGTCTGGACGGGTGCGGAAAATCTCGCCCCCACCGGGATTCGATCACCGTACCGTCCAACACGTAGCGAGTCGCAGTAAAACTTTAATTCAAAAGCGACCAATATACATTTGGATTGTGTGTAGATTATGTAAACACTTAACGGGAATGCGTATTACTGAGTTTGTGTTGATCAGCGAACACAGTCACTATTTAAAGGAGTTTATTTAAAGAAACGCCCTGCCGAACAATGCGAGCTTATAGAGCCGCGGAGCCGATCGCAGTGACCGCGCGGTCTAAGGCGTGGGTCTGCGGCCATTCGCGTGCTGGGATTGTGGGTTCGAATCCCACCGGTGGCATGGATGTCTGTCTCTTGTGAGTGTTGTGTTTTGTCAGGTAGAGTTCTCTGCGTCGGGCTGATCACTCGTCCAGAGGAGTCCTACCGAGTGTGGTGTGTCTGAGTGTGATCGTGAAGCCTCGATAATGAGGCCCTGGCCCACTAGGGGCTGTTGAGCCATTGGAAAAAAAAAATAAAGCCGAGCAAGCCCTGTTAAATGATTTAAACCAAGAATCTATGGAATCTACTCTGTACTTGAACGAAAGGAAGACACAAAGAGAACTGAAAGAAAAAGAAGAAAAGAAAAAAATTCGACTTACATTTGTGTCTACGATATTCGCACATCCTTTCAATATTTTTGGTTTCAGTTTCCGTTTGTACAAGTAATATTTCTTCCTCGCAGCGAAACCTCCCAGATCGCGTTTATCCGTGAAAGTTCCACCTCAGCTTGACACAATGTTTATCCGTGAAAGTTTCACCTCAGCTTGACACAATGTTTATCCGTGAAAGTTCCACCTCAGCTTGACACAATGTTTATCCGTGAAAGTTCCACCTCAGCTTGACACAATGTTTATCCGTGAATGTTCCACCTCAGATTCACACAATGTTTATCGGTGAATGTTCCACCCCAGCTTGACACAATGTTTATCCGTGAAAGTTCCAACTCAGCTTGACACAATGTTTATCCGTGAAAGTTCCACCTCAGCTTGACACGATGTTTATCCGTGAAAGTTCCACCTCAGCTTGACACGATGTTTATCCGTGAAAGTTCCACCTCAGCTTGACACGATGTTTATCCGTGAAAGTTCCACCTCAGCTTGACACGATGTTTATCCGTGAAAGTTCCACCTCAGCTTGACACAATGTTTATCCGTGAAAGTTCCACCTCAGCTTGACACAATGCTTATCCGTGAAAGTTCCACCTCAGCTTGACACAATGTTTATCCGTGAAAGTTCCACCTCAGCTTGACACAATGTTTATCCGTGAAAGTTCCACCTCAGCTTGACACAATGTTTATCCGTGAAAGTTCCACCTCAGCTTGACACAATGTTTATCCGTGAAAGTTCCACCTCAGCTTGACACAATGTTTATCCGTGAAAGTTCCACCTCAGCTTGACACAATGTTTATCCGTGAAAGTTCCACCTCAGCTTGACACAATGTTTATCCGTGAAAGTTCCACCTCAGCTTGACACAATGTTTATCCGTGAAAGTTCCACCTCAGCTTGACACAATGTTTATCCGTGAAAGTTCCACCTCAGCTTGACACAATGTTTATCCGTGAAAGTTCCACCTCAGCTTGACACAATGTTTATCCGTGAAAGTTCCACCTCAGCTTGACACAATGTTTATCCGTGAAAGTTCCACCTCAGCTTGACACAATGTTTATCCGTGAAAGTTCCACCTCAGCTTGACACAATGTTTATCCGTGAAAGTTTCACCTCAGCTTGACACAATGTTTATCCGTGAAAGTTCCACCTCAGCTTGACACAATGTTTATCCGTGAAAGTTCCACCTCAGCTTGACACAATGTTTATCCGTGAATGTTCCACCTCAGATTCACACAATGTTTATCCGTGAATATTCCACCCCAGCTTGACACAATGTTTATCCGTGAAAGTTCCAACTCAGCTTGACACAATGTTTATCCGTGAAAGTTCCACCTCAGCTTGACACGATGTTTATCCGTGAAAGTTCCACCTCAGCTTGACACGATGTTTATCCGTGAAAGTTCCACCTCAGCTTGACACGATGTTTATCCGTGAAAGTTCCACCTCAGCTTGACACGATGTTTATCCGTGAAAGTTCCACCTCAGCTTGACACAATGTTTATCCGTGAAAGTTCCACCTCAGCTTGACACAATGTTTATCCGTGAAAGTTCCACCTCAGCTTGACACAATGTTTATCCGTGAAAGTTCCACCTCAGCTTGACACAATGTTTATCCGTGAAAGTTCCACCTCAGCTTGACACAATGTTTATCCGTGAAAGTTCCACCTCAGCTTGACACAATGTTTATCCGTGAAAGTTCCACCTCAGCTTGACACAATGTTTATCCGTGAAAGTTCCACCTCAGCTTGACACGATGTTTATCCGTGAAAGTTCCACCTCAGCTTGACACGATGTTTATCCGTGAAAGTTCCACCTCAGCTTGACACGATGTTTATCCGTGAAAGTTCCACCTCAGCTTGACACGATGTTTATCCGTGAAAGTTCCACCTCAGCTTGACACAATGTTTATCCGTGAAAGTTCCACCTCAGCTTGACACAATGTTTATCCGTGAAAGTTCCACCTCAGCTTGACATAATGTTTATCCGTGAAAGTTCCACCTCAGCTTGACACAATGTTTATCCGTGAAAGTTCCACCTCAGCTTGACACAATGTTTATCCGTGAAAGTTCCACCTCAGCTTGACATAATGTTTATCCGTGAAAGTTCCACCTCAGCTTGACACAATGTTTATCCGTGAAAGTTCCACCTCAGCTTGACACAATGTTTATCCGTGAAAGTTCCACCTCAGCTTGACACAATGTTTATCCGTGAAAGTTCCACCTCAGCTTGACACAATGTTTATCCGTGAAAGTTCCACCTCAGCTTGACATAATGTTTATCCGTGAAAGTTCCACCTCAGCTTGACACAATGTTTATCCGTGAAAGTTCCACCTCAGCTTGACACAATGTTTCCAAATATTAAACAAACTTCAGTTGAACACAGACGCTCCTGTTATTTCGTTTGTCCGATATGTAGATCCAAATTAAATCCGAAGTATATACTTGCATATTTATGTTTGAATTATCACATAAAGCATATGTTTGCGCGTATAGTCTGTTCTGTCTCAGAATTAACTCTGGAACTGCTATTTATAGGCAGCCAGCATTACTGATCTGCACACTGCAGCAGCTCTGATGTAAGATACCAGAACACAGAAGAAGGCTGCAAATGGTGCACTTGATGACGTAATGTGCACATTCTAGCAAGGCGATCTTTACTTTCAAAACATCACACGGTGCGCGGTACACGCGAAAGTGTAATTTGATTTACGCCCCCCAAAAAAGTACGATCTTCCCCAAGCCGCTTTTCACGAAACTCACAAATTCTCATCAGCATTTAGTGTAGATCATTTATACCTTACCGTAAAAATATCAGCCAAGAAATGTGGTAAGTGTGGTACAAATTTATTTAAGTCCTGAACTAATGAGGCATTTATCAGTGCCGATTTTCTGACATTCATGTTTGATTAAGAAGTTTTTGTAAAGAACTTCTATGCCAAATTTCGTGAAAATCAAACAAATGCTTTAGTCGCTGATATTAGGTTACATACAGACGGAGGGACGTTGTAAAGAATGCCTGGACCAAAAACATATAAATGTTCCAAGTAGCACTGTTGTGTAGGTTCCGATATATGCATTCCTACACTATTTGAGGCATCTTATTACACGACGCTTGTGCAATGTGTCGCTTTACTGCAAAGTTATATATATACCGAGTCGTTTATACTCATTTCTGAGTGTCGTGACGCTACTGGCACGAAGCCATAGGTTGTCATGGGAGAATTTTACCAGCGGTGTTTTCCCGTTGCCTTCCGCCGTGTACGATTCTATTCATCCTGATAGGACCACTAGAGCCCTCTAGCAGCCGATCAGGAAACTTGGGCGAGAAATGGCCGCTAAATTTGGCTTACGAACATCTATATGCCCGTAAGGTTCTTTTACATACCGTAAATGTACGACATGGGACCGACGGCTTTACTTCCCCTCCGAAGGAAGTGGTGCTACGGATTTTTATCACCCTTAAAAATCCATCGACCTCGACCGGGATCGAACCCGCGAACTGCAAAGTTACGCTATGTTAATATGCGTATGTCTTGCATCATAAATGTAACCGGTTATGACCTTATAATTGTACTGTGATATCATGCGTTTTAATAATAATAATAATTAATAATAATAATTCTTGGCTCAACAGCCCTGTATGGGCCTGGGCCTCCTCTTGCCTCCTCTTGTCGAGGTTACTAAGTCATGCGCATTCATGGCAGCTGGTGACCGGCCAGCTAGCCGCACTTAGTGTTCTATCGATCCTGATGTGCACGCCAGAGCCATCTGGCAGGCAGTCAGGAGACTTGGATGAGAAATGGAGGCAATTTGGCTTACGCAACATCTCTATTCATGCCCGTAAGGTTCTTTTACATGCCGTAAATCTACGACATGGGACCGACGGCTTTACTTCCCCTCCGAAGGAAGTGGTGCTCCGGATTTTTATCATCCTTAAAAATCCATCGACCTCGGTCGGGATCGAACCCGCGAACCTTGGGTCCAGTGGCGAGCACGCTAACCACTAGTCCACCGAGGGCGACATCATGCATTTTAGAGGGTTATATTTCGTATTTCATAACACTCATAGTCACGAAATTTTATCGAAATTACTGAAGAGGAACACCAACATACTTTGTGACCTTGTTGCCATATAAACGGCTACATATAAAAACAATATACAGGGTGATTCTGTAGAAACTGGAGAGACAGTGTGCAATGTAGAAGGACTTCATTCTTCGCAGAATAACATAACCGCCCATTATAACAGATCGTCAAAATAAGAACTACTTATTTCCTCCCAAGAGTAACTTTAGCAGCAGCGAAGGATGAAAATGGTGTAAACAATCCTAACCTCAATCAGACTGAGGTTAGCTCTATCTAATGCCGGCCACACACGTTCAGGTAGGCCTGTCAGTTCTGCCTGCACAGTTATGCCTGCGACAGGCCGCCGGAGCGTGTGTAGGGTCCGGCACACCTTTCAGTTATAACTGTACAGGCGGCCGGAGCAAATACGAAAACTCGTTCGACCAACCGGCAGGCCGGAGGACTGCGCAGGCGTACCGGAGCGTGTGTAGGTTCCGGCCGGCCGGAACGGCGTCAATTCAGGCCACATGTTGAAGCCAGTCAGAACCTCCTCATCACTGTATTTTTCTTTTCAATTAATGGCGCCACTAATGAAAGCAGTTGTAAGTATGTTTCTTCATCCATTCGCAAATAATTATGCCAGTCTTTAGGTGCCAGCTTCAACTGAGTCAAGAAATTTACATGGGAATACGTGTTTCTTTTTTGTAACCACTCTTTACACCACATTTTACGCTTATTTTTGCGCTTACTTTTACTCTTCATAGCTATTAGCAAGCCAACAATAGCGAGCGTGTCGTCGTCTGTTGAGGCCATGATCAAGACTACCGGGATTCGCCTGAACGTGTGTGGGGACTTCAGTTTATCCGGCCGCCTCTCTTCAGGCGGCCTGCGCAGGCAAAACTGACAGGCCTACCTGAACGTGTGTGGGGACTTCAGTTTATCCGGCCGCCTCTCTTCAGGCGGCCTGCGCAGGCAAAACTGACAGGCCTACCTGAACGTGTGTGGGGACTTCAGTTTATCCGGCCGCCTCTCTTCAGGCGGCCTGCGCAGGCAAAACTGACAGGCCTACCTGAACGTGTGTGGGGACTTCAGTTTATCCGGCCGCCTCTCTTCAGGCGGCCTGCGCAGGCAAAACTGACAGGCCTACATGAACGTGTGTGGGGACTTCAGTTTATCCGGCCGCCTCTCTTCAGGCGGCCTGCGCAGGCAAAACTGACAGGCCTACCTGAACGTGTGTGGGGACTTCAGTTTATCCGGCCGCCTCTCTTCAGGCGGCCTGCGCAGGCAAAACTGACAGGCCTACCTGAACGTGTGTGGGGACTTCAGTTTATCCGGCCGCCTCTCTTCAGGCGGCCTGCGCAGGCAAAACTGACAGGCCTACCTGAACGTGTGTGGGGACTTCAGTTTATCCGGCCGCCTCTCTTCAGGCGGCCTGCGCAGGCAAAACTGACAGGCCTACCTGAACGTGTGTGGGGACTTCAGTTTATCCGGCCGCCTCTCTTCAGGCGGCCTGCGCAGGCAAAACTGACAGGCCTACCTGAACGTGTGTGGGGACTTCAGTTTATCCGGCCGCCTCTCTTCAGGCGGCCTGCGCAGGCAAAACTGACAGGCCTACATGAACGTGTGTGGGGACTTCAGTTTATCCGGCCGCCTCTCTCCAGGCGGCCTGCGCAGGCAAAACTGACAGGCCTACCTGAACGTGTGTGGCCGGCATAAGGGACCCAATAGAGTAGGTGTTCCCCTCCCCTTTCACCTGAGGACGGAAGCAGATCCAGTTTCCGAAACGTCGTGTTATCTAGTTTTTTTTATTTCCGGACGACGGACAAGGTCCAGAAACCAGTTAGTTCTCAATGTTACATACTGTCAGAACATTTTGGAATTTAATACGAACCTTCCCTATTTACGAATTAATATAAACTAAAACAAATTTTTATTTTCAGTAATAACGTGACACTCAGACATCTTTAACACGGATACACACGTCATAAAATAATTTAAAAAATACGAGCGTCACTGATCTGGTTTTTGTGACAAACGTGTGCGAAGGGTAGCTACTTACTGTGTAATGTAAACTGAACATTAACTTTAATAAGACTATCAACATTTTATCGTAGATATTTGTTATTTCTCAGGATATCATAACAGCAAAAGATTATTCAACATTTAACATTTTAACCTGTGTATAACTTGATTTGTAACATCGAAACAAACAGCTGCTACATTTATACACTTTTTATCATTTTAACCGGTGTATAAATGTACCACTGATGTAAAAAGTCAGTGTAATTTAAAATACTGAAGTCCCTGAAGATGAACCAAGATAAGGTTCGAAACATGTAGCACTGTGTTACACAATTAATAGTGAATCAAAGTGTACATTTGTCGGACAATAAACATAGGTCTAATGTAACTTACGTAGGCACTTTGTTACGTCTGATCGAAGGAGATAGATTTTATTGTAAGAACGGGTGTAGAAATTCAGCAGTGCCCGGATGCACACAGCCGGTGATGGATGTTCCGCAGAAGTGTCCAGATGCACACAGCCGGTGATGGATGTTCCGCAGAAGTGCCCGGATGCACACAGCCGGTGATGGATGTTCCGCAGAAGTGACCAGATGCATACAGCCGGTGATGGATGTTCCGCAGAAGTGCCCGGATGCACACAGCCGGTGATGGATGTTCCGCAGAAGTGACCAGATGCATACAGCCGGTGATGGATGTTCCGCAGAAGTGCCCGGATGCACACAGCCGGTGATGGATGTTCCGCAGAAGTGACCAGATGCATACAGCCGGTGATGGATGTTCCGCACAAGTGACCGGATGCACACAGCCGGTGATGGATGTTCCGCAGAAGTGACCGGATGCACACAGCCGGTGATGGATGTTCCGCAGAAGTGCCCGGATGCACACAGCTGGTGATGGATGTTCCACAGAAGTGACCGGATGCACACAGCCGGTGATGGATGTTCCGCAGAAGTGCCCGGATGCACACAGCTGGTGATGGATGTTCCGCAGAAGTGCCCAGATGCACACAGCCGGTGATGGATGTTCCACAGAAGTGCCCGGATGCACACAGCTGGTGATGGATGTTCCGCAGAAGTGCCCAGATGCACACAGCCGGTGATGGATGTTCCACAGAAGTGCCCGGATGCACACAGCTGGTGATGGATGTTCCGCAGAAGTGCCCAGATGCACACAGCCGGTGATGGATGTTCCACAGAAGTGCCCGGATGCACACAGCTGGTGATGGATGTTCCGCACAAGTGCCCGGATGCACACAGCCGGTGATGGTGTTCCACAGAAGTGCCCAGATGCACACAGCCGGTGATGGATGTTCCACAGAAGTGCCCGGATGCACACAGCTGGTGATGGATGTTCCGCAGAAGTGCCCAGATGCACACAGCCGGTGATGGATGTTCCACAGAAGTGCCCGGATGCACACAGCTGGTGATGGATGTTCCGCAGAAGTGCCCAGATGCACACAGCCGGTGATGGATGTTCCACAGAAGTGCCCGGATGCACACAGTCGGTGATGAATGTTCCACAGAAGTGCCCGGATGCACACAGCCGGTGATGGATGTTCCGCAGAAGTGCCCGGATGCACACAGTCGGTGATGGATGTTCCGCAGAAGTGTCCAGATGCACACAGTCGGTGATGGATGTTCCGCAGAAGTGTCCAGATGCACACAGTCGGTGATGGATGTTCCGCAGAAGTGCCCTGATGCACACAGCCGGTGATGGATGTTCCACAGAAGTGCCCGGATGCACACAGCTGGTGATGGATGTTCCGCAGAAGTGCCCAGATGCACACAGCCGGTGATGGATGTTCCGCAGAAGTGCCCAGATGCACACAGCCGGTGATGGATGTTCCACAGAAGTGCCCGGATGCACACAGTCGGTGATGAATGTTCCACAGAAGTGCCCGGATGCACACAGCCGGTGATGGATGTTCCGCAGAAGTGCCCGGATGCACACAGTCGGTGATGGATGTTCCGCAGAAGTGTCCAGATGCACACAGTCGGTGATGGATGTTCCGCAGAAGTGTCCAGATGCACACAGTCGGTGATGGATGTTCCGCAGAAGTGCCCTGATGCACACAGCCGGTGATGGATGTTCCGCAGAAGTGCCCTGATGCATACAGTCGGTGATGGATGTTCCGCAGAAGTGCCCTGATGCACACAGCCGGTGATGGATGTTCCGCAGAAGTGCCCGGATGCACACAGCCGGTGATGGATGTTCCGCAGACCATCGACTGCAATACGCGTTTAGGTTAAGCATCTAATTTATCAGATCTTCGCTTTTCTGACATGTTACGCGGCGTACATTGGTAGTTATTTACCGACGTTTCGGGAGAGGTTCTTCTCCCGAAACGTCGGTTTTAAATGGTTAAGCACAGGAAAAAATTTTCAGTTTCATCTGAGCTATTGAGAAACTGCCAGTGGCTTACTTAATCACCTTATCTTAAACAGAAGTCTAACATAACATCTTGCGCGTAGACGTCACTACTACTACTACCACTACCACTACCACTACCACTATTACTACCATTACTGCTACTACTACTGCTGCTACTGCTGCTGCTGCTGCTGCTGCGCTGCTGTCTGCTGCTGCTGCTGCTTGCTGCTGCGCTGCTTCTGCTGCAGCTGCTTCTGCTGCTCTGCTTCTGCTCTGCTCTGCTTGCTGCTGCTGCTTCTGCTGCGCTGCTGTCTTCTGCTGCTGCTGCTTCTGCTGCTGCTGCTGCTTCTCGCTGCTGCTGGCTTCTGCTCTGCTGCTGCTTCTGCTGCTGCTGCTGCTGCTTCTGCTGCTGCTGCTGCTGCTCTCGCTGCTGCTCTGCTGCTGCTGCTTCTGCTGCTGCTCGCTTCTGCTGCTGCTGCTTCTGCGCTGCTGCTTCTGCTGCTGCTGCTGCTTCTGCTGCTGCTGCTTCTGCTGCTGCTTTCTTCTGCTGCTGGCTGCTGCTCTGCTGCTGCTGCTGCTGCTGCTTGCTGCTGCTTCTGCTGCTGCTGCTTCTGCTTGCTGCGCTGCTGCTGCTGCTTCTGCTGCTGCTGCTTGCTGCTGCTGCTGCTCTGCTGCTGCTTGCTTCTGCTGCTGCTGCTGCTCTGCTGCTGCTGCTGCTTCTGCTGCTGCTCTGCTTGCTGCTGCTGCTGCTTCTGCTGCTGCTGCTTCTGCTGCTTCGGCTGCTGCTCTGCTGCTGCTGCTTCTGCTGCTGCTGCTTCTGCTGCTGCTGCTTCTGCTGCTGCTGCTGCTGCTTCTGCTGCTGCTGCTTGCTGCTGCTGCTGCTTCTGCTGCTGCTTGCTGCTTCTGCTGGCTGCTGCTTCGCTGCGCTTCTGCTGCTGCGCTTCTCTGCTGCTGTCTGCTGCTGCTGCTGCTGCTTCTGCTGCTGCTGCTTGCTGCTGCTGCTGCTTCTGCTGCTGCTGCTGCTGCTTCGCTGCTGCTGCGCTGCTTCTGCTGCTGCTGCTCTGCTGCTTTCTGCTGCTTGCTGCTGCTGCTGCTGCTCTGCGCTGCTTGCTGCTGCTGCTGCTGCTGCTGCTTCTGCTGCTGCTGCTCTGCTGCTGCTGCTTCTGCTGCTGCGCTGGCTTGCTGCTGCTGCTGCTGCTTCTGCTGCTGCTGCTTGCTGCTTGCTGCTGCTGCTGCTGCTTCTGCTGCTGCTGCTGCTCTGCTGCTGCTGTCTGCTTCTGCTGCTGCTCTGCTGCTGCTCTGCTGCTGCTGCTGCTTGCTGCTGCTGGCTGCTTGCTCTGCTGCTGCTCTGCGCTGCTTCTGCTGCTGCTGCTGCTGCTTCTGCTGCTGCTGCTTGCTGCTTGCTGCTGCTTGCTGCTGCTGCTGCTTCTGCTGCTGCTGCTGCTGCTGCTGCTGCTGCTGCTGCTGCTTCTGCTGCTGCTGCTGCTGCTTCTGCTGTGCTGCTGCTCGCTGCTGCGCTGCTGCTGCTGCTGCTGCTGCTGCTGCTGCTGCTGCTGGCTGCTGCTGCTGCTGCTGCTCTGCGCTGCTGCTGCTGCTGCTGTGCTGCTGCTGCTCGCTGCTGCTGCTGCTGCTGCTGCTGCGCTGCTTGCTGCTGCTGTGCTGCTCTGCTGCATGCTGCTGCTGCTGCTGCTGCTGCGCTGCTGCTGCTGCTGCTGCTGCTTGCTCGCTGCTGCTGCGCTGCTGCTGCTGCGGCTGCTGCTGCTGCTGCGCTGCTGCTCGCTGCTGCTGCTGCTGCTGCTGCTGCTGCGCTGCTGCTGCTGCGCTGCTGCTGCTGCTTGCCTGCTGTGCTGCGCTGCTGCTGCTGCTGCTGCTGCTGCTGCGCTGCTGCTGCTGCTGCTGCTGCTGCTGTGCTGCTGCTGCTGCTGCTCGCCTGCTGCTGCTGCTGCTGCTGCTGCTGCTGGCTGCTCGCTTGCTGCTGCTGCGTGCTGCTGCTGCTGCTGCTGCTGCTGCTGCTGCTGCTGCTGCTGCTGCTCTGCTGGCTGCTGCTGCTAGCTGCGCTGCTGCTGCGCAGCTGCTGCTGCTGCTGCTGCTGCTGCTCGCCTGCTGCTGCTGCTGCTGCTGCTCTGCTGCTGCTCTGCTGCTGCTGCTGCTGCTCTGCTGCTGCTGCTTGCTGCTGCTGCTCTGGCTGCTGCTGCTGCTGCTGCTGCGCTGCTGCTGCTGCTGCTGCTGCTGCTGCTGCTGCTGCTTGCTGCTGCTGCTGCTAGCTGCGCTGCTGCTGCTGCTGCTGCTGCTGCTGCTGCTGCTTGCGCTGCGCTGCTGCTGCTGCTGCTGCTGCTGCTGCCTGTGTTGCCTGCCGCTGCTGCTGCTGCTGCTCCGCTGCTGCTGCGCTTCCTCTGCTCGCTGCTTCTGCTGCTGCTCTGCTCTGCTGCTGCGCAGCTGCTTCTGCTGCTCGGCGCTTGCTTTCTGCTCTCGCGTGCTGCGCTTGCTGCGCGCTGCTGCTCTGCTCGCGCGCTGCTCTCGGGGGGGGGGGGGGGGGGGGGGGGGGGGGGGGGGGGGGGGGGGGGGGGGGGGGGGGGGGGGGGGGGGGGGGGGGGGGGGGCCTGCTGCTGCTGCTAGCGCTGCTGCTGCTCTGCTGCTGCTGCTGCTGCTCTGCTGCTGCTGCTGCTGCTGCTGCTGCTGCTGAGCTGCTGCTGCTGCTGCTGCTGCTGCTGCTGCTGTGCTGCTGCTGCTGCTGCTGCGCTGCTGCTGCTGCTGCTGCTGCTCTGCTGCTGCTGCTGCTGCTGCTGCTGCTGCTGCTGCTGCTGCTGCTGCTGCTGCTGCTGCTGCTGCTGCGCTGCAGCTGCTGCTGCTGCTGCTGCTGCTGCTGCTGCTGCTGCTGCTCTGCTGCTGCTGCTGCTGCTGCTGCTGCTGTGCTGCTGCGCTGCGCTGCTGCTGGCTGCTGCTGCGCTGCTGCTGTCTGCTTGCTGCTGCTGCTCAGCTGCTGCTCTGCTGCTGCTGCGCTGCTGCGCTGCTGCTGCTGCTGCTGCTGCTGCTGCTCTGCTGCTGCTGCTGCTGCTGCTGCTGCTGCTGCTGCGCTGCTGCTGCTGCTGCTGCTGCTGCTGCTGCTGCTGCTGCTGCTGCTGCTGCTGCTGCTGCTGCTGCTGCTGCTGCTGCTGCTGCTGCTGCTGCTGCTGCTGCTGCTGCTGCTGCTGCTGCTGCTGCGCTGCGCTGCTGCTGCTGCTGCGCTGCTGCTGCTGCTGCCTGCTGCTGCTGCTGCTGCTGCTGCTGCTGCTGCTGCTGCTGCTGCTGCGCTGCTGCTGCTGCTGCTGCTGCTGCATGCTGCTGCAGCTGACTGCTGCTAGCTGCACTGCTACGCTACTACTTACTACTACTACTACTACTACACTACTACTACTAACTACTACTACTACTACTACTACTACTACTACTACTACTACTACTACTACTACTACTACTACTACTACTACTACTACTACTAATAATAATAATAATAATAATAATAAATAATACTTATAATAATAATAATAATAACACCACTACCAAAACAACAATTGTCTTAAACAAGTGGAGAACAAAAATGTCAACTAGACTGCAATGCAAACCGAAGTCTTCTCCAAAATGACGCCGTGTAGGTTCTTACATTGCTACTGACGTGTCGAAAGACATTGCTGTCTCACGTCTTGTGGAAGTAAGCAATGTTCAACGAAATATATGTTAATATTTACCATACGAACCTACACGGCGTCATATCGCAGATGACTTCATATTTCTTGACTCATTGAGCCAGTGCCAGTTTATACAGAACGTGCGTATTGCGTAAGTATGTTAGTTTGACATTGCGTGAAGCTAAATGTAAAGCGAAAGTTGTCTCTGTCCATGCCATGAAGTCATATAGGGGGAGTAGCGGTATAGCTCCACTCATTCTAAACCTCAGGCCTAGATGGAGATGAGTGATCAACTTCACGCCTCGGCCACTTTACCACCTGAGAAAGAACCCATTGACTAGGACACTGGATGGGCCCCAGAGTTGTTCTGGACATTTCGGAAAAGGCAGAAATTTTGTTACCCGTGCTGGGATTCAAAAACCTGATCGTTCAGCCGGTATTCTTAGTCACTGTAGTGACTGAGCTATCCCGGCTGCAGTTTAGTTGTAAGTAAAAGCAGAAAGTGTTTTCTCATGAATTCTTCATTACAACGGTAATTAAAATGTGCGCATGCGCTTCTAATTCGGCTCTCTTCCCATCTCGCATCGCTGCCCTCGTGGAACAAAGAAACAACGTCTTGAAGCAGGCAAGATAAGCAACAATAAGCGTCTGTCCAACTAGCAGTTCGGTTGTAAAGTGTTGTTGCTTTATGCTGTTTAGTCATAAAATCTATAGCGTCTCGTTCTAAAACGTTTCGAAAGGACCACTGCGTAACGCACATGTTACGCTAGGAAATGCGGGGGCGCACTCAAGGGGGTTCCGCCACGCTGCAGCCCCCGCCAAAACCCCCCCCCCCCAAAAGTCGGAATTAAAAAATATCAGATTTTTAGATTTTGTGATATCAAAAGTTTTACGTGATTTTACCTTCAGCCGAAATCAGCCACTGGCATCAGCTGATGACAGTACATTGGAATTTTGAAAAATAAATTAATAAAATTACAAAAACAATAAAATAGGGCACTGTGATTGAGTGACGGGACATGTAGTTATATTTGTGTGTATATAAATGTAGTTACAAAGAGTGTTATGTTGTACTTACAACATTATTTTTATAATATAATTTTTTAAATCAAACATAAATTATACATAGACTCAGGGTCAGACCCCCCCCCCCCCCCAAATAAAAAATTCTGGGTGCGCGCCTGCAGAACTGCGACATCTCAAAGCTTGAATTTAACTTGAACTGCGTTTAATGACCCAGTCCGTACAGCTCTCGTGTATGTGGTTCACTTTGCATGATTTGTTCCGTAATTGTTGGCGTATAATGTTGCAGGGTTATGGGCGTCAAATGGGGCGTCTGCATTCTACGGTTACCAGCATCACAGGGGACCTGAAGTTACATAATACCTCAGGTAGCAGCAATAATGTATACGTGGCCTACCACGGCTAGGATATAATCCAGCATATAAGTAAGGTTTTGTTACTTCCACTTCCTACAAATAAGGCTAAATGTCTACACAATGAAACCAGATACAAGCAGTAAGGTCATGACCCTCTTAGGCCAATACTTTGAGTTGCGTATTTTATATGTCGATTTGTTTCTCATTCAAAACAAGACAAATTTGAGGCCAACAGGTTCAGCCGGCTTTATTGAAGAACCTTGAAGCTTAAGTTGGTGACCTTTGGAGATATTCGAAAGTGAATGACACCACTGTTTAGAATAAACAGCCGTTTACCCAATAGATCTTGACTTCGTAACGCCTCATGCAACAACATCGGTCATTAAAATGCTTTTGGTGTTGCGAAACGATTGGTAAACCGCTCGACGGCGTGCTGCCCCTTAGAGCCCAGTGGTTACTATATGTACCACCAGTTTAACACTCACAAATTCTACGTTCTGCCCACACAGTGTATTTATGTGTTTTGTGTGGATCTCAGAACAAACAGCGATTATTTCACTGTACAACATTAACTGACTGGTTTGTATAACTGAGACGGAGTGTGTTTACTGCGCGGTACGGACTGTATTTATGTGTTTTGTGTGGATCTCAGAACAAACAGCGATTATTTCACTGTACAGCACTAACTGACTGGTTTGTATAACTGAGACGGAGTGTGTTTACTGCGCGGTACGGACTGTATTTATGTGTTTTGTGTGGATCTCAGAACAAACAGCGATTATTTCACTGTACAGCATTAACTGACTGGTTTGTATAACTGAGACGGAGTGTGTTTACTGCGCGGTACGGACTGTATTTATGTGTTTTGTGTGGATCTCAGAACAAACAGCGATTATTTCACTGTACAACATTAACTGACTGGTTTGTATAACTGAGACGGAGTGTGTTTACTGCGCGGTACGGACTGTATTTATGTGTTTTGTGTGGATCTCAGAACAAACAGCGATTATTTCACTGTACAGCATTAACTGACTGGTTTGTATAACTGAGACGGAGTGTGTTTACTGCGCGGTACGGACTGTATTTATGTGTTTTGTGTGGATCTCAGAACAAACAGCGATTATTTAACTGTACAACATTAACTGACTGGTTTGTATAACTGAGACGGAGTGTGTTTACTGCGCGGTACGAACTGTATCTTTAAATATAATTCAGCTTATCACAGTGCTGCCCTCCAAACACAAACTCAGCCCAAATGCTCAACTTCCTCCCTCTGCTGCATACTGCCAACAGTCACGTTCACATCACGATAGTTTTTCACTTCCTAAACTTTTACCCTTTACCAGTCTACCTCTACCAGAAGGACGATCGGGTAGTGCTTGAGAACCTTCAGACCAGCAAATTACCTGAGTCCCCTGACCCCCATTATGACAAGTGTAGTGTCCTTCAAGGCACCCGCCCCCGTCTTTCTTTGTTCTCTCTCTTAGCTTTAGTGTTTAAATGTTTCCAGCCTACATTTACCAAAAGGAAGAGGGGGCACTACGTAGGAAACTTCAGAGCACTAAACTTTCCTTTCTGCCCCGTAATAATAATAATAATAATAATAAATATAGTGCCTCTCACTGCATGCCCACTGTTTTTTCTCTATGTCTTAATGTTTTAATGTTTTGCCTTCAAGTTACGCATAACCTGCCAAGAAGCATTGCAGCAGTGTAAGTGTGTATTCCGATCGACGTGCTCCTACGCATAACGGCCCTATAATACTACTTCTATGTATTATTGCAGCCTTCACCAGGTTATCGTAGCGGCATCTCTCCACACTGTCATCCAGCGGCATCTCTTCACACCGTCATCTACCGGCATCTCTCCTCACTATTATCTAGCGGCATCTCTCCACACGGTTATACAGCGGCATCTCTCCACACCGTTATCTAGCGGCATCTCTCCACACCGTCATCTAGCGGCATCTCTCCACACCGTCATCTAGCGGCATCTCTCCACACCGTTATCTACCGGCATCTCTCCTCACTATTGTCTAGCGGCATCTCTCCACACGGTTATACAGCGGCATCTCTCCACACCGTCATCTAGCGGCATCTCTCCACACTATTATCTAGCGGCATCTCTACACACCGTCATCTAGCGGCATCTCTCCACACCGTCATCTAGCGGCATCTCTCCACACCGTCATCTAGCGGCATCTCTCCACACCGTTATCTACCGGCATCTCTCCTCACTATTGTCTAGCGGCATCTCCCACACGGTTATACAGCGGCATCTCTCCACACCGTCATGTAGCGGCACCTCTCCACACCTTCTTCTAGCGGCATCTCTCCACACTGTATTCAGGATATGCCATCTTCGAGCCCCAGCCGGAACACAGACCCTCGTGACTGAGGCTTTGCGTGGATCATGTCAGTGCCTCCAGGAAAATTCCGATACAGTACCTTGATCGAACTACGACTGTTTCCTTCCGAATTCCTTCCAATTCATCATTCACAAATAACTCTACCACTGATCTTACACAGACTGTCATACTCAGAGCGTCCTAAAATATTGGGACACGTCAAGTCGAAACGTCCATCCACTCGGCTGTGATACAGTGCAGCTGCACATAGCGAACAGCGTCTAATGCGACTGTCTTTGTGAGTTGCGGACAGTGAAGTCTGTGTGTGTGCGTGTCAAGACACCGACCTAATATTGCGTGACAGGCCGAACAAAGGCACGCAGAACGTAACTCTGAGACTTTCGTCAAATTCGGAACATCCAAAATAGGCAGAACTGGTCACTTATCACAGGCAAGGCTCGAACCTGTTACCCCGGCATACAAGTCTAGAAAGTACAGCAGCTTGCCTTGATCTTATTGAAGCTCGCAGCCCATTGGTCCTCAAACTAAGCACTCGAACCCATAGGTCGGCTTTTAAACTTAACATACAGGATAACTACATAATACGACAAATAAATATTTATTGTAATTTACGAGTAAAATTAAGAAACCTTTCATGTCTCAGGCCCCCAGATGGTTCTGCACCCCAAGTTAAGAAGCACAGCCTTACACTTAACACACCAATGCAGTGAACACACACAAACACAGTTGTTTACCCAGGAGCAAAACAATGAAGGTCACTAATTGAAATATCCGAGCAGATGAGAACACAGTACAAGAGAACTTAACAACTTGTAGTGTGTCTTTTCTCACGGCATTCCTCGCTATCCGAAAGACAAAACGGTAATTCCTGCGCGGTAGAACCGTGTGCTGTCTGTCTGTCTTGGTAATTAAAGGCTGAACACGTAACAGCAGTTTCATAATGCTTCTCATTTACTCTGAAACTGACTGCAGTGCGATATAAACCGTTAATGTAATTATGCATGCGGGAATTTTAATGACACTTGCGTAGTCGGCAGAGAAACGTTTGAAATCTTGGTTTTACAACGAAACTCGCCAGACACGAGGTAAATCTTTGTCAGCCCGTCAGTGTCAGTGGCGTTTATCAAAAACTGATGCGTAATCTGAGACTTCAGCTTTAACCCTTGCTTTACATTATCCGTCTTTATATTGTCATTGCTACAGGACGTACTTTTCATAGCCGGACCGAACACTGCAGAGTTATTTTACAGCCTGCAGTTCAAATTTCCATATCTTATAGACGGACCTCAAAATTGTCTAAATGCAGGCTTCCTATACGACAATACTCTCATGCTCCGCGATGAAATAAAACGAACATTACGTATATCAACACAGGTGCGCCCCCAGAACTTTTCCTTGGGGGGCTGAACATGAGGCTATATATAATTTAAATTTGATTTTAAAAATCATGTTATAAAAATCATGTCGTAAGCACAACATAACTGTCTGCAACTACATTTATATACATACAAACATAACTACATGTCCCATCACTCAATCACAATGTCCTATCTTATAGTTTTTGTAATTTTATTAATTTATTTTTCAAAATTCTAAAGTACTGTCATCAGCTGATTTCATTGGCTGATCTCGGCTGAACGGGAAATCAACTAAAATTATGGTTTTTAAATTTCGGTTTTGAGGAATTTGGGGGGGGGGCTGCCGGGCTGCAGCCCCCCCCCCTACCCTTGGGAGCGCCCCTGTATCAACATCTAGGAATGAACTACTTTGACGAAAATTAAGCGACAAGTTCCGTTGTCGATGGCCGCGTGTCACACTCAAGTCGCCTCCATGAGCAAGCAAGTTGTGCGACTCTCCAAATCCCAGACATTTAGGACATTCGTGCTGTCAAGTTGGTACACATTTAGGACATTCGTGCTGTCAAGTTGGTACACATTTCAGTCACGACGTACAACAAAAACCTTCAACCTGCACAGCTGATCCAGTACATTTAAAACAAACAAACACTTCAGCTCCACAGCGACAGAGCAGTCATTGGCTAGGATTACACCGCACAGCTTGTCCCGTCTTTCGCATGGCCAGATTGCGGTCACTTCCGGTATCACCAACAGTCTGTTCACAGCAACTCGGTGCGCCTAATCCAGACTTCTGGACAACTATGAAGATTACAGTATGCCTGGTATGACACCGTGTCGATTGGTAAATATCGGCAGGATGTTCGACTCAATGTCCGAAACACGATATGGTATCCCAGAAGGCTGGGAGAACGTCCACTGTGCCGTCACACACACACACAAACACCATGTCCACTGTGCCGTCACACACACACACACACCATGTCCACTGTGCCGTCACACACACACAACACACCATGTCCACTGTGCCGTCACAACACACACACACACACACCATGTCCACTGTGCCGTCACACACACACACACACACACCATGTCCACTGTGCCGTCACACACACACACACACCATGTCCACTGTGCCTTCACACACACACACACCATGTCCACTGTGCCGTCACACACACACACACACCATGTCCACTGTGCCGTCACACACACACACACACCATGTCCACTGTGCCGTCACACACACACACACACCATGTCCACTGTGCCGTCACACACACACACACACACACACCATGTCCACTGTGCCGTCACACACACACACACACCATGTCCACTGTGCCGTCACACACACACACACCACAGCACACCATGTCCACTGTGCCGTCACACACACACACACCATGTCCACTGTGCCGTCACACACACACACACCATGTCCACTGTGCCGTCCACACACACACACACACACACCATGTCCACTGTGCCGTCACACACACACACACGCACCATGTCCACTGTGCCGTCCACACACACACCATGTCCACTGTGCCGTCACACACACACACACCATGTCCACTGTGCCGTCACACACACACACACACACCATGTCCACTGTGCCGTCACACACACACACACCATGTCCACTGTGCCGTCACACACACACACACACCATGTCCACTGTGCCGTCACACACACACACACCATGTCCACTGTGCCGTCACACAACACACACACACACGACACCATGTCCACTGTGCCGTCACACACACACACACCATGTCCACTGTGCCGTCACACACACACACACCATGTCCACTGTGCCGTCCACACACACACACACCATGTCCACTGTGCCGTCACACACACACACACCATGTCCACTGTGCCGTCACACACACACACACACCATGTCCACTGTGCCGTCAAACCACACCACACACACACCATGTCCACTGTGCCGTCACACACACACACACCATGTCCACTGTGCCGTCACACACACACACACCATGTCCACTGTGCCGTCACACACACCACACACCATGTCCACTGTGCCGTCACACACACCACCATGTCCACTGTGCCGTCACACACACACACCATGTCCACTGTGCCGTCACACACACACACACACCATGTCCGCTGTGCCGTCACACACACACACACCATGTCCACTGTGCCGTCACACACACACACACCATGTCCACTGTGCCGTCACACACACACACACCATGTCCACTGTGCCGTCACACACACACACACACCATGTCCACTGTGCCGTCACACACACACACACCATGTCCACTGTGCCGTCACACACACACACACACCATGTCCACTGTGCCGTCACACACACACACAACCATTCCACTGTGCCGTCACACACACACACACACCATGTCCACTGTGCCGTCACACACACACACACCATGTCCACTGTGCCGTCACACACACACACACACCATGTCCACTGTGCCGTCACACACACACACACACCATGTCCACTGTGCCGTCACACACACACACACCATGTCCACTGTGCCGTCACCACACACACACACCATGTCCACTGTGCCGTCACACACACACACACCATGTCCACTGTGCCGTCACAACACACCACACACCATGTCCACTGTGCCGTCACACACACAACACACACCATGTCCACTGTGCCGTCACACACACACACACACCATGTCCACTGTGCCGTCACACACACACACACACCATGTCCACTGTGCCGTCACACACACACACACACCATGTCCACTGTGCCGTCACACACACACACACACACCATGTCCACTGTGCCGTCACACACACACACACACCATGTCCACTGTGCCGTCACACACACACACACACACCATGTCCACTGTGCCGTCACACACACACACACCATGTCCACTGTGCCGTCACACACACACACCATGTCCACTGTGCCGTCACACACACACACACACCATGTCCACTGTGCCGTCACACACACACACACACACCATGTCCACTGTGCCGTCACACACACACACACACCATGTCCACTGTGCCGTACACACACACACACACCATGTCCACTGTGCCGTCCACACACACACACACACATGTCCACTGTGCCGTCACACACACACACACACCATGTCCACTGTGCCGTCACACACACCACCATGTCCACTGTGCCGTCACACACACACACACCATGTCCGTGGCCGTCACACACACACACACACCATGTCCACTGTGCCGTCACACACACACACACACCATGTCCACTGTGCCGTCACACACACACACACCATGTCCACTGTGCCGTCACACACACACACACACACCATGTCCACTGTGCCGTACAACACACACACACCCATGTCCACTGTGCCGTCACACACACCATGTCCACTGTGCGCACACCACACAGTACTGTGCGTCACACACACACACACACACCATGTCCACACAACTACAAGCTACCCCGTTACAGGCCTGGACAGACCCTTAGGGTTCCAGGAGATTGAGGCTCCCAGATTTCCAGACAACAGCACATGAAGGTGGTAAGGTTGTCAGCCCTATGCACTGGCCGCCTTTACCCCCCAGAAAATACTCCTAGTACTCATTTCTGTTAGAGGCTGAGTCGACCCTAGGGCCACAGTGCGGCCGGAAGGATTATGTCAATGAAAAATTTCAATGACGCCTTGCTCCTATATAGTACCTATACGGTATAGAGTGTATACATGTAGCTCAGTCAGTATAGTGACTATGCTACCGGGTGGACGGTCGCGGGGTTCGAATCCCGGCAGGGGTAAGAGACTTATTTGTTCTCCAAAGCGTCGAGACCAGCTGTGGTGCCCACCTTACGTACCGGCATTGGAGGGATTAAGCTGGCCACTCACCTCTATTGCCCAGTTTAACAATCCGAGCTGGTGCCCATTGTATAGGAGGCTAGGTAAGCCCCAGGGCCGGTCTGGAGAGGTGCGAAAAATCTCGTCCCCACCGGGATTCGAACCCCGAACCGTCCAGCCCGTAGCGAGTCACTATACCGACCGAGCCACCGCGGTCCATATGCTTTATACAGGGCCCACGTCAAACCGGCCACCTGCCCACACGCACGACCGGAAGAGACAAAGGATGCTTGTCAGATAAAATAAGGACTCCGCATAATTTCTGCCTTTAAAGCCATCGCCTCAGAAGAAATGTCTCGCGTCTGGCACGAGGAACTTAAAAACTCAGCCAGTGACGTGTAAGGGCATACAGCATACAAGTGACAGTATGTCATGGTAATTAGACGTCGGCAAAATGCTTTAATTAAACGATATCATTACAGTCTTGCATGTGAACCGTCTAAACAGCACATAACATGATGTCATTACTGGGGTCACCGGCTCTGACCTTATGACATCAGGGCGCTACTTATCAAACTGCGTTGCCGTAATCTGCAAGCGAGCGAAAGCCAAACATTGCGCCCACACTAACAGTGCGAGGTTGTGTTTAGACAGCTTGTGGAGATCGTACAGTGCGGCGTGTCCTAATGTAACCTTGACCGTTTGATCGTCTATAGGACACTTCGTTGCGCTATCACGTCTCTATTGTCTATCTATATGTGCCATATTTTAACATATAAAGCCTACTGGTCACTATACGTACCACCATGTTTAACATTCACAAATTCTACGTTCTGCCCACACAGTGTATTTATGTGTTTTGTGTGGATCTCAGAACAAACAGCGATTATTTCACTGTACAGCATTAACTGACTGGTTTGTATAACTGAGACGGAGTGTGTTTACTGCGCGGTACGGACTGTATTTATGTGTTTTGTGTGGATCTCAGAACAAACAGCGATTATTTCACTGTACAGCATTAACTGACTGGTTTGTATAACTGAGACGGAGTGTGTTTACTGCGCGGTACGGACTGTATTTATGTGTTTTGTGTGGATCTCAGAACAAACAGCGATTATTTCACTGTACAGCATTAACTGACTGGTTTGTATAACTGAGACGGAGTGTGTTTACTGCGCGGTACGGACTGTATTTATGTGTTTTGTGTGGATCTCAGAACAAACAGCGATTATTTCACTGTACAGCATTAACTGACTGGTTTGTATAACTGAGACGGAGTGTGTTTACGGCGCGGTACGGACTGTATTTATGTGTTTTGTGTGGATCTCGGAACAAACAGCGATTATTTCACTGTACAACATTAACTGACTGGTTTGTATAACTGAGACAGAGTGTGTTTACTGCGCGGTACGGACTGTATTTATGTGTTTTGTGTGGATCTCAGAACAAACAGCGATTATTTCACTGTACAACATTAACTGACTGGTTTGTATAACTGAGACAGAGTGTTTACTGCGCGGTACGGACTGTATTTATGTGTTTTGTGTGGATCTCAGAACAAACAGCCATTATTTCACTGTACAGCATTAACTGACTGGTTTGTATAACTGAGACGGAGTGTGTTTACTGCGCGGTACGGACTGTATTTATGTGTTTTGTGTGGATCTCAGAACAAACAGCCATTATTTCACTGTACAGCATTAACTGACTGGTTTGTATAACTGAGACGGAGTGTGTTTACTGCGCGGTACGGACTGTATTTATGTGTTTTGTGTGGATCTCAGAACAAACAGCGATTATTTCACTGTACAGCATTAACTGACTGGTTTGTATAACTGAGACGGAGTGTGTTTACTGCGCGGTACGGACTGTATTTATGTGTTTTGTGTGGATCTCAGAACAAACAGCGATTATTTCACTGTACAGCATTAACTGACTGGTTTGTATAACTGAGACGGAGTGTGTTTACTGCGCGGTACGGACTGTATTTATGTGTTTTGTGTGGATCTCAGAACAATCAGCGATTATTTCACTGTACAACATTAACTGACTGGTTTGTATAACTGAGACGGAGTGTGTTTACTGCGCGGTACGGACTGTATTTATGTGTTTTGTGTGGATCTCGGAACAAACAGCGATTATTTCACTGTACAACATTAACTGACTGGTTTGTATAACTGAGACGGAGTGTGTTTACTGCGCGGTACGGACTGTATTTATGTGTTTTGTGTGGATCTCGGAACAAACAGCGATTATTTCACTGTACAACATTAACTGACTGGTTTGTATAACTGAGACGGAGTGTGTTTACTGCGCGGTACGGACTGTATTTATGTGTTTTGTGTGGATCTCGGAACAAACAGCGATTATTTCACTGTACAACATTAACTGACTGGTTTGTATAACTGAGACGGAGTGTGTTTACACAATATAAAGTCACGCTATCACATTAACAGGCTACACTGCATAAAATTCCGTTTGAACTCTTTGAACTGTGACACGAATTGTGTCCATTTTTACGAGTTTAAATGGTTCAACTGGAACCGAAACATATGTAGAGGATATTGAACAATCCTTGGTAATACAGGGCATTTGTTGGTTTTTTGAAATTGTGAATTATTATCAAAATGCACGGCGGATATAATGTGGAATTAACGAATATTTACATAGTGGGTTCGAGTCCTTGCGATCCCGATGCACTTAGGCCTTTGACAGGCCCTTTAACTAAATTCCAAGTCATAAGAGCCCTGTCCTTTTAATAAAGTTCCAGATCGCCCCCAGACTTAGTTCTCTGACATCCTCACGGTCCAAACAAAAGGAACCCAGATAAGTGTGTCTGTGTGTACCAAAGCTTCACACTCACACAAGACATCAGCTGAGGTCTCCTCCTCTGCTCCGCATTTCCTACACAACGGACTGTCCCTCAGTTCCACAATGTGAAGGTGTCTTCTGAGGTGTTATGTCCGGTAAGCAGGCCAATAACTACCCTGGACTGCGTCCTATTAAAGGACAGTAGCCTGGTCTTAGCAGCAGGACCAGGACCCGAGGTCAATTCTCGATCCTGTCTCTGAGTGCCGGTAAGACCTCGCCACAGAGCTACGTGCTGGTTACATAACCAACCCTTGACCCTCTGCCTATGTTCTGCCTCGAGATCCCCAGGGTTGGCTCAGGTCCAACCAACTCGACGGCAGAACCCTCCCTTGCGAGCACGCCAGGCAACGTCCGTATAAACGTAACATTGAGGCGCGTTCGCGTTAACGTTGTTCATATGGAAAAGCAATAAGTATTACATATTGTGAGTGTGTGTCTGTAGCCTTAGTTATCCAGTATGCAAAGCGCATGCGCCGTATTATATTGTCATCTGTGGCCTGTCTGGCTGTACCATATTTTTCCACATTATCACATAAACGGCACGATTTTCGGAAAAAAGTTATTGAACATAAAATGTGTGTTTTGATTTTCTCTACAGCGTTTGTTTGAAACATCTCATTCTAAGAAGAATTCAGCGAGATATTATCATAAATGTATATAGGTCTTCATGTAAAATACCGTTATTCCTGTCAGATTTTAATAAAACTTGCATTTTCTCGACATATTTTAGAAAAATACTCCGATATAAAGTTTCATGAAAATCCGTCCAGTGGGAGCCGAGTTGTTTCATGCGGACAGACAGACAGACATGGCGAAGCTAATGGTCGCTTTTCACAAATTTGTGAGTTGTCGTTGGCATTAGCTGCATGTACTCTCCGCAAGGCTAGTCAGGACATAAGGGGTCCTACTCTCCCTCTCAAGGTCAAACCTGTTCTCGTCCGTCGGTGACAGTACGTTCTTTAACTGAACAAACTGTACAGATGGCACTTCTGGCCACAGCGACGCACACCCACCTCACGCTAGCCTACATAAAACAAGCTAACAAAGTACAATCGAAAGGAGCTGGGCTACTCTTAGTTCCGGAATGCGTGTTTTGGGTTGACGGAGACCGTCATTAGACGGCTGCTGCCACACCATAACTAATTGCAATAATTTACAGAAAGAGAGGCCTACAAAGCGTATAAATAAAAGTAATTGGAAATGACGGTGAACAAAAAGCTTAGTTAAACACAGACGCCAGATGTTATCTGCATGTGTAATAACGCGCTTAGCCACATATTACAATCCTATTACAACTACGGGAACAAGGACTTATGTCTAGCGAGGAACTTGACCACTCCGTCCTTGTAGTGATCGGCTACAGACTCGACGATCAGGGATCGATCCCCGGGTAAGCGACAGGAGCTTTCTGATTATCCAGCCTAAAACATCATTGCATATGGTGTAACCCGCGATGAAGTACAAATATTTGACAGAGGCGTTCTTGACTATCGACACGCCACACTGTTTCACTGTACATGCGTGTGCATAGGAACAGCACGGCCACTACTCACGCATCTTACAAACAACTGGACACGTGATCAGGACTGTAGGAAGGGTGGTCCATATTTAAGCACCTGGCTGGCAAAGCGATTTGCAATAGACGGCAACGTGAAGCAAGCTGTCACCTCCTAGCTACACACACGTAACACCGATTACGTTTACGCCAGGATAGAAGCCTTCGTGTCACGGTGTTACACATGTCAGTAATGGCTAAGTGGAAGTCTGATGTGTACCTTCTGCTATCGATGTGTCATGTGTATATCGATATCAGAATAAAGTTCTCGGTAACAGTGTTTTTTTCCAATGGCCCAACAGCCCCTAGGGGGCCACGGCCTCCCCATTATCGAGGCTTAACGATCACACTCAGACACACCACACTCGGTAGGACTCCTCTGGACGAGTGATCAGCCCGTCGCAGAGACCTCTACCTGACAACACACAACACTCACAACAGACAGACATCCATGCCCCCGGTAGGATTCGAACCCACAATCCCAGTAAGCGAGCGGCCGTAGACCGACGCCTTAGATCGCACGGCCACTGGGATCGGCTATCAGAGTGTTCGTTATCATAATTTATTGAAACGTCCTTGTATGAAGGGGAGGAACCGAACAGCATTGTTTAGGTTGGAAATTTGGAAACTGAGGGAAATGAGAAAAAAAAGTAAAGTTTTCCCTATAACAGGCCATGGAGGACCAAAGGGGGAGTAGAGGTATAGCTCTACTCATTCTTGACCCCGGCGCTAGTTGGGGGTGGGTGGTCAGCACCACGCCCCGGCCGCTTTACCCCCGGGAAAGACCCGGTACACATTGTATAGGAGGCTGGGTAGGCCCCAGGGTCGGTCTGGACGGGTGCGAAAAATCTCGCCCCCACCGGGATTCGATCCCCGGACCGTCCAGCCCGTAGCGAGTCACTATACCGACTGAGCTATCGCGGCCCACGTGTGAGGGAACTGAGAAGGGAATCGAAAAGTGATTTAGGTGACTAAATGGAGGAGAACAGAAGAACATAGTGTTGTTATTGAGATAGATGGAAATGCAAAATGGACAGAACAACTTTTAAAGGGTAAGGGGTTAAATAATGGCAGTGCCATGGCTCAGGCGGTTAGTCGCCGGCCTCCCACTGCGGAGGCCCGGGTTCGATCACGGATCAGTCCATGTGGGATTTGTGGTGGACACAGTGGCAGGTTTCCCCCCCGAGTACTTCGGTTTTCACCTGTCAATTTCATTCCACCGGTGCTCCGTTACTTGGAAAAATGAAAAAACTGATCATCTTTCTCTTCATCTTCATCACAGGGTTGCACAATAAGCCTTAAGGCTGCGGTGCGTCCGTAGCTTCCGCTGCGGGGCCCTTCACAACACAAAAAAATGGGTGAAATTCAAACAAGGTAATTGCTTATAATGAAGTAAATAACTGTATTAAGTCCACAGAACTGAGGAATGTAAGTTGTCAGAGACGTTAAAATATAATTTTGAGAATCAGAAGGAAAAATATATATATCACAAAGGATAAAGGAAGCGATAGCTACAGTCTATACCACACAATTAATGAGAGATATCATAAGGCTTAATATAACTGACGTGCACTGCACAAATATGGTGACAGTGGCCACAGCTCTCGTTTATTATGAGATTCAGTGTCAGCAAATAAGCACTGCACATACGTACGAACATACGGCTAGACTTATTAAATTAAGTTATAAACCAACCGATGCACACTAAAACCACTTTTTAAATAGCTTTATTATAAAATTGTTAAAATTGTACCCCTACACGTGTTTCGATCCTAGGATCATCGTCAGGGGGGTTTATTGCTAAAAGCTACAGTCACTTCAACACATGATTTAAAATATTCTATCTCCACCGTACTACTCCTCACCGCACAACACGTAGTACACTCCGCTCCACGCAGTACTGAGGAGTACTGAGGAGTACTGAGGAGTACTCCTCAGTACTCCTCAGTACTCCTCACCGCACAACACGTAGTACACTCCGCTCCACGCAGTACTGAGGAGTACTGAGGAGTACTGAGGAGTACTCCTCAGTACTCCTCAGTACTCCTCACCGCACAACACGTAGTACACTCCGCTCCACGCAGTACTGAGGAGTACTGAGGAGTACTCAGTACTCCTCAGTACTCCTCACCGCACAACACGTAGTACACTCCGCTCCACGCAGTACTGAGGAGTACTGAGGAGTACTCCTCAGTACTCCTCAGTACTCCTCACCGCACAACACGTAGTACACTCCGCTCCACGCAGTACTGAGGAGTACTGAGTAGTACTGAGGAGTACTCCTCAGTACTCCTCAGTACTCCTCACCGCACAACACGTAGTACACTCCGCTCCACGCAGTACTGAGGAGTACTGAGGAGTACTCCTCAGTACTCCTCACAGCACAACACGTAGTACACTCCGCTCCACGCAGTACTGAGGAGTACTGAGGGGTACTGAGGAGTACTCCTCAGTACTCCTCAGTACTCCTCACAGCACAACACGTAGTACACTCCGCTCCACGCAGTACTGAGGAGTACTGAGGGGTACTGAGGAGTACTCCTCAGTACTCCTCAGTACTCCTCACAGCACAACACGTAGTACACTCCGCTCCACGCAGTACTGAGGAGTACTGAGGAGTACTGAGGAGTACTCCTCAGTACTCCTCAGTACTCCTTACAGCACAACACGTAGTACACTCCGCTCCATGCAAAAACATTTCATATGCTTTTAATCCCACACGCCAGCAGTTCCACAATCTACCATCTACAGTGCTTTTATAATTTTACAACTTTTACAGAATCTTTTTACAAGATTTTAACTTATGTTTCAAAGTGCTGATAGAATATTTTAAATCATGTGTTGAAGTGACTGTAGCTTTTAGCAAAAAACCCCCCTGACGATGATCCTAGGATCGAAACACGTGTAGGGGTACAATTTTAACAATTTTATAATAAAGCTACTTAAAAAGTGGTTTTAGTGTGCATCGGTTGGTTTGTAACTTAATTTAATATGACGAAGATGCACGGTGGCAACAGTGTGAAATACGGCTAGACGTTTCGGTACACTCGCGTCTTATTGGACTCAATACCGGCCATCGAACACCACGGCCCACACACACAGTCCAATAACAACCCTGCAATTACTTCAAACCAGGACACAACAGCAGACAAACTGCTAGCTGCGCCACTCAGATAACCGTGTCAAAAGATGTGACCAACATTACAAGGCGAGATCCATATTACGTGAAGGGCACAGGCTGGGGGTGTTGAGGTGCTGGGGGGGATATTTGGGGGGGGGGTGACAGGATATTCGAGGTAAATGCGTAATGAGGACTTGCAGTGTTTGCACTCCTCAGATACTACTCGAGTGCTCAAACCAAGGAGAAAGAGATGGGCGGAGCGTGACGTACGTATGGGAAAGAGGAATTCATAGAGCGTTGTGGTGGGAGAAACTTGAAGGAAGGAGTCCACTTGGAAGACCTATGCGTAGATGGAGCATAATATTAAAACAGACCTTAATGGGATAAGATGGGAGGGCGTGGACTGGATTAATGTGACTTAGGATACAGCTAAATGGCGGGCTGTTGTTAACACGGCAATGAACCTTCGGGTTACATAGAAGAACTAGCTGTTTATTATTCGACTTTATCCACTCCCCCGTTACCCCATACCTCTCAGACCCAAATACCCCCCTCAGCACCCTATTCTCGAACACCCTCAGCCAATGTTCCTCCCTCAGTGTGAGAGACCGAGTTTCACACCCATACAAAACAGCACGCAAAATTATAGTTATGCATATATTAATATGCATATTCTTAGATATTAAACTAAAATTTAAGTACTGAAGCCAAGATCTACACAATATCAACTCGCCAGTGTGTATTTTCAGCAAGAGCAATTCTAGAACAGAAAGAGTGGTGGGACATGTAGCACGCTTGCAGTCTAGACATCTAAATCTTATTCGATAAATCCAAAAGTAATGCTCTTACTTTTCCTTAGCATTACGTCATAAAGGCGTATGGGGAAATGGAGGTAACAGTGTAGGATAGCTTGACCTGGGTCACACAGGGTAAGTCCGCTTAATTCCCGGGTAATATTTCCCGACAGAATGCTGACAGGGGCCCCAGATGTGTTCTGGATGCAGAGAGGGGCCCCAGATGTGTTCTGGATTCAGAGAGGGGCACCAGATGTGTTCTGGATGCAGAGGGGAGCCCCAGATGTTCTGGATGCAGAGAGGGGCCCCAGATATGTTCTGGATGCAGAGAGGGGCCCCAGATATGTTCTGGATGCAGAGAGGGGCCCCAGATATGTTCTGGATGCAGAGAGGGGCCCCAGATGTGTTCTGGATTCAGAGAGGGGCCCCAGATGTGTTCTGGATGCAGAGAGGGGCCCCAGATATGTTCTGGATGCTGAGAGGGGCCCCAGATGTGTTCTGGGTGCAGAGAGGGGCCCCAGATGTGTTCTGGATGCAGAGAGGGGCCCCAGATGTGTTCTGGATGCACAGTGGGGCCCAAGTGTGTCTGAATGCAGAGAGGGGCCCAAGTGTGTTCTGGATGTGGTTGGAACGGGAAAAATTGCCGGATTGCTGTGCATCGTATCTCAGCCATCCCTCCCACTTTTTGAAGTGAAGAGACAAAACAGGATAATGTTAAAAAGGGCCTCAAAACAATACGGTGTGAGGATATAAATGACATTAACACGTCTCACGACAGGACACAGCGAACGCCTGTAAACTCCGTAATTGACCGCGGTTTCCGCTAAAGGACGGAAATACCTTCAACAGTCAAGCCACGGTCAATTTCGCTCAGCTTCACACTTTTAACAACACAGCGTGTACAAACTTATTGCAAGGATTTCAATGCCTAATTTACTTTGCATATGTAATTACATTTGAGCAGTCAACCGCAGCAACAAAAAGAAACAAGTATGCCTGACAGTGTGTAAAATACAATACAAGGAACGTTAAATGTGAGCTAATTAACAGACATTCAATAAGAATAATCACAAATAACTATCACGTAAAATGGTCCTAAAGTACGAACAAGTTAGCGAATTTCGGCAGAACCTCACATTTCTCGCAGCTCCGCCCCCCTACTATCCCTATATTTTAATTCTTGCTACTGTTCCTATAATCCGTATTTTTAGTGCAGTCTGAACGTATTCACTACCTTCTTTTGTTTCTTGCATGGAATATTATGTTTTGATCATCAATTCTTTCTTCGGCCTCTCTGGCTCTACCTTGTTTCTTGTACTTATCTCGTAAAGGGCGCAATATCCGATTTCCTGTACTTTTTTTTTAATAGGCGAGATGTTCAGATCGTACCTCATAGAAAACACAATCTCTCCCCATTCCAAAGACCAATCCCATAACTCTACATAGTTCTCCACATAAAGTGCCCGTCACTTTTGTCCGATCATAACCAAAATAAGATCATGCCCACAAATTTCAGTAACGGTACTGTACATAAAATTTTATAAAAATTTGCCCAGTGGGAGTCGTTCAATGCTCACAGACAGTCGGAAGAACAGACACGAGGAGAAGAGCAGTCGCTAATCGCTTTGTGAACGCGCCTAAAATATGTCCCTTTTTTCAGTCAGAAGTCAGTTATCATTACGCACAGAAGCCTCTAAGTTTTCAGGCAAAACTACTCTCTGCCAAAATTCTAATCGCGCCCACTTTTATGTCAGTTAACAGTAAAATGTGTTAATTGTGGGCCTCAAACTGAAACAGTACGTGGGCCTCAAACTGAAACAGTACGTGGGCCTCAAACTGAAACAGTACGTGGGCCTCAAACTCAAACAGTACGTGGGCCTCAAACTCAAACAGTACGTGGGTCTCAAACTGAAACAGTACGTGGGCCTCAAACTCAAACAGTACGTGGGTCTCAAACTGAAACAGTACGTGGTCCTCAAACTGAAACAGTACGTGGGCCTCAAACTGAAACAGTACGTGGGCCTCAAACTGAAACAGTACGTGGGCCTCAAACTGAAACAGTACGTGGGCCTCAAACTAAAAAAGTCCGTGGGCCTCAAACTGAAACAGTACGTGGGCCTCAAACTGAATTAGTACGTGGGCCTCAAACTGAAACAGTACGTGGGCCTCAAACTGAAACAGTACGTGGGCCTCAAACTGAAACAGTACGTGGGCCTCAAACTGAAACAGTACGTGGGCCTCAAACTGAAACAGTACGTGGGCCTCAAACTGAAACAGTACGTGGGCCTCAAACTGAAACAGTACGTGGGCCTCAAACTGAAACAGTCCGTGGGCCTCAAACTGAAACACTCCGTGGGCCTCAAACTGAAACAGTGCGTGGGCCTCAAACTGAAACAGTACGTGGGCCTCAAACTGAAACAGTCCGTGGTCCTCAAACTGAAACAGTCCGTGGTCCTGAAACTGAAACAGTCCGTGGTCCTCAAACTGAAACAGTACGTGGTCCTCAAACTGAAACAGTCCGTGGTCCTGAAACTGAAACAGTCCGTGGTCCTCAAACTGAAACAGTCCGTGGTCCTCAAACTGAAACAGTCCGTGGTCATCAAACTCAAACAGTCCGTGGTCCTCAAACTGAAACAGTACGTGGTCCTCAAACTGAAACAGTCCGTGGTCCTCAAGCTGAAACAGTCCGTGGTCCTCAAACTGAAACAGTCCGTGGTCCTCAAACTGAAACAGTCCGTGGTCCTCAAACTGAAACAGTACGTAGGCCTCAAACTGAAACAGTACGTGGTCCTCAAACTGAAACAGTAGGTGGGCCTCAAACTGAAACAGGACACACCTGGCTCACATCACACAGTGTGCCAGGACATACCTGGCTCACACTACACAGTGTGCCAGGACACACCTGGTTCACACCACAGTGTGCCAGGACACACCTGGCTCACACCACACAGTGTGCCAGGACACACCTGAATCAACCACACGATGTGCCAGGACACACCTGACTCAACCACACAGTGTGCCAGGACACGCCTGGCTCACACCACACAGTGTGTCAGGACACACCTGGCTCACACCACACAGTTTGCCAGGACACACCTGGCTCACACCAGTGTGTCAGGACACACCTGGCTCACACCAGTGTGCCAGGACACACCTGGCTCACACCAGTGTGCCAGGACACACCTGGCTCACACCACACACACTACTGTCGTCTCACGTTCCACGCAGCACAGGCCTTGGTAGCTGCACTTAAGTCAGACGGCCAAGCAACGACCTGTCGGTATCAAACCGGAAGTATCAGTACCTCTGCAGTAACGACCAGTCGGTATCAAACCGGAAGTATCAGTACCTCTGCAGCAAATACCAGTCGGTATCAAACCGGAAGTATCAGTACCTCTGCAGCAAAGACCAGTCGGTATGAAACTGGATGTATCAGTACCTCTGCAGCAACGACCAGACGGTATCAAACCGGAAGTATCAGTACCTCTGCAGCAACGACCAGTCGGTATCAAACCGGAAGTATCAGTACTTCTGCAGCAAATATCAGTCGGTATCAAACCGGAAGTATCAGTACCTCTGCAGTAAAGACCAGTCGGTATCAAACCGGAAGTATCAGTACCTCTGCAGCAAAGACCAGTCGGTATCAAACCGGAAGTATCAGTACCTCTGCAGCAAAGACCAGTCGGTATCAAACCGGAAGTATCAGTACCTCTGCAGTAAAGACCAGTCGGTATCAAACCGGAAGTATCAGTACCTCTGCAGCAAATACCAGTCGGTATCAAACCGGAAGTACCAGTACCTCTGCAGCAAAGACCAGTCGGTATCAAACCGGAAGTATCAGTACCTCTGCAGCAAAGACCAGTCGGTATCAAACCGGAAGTGTCAGTACCTCTGCAGCAAAGACCAGTCGGTATCAAACCGGAAGTATCAGTACCTCTGCTGCAAAGACCAGTCGGTATCAAACCGGAAGTATCAGTACCTCTGCAGCAAAGACCAGTCGGTATCAAACCGGAAGTATCAGTACCTCTGCAGCAAAGACCAGTCGGTATCAAACCGGAAGTGTCAGTACCTCTGCAGCAAAGACCAGTCGGTATCAAACCGGAAGTATCAGTACCTCTGCAGCAAAGACCAGTCGGTATCAAACCGGAAGTATCAGTACCTCTGCAGTAAAGACCAGTCGGTATCAAACCGGAAGTATCAGTACCTCTGCAGTAAAGACCAGTCGGTATCAAACCGGAAGTATCAGTACCTCTGCAGCAAAGACCAGTCGGTATCAAACCGGAAGTATCAGTACCTCTGCAGTAAAGACCAGTCGGTATCAAACCGGAAGTATCAGTACCTCTGCAGCAAATACCAGTCGGTATCAAACCGGAAGTATCAGTACCTCTGCAGCAAATACCAGTCGGTATCAAACCGGAAGTATCAGTACCTCTGCAACAAATACCAGTCGGTATCAAACCGGAAGTATCAGTACCTCTGCAACAAATACCTGCCACCCGATCCTACCTGAGCCTGGTCACTAACCTTCAAGCCTTTTCTCAAATACACCATAAGGTCCATTTTCCTATATCCTCCCATCCATGATTAGGTTTTCCAAGTTATCTTTCGAGGTCTCGCACTCTGTTATACAGGGTGGCACAAGTCACTTCACACTCGACGTTTAACGTGGTGTCTATAAAGTCACGTGACACCCTGTATGCATGAATGATTTCTCGCTACCCGCTGCTTTAGTGACGCCACAAATTCCGTCCAAAATTCAAGGCTCCTTCGGTATGTCGTAGTGTGAGGTGACGTTGACAATTTAGCGATGCTTTACCCAGTGAAGAAGTTATATGGTATAGCATAGAATTGTTTGATGACGAACAATGAACCAGAAGGGATCTGAAAGGAAGCTGCTGTGGTCCACTTTAGGCAATATCATAGATATTGTGTGTGACATATGAGCTAAGTATTTCACAACTGCAATCATTGATTTTCATTATGACAATCATGATTAAATTTGTGACAATGCAAAGTTGTCCTTGAGTATGCCATGAAGATATAGTGGGGACTGTGTGTATAGCTGCACTCAGTCTTAACTTTTGTAAAGGTAAAGCAATCCCATTACAGGCCTGGACAGGCCCTTACGGTACCAGGAGGTTGAGGCTTCCAGATTTATAGACAATCGGCACATGAAGGTGGTAAGGTTGTCAGCCCTACGCACCGGCCGCCTTTACTTCCTAGGAAATACAATTATAATAAACAATTTTCTCCTTCTGGAAATCGAACTAATATTCCTCGGTCTACCAGCCCGAAGCATAGTCACTGAGTGCGCTGTCACAGCTGTACACACAATGAGTACAACTGCATTACGTGCTTTAATAATTATAAGTCCTACTCGTTTAACGGTATGAAGGCTCAGTTTATCCTGAGTCATATATAGAGATACAGTCCGTACCGCGCAGTAAACACACTCCGTCTCAGTTATACAAACCAGTCAGTTAATGCTGTACAGTGAAATAATCGCTGTTTGTTCTGAGATCCACACAAAACACATAAATACAGTCCGTACCGCGCAGTAAACACACTCCGTCTCAGTTATACAAACCAGTCAGTTAATGTTGTACAGTGAAATAATCGCTGTTTGTTCTGAGATCCACACAAAACACATAAATACAGTCCGTACCGCGCAGTAAACACACTCCGTCTCAGTTATACAAACCAGTCAGTTAATGTTGTACAGTGAAATAATCGCTGTTTGTTCTGAGATCCACACAAAATACATAAATACAGTCCGTACCGCGCAGTAAACACACTCCGTCTCAGTTATACAAACCAGTCAGTTAATGCTGTACAGTGAAATAATCGCTGTTTGTTCTGAGATCCACACAAAACACATAAATACAGTCCGTACCGCGCAGTAAACACACTCCGTCTCAGTTATACAAACCAGTCAGTTAATGTTGTACAGTGAAATAATCGCTGTTTGTTCTGAGATCCACACAAAACACATAAATACAGTCCGTACCGCGCAGTAAACACACTCCGTCTCAGTTATACAAACCAGTCAGTTAATGCTGTACAGTGAAATAATCGCTGTTTGTTCTGAGATCCACACAAAACACATAAATACAGTCCGTACCGCGCAGTAAACACACTCCGTCTCAGTTATACAAACCAGTCAGTTAATGTTGTACAGTGAAATAATCGCTGTTTGTTCTGAGATCCACACAAAACACATAAATACACTGTGTGGGCAGAACGTAGAATTTGTGAATGTTAAACATGGCGGTACATATAGTAACCACTGGGCTTTAAAGACTAAGCTCGTACCGCGCAGTAATCACACTCCGTCTCAGTTATACAAACCAGTCAGTTAATGCTGTACAGTGAAATAATCGCTGTTTGTTCTGAGATCCACACAAAACACATAAATACACTGTGTGGGCAGAACGTAGAATTTGTGAATGTTAAACATGCTGGTACATATAGTAACCACTGGGCTTTGGAGGGCTAACGCCTAAATAATTCTCGTTGTAAGACCGTCTGTACCTCACAGTCTGAGGTTCTCAGCACAGCGAAGTCTCGCACTGTGGTTTGTGCAGCATTGTTATCTGCTTTGTTAGCCCATATATGCAGTGAAGTATTGTCATAAAGAGGCGCTGTGCCCCAGTTTAGACCCCCATTATCCTGAAAACCGACGACTGGTTACCCTTTCTATGCATTTCGTGCCCCCCTCAGACCTCAAACTCCCCTTGTTGCCACAAGAAACTGCTCCAGTTTCCGACTCACTCCTCTACGCTGCTTACTGGCTACTCTTCCTTACCCCCACTATCACTCCCTCTTAGACCGCAACTTACTGTAAGGCTCTTCCCACCTTGCAACGCAATGTATGGCATCTCTCCCTACCTGTATCGGCCATCCTCTACTCCCACCACCACCCCGTCCTAAAATCACCACTACGATCACCAACGTGAGAGTTTTTTCCGAAAATAAAAACCAAGTACAGTTGGATGTAAGACGAGCAGTGCACCGCGAGCATCGTGCCGTCAGCGTCAGGACGAGACGTCACAGTCACCGATACACTCTGCAGCGCCCGCAGGCCGGCCACACAGCACACCGTCCGGGCGCGCAAGTTTTGAATAGTGGATTAGCAGTGGAGCTTTGTCGTACGTGAGTTTGCGTCAGAGCGTATTGGTAATCGTGCAAATAACTGGTGGTAACTAAAACACGTGAGATTCTTTATGTTAAACTACACCATATTCCTAGCTATCGTAATTTAATTAACATCGGTTTACTTTAAATCACAACACACTTCTAGTCACAGCAGACTACAACGGATCATACAGCTGCCTACTAAAAAATTAAAACAATACTAGGAAGACTCTTACATATTGTGCATTGGAACAAATTTGACGAATTATAGGCGAAACCTTTTAGATTATATATATATATATATCGAAGAAGAAAAGTGTAGAGCAGGGAACTGTTGTATATCGAGGGACCAAAAGCCGACATTCTCCTTAGGAAACAGTGGAAGACAGGCTCCACATCATAAGCAGCAGCCTGCAGCTGAGGGAGACACAAAATGAGGTAAGCAGATTGACAACAAGCCGTATTTATCACTATTTACTGTGCAGTACACACGGTCTGCCTGCCAAAGTGTTTGGACAACATGGCTGTGGTCACATTTTGTCTTACATCTCTTGGCCAACGACAGTAGAAATTGAGAACTAATTGGTTTCTCGATCTTGTCCATCGTCCGGAAAACTAAAATAACGACGTTTCGGAAGCTGGATGTGCTTCCGTCCTCAGGTGAAGGCAGAGGAAGACACCTACTGTGTTGGGTCCCTTAGAGCTAACCTCAATCACTGGACTCAGTGATTGAGGTGTCTCTCCCTTCACCTGAGGACGGAAGCACATCCAGCTTCCGAAACGTCGTCATTATAGTTTTCCGGATGATGGACAAAGTCCAGAAACCAATTAGTTCTCAATGTTATATACCGTAATCAGAATATTTTGGAATTTATTTGACAGTAAAAATGTCGTTTTTGTTAACATTAACATTAAAGTTAAAACAATTACAAACTTTAACAATAAATAATAAGCAGAAAATTGTTTTGCTTCTTTAGGAAACAAAAGAATGAGTTACATTATGGCACGCAGCCGATAGCATCGGAGAATTAATTAGTCAAAAACAATTGGAATCCCCTTGCCTGTACAAGCAGTGTGCGGTACGTGTAACACACCGGCGTCTGGAATGCGTCCTGATTAAGAAAAGTCGCAAAGTTTAGCATGATTCCAGACGACAAATTTCAAAACTCGTCTCAGTGAAGTATGCAGCCGCCGCGATTCGAACATTGGTAGATGTTGATGATAAGGATTATTGAAAGTAATAGTTCTGTGGATGAGTTTATCTGGCTGAGTATAGGGACCAGTGGTTGGATTTTGTTAGCATGGAAATGAACATTCGCATTCCAAAAGATGTACGGAATTCCTTTGTTAATACAATATAATAAACTTAACATTGTATTTACCGTGCATTTTCAATAAAGATATGTTCAATAAACACCAACTAAAGCACATAAACTTTATTCAAAATAGTTTATTCTTAAAATTCCCCTATACGTATTTCGGTGGTTCAAACCACCATCTTCAGGGAGTCGTAGAGATTATTTAGCATAGACCTTACAGTTATTACATATGTGGTTATATATATACATATATGTAGAATATGAGTGGTCTGATATTGTCCACTTGGTACAGTATGTAAAATAAGTTATTACAAAAGGAGTAAAATGTTGCTAAAATGGTTACATAGCTTGTAGTCAGCAAGAAAATTAGTGGCAGTTTGGTCTTGTAGTACTTTGTAAATACATTTTAATTTGCAGTAACTAATCTCTACGACCCCCTGAAGATGTTGGTTTAAACCACCGAAATATGCATAGGGGAATTTTAAGAATAAACTATTGTGAAAAAGTTTATGTGCATTTAGTTGGTGTTTAATGAATACAGGGTATACATAAAAGAATGGTGCGGTTTCAATAGAAATGTCTCTTTAAACCGCACCATTCTTTTGTGTACACCCTGTATATCACAATATAATAAATTTACTGAGAACAGTTCGTCTTTCAATGCTCACGGCTACCTACCCATTAACCCCGTGATAAATTATTAAACGACTAAATACATGTATTATTTACAAATGTTTCTGTTACTAAGTCCTTGTATTTAACTTTGTCTAAGTATCTTACGAAATGCATTTAATGCTTGACTAGCTCAGGCACTACTAAGGACTCTGTCTGTACACTTCTTCTTTCTTTTTCTTCTTCTTCCATAGCGTTACAGCCCGAGGTGGGCCAAAGCCTCCTTCTTTTTGGGATTTCATCCCGAAGGTTTTCCTGGTCGGTAAGTGTGCATTCTGTAGTGAGTGACCGGCTCACTGACCGCACAAGTTTTTGCTCAATCCTTATGAGACTGCCAGAGCCATCAGAGCAGTCAGACTTGGTGAGAAATGGCCGCTTGAATTTTGCTTACGGACATTACTGGTTCTATTCATGCCCGAAGGTTCTTTTACATGCCGTAAATCTACGACATGGGACCGACGGCTTTACTTCCCCTCCGAAGGAAGTTGTGCTACGGATTTTTATCACCCTTAAAAATCCATCGACCTCGGTCGGGATCGAACCCGCGAACCTTGGGTCCAGTGGCGAGCACGCTAACCACTAGTCCACCGAGGGTGACACATCTGTACACTTCTATGACGTAATATTCAGCAAGCTGAAATTATTTGCTATATCAAAAATTAACTTAAGCACCAAATTGTCTTCCTCCATTTTCCGCGTAAAGCAAACAGCGCAAATATATAAAATATATTTCTCAAGATAAGTAAATCTCGAACCATCAAAATGACTGGACCGCACATGCTGTACTCCGTGACGCAGTACACAGACTTCACCGAGGCGTTCTTTATTTTCTGAATGTCACACGGCGTCACTGTACGCGCTTAAATGTGACGTGTCCGTCCCTACGCCAATTTGCGCGAAAGTAAAAAAAACTGCGAGCAGCATTATATGCAGATCTCTTATATAAGAACAGAAATACATTGATGTGCCTGAGTAAAAATCTGGCGTTCACCGAATTTCGCGGAACTTTCAATCACTCAGCACGTTTCTTTCGACCTCTTCTGTAACGAATTTTATCAGAATAAAACAAAAATGTAGGAAAAAATGGGCCAAAAATGCATTTACGCCGTTAAGTGACCTATAGATTTCACTACACAATTTTCGCGAACAAATGCTCAGAGTAGTTACGTGTAATTACAACAGTTGACACCAAGATCATTCCACAGACACGTACAGCACGCCGGTAACACAATTTTCGCGAACAAATGCTCAGAGTAGTTACGTGTAATTACAACAGTTGACACCAAGATCATTCCACAGACACGTACAGCACGCCGGTAACACAATTTTCGCGAACAAATGCTCAGAGTAGTTACGTGTAATTACAACAGTTGACACCAAGATCATTCCACAGACACGTACAGCACGCCGGTAACACAATTTTCGCGAACAAATGCTCAGAGTAGTTACGTGTAATTACAACAGTTGACAAATTCGACGATAGAGGGTGTAATCGGCGCTGCTACGTCACAGGCGGGCAGAAGAACGGACGAACTGTCGGAAGAACGATGTTTCCACTTAAGTCGTCCATTGTTTACTTAATAAAGAATGCCTAAATATAAATTATTTTTTCTTTTCCTTACTTGCATAATACAGACTTGCCTGAACACTTCGCATATACGTCTACTAAGTCTGCACGTTTCCTTCCATTCTTCAATTGAAGTTTCAAGTACAAATTTCGGAACTTCAGGGAACACAGGAAGTACACGACCGGCCTTGAAGTTAGTGACAAAAGTCCTGCAGAATAATGAGCGGAAAAGGCAGAGCAGCTGCTTGTAGGCCTTTTGATATAAAGTAAAAAGGAACGCCCTGTATATAGAGAAAACGTCTGTCCGTCCGCCCTTCTGTCTGTGACCTATTTTTAGCGAATTAACTGTCTGTCGGGTTTCCATGAAATTCGTCGCAGGAGTTCTTCACAAAAGTTGTTCACAAAAGTTCTTCACAAAGTTGTTCACAAAAGTTCTTCACAAAAGTTGTTCACAAAAGTTCTTCACAAAAGTTCTTCACAAAAGTTCTTCACAAAAGTTCTTCACAAAAGTTCTTCACAAAAGTTGTTCACAAAAGTTGTTCACAAAAGTTCTTCACAAAAGTTCTTCACAAAAGTTCTTCACAAAAGTTCTTCACAAAAGTTCTTCACAAAAGTTCTTCACAAAAGTTCTTCACAAAAGTTCTTCACAAAAGTTCTTCACAAAAGTTGTTCACAAACGTTCTTCACAAACGTTCTTCACAAAAGTTCTTCACAAAAGTTCTTCACAAAAGTTCTTCACAAAAGTTCTTCACAAAAGTTCTTCACAAAAGTTCTTCACAAAAGTTCTTCACAAAAGTTCTTCACAAAAGTTGTTCACAAAAGTTGTTCACAAAAGTTTTCACAAAAGTTCTTCACAAAAGTTCTTCACAAAAGTTCTTCACAAAAGTTCTTCACAAAAGTTCTTCACAAAAGTTCTTCACAAAAGTTGTTCACAAAAGTTCTTCACAAAAGTTCTTCACAAAAGTTCTTCACAAAAGTTCTTCACAAAAGTTCTTCACAAAAGTTGTTCACAAAAGTTCTTCACAAAAGTTCTTCACAAAAGTTCTTCACAAAAGTTCTTCACAAAAGTTCTTCACAAAAGTTCTTCACAAAAGTTCTTCACAAAAGTTCTTCACAAAAGTTCTTCACAAAAGTTCTCCAGTAAGCTTCCTAAAAATTGGCTTAGTGTTGGTCGTAATTTACTTAGAGGCGTGCGTGTTGTTACATTTTTCTCCGATTTCGATAAATCTCGATGCGTTACGCACTTGTCTACAAGACTGTACTGAGAGGCTCTGAGCTTCGTGGAAATCAGCGCAGTGAAAGACGCACTTTACGCACGTGCGTCAATCAATTCCTACCCGTACTGTCCACATTTCTTGTCAAATGTGGGTGAAATGCGGTACAATCGATCTTCACATAATGCTGTTGGGCTTTTGCGAGTTTCGTGAAAATCGGCGCTGGGAAGGGCCGTACATTTACACAAATAACGCTACGTATACCGTCTGACACAACCTGTATTTATTACTATTATCTCAAACGCTACATGTTTCGATCAAGCCTATCAACACAGGGTGTTTGTTTATACAAAATCTTAAAACTTAACGTAAGAATGTAAAACTTTGTGAGATATCACGAATAGTATAAAATACAAAATGTAAATTACAATCGACTTTGATCTTGGCGGTGTGTCGTTAAACACGAACGGTGTGTTGTATAATTTTTTTTTAGTCGTCCTCTTCTACCTACTCCGTTTTTCCCGTTTCAGTGTCGAGGTTTGTAATTTCTTTTGATCACACACTCAGACACACCACACTCGGTAGGACTCCTCTGGACGAGGGATCGGCTCGACGCAGAGACCTCTACCTGACATCACACAACACTCACAACAGACAGACATCCATGCCCCCGTTGGGATTCGAACCCACGATCATAGTAAGCGAGCGGCCGAAGACCCACGCCTTAGACCGCACGGCCACTGAGATCGGCGTGTTGTATAATTGAAATGTTAAAATTAAAAAATTTAAAATTTTAGGATGCTAGTTGCTAATTAAGTACCACAATGACGGTCAAACGTCTCTACGTAGTGCTACTGTTGTACGTCTATATACACAACGCGATGGATAGCGTCAGATTGATTGACAGGACGTCACTTGTAATGGCGTTGATCTACCAATGACCGGGGCCGGGATAGCTCAGTCGGTATAGCGACTCGCCACGACCTGGAAGGTCCGGAGATCGAATCCCGTGCCGATCCAGTGGCCGTGCTGTCTAACGCGTGGGTTTTCAGCCGCTCACTTACTGGGATCGTGGGTTCGAATCCCACCGGGGGCATGGATGTCTGTGTTGTGTTTGTTGTAAGGACGGTAGCATGGAACGTAAAGTGACATGAAGGACGAAAGGATTTAAACAGTAAAAAAATGGATCAAAGGGGAAAAAACCCCGGACAGGCAAAAAAAAAAATCCCCGCCGGGGGCATGAATGTTTGTGTTGTGTTTGTTGTACAAGAACTAGTATGGGTCATAAGTGGCATGAAGAAGGACGGAAGGATTTAAACAGTACAAAAATGGATCAAAGGGGAAAAAACCCCGGACAGGCAAAAAAAAAAAATCCCCGCCGGGGGCATGAATGTTTGTGTTGTGTTTGTTGTACAAGAACTAGTATGGGTCATAAGTGGCATGAAGAAGGACGGAAGGATTTAAACAGTACAAAAATGGATCAAAGGGGAAAAAACCCCGGACAGGCAAAAAAAAAAAAATCCCCGCCGGGGGCATGAATGTTTGTGTTGTGTTTGTTGTACAAGAACTAGTATGGGTCATAAGTGGCATGAAGAAGGACGGAAGGATTTAAACAGTACAAAAATGGATCAAAGGGGAAAAAACCCCGGACAGGCAAAAAAAAAAAATCCCCGCCGGGGGCATGAATGTTTGTGTTGTGTTTGTTGTACAAGAACTAGTATGGGTCATAAGTGGCATGAAGAAGGACGGAAGGATTTAAAAGTACAAAATGGATCAAAGGGAAATAACGGGACAGAAAAAAAATCCCGGTGGGGGCGAGATTTATCGCAGCCGTCCAGACCGGCCCTGGGGCCCACCCAGCCTCCTGTACAATGGGTACCGGGTCATTCTATGGGTAAAGCGGCCGGGGCGTGGCGTTGACCACCCCCATCTAGAGCCGAGGTTAAAGAAAGAGTACAGCTATACCTCATGGCCTGTTCTAGGCTGAACTTTAATATTTTACCTACCACTGACCAGTAGAAATGACATTAAGTAAAAAACGCCTTGATAAAGTCTGTGTACTGCATCATGGGGCACAACATTTGCAGCCTCGTTCACTTGTGCACCCCCCCCCCCCCAAACAGTATTTTGCTTGGGTTGTTGTCAGTTACGTACTTTGGCATTATTTGGTACAGAATTACTGAAACATTGCAGGTTTGGCAGGAATCCTTCGAAGCAGATCGCAGCATGTCAACGTGTGTACATACAGAACAGGCACAGACGGAACTTAGTGTACATACAGACAGGCACAGACGGAACTTAGTGTACATACAGAACAGGCACAGACGGAACTTAGTGTACATACAGACAGGCACAGACGGAACTTAGTGTACATACAGAACAGGCACAGACGGAACTTAGTGTACATACAGAACAGGCACAGACGGAACTTAGTGTACATACAGACAGGCACAGACGGAACTTAGTGTACATACAGAACAGGCACAGACGGAACTTAGTGTACATACAGAACAGGCACAGACGGAACTTAGTGTACATACAGACAGGCACAGACGGAACTTAGTGTACATACAGAACAGGCACAGACGGAACTTAGTGTACATACAGAACAGGCACAGACGGAACTTAGTGTACATACAGACAGGCACAGACGGAACTTAGTGTACATACAGAACAGGCACAGACGGAACTTAGTGTACATACAGAACAGGCACAGACGGAACTTAGTGTACATACAGAACAGGCACAGACGGAACTTAGTGTACATACAGAACAGGCACAGACGGAACTTAGTGTACATACAGAACAGGCACAGACGGAACTTAGTGTACATACAGAACAGGCACAGACGGAACTTAGTGTACATACAGAACAGGCACAGACGGAACTTAGTGTACATACAGAACAGGCACAGACGGAACTTAGTGTACATACAGAACAGGCACAGACGGAACTTAGTGTACATACAGAACAGGCACAGACGGAACTTAGTGTACATACAGAACAGGCACAGACGGAACTTAGTGTACATACAGAACAGGCACAGACGGAACTTAGTGTACATACAGAACAGGCACAGACGGAACTTAGTGTACATACAGACAGGCACAGACGGAACTTAGTGTACATACAGACAGGCACAGACGGAACTTAGTGTACATACAGAACAGGCACAGACGGAACTTAGTGTACATACAGAACAGGCACAGACGGAACTTAGTGTACATACAGAACAGGCACAGACGGAACTTAGTGTACATACAGACAGGCACAGACGGAACTTAGTGTACATACAGACAGGCACAGACGGAACTTAGTGTACATACAGACAGGCACAGACGGAACTTAGTGTACATACAGACAGGCACAGACGGAACTTAGTGTACATACAGACAGGCACAGACGGAACTTAGTGTACATACAGACAGGCACAGACGGAACTTAGTGTACATACAGACAGGCACAGACGGAACTTAGTGTACATACAGACAGGCACAGACGGAACTTAGTGTACATACAGACAGGCACAGACGGAACTTAGTGTACATACAGACAGGCACAGACAGAACTTAGTGTACATACAGACAGGCACAGACGGAACTTAGTGTACATACAGACAGGCACAGACGGAACTTAGTGTACATACAGACAGGCACAGACGGAACTTAGTGTACATACAGACAGGCACAGACGGAACTTAGTGTACATACAGACAGGCACAGACGGAACTTAGTGTACATACAGAACAGGCACAGACGGAACTTAGTGTACATACAGACAGGCACAGACGGAACTTAGTGTACATACAGAACAGGCACAGACGGAACTTAGTGTACATACAGAACAGGCACAGACGGAACTTAGTGCACATCGCTACCGAGTTTCGAACACGCGATCACAGATTTCTAAGTCCAAGACAGCTCGTTAATTGACAAACGAGCATTATGACTGTGTTTAAGCCGGCAGACCTAATGTACCTAACACGGCAATAAAGACCAACACTGTGGCAGACCTAATGTACCTAACACGGCAATAAAGACCAACACTGTGGCAGACCTAATGTACCTAACACGGCAATAAAGACCAACACTGTACACCAAAGATATAGAGAAAAACATAGTTTTATATTACTTCTACATGTTTCGGCCGCGATGGGCCATCATCAGGGAGAGTATAAAATAAAAGTATTTTTTTTTTCAATGGCTCGACAGCCCCTTGGGGGCCTAGGCAGCCTCATTGTTCGAGGCTTCACGATAACACACTTTTAGACACACCACACTCGGTAGGACTCCTCTGGACGAGGGATCAGCCCGTCGCAGAGACCTCTTTGTGGATGTGACCCCATAGAGTCAAGCATAAATGTAATGGCGTTTCGGAAGTATCTGCTTCCTTCATCATCAGAGTATATTCTTATTTTCTTCTAAGACGAAAATACAGGCAACCGGCTCCTTCTACCAGACAACACGGCGTAATATCCCACAAGACAGTAACATGCATGGTCACTGCTGTCAGAACATAATACCTTGAATGGTTCCATTTATGTCCGTAACGTCTCCTACCTTTTTATCTTTGCCTCATTCTCCCCCTTCATCTTTTAATTTTCCTTTATCTCCATTTACGTATTATCATCTTATCACATTTCCTTCTCGGACTCTTGACCCGTGAAGATGAGACCGATACGTTGTCCCGAAACGTCGGTAAACAATTACCACACGACGCCGCGCAATAACGCAGAAGACCGCAGATTACATTTCTATTTGTTCATTTCTGCGCCCTTAATCCGCCTCTTTTTTTCCTCCATTTTTCCTTCTCCTCCTTCTACAACTCCGTCTGCACGTCTCCCCCCTTTACCGTTTCCCTTATCTCATTCTCCTCCCTTCTATTCTTATTCCTATCCAGACCGCACAAAGTTCCCTGTCTACCCATGCATTCAAGTCTCCAAGCATATCAACACAGCATTAACACACGCTCTGTACTACACAATACAAGCAGCCACAAACACCCAGCACATAACAAGCAAATCCAACATCGCACTCAACCGTTACGTTGTCTCACACTCTAATTAAATTCTCCTTACGTTTTCACATCACTTCCTTTTCCACATTACACATACTTTTTTCACAACAGCTTTACAGCACACTTGTTCCTTTATAACGGAAAGTGTTAAGAACAAGTGAGGTTGTGATCTCATTACAGAGAAAACGAGTTCTTATCATGCTTACACTAATGCGTAACGCAACACTAATTAATTCTGCCATGACGTTAAACGGGCAGTGCGTTCACATGAGTCATACTGCGCATGCTCAACATTTAATTGCGCTACGCGCAATGCACTCAAACTTAACTCAAACGAAAACACACATTGCTTTAGAAATAGAGAGACGAATATTTACGGAATGAGTGTCAAATGCTGTGTTATTAAACTGCAAGCTTGCTGGACAACGTGCATTTCCTCAGGCACTTGTAATAAAATTCTGCTTTGTAAGGTAGTCTTCCTAATATACCGGCATAAACTTTCATATAAATCCTACACTACACTTTTCTTTCAATGTTTGTTCTTCGATTCGCTACGTCTGACTTATGTTGAACTGAGACGGAATGTTTACTGCGCGGTACGGACTGTAGCCCTTTAAAGCCCAGTGGTTACTATATGTACCGCCATGTTTAACATTCACAAATTCTACGTTCTGCACACACAGTGTATTTATGTGTTTTGTGTGGATCTCAGAACAAACAGCGATTATTTCACTGTACAGCATTAACTGACTGGTTTGTATAACTGAGACGGAGTGTGTTTACTGCGCGGTACGGACTGTATTTATGTGTTTTGTGTGGATCTCAGAACAAACAGCGATTATTTCACTGTACAGCATTAACTGACTGGTTTGTATAACTGAGACGGAGTGTGTTTACTGCGCGGTACGGACTGTATTTATGTGTTTTGTGTGGATCTCAGAACAAACAGCGATTATTTCACTGTACAGCATTAACTGACTGGTTTGTATAACTGAGACGGAGTGTGTTTACTGCGCGGTACGGACTGTATTTATGTGTTTTGTGTGGATCTCAGAACAAACAGCGATTATTTCACTGTACAGCATTAACTGACTGGTTTGTATAACTGAGACGGAGTGTGTTTACTCCGCGGTACGAACTATATCTTTAAATAAACCTAATTCAGCTTCATCTTACACAGATCTCCCAACGTTTATCTCCAACTGAATTTTTGCACCTAAAATTGCCTTTTCGCATTTCATTTTCATCACGCTTGTTCCGTCTCTCTCCCATCTCACCGTATTTAAATGCAAAGTTCATCAGAGGTCAGACAGAGCTATCACGCAACTCACAGCAACGTACCAAAGAAGCTAATTTCCTTTAGCATCTGTGTGCCCTGACTGACCTCTGGCCCCTCCTGCTTGTTGCTGTAGGTCCATAGACCTTCGGACAAGTTTACCTAGAACTTTCCGGTTCTATATGATGCCCAGACATGCAAGGTCTGACAATAAAATGACGAGACTGGATTCTTTCCTTCAGCAACTCGCAACATATTTGTAAGTCTGCCCGTGTTAGAGCAATGCATCCATGATATACAACTGTGTGTCAGTCACAGTCAGTCAGTCAGTCAGTTCTGTGGTTGCAGAAAGTGTCTTACTGGCCACATATGAAATTATAAAGGCAAGACGTAAGTCCTACTTGCTACTGCAGTGACGTACGCTCCTACAAAAAATGTTTCGTATTTACGTGACTCAGGTTCGCACTCGAAAACAAAGCACGTCACATGATTGTACCTAGCGGAGTCAGAACTATGTACCGATGTTATTTTAAATATGTTACTTATTATTATAATTATCATACCTATCTAAGTTTTATAAGGCCTTTGTGTGAGTGAGTGAGTCACACAACAGCTGTCACAGCAATAAACTGTTACCGAGTTCGATTCTCTGTGACGTACGCGCTCTTGGCCAAAAAAAAAAACAGTTCTTAGGCGCATGCGCAAAGTTTTTGGAAAAGCGACTATGAGATTTGTCATGTTTGTCCTTCCGTCTGTATGTCCGAAAGGAAAAACTTAGCTCCCGCAGCATGGATTTTCGTGAAATTTTTAATAGAGTTGGTTTTCACTGAAACGTGTCGAGGAAATTCAAGTCCAGTCAAAATCAGACGAAAAACATGAAGGCCTAAGTATGTTTGTAGCTACTTTGGTGACTAACGCCGTTAGTATCAATTACAATAATAATCTATAATAATCTGCCTTATTTCTTCATGCAATTCACATTATGCATAATAATCGAAAACAAGACAGGAAATGTTAAGTGTGAAGTCTGTTTAGCCATGACCCTGGCTCAGGATATGCCTCAGTGGTGGGCTGTTGTGAACACGGTTATGAACATTCGTATTCCATAATACAGGGCATACACAAACGAATGGTACGGTTTATATGGTTTATTCAATTGATACCGCACCATTCTTTTGTGTATGCCCTGTATGTTGTAAAATTTCTTGAATAGCTGAAGAACGGTTTCCTTCTGAAGAAGGACTGTGCTCCGTGGAGCAACAGTAACATTCTGTGAGGTTTGCGTGTCTGCAGATCGGCGGTATTGGGGAAGGCCCTGCGCACTCGAACGATCAGTAGAGCCATGTCCAATTAGTGACTTCAAGACGAGATCCTTCGGATCAGAACACATCACGGTTGGAAGACGCTAATTAACAAGTGTGTAAGGTCACGTTGTTGTTATTATTATTATTATTATTATTATTACACTTAATCCTTAAACAGGAAGCAGGGGCATGAAATTGCGCGCAATGCCCTAGTAAATATGAGGTGAGCGGGCATAAAGGGCATTCTTTAAAAATGCTCAAAATTAAATGCCACGGTGAAGTTTCGATGGCATCACGGCGCTGCATGCTAACACTAGAACAATGTGACACCGTGAAATTTGGTGCATACCTATCAGCGTTTCGGAGGAATCGACTCCCTCCATCTTCTTGGTAGAACAGTAAGACCTACCCTTTATTTGAATCAACTAACTCCACAAATTAATGCCCTCCTTGAAAAACTGACAGTCACGCATCTGGTTAAGCAATAGGCCTACGCACTATTCACATGGTATTGCCACAGGACCGTAGAATGAGCCAACTGAATCCAATCCACACCCTCACACCCTCTAAGGTAAAGCAATCCCATTACAGGCCTGGACAGACCCTTAGGGTTCCAGGAGGTTAAGGCTCACAGATTTATAGACAATCGGCACATGAAGGTGGTAAGGTTGTCAGCCTTAAGCACCGGCCGTCTTTACCCCCTAGGATATATTCTTGGTACTCATTTGTGTTAGAGACTGAGTCGACCCCAGGGCCATAGTGCGGCCGGAAGGATTGTGTCAATGAAAAATTCCAATGACACCATCGGGAATCAAACCCGCGACCTTCCAGCTTGTAGCGCAGTGCGTCAACCAACTGCGCCACCGTGTTGTGTGCTATCATGTAGAGGTCTCTGCGACGGGCTGATCACTCGTCCAGAGGAGTCCAACCGAGTGTGGTGCGTCTGAGTGTCATCGTGAAGCGTTGATAATGAGGCCCTGGCCCACTAGGGGCTGTTGCGCCAATGGAAAAAGAAAATACCATAAAGTCAGAGAAAGTTATTTTAAATGTAAGTGTTTTTTAAACATCCAATAAGTCTGAAATTTCCAACTGCACATTCCATAAATGAACAGCAACGCAATAATTGGCCATCAGCCTCGCAACAACAACATTACTAAGGCTTGCCAAACACGGATCACGACTTCTCTTGTATGTGACCAGCAGAGCCGCCAGCTACCGCCGCACTAGCACAAGGCAACAACGCACAGGCAGACAAGTGGTTAACCTCTAAACAGCTCCTCTTTACATTCTGCGCCAAGACTGTAAGTTTCATCCGTAAACGGCTACGATGTATAAATGTCTTCTGAGCGAGTTTCCATGCCTCACTGTCCTTCGTCGTTATGTACGTCAGTGCTAATAAACATTCCAGTATATTGCTTACTGCACGGCAGCGATCAGCTAGTTACTGTTCTTTGTATTGCAATGAATGCCGATCCCAGTGGCCGCGCGGTCTAAGGCGTCGGTCTACGGCCGCTCGCTTGCAGGGATTGTGGGTTCGAATTGCCGATCCCAGTGGCCGCGCGGTCTAAGGCGTCGGTCTACGGCCGCTCGCTTGCAGGGATTGTGGGTTCGAATTGCCGATCCCAGTGGCCGCGCGGTCTAAGGCGTCGGTCTACGGCCGCTCGCTTACTGGGATTGTGGGTTCGAATTGCCGATCCCAGTAGCCGCGCGGTCTAAGGCGTCGGTCTACGGCCGCTCGCTTGCAGGGATTGTGGGTTCGAATTGCCGATCCCAGTGGCCGCACGGTCTAAGGCGTCGGTCTACGGCCGCTCGCTTGCAGGGATTGTGGGTTCGAATTGCCGATCCCAGTGGCCGCGCGGTCTAAGGCGTCGGTCTACGGCCGCTCGCTTGCAGGGATTGTGGGTTCGAATTGCCGATCCCAGTAGCCGTACGGTCTAAGGCGTCGGTCTACGGCCGCTCGCTTACTAGGATCGTGGGTTCGAATCCCACCGGGGGCATGGATGTTTGTGTTGTGTTTGTTGTATAAGGACGCTAGTATGGAACGTAAAGTGACATGAAGGACGAAAGGATTTAAACAGTACAAAAATGGATCAAAGGGGAAAAACCCCGGACAGACAAAAAAAAAATCCCGCCGGAGGCATGTATGTCTGTCTGTTTTGAGTGTTGTGTGTTGTCAGGTAAGGTCTCTGCGTCGGGCTGATCACTCGTCCAGAGGAGTCCTACCGAATGTGGTGTGTCTGAGTATGATCGTGAAGCCTTGATAATGAGGAGGCCTAGGCCCCCTAGGGGCTGTTGCGACATGAAAGAAAACTTCAATGCATATGTTCTACATTGAAAGATGTTACAAATGAAGATTAGGAAAGTTAATTGCATCTGTACTGTGTGGCCTGTGCTCGGTTTCACGAGGACTGCATTGCGACAAAAACAGGGTCAATGGCCTATCATTGCGGGTGCCTGGGCTTCATGTGGGATATTTGGTGCAAAAGAGGCACTACGACATGTTTCGCGCACAGCACATCGGTTTACTCCAGTCAGTATCATTCCACCATTGCTCCATAATGATTCATTCATCTATCAATGACGCCATTGATAGGTAAAGGTAAAGCAATCCCATTACAGGCCTGGACAGGTCCTTAGGTTTCCAGGAGGTCGAGGCTCCCAGATTTATAGACAATCGGCACATGAAGGTGGTAAGGTTGTCAGCCCTACGCACCGGCCGCCTTTATCCCCCCAGGCAATATACCCGGTACTCATTTCCGTTAGAGGCTGAGTCGACCCCAGGGCAATAGTGCTACCGAAAGGATTATGTCAATGAAAAACTCCGACACCATCGGGAATCGAACCCGCGACCTTCCGGCTTGTAGCGCAGTGCCTCAAGCAACTGCGCTACCAATTACGCTATTGATAATGAGTTTAAATACAATTATTTGTTTTGTCCGAATTTAAGAATAAATTTTAAGGAGACTGATAAGTTTAAATCAATTTTTATGTAAAATCTATATAACATTAGACAGGCATGTTCAACAATAAAATATTGAGACTACTTTATTGTAGATTCCCCAATATCTGGAACAGGCTGTGGCCTTTAGAACTGTAACACTAGGTCGCATGCACAGACCTCCAGATTACATGTTCATTTTATTAAGCTAGTGTAATTGTGCACATATCTGTACTTTCATATGAAGCCATTAACACAACACAGATGTCTGTAATGCACGTGTACATGCACGTGTACATCTGCTTCTTATTTAGGAATAATTCGTATTCATTATTAGTACAGCTAACCACACTGACCGCAGATAAATCTTCTCTGCACGATCAAAGGAAAAGAATGTAACCATAAAATTATCCGATAAGAAACTTTGTGGAAGCCGCAGGTGTTTAAATTAAAACATTCCTCGCATTCCCATATTTTAACGTTCTGTTCAGGAAATAAAACATAAGCAGGAATTCTGTTTTCTGCCTCAACGCACAATTACGCACGAAATACACGACACTAAACGTAAAATGTGGAGTTTCTGTATTTTACTTTCCATTAATTTTGTTAAACGCTTCATGTAACAAGTCATAAAATTTCCGCATAGTCTTAATATTTCGGGTGCCTTCGCTGTCTTGTTCTCTCTTGATATTTACCCCCTTTAACAACTCTCCACAAACACAATGATTATTTTAAAACACACTACAAAATTTCACGGTATCTTAGCAACAGACTTACAATCCGTCAAAACCGAAGTAACAATATAGGGAAGATTTACAATCGGTATACCTTAAACCACATCTCGACGTTTAAAATCGACAGCTTTCGATGCTCGATGCTCAAATATTTCTTCAGCCTCAGTGTGTAGCTCACAGAAAACACATGATGAGCAAGTCTTTACGTAAAGTGTCTGTCATTATCGTTAGATTTTAACCACTAATTAAACTGGTCGACACATTGTACTAAATATTCCCAATATAAAAAATCACAAAATCCGTCCAGTGAGAAGTGACTTGTTCCATTCGGACGGACAGACGGACGGAGAGAGAGAAAGGCAGACAGAAAGAAGCTAATACTAGCTTTTCGCAAATTTTCTGAAGTGCCTATAAAGTTTCTTCGCCAATAGCGTGTACGTCACACAGAACACACAACTCGGCAGCAACGTCTGCTTTGGCAATCGGCGTGTGACTCACTCAATCACTCTCGCTCTCATCCATTCCAAACTCTTTGTATAAGATAAGTGGCTTTTTGTAGCTTCACGGCACACCGTCCAGCCATGTACAGCATTACGCATATCCTTTGTAGCTTCACGGCACACCGTCCAGCCATGACAGCATTACGCATATCCTTTGTAGCTTCACGGCACACCGTCCAGCCATGTACAGCATTACGCATATCCTTTGTAGCTTCACGGCACACCGTCCAGCCATGTACAGCATTAGGCATATCCTTTGTAGCTTCACGGCACACCGTCCAGCCATGACAGCATTACGCATATCCTTTGTAGCTTCACGGCACACCGTCCAGCCATGTACAGCATTACGCATATCCTTTGTAGCTTCACGGCACACCGTCCAGCCATGTACAGCATTAGGCATATCCTTTGTAGCTTCACGGCACACCGTCCAGCCATGTACAGCATTACGCATATCCTTTGTAGCTTCACGGCACACCGTCCAGCCATGTACAGCATTACGCATATCCTTTGTAGCTTCACGGCACACCGTCCAGCCATGTACAGCATTACGCATATCCTTTGTAGCTTCACGGCACACCGTCCAGCCATGTACAGCATTACGCATATCCTTTGTAGCTTCACGGCACACCGTCCAGCCATGACAGCATTACGCATATCCTTTGTAGCTTCACGGCACACCGTCCAGCCATGTACAGCATTACGCATATCCTTTGTAGCTTCACGGCACACCGTCCAGCCATGTACAGCATTACGCATATCCTTTGTAGCTTCACGGCACACCGTCCAGCCATGTACAGCATTACGCATATCCTTTGTAGCTTCACGGCACACCGTCCAGCCATGACAGCATTACGCATATCCTTTGTAGCTTCACGGCACACCGTCCAGCCATGTACAGCATTACGCATATCCTTTGTAGCTTCACGGCACACCGTCCAGCCATGTACAGCATTACGCATATCCTTTGTAGCTTCACGGCACACCGTCCAGCCATGTACAGCATTACGCATATTCTTTGTAGCTTCACGGCACACCGTCCAGCCATGTACAGCATTACGCATATCCTTTGTAGCTTCACGGCACACCGTCCAGCCATGTACAGCATTACGCATAGTCCTTTGTAGCTTCACGGCACACCGTCCAGCCATGTACAGCATTACGCATATCCTTTGTAGCTTCACGGCACACCGTCCAGCCATGTACAGCATTACGCATATCCTTTGTAGCTTCACGGCACACCGTCCAGCCATGTACAGCATTACGCATAATCCTTCAGCTGTTCATTGTGTAAAATAATCTCTAAGGACCACAGATAATCCTAAGCTGATTAGACAATAGACTCTCATGATCTAATGCACACACAATAGACTCTCATGATCTAATGCACAACATAGACTCTCATGATCTAATGCACACACAATAGACTCTCATGATCTAATGCACACACAATAGACTCTCATGATCTAATGCACACACAATAGACTCTCATGATCTAATGCACACACAATAGACTCTCATGATCTAATGCACACACAATAGACTCTCATGATCTAATGCACACACAATAGACTCTCATGATCTAATGCACACACAATAGACTCTCATGATCTAATGCACACACAATAGACTCTCATGATCTAATGCACACACAATAGACTCTCATGATCTAATGCACACACAATAGACTCTCATGATCTAATGCACAATTCACAATGACCACATGACTCTCATTAATGCACACAATAGACTCTCATGATCTAATGCACACACAATAGACTCTCATGATCTAATGCACACACAATAGACTCTCATGATCTAATGCACACACAATAGACTCTCATGATCTAATGCACACACAATAGACTCTCATGATCTAATGCACACACAATAGACTCTCATGATCTAATGCACACACAATAGACTCTCATGATCTAATGCACACACAATAGACTCTCATGATCTAATGCACACACAATAGACTCTCATGATCTAATGCACACAATAGACTCTCATGATCTAATGCACACACAATAGACTCTCATGATCTAATGCACACACAATAGACTCTCATGATCTAATGCACACACAATAGACTCTCATGATCTAATGCACACACAATAGACTCTCATGATCTAATGCACACACAATAGACTCTCATGATCTAATGCACACACAATAGACTCTCATGATCTAATGCACACACAATAGACTCTCATGATCTAATGCACACACAATAGACTCTCATGATCTAATGCACACACAATAGACTCTCATGATCTAATGCACACACAATAGGCCATGTTCGGTGTACTGCAGTCAGGCATAACAGTACTTGAAGTTCCCCAAGTCCTGTTTATAAACAGTACTTGAAGTTCCCCAAGTCCTGTTTATAAACAGTACTTGAAGTTCCCCAAGTCCTGTTTATAAACAGTACTTGAAGTTCCCCAAGTCCTGTTTATAAACAGTACCAGTTCACAGTAGCTTTTATTTGTAAATATTTACGCCCTATTATCCGATTATGCTGGGCGGGGTAGCTCAGTCAATATAGAGACAGGCTACGGGCTGGACCGTTCGGGTTTCGAATCCCGGTAGGGACAAGAGATTTTAGTCTTCTCCGAAACGTCCAGACCGGCTCTGGAGTCCACTCAGCCTCGTATTCAATGCGAAACAGGGTAAATCGGCCGGGGCGTTTCGTTGATCTCCCACCTCCATCTAGTGCCGACGTTAAGAATGAGTGGAGTCATACCTTTACTCCCCTTATGTGCCTTTATGGCGTGGACAGGAACACCTTTACCTCTCATTATTGACTTATAATTAACTAACTCCAGGGAGCACAAAGCTTGTTCAGAACTCAAGTTTATGACAGCTGAAACTTAACCATTGTGTTTACTGTAACCCGTCATTTACCACAATCCCCAGCCAGATTAATCCAGTCCATGCAATTTCATCCTATCCTTTAAGATCTATTTTAGTATTATCCTCCCGTATACTTCCAAGTGGTCTATTTTCTTCCGGTTTACCCATCAGCAACCTACATGCATGTCTCTATCCCCCTTGCGTGCCACATACCCCGCCCATCTCATCCTCCTTCATTTGATCACCCAAATAATACAGTCTATATCACAGTATGCTATCTGCAGCTTCGCGTACTTTGAAACGTTCGTGCATTGTTTTTGTGCCCGCAGCACTGTAATGAACGGCAATTATTTGTCATTCCTGAAGAAAGTTCTCATGAAATTACAACGTACCTGCAAAGATATGAGTTTTAAAAAGTCTGTTATGGGGGGTAGGGGGTGTAGGGGATCGACGGTCAGTCGATAACAGTGTTTCGTAGAACCAGTGTTCTTTGTTTCAGCCCCGGCCCACTTGTCTCGTTCTCAGTATCAATTCAGACAAGTTATTTAAACAGCAGAAGTAACAAGCCTGTTAATAACAAGTTAGGCAGATCTCTGTGCCCCATTCCAGCTCCGCACTGGGCCCCATTCATCCAGCCTCCCCACTTTTTGTTTTACTGTATGAAACTTGGCTTAATGAATGTTTAAGTGTTTATTATAAGGCAGCACGTAATGGAACGTTGCTAAATAATGACAGGGAACGTCCTGTGTACTTGTCCCATCGTCATTGGAAAGAAACAGGTTTTAGCGACCTCAACACAGCACTGACCTTAGGGTACAGCTGACAGTGTTTGTTTTGCGACCTGAACACAGCACTGACCTTAGGGTACAGCTGAAAGTGTTTGTTTTGCGACCTGAACACAGCACTGACCTTAGGGTACAGCTAACAGTGTTTGTTTTGCGACCTGAACACAGCACTGACCTTAGGGTACAGCTAACAGTGTTTGTTTTGCGACCTGAACACAGCACTGACCTTAGGGTACAGTTGACAGTGTTTGTTTTGCGACCTGAACACAGCACTGACCTTAGGGTACAGCTGACAGTGTTTGTTTTGCGACCTGAATACAGCACTGACCTTAGGGTACAGCTGACAGTGTTTGTTTTGCGACCTGAACACAGCACTGACCTTAGGGTACAGCTAACAGTGTTTGTTTTGCGACCTGAACACAGCACTGACCTTAGGGTACAGCTAACAGTGTTTGTTTTGCGACCTGAACACAGCACTGACCTTAGGGTACAGCTAACAGTGTTTGTTTTGCGACCTGAACACAGCACTGACCTTAGGGTACAGCTAACAGTGTTTGTTTTGCGACCTGAACACAGCACTGACCTTAGGGTACAGCTGAGAGTGGTTGTTTTGCGACCTGAATACAGCACTGACCTTAGGGTACAGCTGACAGTGTTTGTTTTGCGACCTGGACACAGCACTGACCTTAGGGTACAGCTGAGAGTGTTTGTTTTGCGACCTGAACACAGCACTGACCTTAGGGTACAGCTAACAGTGTTTGTTTTGCGACCTCAACACAGCACTGACCTTAGGGTACAGCTGACAGTGTTTGTTTGCGACCTGAACACAGCACTGACCTTAGGGTACAGCTGAGAGTGTTTGTTTTGCGACCTGAACACAGCACTGACCTTAGGGTACAGCTGAGAGTGTTTGTTTTGCGACCTGAACACAGCACTGACCTTAGGGTACAGCTAACAGTGTTTGTTTTGTGACCTGAACACAGCACTGACCTTAGGGTACAGCTGAGAGTGTTTGTTTTGCGACCTGAACACAGCACTGACCTTAGGGTACAGCTGACAGTGTTTGTTTTGCGACCTGAACACAGCACTGACCTTAGGGTACAGCTAACAGTGTTTGTTTTGCGACCTGAACACAGCACTGACCTTAGGGTACAGCTGACAGTGTTTGTTTTGCGACCTGAACACAGCACTGACCTTAGGGTACAGCTAACAGTGTTTGTTTTGCGACCTGAACACAGCACTGACCTTAGGGTACAGCTGACAGTGTTTGTTTTGCGACCTGAACACAGCACTGACCTTAGGGTACAGCTAACAGTGTTTGTTTTGCGACCTGAACACAGCACTGACCTTAGGGTACAGCTGAGAGTGTTTGTTTTGCGACCTGAACACAGCACTGACCTTAGGGTACAGCTGAGAGTGTTTGCAAGAGGCTAAAATGGCTCAGAAGATATCTATGTTAAGTGAACATACACAGCAGCAGAACATGAAGGACTGACAGTGCCAACACAGTCCGCCACTGAACTGGAACCGGTGCCAGTCCGCCACTGAACTGGACAGTAATCCTAAGCTACTTAACCTTCCTCGATTTCTTCCTTTCTAAGTCTGACCTCTTCTACCGACTCATTGTAGGTGTAGAAGGTTACTGTTGCATCTGATCACACTCAGTGACGCACCACACTCGGTAGGATTCCTCTGGATGAAGGATCAGCCCGTTGCAGAGACCTCTACCTGACAACACACAACACTCACAAGCCACACATTCATGCTCCTGACGGGATTCGAACCCGGAGTCCCACCAAGCGAGCGGCCGCAGATCCACTCCTTAGACCGCGCGGCCACCGGGCTATTCGTAATACCTGAATTCCGGACATTCCATATAAGAACGACTGCAGAAGCAGCAGCAGCGATGTGCAATGGAGAGGCTAGTATAGTCCACATCTGTCGTCCTTGTCAAGGTCATCTGGATATAAACATGTGGCAGGAGTTGAGCTAGGTAATTGTGATTTAAACCGATGCCAGTGTCCGCGCGGTCTAAGGCGTCGGTCTACGTCCGCTCGCTTACTGGGATTGTGGGTTCGAATCCCGCCTACGGCATGTATGTCTGTCTGTTGTGAGTGTTGTGTGTTGTCAGGTAGAGGTCTCTGCGACGGGCTAATCACTCGTCCAGAGGAGTCCTACCGAGTGTGGTGTGACTCAAAAGTGTGTGGTCGTGAAGCCTCGAAAAATGAGGCGGCCTAAGGCCCCCAAGGGGCTGTCGAGCCATTGGAAAAAAAAAATTTGATTTAATTAGACCGTCTTGTAAACAGAGAAATGAGAACGACTACATTTTTAAGCCGTTTTAAAAACTATGAAGTAATTTGATTTACTCGCCTTTGTCACGTGTTGTGTTATGTTGTGTTGTGTTGTGTTGTGTTGTGTTGTGTATGGACACGTTTAAAACAAATGCGTCTTTCTTCAGTCTGCGAGTGCTCACGAGGTGGCCTGTTTATTAAGTTGTTTAACGACACTGTTTCACTTGCCGATGTTATGTACCGATCAGCTTATAAGCTAAGTTGATAATAATTTGATGACGCATATGGCGGTCTACTGGATTTGATGAGGAAAACCATGACACGCTGACAGAATTGCCTATGAAAGTTGACAGATTGCAGGTATACGACCTACCGGGCTAATATTAATTTGGTCTATCGTTAGAAACGTCTGTTTGTCTAGCATCTATATTAAATACCTCGAAAGATTTCTAGAACACAGAGTGTCCCTTTTATTGTGTCCCTGATCACATGCTGTGCAGGAGTTCTATGCAATAAATGTTCCGTGGTCAGAGACACGATAAAAGGGACACGTGTACTGCTTACAGAATCTCAATGATAGTTACATTTTACGATTTACCAATTTCATCGTACTTTGAGCTGTTTTCAGACCACTGACATGTTTTAAACAACATGGCGCGTACTGACTGTCAGTGGCATTAGCCCGTGTTAGGTCTGTGTCCTTGAAATGTCACAGAACAAATGTTTTGTTAATCGGTTAATTTTGTCTGTGAACTAGAAGGCACAGCATGGCTTTGGTAGCTGTTTGCTTCTTTAAACCGACTGTATATGGGCTGGGTATGTGGCACGTCTGGGGAGAACAGAAATGCTTACAGAGTTTTGGTGATGAAACCTGAAGGAAAGATGCTAATTGGAAGGCCTAGTCACAAATGGCAGTAAATTATAATGGATCTTAGACGTGCTGGATGGGAGGGTGTGGAATGGATTAATCTGGCTCACTATAGGAATAGGTACAGGCTGATGCGAATACGGTAATTACACCTTGATTTGAGGCTTCCGCCGCGATGCTGATTAAATCTGCGGTCTTCTGGTGTATTACGCGGCGTCGTGTGGTAATTGTTTACCGACGTTTCGGGACAACGTATCGGTCCCATTCTAACGGGTCAAGAGTCCCGTTAGGACGGGACCGACACGTTGTCCCGAAACGTCGGTAAACAATTACCACACGACGCCGCTTAATACCCAAGAAGACCGCAGATTTCATGGTAATTACACTTCGGGTTGGTTGGTTAGTTAGTTAGTTAGTTAGTTAGTTAGTTAGTTAGTTAGTCACTTAGTTGGTGGGTGAGTTGCTTGGTTTGTTGGCTAGTCTCTCTCTCAGTCAGTCAGTCAGTCAGTCTGTCTCTCAGAGATGTATTGCTAGCTAAATTAATCGTTTTATAAGTACAGTAATCAATCAACCATTCAGTCATTCAGTCAAGCATCGCTAGTCTGCCAGTTAGTTTTACAGACTCTCAAGTCACTTAGTCACGCGATTAATCACATCATCAGTTGATCACTCATTCAGCCAGTCGTACAGTTCTGTCACTTTACTAGTCACTCGGTCATGCAGCTATGCTACCAGTGTGTGTGTGGGGTTCCCCTCGCTACCTCGGTACCCACGTGACTGCACTGCCAAGTCAGTTCGTGTACTGTCCACTTCCCACCTACACTGCAGCAATACCAAACACAACGGCCGGTCTGCGCTTCCGCTTGGCAGCACAGCAAGTTCACACGAAATCACTGCGCTCCGATACGGTGTGTGTGTGTGGAGAATGGCAAAGTGGCAAAGTGCTTGTCCTCGCTGACACAAAGCAAGTGAATGATGAAGTAATGACGTCAGAAACAGCAGAATAACGCGTATCAAGAGTGTCAGCTTGGTCGTTCTATCGGCAAGTCAAGTTCATTGCCACAGGATCAATAGGCCTGATTGACGTCATACAAGGACTATTGCAACATCAGCGTTGCTGACAGCGCACTTGGCGAGCTGCGGTCTGAGCTGACAGCAGACGACGATGACGCCCGTCGGTTGAGGCACTGCGCTACAGGTCGGAAGGTTGCGGGTTCGATTCCCGACGGTGTCATTGGAATTTTTCATGTACATAATCCTTTCAGTCGCACTATGGCCCTGGGGTCGACTCTGCCTCTAACAGAAATGAGTACCAGGGATATATCCGGGGGGTAAAAGCGGCCGGTGCGTACGGCTGACAACCTTACTAACTTCATGTGCCGATTGTCTAGGAATCTCGAAGCCTCAGCCTCCTGGAACCAACGTACCAAGCGTCTCCACTACGGCCGTGCCATGGCTCAGGCGGTTAGTCCCACCGCGCAGGCCCGGGTTCGATCCCAGGTCAGTCCGTGTGGGATTTGTGGTGGACAAAGTGGCACTGGGACAGGATTTTCTCCGAGTACTTCGGTTTTCTCCTTTCAATTTCATTCCACTGGTGCTCCATTACACGGAAAAAACGAAAACCTTCATCACAGTGTTGCACGATAAGCCTCAAGGATGACAAATGTCTAGAAATACGAATCATAAACACGGAACACGGGAGGTCCTTGGCTGTGTTAATTCTTAGCGCCATACAAGTACAAATACTGCTACTTTATTCCTAAGATTAGCTTTAAAAAGTGGGAAATTTTGATTTAGAGGATGGTCATACTGCAACGGTAGGAGCCTAAATATAAGGCGTCCAACAACTTTTATCCTTCAATATTAAACACCAATTTATTTTAATTATTACAAAATAGATTTGTAAGTGGTTTTGTAAAGAGTTTTGATTGGAATTCGATCACGTGTTATAGTGCCAACATACAGGGTGTTCTCTGCTGTAATTTCAAACACATTTATACCGGGTGACATAAAAGTCACTCTGTCGAGATAGTGAAGCATATGACCATGATTCATTTCAGTTGCGTTCAGAATTATTTGCAAAATTTTGCAACACTGAGATTACACTAGCTCTTATTACTATAAGCCGTTATTTCATTGGTGGATTTTGACTTTAAATAATGTGCTACTTCCCTGGAATGTGAGTTTAATGTCGATAAAGCGACTCATCGGACACCCTGTATGTACCAGTCACGTACTTAATCTAGTTTATATGTTTTATAACAAATTAAGTCACTAAAGTTTTCACTGATTACAACGTAACGGTTTTTGCACTAATCACAAACAACAAATCGTATAATTGAATTCAGTTTTTTTCTCTAACTCTGAACACAATTTGTATTTGCCACTTAGCTAGTCATTTCGTTACTGTTTATTCTTACAAAAAAGAAGCCACGCATCCTGTTTCAGTGACTACGCAGAAAAGGCTTTGTTTTTACTGTGTAACTCATAAATGACTCTGGAAGAAGGTTGAAAATTTTGGGTCTACGACGTAGGAAGCAACAGGAGACTAGAGAGAATTCCACAACGAGGAGCTTCCTCATTTGTACTGCACACCAAATATTATTGAGTTCATTAAATTAAGGAGAATGAGACAAACGAGGCATATGTCACATACAGGAAGAATATAAATAAGTCAGGAGTTTTGGTATGGAAACGTGAGAAAAACAAACCACTTGGAAGATGTATGCGTAGATTGGAGGATACTATTAAAAGGAATCTAAAGGAAACATAATGGGAGGGTGCGAAGTGGATTAATCTGGCTCACAAAAGACAACTAACAGACTTTTGTGTATAAGGTGTATTAGTGTTCCATAAAATGCTAGAGATTTCTTCACTAGATGAGGAAAGATTAGATTTCTGAGGACTCTGCTACTTGATATATGTTAACTTCGACTTCCTTACGGCAATGACGCGTTTAAGAATAAGTTTAACCTGAATTATATACATTCAGCTCGTACCGCGCAGTAAACACACTCCGTCTCAGTTATACAAACCAGTCAGTTAATGTTGTACAGTGAAATAATCGCTGTTTGTTCTGAGATCCACACAAAACACATAAATACAGTCCGTACCGCGCAGTAAACACACTCCGTCTCAGTTATACAAACCAGTCAGTTAATGTTGTACAGTGAAATAATCGCTGTTTGTTCTGAGATCCACACAAAACACATAAATACAGTCCGTACCGCGCAGTAAACACATTCCGTCTCAGTTATACAAACCAGTCAGTTAATGTTGTACAGTGAAATAATCGCTGTTTGTTCTGAGATCCACACAAAACACATAAATACAGTCCGTACCGCGCAGTAAACACACTCCGTCTAAGTTATACAAACCAGTCAGTTAATGTTGTACAGTGAAATAATCGCTGTTTGTTCTGAGATCCACACAAAACACATAAATACAGTCCGTACCGCGCAGTAAACACATTCCGTCTCAGTTATACAAACCAGTCAGTTAATGTTGTACAGTGAAATAATCGCTGTTTGTTCTGAGATCCACACAAAACACATAAATACAGTCCGTACCGCGCAGTAAACACACTCCGTCTCAGTTATACAAACCAGTCAGTTAATGTTGTACAGTGAAATAATCGCTGTTTGTTCTGAGATCCACACAAAACACATATATATAGTCCGTACCGCGCAGTAAACACACTCCGTCTCAGTTATACAAACCAGTCAGTTAATGCTGTACAGTGAAATAATCGCTGTTTGTTCTGAGATCCACACAAAACACATAAATACACTGTGTGGGCAGAACGTTGAATTGTTGAATGTTAAACGTGGTGGTACATATAGTAACCACTGGGTTGCAGAGGGTTACGACACTACATTTCGTAACCGATTTCCCACAGACTACTCTACTTGTTTTTCTGTAAATCAGACATATCGGCATGTCTCCGCTTTTTAACAAAACCGCAACAGAATCCCCCCCCCCCCCCGGTTTCAAATCACTCCGGCGACCTTGCAAAGTACCAGCAGTCGGTCGTTACAAGAACTTCACCTATCATCCGGTCATGTTCCCAGTTCAAGGTCACCATCACCGCACATCACATCTTATCCTGCTTCATTACTATGTTTTCGCAGTGTTACATTTATATACACGTTCTAATGGATACAGGACAACAGCTGTAAAATGCTTCCTTAATAAGACAGACCAAGAAAGAGAAGGAAAGTCACAACTGAATGCTCGGTTGAACTGTACATTCCACAGCGTCACGCCAATTTTTGCTACTAGTTTAACCTCAAGGTAATTTATTTTCCTTTGACAAGTAATTCAATAGAATCCATAAAACACTCGTGCTTGATATGGAGTTACCTCCAAATTATCTCCAAATTACCTCAAAATTACCTCCAAATTACCTGCCAGAGGCGATTCAGCTTTCGGAACAACGCTAAAGGTGCGTCACTTCAATGCAACGTCAAAAGTGGCTCCAGATGTTGGCGGTTGGTGGCTCAGTGTACTAAGGTTGCGACTGAACACTGTACAACTGGAACAGCTATACGAGCAACCGTTTTACGTACTTTCGCTTATACGAGATATATATTAATTAATTAATTAATTCATTCATTCATTCATTCATTCTGCAGTCTGTCTTACCACAGGTTCGTAGCCTCTTCCAAAGCGCGTTCTCCACAGGGTGCGATCTAGTGCTTCCTCTTTCAATTTCCAGTATCTCCTCTTTTCCTTAAGGTCATCCAGTAGCTGCTTACGCCTTCTCCCTCGTCTTCCCGTCATTTCTATGCTTCCTTCTAACTTTCCTTCAATCACGTGTTTCAGAAGGCAGTTCCTACGCAAGATGTGACCAATCCAGTTAGCCTTTCTTCTTTTTATTGTATGTACGATATTCCTCTCCTCCTTCACTCTATGTAACACTTCTTCATTTCTCACACGATCGGTCCAACTGATCTTTTCCATTCTTCTCCAGCACCACATTTCAAAACTTTCCAGATACTTCTGATCCACTTTCCCAAGTGTCCACGTTTCAGCACCACACAAAGCTACGCTACAAATGTAGCACTTTACTAGTTTCTTGCTTAAACGAGATACATAGGTTAAGACATTTTTTTCAATGTCAGCCAATATTTCCTTATACCAGTTCCTTCCTCTCGCTAAACCGACTTTTGCGCCAGACGCCCCTTCTCGTTTGTCGGATGTTACCCAATTTTCTCGAATGCGCATGCGCAGACGCTGATCGTCATGCCCCACCAAATCCAACACTCAACAATTTACTTTGTGTTACATTTGTATTTCTCATAACGATGGCACCTCAAGTGTATACATTTTGCACGAAAATGTCGTTACGTAATTTGTTATGCACAGAACAGTACCTAGGAATATCATTTAAACACCGCAATTGAACACAACTGGTAATTTTTGGGCGCGTTAGCAAAATTGAAAAAGCGACTATTAGCTTTGTCATGTCTGTCCGCATGGAACAACTCGGCTGTCACTGGACAGATTTTTATGAAATTTGATACGTGAGGATTTTTCGAAAATCTGTCGAGGAAATTCAAGTTTCATTAAAATCTGACACGAATAACAGGTACTTTACATGACGACCTATCTACATTTATGATAATATCTCGCTGAATTCTTCTTAGAATGAGAAATGTTTCAGACAAAAGTTGTAGAGAAAATCAAAACACACATTTTATGTTCAATAACTTTTTTCCAAAAATCGTGCCGTTTATGAGATAATGTGGAAAAATATGGTACAGCCAGACAGGCCACAGATGACAATATAATACGGCGCATGCGCTTTGCATGCTGGATAACTACGGCTACAGACACACACTCAGAATATGTAATACTTATTGCTTTTCCACGGCAACAATGGTTACGCGAACGCGCGTCAATGTTACGTTGTTCATGCTTGGGTACGTTTGTAAACTTTGTACGGCTGGGAAGAAAGTTTTGATTTCTTGAACCAATTAATGGTAAATTAATTTTCGCTTTACAAATGTCTGTCTTACTAGCAGTTTGAAAGGCCGAAATTAGGCTAGCGCACCCAAGGATTAGTGCACTGCGGTTCTCCACTGTCAGCCTCATTCCACCAACGCTCCACACTCATCCATTCGTCACCGCCGCTGTATACAACCTTCACAATCGAGAGCGTCGTCAAACATCACACTTGTCTCTCTCTCTCTCTCTCTGTTCGCTTTCACGTACTGAAGATAATTACATAATGAGAAGCTTCAGAATTTAACTCTGCATCGCATGTTCTTAAAATAATCAAATACTTAAATATGAGATTGGTTATACATGCAGCACGAACGTACATAGTTTTCGTCAGGAAACTTGAAAGGAAAATTCCATTTTGAAGACCCAGGCACAGATGGGTAGTAGAGGAACAACATGTAAGGAATTGGGTAGAAATTCTGTCAGTTGGATTAATCTGGCTCAGACACTGAACCAGTGGCGGCTTGTTGTGAATGCAGTAATTTCCATTCGCGTTCCATATAATGTGGGGAGTCTGAGGTTGAGGCTTTGAGATTCTCACAGATGTGTTGCTGAACGTTGAAATCTTGTGGGATGTTGTGCCTTGTGTATTTGTAAATAGCTACCGACGTTTCGAAGGATGGTGATGCCTTAAGCCTCGGGGTAAAGTAGTGCAAGCGACACGGTGCAACATTTCGGCAGACTTGAATTTTCGGAATTTGAATACTTAAAGTGCTATTGCCTCTCAAGAAAGACCGCGCTGCAGTGTTTCAGTCAGGTATTTGCGGTCAGCACCTGCAACTGTCAATCCTCAGACTTCTGACAGCAGTTGTTGGTATGTCAGTTCGTGGAACACGGCAACAGGACACTGGCGACGAGACGACAGGACATAAGGGGCAAACGCGTCGAGTTTGTCGACGTAATTACATGGTCAGCCACTGCAGTTACAGCTGTGTGCAGTACCGTGATACTGGTCACCGGTTTTATACAGCACATTGGTCCTTCTGTGCAGTACCGTGATACTGGTCACCGGTTTTATACAGCACATTGGTCCTTCTGTGCAGTACCGTGATACTGGTCACCGGTTTTACACAGCACATTGGTCCTTCTGTGCAGTACCGTGATACTGGTCACCGGTTTTACACAGCACATTGGTCCTTCTGTGCAGTACCGTGATACTGGTCACCGGTTTTACACAGCACATTGGTCCTTCTGTGCAGTACCGTGATACTGGTCACCGGTTTTACACAGCACATTGGTCCTTCTGTGCAGTACCGTGATACTGGTCACCGGTTTTACACAGCACATTGGTCCTTCTGTGCAGTACCGTGATACTGGTCACCGGTTTTATACAGCACATTGGTCCTTCTGTGCAGTACCGTGATACTGGTCACCGGTTTTACACAGCACATTGGTCCTTCTGTGCAGTACCGTGATACTGGTCACCGGTTTTACACAGCACATTGGTCCTTCTGTGCAGTACCGTGATACTGGTCACCGGTTTTATACAGCACATTGGTCCTTCTGTGCAGTACCGTGATACTGGTCACCGGTTTTACACAGCACATTGGTCCTTCTGTGCAGTACCGTGATACTGGTCACCGGTTTTACACAGCACATTGGTCCTTCTGTGCAGTACCGTGATACTGGTCACCGGTTTTACACAGCACATTGGTCCTTCTGTGCAGTACCGTGATACTGGTCACCGGTTTTACACAGCACATTGGTCCTTCTGTGCAGTACCGTGATACTGGTCACCGGTTTTATACAGCACATTGGTCCTTCTGTGCAGTTACCGTGATACTGGTCACCGGTTTTACACAGCACATTGGTCCTTCTGTGCAGTACCGTGATACTGGTCACCGGTTTTACACAGCACATTGGTCCTTCTGTGCAGTACCGTGATACTGGTCACCGGTTTTATACAGCACATTGGTCCTTCTGTGCAGTACCGTGATACTGGTCACCGGTTTTACACAGCACATTGGTCCTTCTGTGCAGTACCGTGATACTGGTCACCGGTTTTATACAGCACATTGGTCCTTCTGTGCAGTACCGTGATACTGGTCACCGGTTTTATACAGCACATTGGTCCTTCTGTGCAGTACCGTGATACTGGTCACCGGTTTTATACAGCACATTGGTCCTTCTGTGCAGTACCGTGATACTGGTCACCGGTTTTACACAGCACATTGGTCCTTCTGTGCAGTACCGTGATACTGGTCACCGGTTTTATACAGCACATTGGTCCTTCTGTGCAGTACCGTGATACTGGTCACCGGTTTTACACAGCACATTGGTCCTTCTGTGCAGTACCGTGATACTGGTCACCGGTTTTACACAGCACATTGGTCCTTCTGTGCAGTACCGTGATACTGGTCACCGGTTTTATACAGCACATTGGTCCTTCTGTGCAGTACCGTGATACTGGTCACCGGTTTTACACAGCACATTGGTCCTTCTGTGCAGTACCGTGATACTGGTCACCGGTTTTATACAGCACATTGGTCCTTCTGTGCAGTACCGTGATACTGGTCACCGGTTTTACACAGCACATTGGTCCTTCTGTGCAGTACCGTGATACTGGTCACCGGTTTTATACAGCACATTGGTCCTTCTGTGCAGTACCGTGATACTGGTCACCGGTTTTACACAGCACATTGGTCCTTCTGTGCAGTACCGTGATACTGGTCACCGGTTTTATACAGCACATTGGTCCTTCTGTGCAGTACCGTGATACTGGTCACCGGTTTTATACAGCACATTGGTCCTTCTGTGCAGTACCGTGATACTGGTCACCGGTTTTATACAGCACATTGGTCCTTCTGTGCAGTACCGTGATACTGGTCACCGGTTTTATACAGCACATTGGTCCTTCTGTGCAGTACCGTGATACTGGTCACCGGTTTTATACAGCACATTGGTCCTTCTGTGCAGTACCGTGATACTGGTCACCGGTTTTATACAGCACATTGGTCCTTCTGTGCAGTACCGTGATACTGGTCACCGGTTTTATACAGCACATTGGTCCTTCTGTGCAGTACCGTGATACTGGTCACCGGTTTTACACAGCACATTGGTCCTTGTGTGCAGTACCGTGATACTGGTCACCGGTTTTATACAGCACATTGGTCCTTCTGTGCAGTACCGTGATACTGGTCACCGGTTTTATACAGCACATTGGTCCTTCTGTGCAGTACCGTGATACTGGTCACGGTTTTACACAGCACATTGGTCCTTCTGTGCAGTACCGTGATACTGGTCACCGGTTTTATACAGCACATTGGTCCTTGTGTGCAGTACCGTGATACTGGTCACCGGTTTTACACAGCACATTGGTCCTTCTGTGCAGTACCGTGATACTGGTCACCGGTTTTATACAGCACATTGGTCCTTCTGTGCAGTACCGTGATACTGGTCACCGGTTTTATACAGCACATTGGTCCTTCTGTGCAGTACCGTGATACTGGTCACCGGTTTTACACAGCACATTGGTCCTTCTTTCCACTGTACTTCCACACTCGGTATAAAGTCGACAGTTCTGAACAAAGAGTGTACACTAAGCAAAAATACTTTTCTATCCAGTGTGCCCACATTTCCGAAAGAGCATTGCTTTTTGGAAGGTTCCCAGGCTTCGTCCGTGTGTCCTTCTGGTGAGAGTAGCATGTAGATGAAGATACGTATGGAGCATTGGTGGACTGATAGTGACAGGGGAAAACTGATGTACTGGGAGAAAAACCCCGTCACAGTGTCACTTTGTCCACCACAAATCCCACATTGACTGACCTGGGATCGAACTCGGACCTCCGCGATGAGAGGCCGGAAATTAACCGCCTGAGCCATGGCACGCCACATGATGTATACATCTTTATGCTCCAAGGCAGGAAACGGGCAGTTAAACTGTTATAAACGGAATAAAAGGATATTTACAGGAATTTGTAACTCTTCCGTCTGTCGTGTGTGCTGCTTACGTTAACAGCAGCAGAGGCAATGACACTGGGATGGGCCCGGATATGTCTGCGCTGGAATGTGGGGCTGGCTAGCTGTCTGGTCTTGCGTAACGCAGATTGTAATGCGAGCGGCGTTGCGTGAACAGCAAGTGACAACGTGGCACAGCAAACAGCGATCACTGGCACAGTGCCTGGCTACTTACAGCAAGTGATAACGTGGCACAGCAAACAGCGATCACTGGCACAGTGCCTGGCTACTCGCAGGAAGTGATAAATGGCACAGCAAACAGCAATCACTGGCACAGTGTCTGTCTACTCGCAGCAAGTGATAACGTGGCACAGCAAACAGCGATCACTGGCACAGTGCCTGGCTACTTACAGCAAGTGATAACGTGGCACAGCAAACAGCGATCACTGGCACAGTGCCTGGCTACTTACAGCAAGTGATAACGTGGCACAGCAAACAGCGATCACTGGCACAGTGCCTGGCTACTTACAGCAAGTGATGACGTGGCACAGCAAACAGCGAACACTGGCACAGTGCCTGGCTACTTACAGCAAGTGATAACGTGGCACAGCGAACAGCGATCACTGGCACAGTGCCTGGCTACTTACAGCAAGTGATAACGTGGCACAGCAAACAGCGATCACTGGCACAGTGCCTGGCTACTTACAGCAAGTGATAACGTTGCACAGCAAACATCGATCACTGGCACAGTGCCTGGCTACTTACAGCAAGTGATAACGTGGCACAGCAAACAGCGATCACTGGCACAGTGCCTGGCTACTTACAGCAAGTGATAACGTGGCACAGCAAACAGCGATCACTGGCACAGTGCCTGGCTACTCGCAGCAAGTGATAACGTGGCACAGCGAACAGCGATCACTGGCACAGTGCCTGGCTACTTACAGCAAGTGATAACGTGGCACAGCGAACAGCGATCACTGGCACAGTGCCTGACTACTTACAGCAAGTGATAACGTGGCACAGCAAACAGCGATCACTGGCACAGTGCCTGGATACTTGCTCTGTCACGAGTTTGAAAATACTCAATCCTTCCTTCTAAGTAATCAACCAACCAAACCCACAGAGAAGTGTCCTCCTTTAGAAGCTAACGGTCCCTCAGTCAGTCAAGAAATTCCCCACATTTTATGGAACCCGAATGTTCATTACCGTGTTAACAACAGTCCGCCACTTGTCTCTATCCTGAGCCAAGTAAAGTCAATCCACGCTGTCCAAACATATTTCTTGAAGAAGTCTCTTAACATTATCCTCCCATCTACTTACGTCTTCCAAGTGTTTATGAAATGCAGACTTGCTGCAGATAACGGCCATTGTAGAAAAAACGGTGGAATAGCGATTTAACTGTCGAACAAACTTTAGGGCCGATCCCAGTGGCCGCGCGGTCTAAGGCGTCGGTCTGCTGCCGCTCGCTTGCTGGGATTGTGGGTTCGAATCCCGCCGGGGGCATGGATGTCTGTCTGTTGTGAGTGTTGTGTGATGTCAGGTAGAGGTCTCTGCGACGGGCTGATCACTCGTCCAGAGGAGTCCTACCGACTGTGGTGTGTCTGAGTGTGAGAGTGAAGCTTCGAAAAATGAGGAGGCCTAGGCCCCCAAGGGGCTGTTGCGTCATTGGGAAAAAAATAAATGACATTTCAATGTCATTGTTATATCTGACGTTCTCACAGCAGTGTTACAGTAAATTCAAATCTTGCGGGATATGACGCCGTGTCGTGTGAGCAGTTCACGCACTTTCGACTGACCGTAATGCCTTCATCTTCAGGTCCAAGCACTGCAAGAAGACCCTTGGTCTGCTGGACACTTAACGAGACAAGCACTACAATCTAAACTGATTGATACCGTTATAACAAACATAATTAGAATATAGAAAAAGCACCGTCGCTCACAAATAAGAATATTTATATTATATATATATGATAAGCTTTCCCATACAACATGTTTCGGCCGAAATGGGCCATCGTCAGGTAATGTATATATCAAAATATAATGACAAGAATTACTGCGGTATAAGTTGTTTGAATATAAATGAGATATCATTTTTATGTTTAACTATTTTACATTTAAAGGTAATTATGACATATATATATATACATATATATATGTCGCCTGTGTTCTAGACTTTGTCGAAAGTAGATAAGAGGATATTTTTCTGAGCCATCTGTTGATTTTGAACCGTTGTGACGACGGTAACTGCTGATAGATAAAGTGTGTGTTGGAGGAGCCTTACCTCCCGGAATGACCCGGTACCCATTGTACAAGAGGCTGGGTGGGGCCCAGTGACGGTCTGGACGGGTGCGGAAAATTCGATCCCCGGACCGTCGAGCCCGTAGCGAGTCGCTATACCGACTGAGCTATCGCGGCCCACAATAATAATAATAATAATAATAATAATCTATAACACGAGTATTGAGTGTTTTACGTTTTATTAAAAAATTGTTTTTGTGCCGACAGTATTTTTCCATTTCCGTGTCCCTCAGGTAGAATTCAGTTTTGGTTTTCACCGTCACAAAAAGGTAAATGTTTGCTGCAGTCAGATCAACTGTCCTCACTGTCACTGTAAATGTTTGCTGCAGTCAGATCAACTGTCCTCACTGTCACTGTAAATGTTTGCTGCAGTCAGATCAACTGTCCTCACTGTCACTGTAAATGTTTGCTGCAGTCAGATCAACTGTCCTCACTGTCACTGTAAATGTTTGCTGCAGTCAGATCAACTGTCCTCACTGTCACTGTAAATGTTTGCTGCAGTCAGATCAACTGTCCTCACTGTCACTGTAAATGTTTGCTGCAGTCAGATCAACTGTCCTCACTGTCACTGTAAATGTTTGCTGCAGTCAGATCAACTGTCCTCACTGTCACTGTAAATGTTTGCTGCAGTCAGATCAACTGTCCTCACTGTCACTGTAAATGTTTGCTGCAGTCAGATCAACTGTCCTCACTGTCACTGTAAATGTTTGCTGCAGTCAGATCAACTGTCCTCACTGTCACTGTAAATGTTTGCTGCAGTCAGATCAACTGTCCTCACTGTCACTGTAAATGTTTGCTGCAGTCAGATCAACTGTCCTCACTGTCACTGTAAATGTTTGCTGCAGTCAGATCAACTGTCCTCACTGTCACTGTAAATGTTTGCTGCAGTCAGATCAACTGTCCTCACTGTCACTGTAAATGTTTGCTGCAGTCAGATCAACTGTCCTCACTGTCACTGTAAATGTTTGCTGCAGTCAGATCAACTGTCCACACTGTCACTGTAAATGTTTGCTGCAGTCAGATTCAAACTGCCCACTCTACTGTCACTGTAAATGTTTGCTGCAGTCAGATCAACTGTCCTTACTGTCACTGTAAATGTTTGCTGCAGTCAGATCAACTGTCCCTACTGTCACTGTAAATGTTTGCTGCAGTCAGATCAACTGTCCACTGTCACTGTAAATGTTTGCTGCAGTCAGATCAACTGTCCTACTGTCACTGTAAATGTTTGCTGCAGTCAGATCAACTGTCCTAACTGTCACTGTAAATGTTTGCTGCAGTCAGATCAACTGTCCACACTGTCACTGTAAATGTTTGCTGCAGTCAGATCAACTGTCTCTCACTGTCACTGTAAATGTTTGCAGTCAGATCAACTGTCCTTAGCTGTTTCAGCTGTAATGTTTGCTGCACTGTCTTCAGATCAACTGTCCACACTGTCACTGTAAATGTTTGCTGCAGTCAGATCAACTGTCCTTACTGTCACTGTAAATGTTTGCTGCAGTCAGATCAACTGTCCTTATGTCACTGTAAATGTTTGCTGCAGTCAGATCAACTGTCCTCACTGTCACTGTAAATGTTTGCTGCAGTCAGATCAACTGTCCTCACTGTCACTGTAAATGTTTGCTGCAGTCAGATCATCTCTCCTCAATGTCACTGTTTGACCCAACGCACCTCTGTGTTTACGCTTATTGGCACTCTTCACAACTGTCCACATACTCGTATACTGCTGTGAAAGTTATCCGGATGTGCCCGCTCGTCCTTATGGTAAGTTAGGCTGGAGACAAGGTACAGCGCTGGTAAATGGAGGAGGTAAGGTGACGGGACGTGGACTGCTTGGTGTAAGCAGCAGAGGAAGGATGTTGAGAACTGGGGCAAATTGTGTTTGGTGTAAGCAGCAGAGGAAGGATGTTGAGAATTGGGGGCCAAATTGTGTTTGGTGAAAGCAGCAGAGGAAAGATGTTGAGAATTGGGGCCAAATTGTGTTTGGGGTAAGCAGCAGAGGAAGGATGTTGAGAATTGGGGCCAAATTGTGTTTGGTGTAAGCAGCAGAGGAAGGATGTTGAGAATTGGGGCCAAATGGTGTTTGATGTAAACAGCAGCGGAAGGTTGTTGCGAATTGGGGCCAAACTGTGTTTGGTGTAAGCAGCAGAGGAAGGATGTTGAGAATTGGGGACCAAATTGTGTTTGGTGTAAGCAGCAGAGGAAGGATGTTGGGAATTGGGGACCAAATTGTGTTTGGTGTAAGCAGCAGAGGAAGGATGTTGAGAATTGGGGGCCAAATTGTGTTTGGTGAAAGCAGCAGAGGAAAGATGTTGAGAATTGTGGCCAAATTGTGTTTGGTGTAAGCAGCAGAGGAAGGATGTTGAGAATTGGGGCCCAAATTGTGTTTGGTGTAAGCAGCAGAGGAAGGATGTTGAGAATTGGGGACCAAATTGTGTTTGGTGTAAGCAGCAGAGGAAGGATGTTGAGAATTGGGGACCAAATTGTGTTTGGTGTAAGCAGCAGAGGAAGGATGTTGAGAATTGGGGACCAAATTGTGTTTGGTGTAAGCAGCAGAGGAAGGATGTTGAGAATTGGGGACCAAATTGTGTTTGGTGTAAGCAGCAGAGGAAGGATGTTGAGAATTGGGGCCCAAATTGTGTTTAGTTTGCTGAATCGTGAAGAAGATTTGATAAGTTTGATGAAGTACATTCAACCCTGTAATGACGTCATGACGTCTCATTTAGTTTCTGTTGTGTAGCGAACTCTACTGCTGAACGTCTTGCATAGATCAGCTCACTACATCATAGATCAGCTCACTACATCATAGATCAGCTCACTACATCATAGATCAGCTCACTACATCATAGATCAGCTCACTACATCATAGATAGGCTCACTACATCATAGATCAGCTCTACTACATCATAGATCAGCTCACTACATCATAGATCAGCTCACTACATCATAGATCAGCTCACTACATCATAGATAGGCTCACTACATCATAGATCAGCTCACTACATCATAGATCAGCTCACTACATCATAGATCAGCTCACTACATCATAGATAGGCTCACTACATCACAGATCAGCTCATCTCATAATAGCTCAATCATAGATCAGCTCACTACATCATAGATCAGCTCACTACATCATAGATCAGCTCACTCATATAGATCAGCTCACTACTATATAGTACTCATCAGCTCACTACATCATAGATCAGCTCACTACATCATATGATCAGCTCACTACATCATAGATCAGCTCACTACATCATAGATCAGCTCACTACATCATAGATCAGCTCACTACATCATAGATCAGCCATCATCATGATCAGTCACTACATATAGATCAGCTCACTACATCATAGATCAGCTCACTACATCATAGATCAGCTACACATGACTCACTCATCATAGATCAGCTCACTACATCATAGATAGCTCACTACATCATAGATCAGCTCACTACATCATAGATCAGCTCACTACATCATAGATCAGCTCACTACATCATAGATCAGCTCACTACATCATAGATCAGCTCACTACATCATAGATCAGCTCATACTCAAGATCAGCTCACTACATCATAGATCAGCTCACTACATCATAGATCAGCTCACTACATCATAGATCAGCTCACTACATCATAGATCAGCTCACTACATCATAGATCAGCTCACTACATCATAGATCAGCTCATACATCATAGATCAGCTCACTACATCATAGATCAGCTCACTACATCATAGATCAGCTCACTACATCATAGATCAGCTCACTACATCATAGATCACTCACTACATCATAGATCAGCTCACTACATCATAGATCAGCTCACTATCATCATAGATCAGCTCACTACATCATAGATCAGCTCACTACATCATAGATCAGCTCACTACATCATAGATCAGCTCACTACATCATAGATCAGCTCACTACATCATAGATCAGCTCACTACATCATAGATCAGCTCACTACATCATAGATCAGCTCACTACATCATAGATCAGCTCACTACATCATAGATCAGCTCACTACATCATAGATCAGCTCACTACATCATAGATCAGCTCACTACATCATAGATCAGCTCACTACATCATAGATCAGCTCACTACATCATAGATCAGCTCACTACATCATAGATCAGCTCACTACATCATAGATCAGCTCACTACATCATAGATCAGCTCACTACATCATAGATCAGCTCACTACATCATAGATCAGCTCACTACATCATAGATCAGCTCACTACATCATAGATCAGCTCACTACATCATAGATCAGCTCACTACATCATAGATCAGCTCACTACATCATAGATCAGCTCACTACATCATAGATCAGCTCATACATCATAGATCAGCTCACTACATCATAGATCAGCTCACTACATCATAGATCAGCTCACTACATCATAGATCAGCTCACTACATCAGATACACTACATCATGATCAGCTCACTACATCATAGATCAGCTCACTACATCATAGATCAGCTCACTACATCATAGATCAGCTCACTACATCACCGACTGCTTCCTTAGTCTTTGGAATTTATTGATCACTTATTTATCACTGACACTTCGACGCTATAATTTCAGTTACTGACACCGCTTTTACTAACTGACTTAGTAACTAACTAACTTAGTAACTAACTAACTGACTTAGTAACTAACTAACTGACTTAGTAACTAACTGACTGACTGACTTAGTATCTAACTGACTGACTTAGTAACTGACTGACATAGTAACTAACTGACTGACTGACTGACTTAGTAACTAACTAACTGACTTAGTAACTAACCAACTTAGTAAGTACCTAACTGACTTAGTAACCAACTAACTAAGTAACTCCATGGAGCAGAGTCCTTCTTGAGAAGCTAACAGTTCCTCAGCTAGTCAACAAATTCACCGCGTTTTATGGAACACGAAGGTTCATTACCGCACTCACAACAGCCCACCACCTGTCCCTATCCTGAGCCATATCAATCCAGTCCATGCCCCCCATCCCACTTCTTGAAGATCCATTTTAATATTATCCTCCCATCTACGTCTGGGTCTTCCAAGTGGTTTCCTTCCCTCAGGTCTCCCCACCAAAATCCTGTATGCACCTCTCCCCTCACCCATACGTGCTACATGCCCGGCCCATCTCATTCTTCTCGATTTGATCACCCGAAAAATAATTGGTGATGAGTACAGATCATTAAGTTCCTCGTTATGTAGTCTTCTCCACTGCCCTGTTACCCCGTCCCTCTTAGGCCCAAATATCCCCCTCAGCACCCTATTCTCGAACACCCTCAGCCTATGTTCCTCCCTGATTGTGACAGACCAAGTTTCACACCCGTACAAAACACAGGCAGCATTACAGTGCCCATGCTCTCACATAAGCTACAAATAAAGACATGTGCAGTTGCGTAACATGGGGTGAAGCAAGTACATTGGGTGCGACTGGGAACAAGCGGCCGTAGTCTGGTTCAAGAAACTATCCCGGAATTTGACCTGAGATGTCTTCCGTCAGTCATGACAACTGATTACACGCTCGAGCCTCGAACTCGCTTCTCCCAGGTACAAGTCACTGCATTCCTTCTGCCCGAACCACAAGGGTCTTATTCTTGAAGGAAATAATCAGTGTTACAGCACGATAAACACTTCACCTGCTGGTTTTTGTGTTGCTACTCAATTTTTCACGGCCTTTGTGTTCCTATTGTCGCTGGAAGAAATTAAGTAGTATAAGAATGTAAAGGTTGTCCATATACAAATTAACCCTCCAAAGCCCAGTGGTTACTATATGTACCACCACGTTTAACATTCACAAATTCTACGTTCTGCCCACACAGTGTATTTATGTGTTTTGTGTGGATCTCAGAACAAACAGCGATTATTTCACTGTACAGCATTAACTGATTGGTTTGTATAACTGAGACGGAGTGTGTTTACTGCGCGGTACGGACTGTATTTATGTGTTTTGTGTGGATCTCAGAACAAACAGCGATTATTTCACTGTACAGCATTAACTGACTGGTTTGTATAACTGAGACGGAGTGTGTTTACTGCGCGGTACGGACTGTATTTATGTGTTTTGTGTGGATCTCAGGACAAACAGCCATTATTTCACTGTACAGCATTAACTGACTGGTTTGTATAACTGAGACGGAGTGTGTTTACTGCGCGGTACGGACTGTATTTATGTGTTTTGTGTGGATCTCAGGACAAACAGCCATTATTTCACTGTACAGCATTAACTGACTGGTTTGTATAACTGAGACGGAGTGTGTTTACTGCGCGGTACGGACTGTATTTATGTGTTTTGTGTGGATCTCAGGACAAACAGCCATTATTTCACTGTACAGCATTAACTGACTGGTTTGTATAACTGAGACGGAGTGTGTTTACTGCGCGGTACGGACTGTATTTATGTGTTTTGTGTGGATCTCAGAACAAACAGCGATTATTTCACTGTACAACATTAACTGACTGGTTTGTATAACTGAGACGGAGTGTGTTTACTGCGCGGTACGGACTGTATTTATGTGTTTTGTGTGGATCTCAGAACAAACAGCGATTATTTCACTGTACAACATTAACTGACTGGTTTGTATAACTGAGACGGAGTGTTTACTGCGCGGTACGGACTGTATTTATGTGTTTTGTGTGGATCTCAGAACAAACAGCGATTATTTCACTGTACAACATTAACTGACTGGTTTGTATAACTGAGACGGAGTGTTTACTGCGCGGTACGGACTGTACCTTTAAATATAATTCAGATAATTCACGTTAATCTTGGTCTCTAAAGCGTTAAGGACTGATCATTCAAAGGGTGTAGGACGGAGAGTTTGTGCTGAATTTAAACGAGGACAACCACGAACTCGTGAGCTACGGCACTCGAACTGGCGACTCGCCTTTCCCGCTACATGAAACGACGTGATGACCAGTTCGACAGAATTCAGGTTCCGAACAATTGAAACATCACAGGGTGGCCATTTTGTTGTGTCTGGCGCTCCCCATGTCACGGTCTGTCGTCTCATCTTCAGCCTCAAGGCATCCGGCAAAATACAACGTTCACTTTCGCCTAACAAAGAAATTCCAGGCAACTTTTTCCATGAAGTTTAATGTTGAATTTTGAGTGGAACGTGAAGGCACGCAGCTATGTCTTCTAAACGTCTGTGGCAATAATCAATTTCGGCGTTGACGTTCTTACAGCGTTGTTCATGAAGATTCAACTGTTCTAGAATGTGCCAACATAAAGTAAAGGTAAAGGTCACCCCAGAGGGAGTAGAGGTATAGCTGTACTCTTTCTGTAACCTAGGCACTAGATAGGGGTGGGTGGTAAACGCCACGCCCCGGCCGTTTTACCCACAGGAATGACCCGGTACCCATTGTACAAGAGGCTGGGTAGGCCACAGGGCCGGTCTGGACGGGTGCTGAAAATCTCGCCCCCACCGGGATTCGATCCCCGGACCGTCCAGCTCGTAGCGAGTCGGTATATGTGACGCCATATCGACTGCTAAAGTTAATAGCCGATATGGCGTTGACACAAGATATGGCTTGAATCTCCAATAATCAATTAACTGTACTACATTACATTTATATCATATACATGATACATCATCGTTCTACAGTCTGTCTTACGACAGGGTCCGTAGCCTCTTCCAAAGCGAGTTCTCCACAGGGCGCGCTGCAAACGCGCCAAAAAGCGTAAATACGATCTGTGGGCAGAATTTAGAATTATTTATCGTTAAACTCTGTGGTAAATATAGTGACCAGTGGGCTGTAAAGGGTAAAAAGAGTTTTAAGGTTCGTTTGCTATACAACTGCATGGAACATTTTAACTCTAAAGAAATCACAAGAAATATATTCTAAGAGTTTCTGACGACGGTACATGACATTGAGAACTGTCTGCTGGACTTTGTGCATCGTCCGGATGAAATCTCAATCTCAGTCACTGGACGATTAGCTCTGTCTAAAGGACCCATCTCAGTAGGTGTCTCCCCCTCCCTTCACCTGAAGACGGAAGAAGAACCATCTTCCGAAACGTCGTGATTTTATATTTTTATATATTTTATCCGGACGATGGACAAAGTCCAGTAGACAATTGGTTCTCAATGTCACAAGAAATAGCTATAGAATAAAGAACAGCTCGCAAAATAGCGTGGCACTGTAACATGAGACGTAGTCTTACGCTATATGGGACATGTGGGTACGTTACTGCGCAATGCAGAGATCTGTGTCACCTGTATAGGAACCGTGACGATGACAGTCGTACTGTTATAGCGTATGTACGTCCTAGTGTTTGTTCAGTGGGAGGCAATGATACTACCGTCGAAGGCGTGCTTTGTGAAGGCGGTCTGAGCAACAGACCTGGCACTGTGTGGGTCTGTGCGTTTGTGCGTGACATATTTAGCATCTGCATTAGCGATAGCGAGTCATGACTGTAATAATATTTTAAAGCTCAGTGGTTACTATATGTACCGCCATGTTTAACATTCAACAATTCTAATAATCGCTGTTTGTTCTGATATCCACACAAAACACATAAATACAGTCCGTACCGCGCAGTAAACACACTCCGTCTCAGTTATACAAACCAGTCAGTTAATGTTGTACAGTGAAATAATCGCTGTTTGTTCTGAGATCCACACAAAACACATAAATACAGTCCGTACCGCGCAGTAAACACACTCCGTCTCAGTTATACAAACCAGTCAGTTAATGTTGTACAGTGAAATAATCGCTGCTTGTTCTGAGATCCACACAAAACACATAAATACAGTCCGTACCGCGCAGTAAACACACTCCGTCTCAGTTATACAAACCAGTCAGTTAATGCTGTACAGTGAAATAATCGCTGTTTGTTCTGATATCCACACAAAACACATAAATACAGTCCGTACCGCGCAGTAAACACACTCCGTCTCAGTTATATAAACCAGTCAGTTAATGCTGTACAGTGAAATAATCGCTGTTTGTTCTGAGATCCACACAAAACACATAAATACAGTCCGTACCGCGCAGTAAACACACTCCGTCTCAGTTATATAAACCAGTCAGTTAATGCTGTACAGTGAAATAATCGCTGTTTGTTCTGAGATCCACACAAAACACATAAATACAGTCCGTACCGCGCAGTAAACACACTCCGTCTCAGTTATATAAACCAGTCAGTTAATGCTGTACAGTGAAATAATCGCTGTTTGTTCTGAGATCCACACAAAACACATAAATACAGTCCGTACCGCGCAGTAAGCACACTCCGTCTCAGTTATACAAACCAGTCAGTTAATGTTGTACAGTGAAATAATCGCTGTTTGTTCTGAGATCCACACAAAACACATAAATACAGTCCGTACCGCGCAGTAAGCACACTCCGTCTCAGTTATACAAACCAGTCAGTTAATGTTGTACAGTGAAATAATCGCTGTTTGTTCTGAGATCCACACAAAACACATAAATACACTGTGTGGGCAGAACGTAGAATTTGTGAATGTTAAACCTGGTGGTACATATAGTATCCACTGACCTCTAAAGGGCTAATAATATTCCGTGAACTGTACAGTTATGAATATCCTCATTATGCAAATCCTTCCTCAGACACACAATACAAGCAGTATTTCTCACGACTGCCGTTTTCACAAAGACCTCTGTTTCTAGCCTACTTTCCTCCCCGAAAATTGAAGAAGCAAGGTTGTGTGAGTGCACAGCTGTCTGTGTGTGTGTGTGTGTGTGTGTGTGTATGCCGCTGTTTAAAATTTTGAACCAAATAACGTAGGAACGTTACGTCATCGGAGCCTCTGATGTCCACAGTCAATAATAAAAACAATGTGGACGTGCGAACTTTTGAGGTGGGACGCACTGATGCGAAAATTTGCGCCCTTCTGGGGGGAAAATGTAACGAATTATCATTGCTAGGACACTGGCAAACATGTGTCAGACAATTCTTACAAAACTTGGGAAGAACACGACGTTAGATTGTAGGGAAGTTGCTATGATATGAAGAAAGCACAATCAGTTGCATATTTTTTCTACACGAGCTGTTTTGTCATGTTACAATATGGGCCATAAGACTGACCTTTTGTCATCAGCCACTGTACAAACGAAGTGTGAACAGCTCATTTAGTACACATTGCAGGCTGGATGAGCGTCGTTTAATGGTTCGATTCCCTTTAAGGGAAAAAGAATTGCATTTACTCTACAGCACCCATATATGGGCCCTTGGGCCCAAATAGGGGGCTCATCTCCCGAGAATAAAGCAACCGCGGGGTAAAGCTATAAACTCCTCTTCACATAGTAGCGAAGTTAAGAATGAATGGAGCTATACTTCATCTCCCCAATATACCTTCATGGTCAAGAAGCCAAGTGACACTGACGAAATCATGGATTAGGTAAAGGTACAAAGCTAGGGGAAGAAAAGTTATAGGTAGATGGAGCTGAGTGGTCAGCTTCACGCTCCTGCCGCTTGACCTCCGGGAAAAAAGGGGTCCTCATTAGATACGATGCTGTGTGGGTCCGAGAGCCGGCCTGGACGTTTCGGGGGAAGTGTTGTGTCCAGTGCTAACAGAAGGCACGGTAACAGATTTAGGAGTTCTTCCAGAAACTCTGCAATTACTTGACCTTTCTCAAAATGTAATTCCAGTGCCTTTCCAAGTATTACTAGGAACTGTAACACTAGGATCTCCTCTGTCCGACTTAACCAGATGTTTATCAGAGCCTTTCAAACTGCACCAACACAACCCGACTTGCTATGAAATGAATCAGAACGCATAAAGTAAGAGGTGTCTGTATTCAGCTGACATGTCAATAGCAACAGGCATTTGTATAGAGCTGACATGTCAATAATAAGGGCTGCCTGTCAGAATATTAGATCGTTCTTTTATCAGAATGTAAAACGATTGGTATTCAAGAAATGTGGTTCTTGCAGCATAGATATTAATTCAGAACACATTACAGTGTTAAAGTGACTCACGTAGTACACTCAGGCATCATTATATCATTATTCTTCAACATAATCCCCTAGCATTTTTTCCCCCAAAGGCTCGACAGCCCCTTGGGGGCCTAGGCCTCCTCATTATCGAGGCTTCACGTTCACACACATCAGACACACCACACTCGGTAGGGCTCCTCTGGACGAGTGATCAGCTCGTCGCAGAGACCTCTACCTGACAACACACAACACTCACAAGAGACAGACATCCACGCCCCCGGCGGGATTCGAACCCACAATCCCGGTAAGCGAGCTGCCGTAGACCGCGCGGCCACTGCGATCGGCAATCCCCTAGCATACTCATGCATTTTCCCCATCTTGGAACAAGTTTTAAAAATTCCTTCGCTGTAGAAACTTGGGTCTTGTATTCGCAACTACTTGCGAAGAGCCATTGCCACTTCCTCATTATCGTGGACCCTGTGTTGACCATCTCTCGTATATCTTAGGCCCACACAAACTGCCGTCCTCTATAATTATTCAGTCTTTTAGAAAAACCTTCTTGAAGAGTTTTTTTCAAAATGTGTACAATATTATAGTTTAGTCTGTGTCAGCCATTCTGTACATTTCATCGTAGAAGTTACTTAGCGAATTCTGATGAGCTGCTGCATTCTACTGACATAAGTAGGGCGACTGTGTATGTCAGTACAGCCAATCCGAAAGTTTTGGAGACGAGACACTTCTTGCCACTGCCCAGAATCAATCCAGTACTCCTCAGAAGTTCAATCCCTAACCTAGTCACTATACTGACTGAGCTACCATGGTCCTGACTCCTTATAATTTAGTAAGCAACAGAGGCATTCATTTCTCTGGTAATTTAAGAGGATTTGTTACTTTTCAAAGCAAATGAATTCCTCTTAGAGGTGAAATTTATTAAATAACACCGTTGAAATCTTGTTTCTAAGCATATACTGAAAATGTTTTCATCAGTGACTTTCAAAAACCCTCGCAATTTTCTTTCTTTCTTCCTTTCTTTCTTATTCTTATCCAAGAAGGATAAGCGGCTTCCTTGTTGCGTTCCTCCATCCACTTCTATCATACAATTAACAATTCCCTCGCAATTAGGCCTTTAAAATAAAATAAACCTGAATTACCGTACCGCGCAGTAAACACACTCCGTCTCAGTTATACAAACCAGTCAGTTAATGCTGTACAGTGAAATAATCGCTGTTTGTTCTGAGATCCACACAAAACACATAAATACAGTCCGTACCGCGCAGTAAACACACTCCGTCTCAGTTATACAAACCAGTCAGTTAATGCTGTACAGTGAAATAATCGCTGTTTGTTCTGAGATCCACACAAAACACATAAATACAGTCCGTACCGCGCAGTAAACACACTCCGTCTCAGTTATACAAACCAGTCAGTTAATGCTGTACAGTGAAATAATCGCTGTTTGTTCTGAGATCCCCACAAAACACATAAATACAGTCCGTACCGCGCAGTAAACACACTCCGTCTCAGTTATACAAACCAGTCAGTTAATGTTGTACAGTGAAATAATCGCTGTTTGTTCTGAGATCCACACAAAACACATAAATACAGTCCGTACCGCGCAGTAAACACACTCCGTCTCAGTTATACAAACCAGTCAGTTAATGTTGTACAGTAAAATAATCGCTGTTTGTTCTGAGATCCACACAAAACACATAAATACAGTCCGTACCGCGCAGTAAACACACTCCGTCTCAGTTATACAAACCAGTCAGTTAATGTTGTACAGTGAAATAATCGCTGTTTGTTCTGAGATCCACACAAAACACATAAATACAGTCCGTACCGCGCAGTCAACACACTCCGTCTCAGTTATACAAACCAGTCAGTTAATGTTGTACAGTGAAATAATCGCTGTTTGTTCTGAGATCCACACAAAACACATAAATACAGTCCGTACCGCGCAGTCAACACACTCCGTCTCAGTTATACAAACCAGTCAGTTAATGTTGTACAGTAAAATAATCGCTGTTTGTTCTGAGATCCACACAAAACACATAAATACAGTCCGTACCGCGCAGTCAACACACTCCGTCTCAGTTATACAAACCAGTCAGTTAATGTTGTACAGTGAAATAATCGCTGTTTGTTCTGAGATCCACACAAAACACATAAATACAGTCCGTACCGCGCAGTCAACACACTCCGTCTCAGTTATACAAACCAGTCAGTTAATGTTGTACAGTGAAATAATCGCTGTTTGTTCTGAGATCCACACAAAACACATAAATACAGTCCGTACCGCGCAGTAAACACACTCCGTCTCAGTTATACAAACCAGTCAGTTAATGTTGTACAGTGAAATAATCGCGGTTTGTTCTGAGATCCACATAAAACACATAAATACAGTCCGTACCGCGCAGTCAACACACTCCGTCTCAGTTATACAAACCAGTCAGTTAATGTTGTACAGTGAAATAATCGCTGTTTGTTCTGAGATCCACACAAAACACATAAATACAGTCCGTACCGCGCAGTAAACACACTCCGTCTCAGTTATACAAACCAGTCAGTTAATGCTGTACAGTGAAATAATCGCTGTTTGTTCTGAGATCCACACAAAACACATAAATACAGTCCGTACCGCGCTGTAAACACACTCCGTCTCAGTTACACAAACCAGTCAGTTAATGTTGTACAGTGAAATAATGGCTGTTTGTTCTGAGATCCACACAAAACACATAAATACACTGTGTGGGCAGAACGTAGAATCTGTGAATGTTAAACGTGGTGGTACATATAGTGACCAGTGGGATTTAAAGATACAGTCCGTATCGCGCAGTAAATACACTCCGTCTCAGTTATACAAACAAGTCAGTTAATGTTGTACAGTGAAATAATCGCTGTTTGTTCTGAGATCCACACAAAACACATAAATACAGTCCGTACCGCGCAGTCAACACACTCCGTCTCAGTTATACAAACTAGTCAGTTAATGTTGTACAGTGAAATAATCGCTGTTTGTTCTGAGATCCACACAAAACACATAAATACAGTCCGTACCGCGCAGTAAACACACTCCGTCTCAGTTATACAAACCAGTCAGTTAATGTTGTACAGTGAAATAATCGCTGTTTGTTCTGAGATCCACACAAAACACATAAATACAGTCCGTACCGCGCAGTAAACACACTCCGTCTCAGTTGTACAAACCAGTCAGTTAATTTTGTACAGTGAAATAATCGCTGTTTGTTCTGAGATCCACACAAAACATAAATACAGTCCGTACCGCGCAGTAAACACTCCGTCTCAGTTATACAAACCAGTCAGTTAATGTTGTACAGTGAAATAATCGCTGTTTGTTCTGAGATCCACACAAAACACATAAATGCACTGTGTGGGCAGAACGTAGAATTTGTGAATGTTAAACCTGGTGGTACGTATAGTAACCACTGGGCTTTGGAGGGTTAACACAGAAACATACACACTCAAGCCTATTTTTCTGCAGACCTACAAAGAAGACCTGAGAACAGAACAATTGTTTAAGGCTATGTTATACTTGAAAATATCTCGGAAGAAATCTTGAAACATGGCGCCCACTTCCTCTGTCTAACCTTTCATTACAGCTACCTGCACTCTCACGCTTGTAAGTCTCAATGCCCGTCTCACAATTAACCCACATTTCACTGTACTAAGAATAACCCGCACTGCGGCACAACCAAGTGCCCACGCTGCTTCCTGCATATTCGTACAAACAATTTTGGATTTCTGCGAACAAAGCGCAGACTGAGCACAGCGATACTGCGCATGCGTCGTCACATATTCTCTCGCCTCTGTATACTGGGCCAGATCCTTATAACACACTGTAGTCTTATATGTAGTTGGGGACGTTTCGGAAGACGTTGCTGCCTCCATCTTGACATGGAACGACAGAAAGGACGGAACGATGGAAAGAAACACTCTTCATGACCCTGAACATGAAGGCACTTAGATCTTTCGAAATGACCGTGATTATTTACCACTCGGCACATACATTTAATAACTTCATGTCTCACTTAAAACTTTTATATTTCTTCATATTTATGACAACTGGAAAGAAAATTCACAGTACGTTCTATTAAAATTTATATGCGTCAATAATTTTCTCTAATTCGCAAATTGTAGTTCCGGTTATGTCATCCAGTTTGGAGTTGCAGGCGACAGTGAAATGTAAAAGGCTTTCTGTGCAATTACGTACACTAGTCTCGATGTTCGAGATTTCGACCTTTCGTGATCATCCATTTTAATACAATTGTTTTGATACTTCGTGACTGGCTCCGACGAATCGGGGTGAGACCGTATGGCTGGGGAGTCGACTTCCCGCAGTCTCCTGCTATTACGCAGGTCACACTCAGCTCAGTCACGCTCTGTCTTTCATTAAGCGAGGTCGATTTCTTTTGTACTTAACTGAACAAGGCTCTCCTTAAATCATTTAATGTAATTTATACTTCACAAAGTGTTACGGTTTTATTGGAACTAAACTGCCACGCCTCTCAGGCATTATTTTCGTCCAATAACGTGTCATATATCACATATAACAAATATATAACAACCATTATTTTCGTCCAATAACGTGTCATATGTCATATATAACAATCATTATTTTCGTCCAATAACGTGTCATATATCACATATAACAAATATATAACAACCATTATTTTCGTCCAATAACGTGTCATATATCACATATAACAAATATATAACAAACATTATTTTTGTCCACTAACGTGTCATATATCACATATAACAAATATATAACAACCATTATTTTCGTCCAATAACGTGTCATATATCACATATAACACAATATATAACAACCATTATTTTCGTCCAATAACGTGTCATATATCACATATAACAAATATATAACAACCATTATTTTCGTCCAATAACGTGTCATATATCACATATAACAAATATATAACAACCATTATTTTCGTCCAATAACGTGTCATATATCACATATAACAAATATATAACAACCATTATTTTCGTCCAATAACGTATCATATATCACATATAACAAATATATAACAACCATTATTTTCGTCCAATAACGTGTCATATATCACATATAACAAATATATAACCATTATTTTCGTCCAATAACGTATCATATATCACATATAACATATATAACAACCATTAGTTTCGTCCAATAACGTGTCATATATCACATATAACAAATATATAACAACCATTATTTTCGTCCAATAACGTGTCATATATCACATATAACAAATATATAACAACCATTATTTTCGTCCAATAACGTGTCATATATCACATATAACAAATATATAACAACCAATATTTTCGTCCAATAACGTGTCATATATCACATATAACAAATATATAACAACCATTACTTTCGTCCAATAACGTGTCATATATCACATACAACAAATATATAACAACCATTATTTTCGTCCAATAACGTGTCATATATCATATATAACAATCATTATTTTCGTCCAATAACGTGTCATATATCACATATAACAAATATATAACAACCATTATTTTCGTCCAACAACGTATCATATATCACATATAACATATATAACAACCATTATTTTCGTCCAATAACGTATCATATATCACATATAACAAATATATAACAACCATTATTTTCGTCCAATAACGTGTCATATATCACATATAACAAATATATAACAACCATTATTTTCGTCCAATAACGTGTCATATATCACATATAACAAATATATAACAACCATTATTTTCGTCCAATAACGTGTCATATATCACATATAACAAATATATAACAACCATTATTTTCGTCCAATAACGTGTCATATATCACATATAACAAATATATAACAACCATTATTTTCGTCCAATAACGTATCATATATCACATATAACAAATATATAACAACCATTATTTTCGTCCAATAACGTGTCATATATCACATATAACAAATATATAACAACCATTATTTTCGTCCAATAACGTATCATATATCACATATAACAAATATATAACAACCATTATTTTCGTCCAATAACGTATCATATATCACATATAAGAAATATATAACAACCATTATTTTCGTCCAACAACGTATCATATATCACATATAACAAATATATAACAACCATTATTTTCGTCCAATAACGTATCATATATCACATATAAGAAATATATAACAACCATTATTTTCGTCCAATAACGTATCATATATCACATATAAGAAATATATAACAACCATTATTTTCGTCCAATGACGTATCATATATCACATATAACAAATATATAACAACCATTATTTTCGTCCAATAACGTGTAATATATCACATATAACAAATATGTAAGCAACCATTATTTTCGTCCAATAACGTATCATATATCACATATAACAAATATATAACAACCATTATTTTCGTCCAATAACGTATCATATATCACATATAACAAATATATAACAACCATTATTTTCGTCCAATAACGTATCATATATCACATATAAGAAATATATAACAACCATTATTTTCGTCCAGTAACGTGTCATATATCACATATAACAAATATATAACAACCATTATTTTCGTCCAATAACGTGTCATATATCACGTATAACAAATATATATAACAACCATTATTTTCGTCCAATAACGTATCATATATCACATATAAGAAATATATAACAACCATTATTTTCGTCCAGTAACGTGTCATATATCACATATAGAAAATATATAACAACCATTATTTTCGTCCAATAACGTATCATATATCACACATAAGAAATATATAACAACCATTATTTTCGTCCAATAACGTGTCATATCACGTATAACAAATATATATAACAACCATTATTTTCGTCAATAACGTGTCATATATCACATATAACAAATATATAACAACCATTATTTTCGTCCAATAACGTGTCATATATCACATATAACAAATATATAACAACCATTATTTTCGTCCAATAACGTATCATATATCACATATAACAAATATATAACCATTATTTTTGCCCAATAACGTGTCATATATCACATATAACAAATATATAACAACCATTATTTTCGTCCAATAACGTGTCATATTATCACATATAACAAATATATAACAACCATTATTTTCGTCCAATAACGTGTCATATATCACATATAACAAATATATAACAACCATTATTTTCGTCCAATAACGTGTCATATATCACATATAACAAATATATAACAACCATTTTTTCGTCCAATAACGTATCATATATCACATATAACAAATATATAACAACCATTATTTTCGTCCAATAACGTGTCATATATCACATATAACAAATATATAACAACCATTATTTTCGTCCAATAACGTATCATATATCACATAAAACAAATATATAACAACCATTATTTTCGTCCAATAACGTGTCATATATCACATATAACAAATATATAACAACCATTATTTTCGTCCAATAACGTGTCATATATCACATATAACAATATATATAACAACCATTATTTTCGTCCAATAACGTGTCATATATCACATATAACAAATATATAACAACCATTATTTTCGTCCAATAATGTGTCATATATCACATATAACAAGTTTCTTTATCACTGTGATATAAGATACGTTATTGGACGAAAATAATGTATGTTAAGTACATGTAAACCTGAGACCGTCTGATGACGGCTTGGTAAAGTTGAAACATATGTAGGGGCATTTGACTATATATGTGGAAATACAGTGCATTTGTTGGTTTGTTAATTTGTGATTTGATATCAGAATGCACGGGGAATATAACGTGAAATGTCTGTAAGAATATGTCCATACGAATTTATTAAATAACTGCGTTTCGTGAATACAGGCGTAGTAAAATTAGTACTTTATTTAGGAGCGTAAATAATTTGTAGTCCGTATTTCGCACGTTTCTGCTTCCGACTAAAGAACGCCTTGCAGAAGTTTGCATAGGCTACACTACGTTACGCAGTGCACCACATGCATTGTTTTACGCTTTTAGAGGACACTCTGTGTAGTTACTGCTGTATCTTATATCTTTTTTCGGGAGAAAACGTGTTTTACTTTAAAAATGGTTCCGATTATCGTGATTCCGATGTTCGTGACGGTCATATCAGACCCAAAAATCACGAGCATCGAGATTAAAATGTGTGTCCTTCGAAAAATGTCAGAAGAAAGACAACACGAAATTTCAAAGCGTTTTATTTTTGTAAAATGTAATTTAGACACAAGTCTTCATTGAACTTCTCACAGTCAGTACAGTCAGTACAGTCAGTACAGACATATCTTCACTTATTAACCCTTTAAAGACAAAACGTATCTGTTTTATACACGAACGTAGTCCGTACATGTACATACTTCCGATAACATTATTCCCACAGCAGAATAAGTCCAGCAAAGGCCGTGCCATGGCTCAGACGGTCATCACAGTGTTGCACAATAAGCCTCAAGGCTGAGGTGCGTCCGTAGCATCTGCTGCGGGGCCCTTCATAAAAAAAATCCATGGATACTACAAAGATTTCAAACAAAATGCAACAACAGTTAAGGATACACCTGTAGTATAAGGATACACCTGTAGTATAAGGATACACCTGTAGTATAAGGATACACCTGTAGTATAAGGATACACCTGTAGTATAAGGATACACCTGTAGTATAAGGATACACCTGTAGTATAAGGATACACCTGTAGTATAAGGATACACCTGTTCTACGCCACTGGTAATTTTAATGAACATTAACTATCCTACCTAAAGATGGCTCTGCAAAGCGGAAACATGTGGGACAGCGGAAACATGTGGGACAGCGGAAACATGTGGGACAGCGGAAACATGTGGGACAGCGGAAACACTTGCTTTGTCCTAAGTTTGTCTTATTATGTGCACAGTGTTGTTCGTTCAATCAAATACTTTTGTAACAAGTACATAATGATGCTGCAATATAAGGTTATTAAGTTGAAATGTTTAATAATTAATAGCTCAGTCAGTATAGTGAGTGGCTAGGCTACGGGCTGAAAGATCCTGGTTTAATTCCCGGCAAGGGCAAAATTCTTCTATTCTCCAGTATTTCCACACCGGCTGTGGGGCTCACACACCGGCTGTGGGTCTCATACACCGGCTGTGGGGCTCACACACCGGCTGTGGGGCTCACACACCGTCCTGTTCAACAGCTACTTGAGGTCTTTCTCGGGAGTAACGAGATCGCGGCGTAAAGTTGACCTCTCACCTCCATCTAGTGCTGAGGTTAAGAATGAGTGGAACTATACCTCTACTCCCCCTGTGTGCCTTCATAGCATTCGTGTGGACAACTTTATTTTTACTTAATTTTCAAACACTTTATATTATGTTGTCTCCTAAAATAAAGGGCCCAATTAAATTCTAACATGACATATTTCTCTAAAAGATTTTGTATTCTGTATTCAAAGAATAAGGTCCGATATTGTAGTTTGTACACGCGAGTTTTTTGTTTGATTTAATGCTGATGCTGATAGATGCAGAGGGGTACGGAGCACAGGTGTAATTATAATGAAAGGGAAAACCCCCCAAGTACTGGCTGTAAAACCTGTCCCAGTGCCCACCAAAAATCTGACATGGACCGACGTAAGATCGAAACCAGGCTTCCGCGGCGAGCCAGTGCACAGCCCTTTAATATTTAAATGCCTGCATGTCAAAAGTCAGATTGAGACAGCTCGACACACAAAAACACGCCTCCGGCAAAATTAATGCCTGTACAATAGAACAGCCAAAAAATTGGACTGTCCACCACAAAAGGACTGTTATTTTAATTTAGGAGTAGACAGAATGTGAAAAACTAAAACACGACTGGAAACAAAACACACAAAAAAATCTTATCTCTACAAGCAGGGTGTCACGTACGAGAATAAACGTGACTTAGTGTGGACGTGACATCTGCACACGCGCAGGAATGCGCCACGTCACGCAACGTCACTTCACTATTTCATTACAGTTTTTAGGTTCCTTCAACTAGACTTTATAGAGAATTAATAGACCGGATAAAGGTATTGATTATAGTCTGTACAGTCTATAGACTACACAAAAGATTCTTTTGCAACTCACGCGGTAACAGGCTTGAAGACAAATTAATTACTGTGACAGAACTGATGTTATGTTAGCGGAGTTACTGAGCATTCCGGTCTTCTGAGATGTGACGCTGTGTGGGTGGTTACCGATGTTTCGGAAGATCGTAGTGCCTCCATCTTCAGGTGGCTGCTTGATCATCACCCAGAGGCAAAGTGTCGCATTGCAGAAGGTCTGTGTCCTGAAGTAAACTGTCGGCAGACACTGACAGCGGACAGAGCAGTGCGCACGAAACAACGATTTATGAAGGCTGAAATGTTTCTAAATTATATATAAACCTTAGGCCGTACCTCGCAAATATCACAGACGACTTCTACTACCTACTAACAGCACCAAAACCGCGTATCGGATTTTCAGGAAATTTTGTACAGGAGTTATTTACAGAAGTTGTACACTAATCATGACTGTCTTAATAACTGCTGTCTGACAACCATATTGTACTTTACATATAGTAACCACTGGGCTTTAAAGACTCAGTCCGTACCGCGCAGTAAACACACTCCGTCTCAGTTATACAAACCAGTCAGTTAATGTTGTACAGTGAAATAATCGTTGTTTGTTCTGAGATCCACACAAAACACATAAATACAGTCCGTACCGCGCAGTAAACACACTCCGTCTCAGTTATACAAACCAGTCAGTTAATGTTGTACAGTGAAATAATCGCTGTTTGTTCTGAGATCCACACAAAACACATAAATACAGTCCGTACCGCGCAGTAAACACACACCGTCTCAGTTATACAAACCAGTCAGTTAATGTTGTACAGTGAAATAATCGCTGTTTGTTCTGAGATCCACACAAAACACATAAATACAGTCCGTACCGCGCAGTAAACACACTCCGTCTCAGTTATACAAACCAGTCAGTTAATGTTGTACAGTGAAATAATCGCTGTTTGTTCTGAGATCCACACAAAACACATAAATACAGTCCGTACCGCGCAGTAAACACACTCCGTCTCAGTTATACAAACCAGTCAGTTAATGCTGTACAGTGAAATAATCGCTGTTTGTTCTGAGATCCACACAAAACACATAAATACAGTCCGTACCGCGCAGTAAACACACTCCGTCTCAGTTATACAAACCAGTCAGTTAATGCTGTACAGTGAAATAATCGCTGTTTGTTCTGAGATCCACACAAAACACATAAATACAGTCCGTACCGCGCAGTAAACACACTCCGTCTCAGTTATACAAACCAGTCAGTTAATGCTGTACAGTGAAATAATCGCTGTTTGTTCTGAGATCCACACAAAACACATAAATACAGACCGTACCGCGCAGTAAACACACTCCGTCTCAGTTATACAAACCAGTCAGTTAATGTTGTACAGTGAAATATCGCTGTTTGTTCTGAGATCCACACAAAACAAATAAATACAGTCCGTACCGCGCAGTAAACACACTCCGTCTCAGTTATACAAACCAGTCAGTTAATGTTGTACAGTGAAATAATCGCTGTTTGTTCTGAGATCCACACAAAACACATAAATACAGTCCGTACCGCGCAGTAAACACACTCCGTCTCAGTTATACAAACCAGTCAGTTAATGCTGTACAGTGAAATAATCGCTGTTTGTTCTGAGATCCACACAAAACACATAAATACAGTCCGTACCGCGCAGTAAACACACTCCGTCTCAGTTATACAAACCAGTCAGTTAATGCTGTACAGTGAAATAATCGCTGTTTGTTCTGAGATCCACACAAAACACATAAATACAGACCGTACCGCGCAGTAAACACACTCCGTCTCAGTTATACAAACCAGTCAGTTAATGTTGAACAGTGAAATAATCGCTGTTTGTTCTGAGATCCACACAAAACACATAAATACAGTCCGTACCGCGCAGTAAACACACTCCGTCTCAGTTATACAAACCAGTCAGTTAATGTTGTACAGTGAAATAATCGCTGTTTGTTCTGAGATCCACACAAAACACATAAATACAGTCCGTACCGCGCAGTAAACACACTCCGTCTCAGTTATACAAACCAGTCAGTTAATGTTGTACAGTGAAATAATCGCTGTTTGTTCTGAGATCCACACAAAACACATAAATACAGTCCGTACCGCGCAGTAAACACACTCCGTCTCAGTTATACAAACCAGTCAGTTAATGCTGTACAGTGAAATAATCGCTGTTTGTTCTGAGATCCACACAAAACACATAAATACAGACCGTACCGCGCAGTAAACACACTCCGTCTCAGTTATACAAACCAGTCAGTTAATGTTGAACAGTGAAATAATCGCTGTTTGTTCTGAGATCCACACAAAACACATAAATACAGTCCGTACCGCGCAGTAAACACACTCCGTCTCAGTTATACAAACCAGTCAGTTAATGTTGTACAGTGAAATAATCGCTGTTTGTTCTGAGATCCACACAAAACACATAAATACAGTCCGTACCGCGCAGTAAACACACTCCGTCTCAGTTATACAAACCAGCCAGTTAATGTTGTACAGTGAAATAATCGCTGTTTGTTCTGAGATCCACACAAAACACATAAATACAGTCCGTACCGCGCAGTAAACACACTCCGTCTCAGTTATACAAACCAGTCAGTTAATGTTGTACAGTGAAATAATCGCTGTTTGTTCTGAGATCCACACAAAACACATAAATACACTGTGTGGGCAGAACGTAGAATTTGTGAATGTTAAACATGGTGGTACATATAGTAACCACTGGGCTTTAAAGTGTAAACCATTATGTTTTTGTAAGTGTACAGCGCACTACGCAAATAAATGTACAGCACCATCTGTTGTCTATTCTGGTAACCAGAAGATGTTGAAAACGTCCAGAATCATTCGTCTTCCAGTTTGCTATCCAAAAATACAAACATTAAGATATACAGAACTGTAATTTTTCCTGTTGTTTTGTATGTGTGTGAAACTTGGTCTCTCACACTCAGGGAGGAACATAGGCTGAGGGTGTTCGAGAATAGGGTGCTGAGGGGGATATTTGGGCCTGAGAGGGACGAGGTAACAGGGGAGTGGAGAAGACTACATAACGAGGAACTTAATGATCTGTACTGATCACCAAATATTATTCGGGTGATCAAATCGAGAAGAATGAGATGGGCCGGGCATGTAGCACGTATGGGTGAGGGGAGAGGTGCATACAGGGTTTTGGTGGGGAGACCTGAGGGAAGGAGTCACTTGGAAGACCCAGGCGTAGATGGGAGGATAATATTAAAAGGAATCTTGAAGAAGTGGGATGGGGGGGCATGGACTGGATTGATATGTCTCATGATAGGGACAGGTGGCGGGCTGTTGTGAGTGCGGTAATGAACCTTCGGGTTCCATAAAACACGGGTGTGTGTGTCTGCCAGGTGACCTAACAGCTTCTCACGTAAAACTCTCCTCTTTGGAGTTATTTAGTACGTTGGTAGATGGCAGCATCAGAACGGAGGATCACACACCAAGGCGCGCCGTGATGCCACCTGTCGACTGCTTTAGAACTACAAGCAGACACGCACCGTGCAGTCAGTCACGTGTTCGGTCGTAGCAAACTGCAGGCATGCAGCTCAGCCTTACACTGCGATATATGCAGATCAGCCTTACACTGCGATATATCCCGCACACAATACCCTGACCGCCTGCACGATGAACACGGACACGGTCCAGTGACCCTAGGGGAATTCAACCAACGATCCCAGTGCTGGGCCAGTCGAAAACGTGACTTTATTCTGATGGGACTTACAATTTACGTAACACTGTAGATGTAAGTGACTGAGCCACACAGCTGCTACATACTGACTGTGTACGTCCATATGAACTTGTGAATGCTGCATATCGACCTTCATACGATATATATCGACTGTGCATGATACACATCGACTTTGTACGCTATATATCGACCTTCATACGCTATATATCGACTGTGCATGGTACACATCGACTTTGTACGCTATATATCGATCTTCATACGCTATATATCGACAGTGTATGGTACACATCGACTTTGTACGCTATATATCGACTGCGTACGCTTCGTATCCCAGACACTTACTTTGTGTTCTCCTTCCAGATTCTTCGCTACCTGCAACCTCTTCATACTCGCCACGAGCTTAATGGTAGCTGCTGCAATACTGCCACATCCGACTTCGTCCTATCCGACAGTACGACAGGACGCACTGCATCATCATCTAGTTCGGCGAGACACCACACCTGAAAACCAAGATGCAGACGAGTCAGCGATGGTCGAAAAACGCCAGAGTCGTGGTTATCTGCGTCCGGACACATCGTTCGGCTTCTATGACTACGCAGTGCCGCCGTACTTCAGGGCGAGTTACGTGCCTGACATTGCTTTCGAAGGCTATGGCGGCAGTGAGGGCAGTAACGACATCCTAGCCAGAACAGACCCCCTGGACAACATTATCCGCCCTAAGAACACGATGCCCCCTTATCCTGACTCGCCGATATACTACATCCGTTTACCCCCAACCCCCTACGTTTTTGTTCCTGGTCTTGGCTATGTCAGCCAACCACCCCCACCCCCGTCACCCTTGTCTTCCCAGATCAACCCCTTCATCAATTTACCCTTAGACTTCATCGCCAATGGTAAGCCAAGCAATATATACCAGTGGTCAGGCGCGCCAACTATGGAACCTACAATTTCAGACAGGCCCAGTCTCCCTTCCTATCCCTACCCCAAACCAAAACCTGATTCATCAGTTAATAACCTTAACAAAGGACCTTACATCTTCAACGGAAGGCCCAGTGACGTCTACGTGCTGAGAGACTCCGTAAACTCCTTATACTCCGACGCTCTGCAGAACTTCTATCCTTAATTAAAACGTAATGTTTGTCTATGCGCTGTTAATATTACCTGATATCGTGTAATTAGCTATTTTCTGATGCCCTACAATTAGCTATTACCTGATATCCTGTAACTAGCTATTTTCTGATGCCCTACAATTAGCTATTACCTGATATCCTGTAATTAGCTATTTTCTGATGCCCTACAATTAGCTATTATCTGATATCCTGTAATTAGCTATTTTCTGATGCCCTACAATTAGCTATTACCTGATATCCTGTAATTAGCTATTTTCTGATGCCCTACAATTAGCTATCGCCTGATATCCTGTAATTAGCTATTTTGTGATGCCCTACAATTAGCTATTGCCTGATATCTTGTAACTAGCTATTTTCTGATGCCCTCCAATTAGCTATTACCTGATATCCTGTAATTAGCTATTTTCTGATGCCCTACAATCAGCTATTACCTAAAAAGGCGTATACAGGATCCTTTTTTATTTTAAATCTGTCGTTTGTCACTTCCCGTCGCTAATCCACTGCGCGTGTGTGCGGTGTGCCACGTTAATATGATACGTGAACCAACTGGGAGTGGCTACCGATAGTAGTCAGATAAAATAATGACCGCAGGGTAATTATTTTATCTGACAAATATCGTTTGTTACTTCCTGTCGGTTTGCTTAACATAAACATAACGGCTCAGTGACTCGCACACAGGCTTGTTGAAATGACCACGGGAAATGAAAACTTAGTTGTCAGATAAAATAATGAATCTATACTAACACACAAAGTCTCCGTTTTATATTTATAACATTTGACATGATTGAATCGCAGCATCAGTAATGATAGTATATAACATTAATACACTATTGCTTTACAATTAAATTATTAACGTACAAATGTTCAATTTTAAGACTGTATTCCAATTTATATACACAAATTACGAATAAAGCAGACGTTATGTAAAATTAGCCTCCTTCCATTTGTCAAATTAGCAGACTGTGTTCTGCTAACAGTATCTGGTAAGTTACCTTACATTTCATCTCACTGTATTTCCTGTAGTCGTAATTGTTGTAAATTAGTTTTACACACACAAACAGCTACAGATTCTAATTTACATTTCAAGTACATGTTTGCCTTGAAAAGTCACTTAAATATTCTTTACCGTTAGGCACATCTAAATATTTATATATCACTTAGTTACAAAGAGACAAGACACATAAACATAAATTCAGAGCAAGCTGATGCTACAGAGGATGATACTGACATGTTGGTAGAAAAGAAGTCAATACAATAAATACCAGCTAAGCCTAGTACAGGTGGATATACGTGATGAAATAAAGATGACGAAATACTGGGTATTGCTGTAAAGAGACTTACAACTTAGGGCACGTAACAGTGGCAACACACGTGTGTAGCTATAAGGTTTAGTGCTGTAACAAATATGTATCACGTAACAGTGGCAACACACGTGTGTAGCTATAAGGTTTAGTGCTGTAACAAATATGTATCACGTAACAGTGGCAACACACGTGTGTAGCTATAAGGTTTAGTGCTGTAAGAAATATGTATCACGTAACAGTGGCAACACACGTGTGTAGCTATAAGGTTTAGTGCTGTAACAAATATGCATCACGTAACAGTGGCAACACACGTGTGTAGCTATAAGGTTTAGTGCTATAACAAATATGTATCACGTAACAGTGGCAACACACGTGTGTAGCTATAAGGTTTAGTGCTGTAACAAATATGTGTCACGTAACAGTGGCAACACACGTGTGTAGCTATAAGGTTTAGTGCTGTAACAAATATGTATCACGTAACAGTGGCAACACACGTGTGTAGCTATAAGGTTTAGTGCTGTAACAAATATGTATCACGTAACAGTGGCAACACACGTGTGTAGCTATAAGGTTTAGTGCTGTAACAAATATGTATCACGTAACAGTGGCAACACACGTGTGTAGCTATAAGGTTTAGTGCTGTAACAAATATGTATCACGTAACAGTGGCAACACACGTGTGTAGCTATAAGGTTTAGTGCTGTAACAAATATGTATCACGTAACAGTGGCAACACACGTGTGTAGCTATAAGGTTTAGTGCTGTAACAAATATGTATCACGTAACAGTGGCAACACACGTGTGTAGCTATAAGGTTTAGTGCTGTAACAAATATGCATCACGTAACAGTGGCAACACACGTGTGTAGCTATAAGGTTTAGTGCTGTAACAAATATGTATCACGTAACAGTGGCAACACACGTGTGTAGCTATAAGGTTTAGTGCTGTAACAAATATGTATCACGTAACAGTGGCAACACACGTGTGTAGCTATAAGGTTTAGTGCTGTAACAAATATGCATCACGTAACAGTGGCAACACACGTGTGTAGCTATAAGGTTTAGTGCTGTAACAAATATGTATCACGTAACAGTGGCAACACACGTGTGTAGCTATAAGGTTTAGTGCTGTAACAAATATGCATCACGTAACAGTGGCAACACACGTGTGTAGCTATAAGGTTTAGTGCTGTAAGAAATATGCATCACGTAACAGTGGCAACACACGTGTGTAGCTATAAGGTTTAGTGCTGTAACAAATATGTATCACGTAACAGTGGCCAACCGTGCGTCTCGGGGACGCAGCGCAAAGCGTCGTGGACAAGCGCTATGTGCAGAAGTGCGCACAGTTGTAACAATGTCGCAAATAGAAACACAACTTCAATGTCATGTAGTAAAACAGATACATAAATGTACTAAATACAGTGGAACCCTGTTATAATGACATCGGTTTATATGATACCTCGTCTATAGCGTCAGATATTCTGAGGTAGAAGGTCTCGGGTTCGATTCCCGATGATGTCATTACAATTTTTCATTGACATAATCCTTTCGGTCGCACTATGACCCCCTGAGGTCGACTCAGCCTCTAACAGAAATGAGTACCAGGAGTTTTTCTTGGGGGTAAAGGCGGCCGGTGCGTAGAACAGACAACCTTACCACCTTCATGTGCCGATTGTCTATAAATCTGTGAGCCTCAACCTCCTGGAACCCTAAGGGCCTGTCCAGGGCTGTAATGGGACTGCTGTAACTTTTTACCAATTAATTCCTCACTGTTAAGCATAACATTATACTACTCGGTTATAACAACACTCGTTTATAACGACACAAAATATTCAGTCACTTTCATGACGTTATAACCAAGTTCGACTGTATTTCCAATACATTAACCAAATCCAGTGAGTCACATTTCGTTAGCACTTCTGTCTATATAACGTATTTCAATGTATGTGTCAAGTGGCGTGTGAACACTTGCTGCTCTGATGCCCAGCTGCAGTGATATGACACTGGCAGCGTGTAACACAACACGACAATACACCATTACGAAAAGCCTAATTGCACCTCAATATTAAATTATTAATGCAATTATATATTGTTCTGTGTATTTAAATATATTTATATCTATCAAAATAAATGACTGTAAACTACATTTACACTTAGCAAATAAAAGTCAACTGTATCATGTATTGTTTATCTTTGCAATACAAGGTTTTAGAAAAGTGTAAATATTTTGTTATTTAATAAGAAAGTAGGTCTGTATTACGCTGTATTACATGCAGGTAATAAACTGTATTTAAAAGGTATGAACGATCCATTAAAACTGTATTCCCATGCTTACTATGTATGTGCTTCCCAGTTACTTCAAGCAGTGGCTATCAAAGTATGTTGTAAGGACCCCTCAGGGTCTGCGAGAATTGCCAGGGGCCCGCGATATTATTTTTGAATTCCTGTTACAAATTTTACTGAATAGCTGTAATATGTTACAACATCTGTTTATATCGAATAAAGGTGTTACAGTGTGGATCTGGTCAGCAAAAGCAACAGGCTTTTCCTAACCTCAAATTTATTGTCATTACTGACAGCAAATCGCAGTACTTGTAAAGCATTTCTACACCGACAAGCAACGTTCTTTTACAGTTCAAGTGTTTTCGTTCGCAGCGATTTTTCGAACTTCTGAGTGTTTGCGCTAGCCGTGCCTTAGGAGTTGGAGAGTTGAGGAAATTTTATGGGGGGGGGGGGGGTTGGGGGTCCGCAGAATTAATGAGACTTTGTAATGGGTCTGTCGTACCAGAAATTTTGGACAGCACTGGTTTAAATATCCGTTTGAAGATACAGGCATTATACAAAAGCCAAAGGGCCACGTTCGATCCACAATCTCTTCGTCGCCATACCCCCCCCCCCCCGTTAGGCGCCATTAACTCAAATACAGTGACGCCCTCTCTTTATCCCAGCAAACGTAACACTTCATGCCATCTAGTAGCAGAGCGGCCAAGTTCTTGTGGCGGATAGCAACGACGGCAAACGCCTCGTATCCAAACGTACGACGAATGACGTTACATGCGAGAGTTCCGGGTCTCACAGCTGTTCTGCTAAAGATTCAAGTCTTCTGAGATGTTACGCCTTGTCATTATTTCGGGCTTTCACCACGGTGTGAGATCTTCGCTCTGGTGGGATGTTACCCAGCGTTGATTGGTAGTCAGTAAGCGACGTTTCGGTACAATCTACCGGTCCCATCTTCAACTTGGGCAGCTTGACCCTCGAAGATGGGACTTATTGGCTGTCCCGAAACGTCGGTAACTACCAATCTACGCTGCGTAACATCACAGAAGAGCTGAATCTTAAACAGTTTAAAGTTTCGTCATTAATATTAGCGCTAGAACTATACTTTTGCCTGTTGTTTTGTGCGGGTGTGAAACTTGGTATCTGAAATTAAGGGAAAAGACATAGCCTGAGGGTGCTGAGAATGATATTTGGAATAGAGAAAACTGCATAATGAGGAACTTCACGACTAGTAGTCCCCGTCAAATAATAAGTGGATAGTTAAATCAGGGAGGATGAGATGGGCGGGACGTGTGGAACGTACAGAGAGGAGAGATATGCACGCAGAGCTTTGGTGGGGAAACCTGAAGGGGGAATGTAACTTGAAAGAAAGTAGGGTTATGTGCCATTTCTGTACCAAACTGCACATGCTAGTTATGTGCCATTTCTGTACCAAACTGCACATGCTAGTTATGTGCCATTTCTGTACCAAACTGCACATGCTAGATTTGTGCCATTTCTGTACCAAACTGCACATGCTAGTTATGTGCCATTTCTGTACCAAACTGCACATGCTAGTTATGTGCCATTTCTGTACCAAACTGCACATGCTAGTTATGTGCCATTTCTGTACCAAACTGCACATGCTAGTTATGTGCCATTTCTGTACCAAACTGCACATGCTAGTTATGTGCCATTTCTGTACCAAACTGCACATGCTAGTTATGTGCCATTTCTGTACCAAACTGCACATGCTAGTTTTGTGCCATTTCTGTACCAAACTGCACATGCTAGTTATGTGCCATTTCTGTACCAAACTGCACATGCTAGTTATGTGCCATTTCTGTACCAAACTGCACATGCTCTCTTCAATATTTCATTATCAAGTGCTACAAAATAAGACCCAAATATAAATTTCGCATTTCCGCCATAACATTACGCGTTTTACTAATCACGCCTTAGCTAAACTTATATTACTTTTAAGATCAGTTACAAAGCAATCCCATTACAGACCTGAACAAGCCCTTAGGGTTCCAGGAGGTTGAGGCCCCCAGATTTATAGACAGTCGGCAAATAGACAGGAAATAGTCCCGGTACTCATTTCTGTTAGAGGCTGAGTCGACCCCAGGGCCATAGTGCGGCCGGAAGGATTATGTCAATGAAAAATCCCAGTGACACCATCGGGAATCGAACCCGCGACCTTCCGCTTGTAGCGCAGTGCCTCAACCAACTGCGCCACCGCGTGCCTCCTTTTAAGATCAGTTATCGCTGACATCTCCTGGACACTACAAGATGTCAAGTAAATTTCGTTTTCACCTCGAAAGTTTACACGGCTGACGTTTTGTTATGGCTATTTTTAGAGGAACTATGGCCCTGGGGTCGACTCAGCCTCTAACAGAAATGAGTACCAGGAATCTTTCCTGGGGTGGGGGGGGGGGGGGGGGTAAAGGCGGCCGGTGCGTAGGGCTGACAACCTTACCACCTTCATGTGCCGACTGTCTATAAATCTGGGAGCCTCAACCTCCTGGAACCGTAAGGGTCTGTCCAGGCCTGTAATGGGGTTGCTTTTAATTTTTAGAGGAAATTTAATGTAAACATCAGGCCTGGTAAATATCCTGCGGTTGCTTTGGAAGCTGGGAAAGGTAGTGGCCGATTTAATTACGAGATGTGGACGAAACGTTGTTCAGCTTGGTAGATAGGCCAACGTTGAAAATAGTTACATGCTAGCTAACTAACTAACTAACTAACTAACTAACTAACTCCATGTAGCACAGTCCTTCTTGAGAAGCTAACAGGCCGTCAGCTAGTCAAGAAATTCCCCGCGTTTTATGGAACCCGAAGGTTCATTACCGCACTCACAACAGCCCACCACCTGTCCCTATCCTAAGTAAGGCCCTATAACTAACTAACTAACTAACTAACTCCATGTAGCACAGTCCTTCTTGAGAAGCTAACAGGCCGTCAGCTAGTCAAGAAATTCCCCGCGTTTTATGGAACCCGAAGGTTCATTACCGCACTAACAACAGCCCGCCACCTGTCCCTATCCTCAGCCACATCAATCCAGTCCATGCCTCTCCATCCCACTTATTAAAGATCCATTTTAATATTACCCTTCCATCTATGCCTGGATCTTCCAAGTGGTCTCTTCATTCAGGCTTCCCCACAAAAACTCTGTATGCATTTCTCTTCTCCCCCACACTTGCCACATACCCTGCCCATGGTGTGGAGTAGAAACATGAAGCTCCTCTTTATGCAGTTTTCTCCAGTGTCCTATTACCCCGTCCCTCTTAGACACAAATATCCTCCTCAGCACCATATTCTTGAACACACTCAGCCTATGTTCCTTCCTTCACGTGAAACCAAGTTCCATACCCATAATCTTTATAGTTTTGGATATCAGACAGGAAGGCATAAGATTCTGCACCGAATGGTAGCAGGCATTACATGAATTTGATCTGCTATTCATTTCTTCACCAATGTCTTCCCAATATTTGAACTCTGCAGTAATTTCAAAGCATTTATTGCCTACCTTAATGTTGTCATTTTACCTACAGTCAGTTCACAACACATTAAGACGTACCTAGCTGTTTGCAGTATTTACTTCCAGACCAAACTCCTCACTAGTGACTAATACAGCTGTACGCATATTTTCGCCCAATAATTAACACCATCAACACAGACCGAACCTGATGTGTTTCACTCACTGTCAGTCACTCCTGGTTTGCTTGAACCTTCCGAATGACATTCCTTACCACAAAACACTCAGTACAGGAAATGTACAGTACCACACTACATTTTGTCTCTACATACTTCGCTACAGGTTTCAGTTAAACCCATTTTTATTAACCTAAATACTTTAATTGTTTAAACAAACTTAGAATATTGCACAAAACTTCAATCCTATCTGAATCAAAGGCTTTCTTGAAGTCTATAAACAGCAGATGTAATGCCCCATTTTACTATCCCCTTCAACATTATACGTATCTACAATGAATTTATAATTCTATACAACATGTACTTACGTGTTTCGCTTTAACTATATACAGGTCTATATTTTAAAATAACTAACTATCACTAACATAAGTTTAAAAAGACACTTAACCTCAAAACTGTCCTCTGCTTCTCTCGTCATGTCAACCACACGACAGTGCACATACGTAACTGGCATGGCGTCTGTGCGTCAACATAATACAACTGCTGCCACCTGTCGTTATAACGGCGTACTACAGCTAGCTAAACAGGTGAACACACAAACTGGTCATGCAGTTTCGGTGGTATCTTCAATGTTTCTATATTGACTTACATTTTTATTAGCAAGTAGACAAAACAAGCCGAGGCAGGGCTTTGTTTGTCAGTTGGTATTCGTTTCCAGGAAACCCAAATGAAAATCTCAAGTACGTATATTACAAACGGCTAAAGGGGTGCACAAAGGATCGATTACGGTTCACGTGTCACTGCGGTTCTGCTCCTCTGTGTTCTCTATTCTATACAGGGCATACACAAAAGAATGGTGCGGTATCAAAAGTGAATAAAAAATGTATTTCTCACCTTACACGGGCACAACATACACCGTCAGCGGCGAGAACTGTCCAAGTTTCTCATTTGGTAATTACAATCCTTCAATGTATGCACCCTGGGTCACACGACACACATCCACACGGTAATCAAACTCATCCCAGACCCGGTGTAGCACACAGAAAGCCTTCTCCTGCTGCAACGCCATCTTTGAAACTGGCTCCGCGGCCACGCAGTAAGCATGAGAAGCGAACTGCTGGTAGCGCATGAGAAACTTGGACAGTTGCCGCTGCTGACGGTGTATGTTGTGCCCGTGTAATGTGAGACATAAATTTTTTATTCACTTTTAAAACCGCACCATTCTTTTGTGTATGCCCTGTATTACAAACACCAGATGGAAACAATAAATGACAACAGAATACTGGTATTTATAGTTCAGATTTGAGGGGAACAAATTCTTCTATATGTCAGAGCATCATCAAACTCTATCATTCTATATTCGAGCCATCTGACAGAAGCCGTGTTCGGTGAAGAATTGAGAGTGCGTTACTATGAAGACATTGCGGCTTCGTCTGTATTTAGACGTAGTTTACAGATTGGCCAGTGGACACTGCAGCGCCCATGGTCGCTGTAGTGTGTAGTATGAAAACTAAGTGGAGATAGTGACGTCACGTTCACGTATATCAGTACCACCGCTGTTTAACGAAGTTCTTCGAACAGAACTTGGAGAAAGGACTGCACAATACATATGTATAAAATGAGTTCGGTTGGATCGTTCGCTCGTTGCTTGCTTGGTCAGATGCGCGCCTGTTTCCGTCTTTCCAACAGTAATAGCACAATATTAACAAGAAATACCAACATAGCACGCAATTAAAATATTATTTATTAAATATTAATTAATTTTTTTAGTCCTTCTCTTCTACCTACTCCGGTTTCCCGTTTCAGTGTCGAGGTTTGTAATTCCTTTTGATCACACTGAGAGACACACCACAGTCAGTAGGACTCCTCTGGACGAGGGATCGGCTCGTCACAGAGGCCTCTACCTGACAACAACACATAACACTCAACAAGAGACAGACATCCATGCCCCGGTGGGATTCGAACCCGCAATCCCAGCAAGCGAGCGGCCGCAGACCCACGCTTAGACCGCACGGCCACTGGGATCGGCAGTTAATTAATAATTAATTGATATTAACAATAAATACCAACATAGCACGCAATTAAAAATCATTACTAATTAATAAATTAATAATTAATTAAAATAATTAACTCACAATTAAATATTACCCAACATAGCACGCAATTAAAAATCATTACTAATTAATAAATTAATAATTAATTAATATTAACAATAAATACCAACATAGCACGCAATTAAAAATCATTACTAATTAATAAATTAATAATTAATTAATATTAACAATAAATACCAACATAGCACGCAATTAAAAATCATTACTAATTAATAAATTAATAATTAATTAATATTAACAATAAATACCAACATAGCACGCAATTAAAAATCATTACTAATTAATAAATTAATAATTAATTAATATTAACAATAAATACCAACATAGCACGCAATTAAAAACATTACTTATTATTTAAAGGCCCTACATGTTTCGGAGCGCTGCCATCATCAAAGGTCACATGAAAACATAAATTGTAAGTTCTAACAAAATCTCTCTGTATGTTTTCATGTGACCTGTCATATAGACGTATAATTATAGAACACGTCTATAACTGTGCACTGTTGCTGCTGCTTGCTAACACATCACAACACAAGAATTTAAAGACAGTGTTTTCCCAAACATAGTGTTGTGTCACCGCCAAAGTTACCGCTACCGTAACCTTCGCGGGACCCCGATACCCGTTGGCAGGCCCAGTAGGACGGGGGAGGGGGGAATTCAGTAGAGAGGGACCCCTATCTAAATGAGACGCTGCGAACTGACTAATATGACTTTAATAAAACAATATGAAAGTAAAACAATAAAAAGATAATAAAAAAGACAAGATTACTAATTGGCCCTAAAAAAAAGACACTACAGGGGACGAACACAGTCCACCTAGGTCACAATCTATTTACTACCTCGTATATAACTATTTCCCTCTCCCTGGGACGGGGGGAGCCAGTCCGGGGCAGTGTTCAAAACAACCCAAAGAAACAAATTGAGAACAGGGAAAAAAGTGAAAGACAAAAAAAGAAAATAAAGACAGAGAAAAACCGGCAAACACTCACGCTCTCGCCCAAATGGCACCGCCGATGTCGTCCAAGCCCCACGATCCTCTCAGTAGCCGTGCGACACACCAACTGTCCGGCAGAACCATCCCGACAAGAGAGCGAGAAATTTGTCGGAACAGGAACAGGGGGGAAAAAAATAACAATGTGTGACCGGGTCAGATACTGCTGCCATCGGCCCACCCGTTACCATCCCGTGCGGCTTCCGACCCCGCGCGATCCGCCATAAAAGAGAAAGCTACCAGTGTAGCGGGCACAACAATAGTCACTTCGTACACCACAACTGGTTTTGTGAGCAAGACACTCTGACACCCTCAAATCCAAATTTCAATAACACTAGGTTAAGATTCAGCTATTGTCAGAGAATGGGTAGCTACAGCAGCTAGCAAATAAGCAATTGGAACTGGTTCAGCTAATAACTAGCAGGACGTGTGTTCGATAGCGTCATATTGCGGTGTGTCAGATCAGTGAAATTGTTAAAGAAGTACAGAATACTACATGTGCAAACAAAGCAGACTAGTGACAAAGTATATTAATGTTATCTGTCTTTGGAAATGTTCTGACTGATACAGTTATTGGAAGTGTTGTTTGACGACGTGACACAATACTGATAATATTATGGAACGGGTTTATTATTCTTAATAACTGGCAGTAAGGCCCTCAATGTTATTTGTAATTAATAAAGGAAATGCCTCCATTATCAGCACAAACGTGTGACGTTTCGTCTTACGTTCTGCACACACAGTGACTCGTGGTGGGACTGAAATATGTAATTCTTAGGGTAGTGAAAGGTGTGCTGACGTCGGTTGAGTAGCCCTGTTTCTTCCATTAAGCTTTCTGCTTAGAAAAGTAAATTGTTGAACTTTGCAGATGAATTGTTAAAGAACACCAAACTAATGGAATTCAAATCATTCCCTAATAAGAATAGTTACATCGTTTGTAAAGATACAGAATTGTCGTAATTGTGTGCCATGGTGCAGACTGTGACAACACACACAAGCCTTATTGTGTTCTTTGTGCTGCGCAACTGTCGTAATTGTGTGCCATGGTGCAGACTGTGACAACACACACAAGCCTTATTGTGTTCTTTGTGCTGCGCAACTGTCGTAATTGTGTGCCATGGTGCAGACTGTGACCACACACACAAGGCTTATTGTGTTCTTTGTGCTGCGCAATTGTCGTAATTGTGTGCCATGGTGCAGACTGTTACCACACACACAAGCCTTATTGTGTTCTTTGTGCTGCGCAATTGTCGTAATTGTGTGCCATGGTGCAGACTGTGACAACACACACAAGCCTTATTGTGTTCTTTGTGCTGCGCAACTGTCGTAATTGTGTGCCATGGTGCAGACTGTGACAACACACACAAGCCTTATTGTGTTCTTTGTGCTGCGCAACTGTCGTAATTGTGTGCCATGGTGCAGACTGTGACCACACACACAAGGCTTATTGTGTTCTTTGTGCTGCGCAATTGTCGTAATTGTGTGCCATGGTGCAGACTGTTACCACACACACAAGCCTTATTGTGTTCTTTGTGCTGCGCAATTGTCGTAATTGTGCGCCATGGTGCAGACTGAGACCACACACACAAGCCTTATTGTGTTCTTTGTGTTGCGTAATTGTCGTAATTGTGTGCCATGGTGCAGACTGTTACCACACACACAAGCCTTATTGTGTTCTTTGTGCTGCGCAATTGTCGTAATTGTGTGCCATGGTGCAGACTGTTACCACACACACAAGCCTTATTGTGTTCTTTGTGCTGCGCAATTGTCGTAATTGTGTGCCATGGTGCAGACTGTTACCACACACACAAACCTTATTGTGTTCTTTGTGCTGCGTAATGAACACCAACATCAGAGTCTTCTGAGATGTGACACGTTGCAGGTAGTACTCTTATATTCGTACCGACATTTTGGGACGAAAATGTTTCCTTCATCTTCAGGGTAAAAGACAAATGCAACAGCTACCTCCGAAGAGTTCATAAGCATTTACCGGACTACACGGTGTCACGTCACAAAAGGTAATTAAACACAGCAGATTTTGTACAGAACAATGCACGAAGTTTGTTATAAATATCACAAGAAGAATGTTTTTTCCAATGGCTCGACAGCCCCTACTGGGCATAGGCTTCCTCATTTTTCGAGGCTTCACGATCACACTCAGACACACCACACTCGGTAGGACTCCTCTGGACGACTGATCAGCCCGTCGCCGAGACCTCTACCTGACAACACACAACAATCACAAGAGACAGACATCCATGCCTCCGGCGGGATTCGAACCCGCATTCCCAGCAAGCGAGCGGCCGTAGATCCATGCCTTAGACCGCACGGCCACTGGGATCGGCGTGCTATAAGAATAGAAGGAGAAACATAAATGGTTGATATGAATGTGGAAAAATATACTTCAGCACTTTGAAGACTGACTTCAATGCAAATTGTGTTCAAAACATCAGTTTGTACTTCGTACAGAACGCAGTCGTTAGCCATAAAGGTGACGTTCACCGTATAACCTACCATGAAGGCACAGAGAGGGAGAAGAGGTATAGCTCTACTCTTTCTTTAACTTCAGGGTTAGATGGGAGTTGGTGGTTAACGCCACGCCCGGGGCTTTTTCCCCGGAAATGACCCGGTACCCATTGTAGAATTTTAACCAATAAAGCGAAAAAGTAAAGTTCAGCCTATAACAGGCCATGAAGGCCCAGAGGGGAGTAGAGGTATAGCTCTACTCTTTCTTTAACCTTGGCGCTAATTGGGGATGGGTGGTCAACGTCACGCCCCGGCCGCTTTACCCCCGGAAATGATCTGGTACCCATTGTACAGGAGGCTGGGTGAGCACCAGTACCAGTCTGGACGGGTGCGAAAAATCTGGCCCGCACCGGGATTTTTTTTTTTTTTTTTTTTTTTTTTGCCTGTCCGGGGTTTTTCCCCTTTGATCCATTTTTGTACTGTATTAAATCCTTTTGTCCTTCATGTCACTTTACGTTCCATATTAGTTCTTATACAACAAACACAACAGACAGACATCCATGCCCCCGGTGGGATTCGAACCCACAATCCCAGTAAGCGAGCGGCCGAAGACCCACGCCTTAGACCGCACGGCCACTGGGATCGGCCTTCGATCCCCGGACCGTGCAGTCAGTAGCAAGTCGCTATACCGACTGAGCTATCGCGGCCCACTGAGTTTTAACCATTAGAATGACCAATCAGTTTATACTGTTTAGAGCAATGACAGCTCTTCGCTTTGAGCATCATACGGAACACATGTAGACAATTGTGTTACAGCAGGTGGTATGTATAGTTACCACAAGGCTTCAAAAGACTAAAGAATACAAACCTGTTGGTGATGAGATTGCAGACAGTAGATTATAAAGACAGACGTAACAAAAGACTGACGAAGATGAATGTGCACAAACGTCGCAGCTATCACAGCCACAAAAGCAGATTGTTAGCGATTTGCAACTGTTCTTTTGCGAACAAATTGCCTGCCGTTTGTTGTTAGTCTGTACCGTTCACTGGACATGTAGCACGGAACATGTCAGGCCGGTCACAAACACAATCATCACATCGCATGCCCCATCCTCACCTCGTCCCTCCACATCATACTGTATAATGTGGACTGGCGGGGGAAAGGGTACGCTGTTAGCCACGCCCGCCCAGAGCTCACACGTTCATAAGCGACCTATATGTTGATAATGCCGAATGGGCACCGGGGGGTATAGCCGAGGCGTGAAGTTAAAAAGACCCACCTCTATCTAGTGCGTAGGTTGACAGAGTGGAGCTATACCTCTGCTCCCCCTATGCGCCTTTATGGCGAATACAAGGAAAACTTTACCTTTTTTGTACCTGGATATTTTTGTTTGGAAGGTGTGATAGCAAAATATATCTCTCGTTCCCTGTTTCGGTCCCCCCCTTGCTGCTGTCCCCATCTTTTATCTACATCCATTTATGCCTGTCGCCTCTATTCATATCTCCTGAACATTATGCAGGACAACATTACAACGGATCTTACAGAGGTGCGATGAAACGGGTTGGACAGAATTCATCTGGCTCAGGAAGGATACAAGTGGCGGGCTGTTGTTCAGAAGGTAATGAACCTTTGGGTTGCATATAATGAGGGATGTTATTTGACTAGCTGAGGCACTGTTAGCTTCTTAAGAAGGACTCTGCTATATGGAGTTAGCACACGTGTCATTCCTTCTCAAGCCCTGGCCTTACACCGGCCAACGCTGACACTGTCATTCCTTCTCACGGCCTGGCCTTACACCGGCCAACGCTGACACTGTCATTCCTTCTCAAGCCCTGGCCTTACACCGGCCAACGCTGACACTGTCATTCCTTCTCAAGCCCTGGCCTTACACCGGCCAACGCTGACACTGTCATTCCTTCTCAAGCCCTGGCCTTACACCGGCCAACGCTGACACTGTCATTCCTTCTCAAGCCCTGGCCTTACACCAGCCAACGCTGACACTGTCATTCCTTCTCAAGCCCTGGCCTTACACCGGCCAACGCTGACACTGTCATTCCTTCTCACGGCCTGGCCTTACACCGGCCAACGCTGACACTGTCATTCCTTCTCAAGCCCTGGCCTTACACCGGCCAACGCTGACACTGTAATTCCTTCTCAAGCCCTGGCCTTACACCGGCCAACGCTGACACTGTCATTCCTTCTCAAGCCCTGGCCTTACACCGGCCAACGCTGACACTGTCATTCCTTCTCAAGCCCTGGCCTTACACCAGCCAACGCTGACACTGTCATTCCTTCTCAGCCCTGGCCTTACACCGGCCAACGCTGACACTGTCATTCCTTCTCACGGCCTGGCCTTACACCGGCCAACGCTGACACTGTCATTCCTTCTCACGGCCTGGCCTTACACCGGCCAACGCTAACACTGTCATTCCTTCTCACGGCCTGGCCTTAACCGGCCAACGCTGACACAAATCCACACCGCGCTGACTTCTAATTCTCTAATTCCGTTCTTAGTCGGGCGTCTGGATGCAATTCGGAGAGCAAATACTGCATTAGAAGGTAGCCTGGCGCGATTCTTAGACGAGTTACATATTGTTTTGAGTTTCAGTTCCTTCCATGGGCGCACCCAAGGGGGGAGGGGGCTGCCGGGCTGTTGCCACCCAAACCCTCCAAAACAGAAATTTAAAAAACAGATTTTGTAGATGTTATATATCAAAAGTTTTACGTGATTTCCCCTTCAGCCGAAATCAGCCACTGACATCAGCTAATGACAGTACATTACATTTTGAAAAATAAATTAATAAAATTAAAAAACAATAAGATAGGACACTGTGATTGAGTGACGGAACATGTAGTTATGTTTGTGTGTATATAAATGTAGTTGTAGACAGTGTTATGTTGTACTTACGCATGATTTTTATAAATAATTTTTTCAAATTAAACATAAATTATATATAGCCTCAGGGTCAGCCCCCCCACCCAATAAAAAATTCTGTGTGCACCTGCTTCCTTTAGCTGTGAACTTGTAATGTTTTAACGGCAGTTAACGGTATTGAGTCGCGCATAATATAGCAAATTAGCCAAATTAAAGTACCGTAAATTACCGTTATTACAGGGCTGCACAAATCCCAGGTGCCAGGTCGCCGTGGTGACTAAATTTTAAACGGTAGTCGTAATATTTGTGGGTCCGCAGTGTGGTACTTCCTTCATGTCACCCTTCTGGCTTCTAGAGATTTTTAAATGGCTCCTAGATTTTTTTGGAAACTTTGTGCACCCCTGTGTTACTATACACATATCGCAGCAACATCCCACGGTCGCTTACCAACTGTCAACTTACAGTGAACAATTAATTTCATACGATAAACAAGCTGAATGCATTATTGCTGCCTGCTACCATCAGCTGTATATGGTCAGGCGATCTCAGTTTTGCTGAAACAAGTTTCTTGTCCAAGGTTCAATGCTGCTATGGTCATATCTCAAAGGGGAGGTTACAATTGTCACCCCTGGAATGTAAATCCCTTTTCCCGCCACGCCCATCATCCTTCCTTTGTTTATTCTACTGCACAAATTGTAGGAAATATTAAACGGAAGAATTTGGCAAACGAATAAGGCAATGTTACAAATACTGCCAGTAGATGGCAGCACGTCCACAGCTGTCCTTTGTTGGTAGATTCACTGAGCCGCATGTAAGACAAGACGAGGGGGATTGCTGATACACGTGAATGCTTCATTAGTTACTGCGAAGCTGAAAGACTTAAATGTTGTATAAAGTCTGTTGGGTTTTTATCAGGCTTCTTTTTTGGTAAGAAACCAACGTTTCGGGACTGCTTGTCTGTCCCATCTTCAAGGTCTCGAGGTAAACGAGGAAAAGGATGTCAGGAGGTAAGGAACATGTGCTTATATAGGAGTAGGAGCATCATTTTCCTGTTCACCTCGAGACCCTGAAGATGGTACAGAGAAATAGTCACAAAACGTTGGTTTCTTACCAAAAAACGACGCCTGGTAAAAACCTAAAAGACTTTATACAACTTTACTACCCGCGACGGAAACCTTCAATGACAGACTTAAAATAGTTAAAACTTTTCTGAACGATTGACTATTTGTCAATAATTGAAAGAATAAATAAGTACTTCTACGAGTATAGCACTGTAAACCAGTGGTTCCCAAAGTGGGCGGTACCGCGGGGGGATTACCGAGGTGGGCGCTAATAGGTACGAGAGGTGGAAGGGAGCGCTGTTATTACCACAGGGGGGCGCTAGTAGACAAGTAGTGCATTTATTTTTTAATAAAATTGAAATAAAGTAATTTTTGTGTTAAAAATAAAAAATGAACTAAATTTTTAGTATTTTAATTTATGAATCTTATTCAAGCACATATTTTTAAACAAACTATTGCTAGATGAATTGTTGTTAATCATAAAAATATAAATTTTAATTTATTAATTAACACATAAAACATTAAGTTTAACTCTTATAATTTTATTTAAACGATTTTTTAAATATAAAATAAAAGTGGAAACAAAAGCGCATTTGTGTTTTTAAAAAAGGTAGGGGGGCACTGTGTGTGTGTATATGGAACCAAGGGGGCGGTGGACCGAAAAAGTTTGGGAAACGCTGATGTAAACTGTGCGCGTTTTAATGAGGAAGACGAAAGCAAAGGAAGTCGTGTCTTCCTTTTTGAAGAGTTGCAACAAAAACACAAACACTAATACTGTGCAGTACACTAATTCTAATACAGGCACAAGCAGAGGTGTACAGTTACGTACACAATAACATTAGAGTGGTCCCTCTGTAATCCGGACCACCGGTGGCCCCCCAAAATTTTCGGCCAAATACAGCCCAGTAGTTTCCATTCAAACTATTATTACAGTGCATTATATTAGGTAGAGCATTGCCGCTATAAATGCTTTTATTTTAGCACACAGTAAAGATTTTTTTGTACGTTACCTATAGGTAACACAGCACAGTACGTTACCTATAGGTAACACAGCACAGCACGTTACCTATAGGTAACACAGCACAGTACGTTACCTATGGTAACACAGCACAGTACGTTACCTATAGGTAACACAGCACAGTACGTTACCTATGGGTAACACAGCACAGTACGTTACCTATAGGTAACACAGCACAGTACGTTACCTATGGGTAACACAGCACAGTACGTTACCTATAGGTAACACAGCACAGTACGTTACCTATAGGTAACACAGCACAGTACGTTACCTATAGGTAACACAGCACAGTACGTTACCTATGGGTAACACAGCACAGCACTTACCTATGCCACACAGCACAGTACGTTACCTATAGGTAACACAGCACAGTACGTTACCTATAGGTAACACAGCACAGTACGTTACCTATAGGTAACACAGCACAGTACGTTACCTATAGGTAACACAGCACAGTACGTTACCTATAGGTAACACAGCACAGTACGTTACCTATAGGTAACACAGCACAGTACGTTACCTATGGGTAACACAGCACAGTACGTTACCTATAGGTAACACAGCACAGTACGTTACCTATAGGTAACACAGCACAGTACGTTACCTATGGGTAACACAGCACAGTACGTTACCTATGGGTAACACAGCACAGTACGTTACCTATGGGTAACACAGCACAGTACGTTACCTATAGGTAACACAGCACAGTACGTTACCTATGGGTAACACAGCACAGTACGTTACCTATAGGTAACACAGCACAGTACGTTACCTATGGGTAACAGCACAGTACGTTACCTATAGGTAACACAGCACAGTACGTTACCTATAGGTAACACAGCACAGTACGTTACCTATGGGTAACACAGCACAGCACGTTACCTATGCCACACAGCACAGTACGTTACCTATAGGTAACACAGCACAGTACGTTACCTATAGGTAACACAGCACAGTACGTTACCTATGGGTAACACAGCACAGTACGTTACCTATAGGTAACACAGCACAGTACGTTACCTATGGGTAACACAGCACAGTACGTTACCTATAGGTAACACAGCACAGTACGTTACCTATAGGTAACACAGCACAGTACGTTACCTATGGGTAACACAGCACAGTACGTTACCTATAGGTAACACAGCACAGTACGTTACCTATAGGTAACACAGCACAGTACGTTACCTATGGGTAACACAGCACAGTACGTTACCTATAGGTAACACAGCACAGTACGTTACCTATGGGTAACACAGCACAGTACGTTACCTATAGGTAACACAGCACAGTACGTTACCTATGGGTAACACAGCACAGCACGTTACCTATGCCACACAGCACAGTACGTTACCTATAGGTAACACAGCACAGTACGTTACCTATGGGTAACACAGCACAGTACGTTACCTATAGGTAACACAGCACAGTACGTTACCTATGGGTAACACAGCACAGTACGTTACCTATGGGTAACACAGCACAGTACGTTACCTATGGGTAACACAGCACAGTACGTTACCTATAGGTAACACAGCACAGTACGTTACCTATGGGTAACACAGCACAGCACGTTACCTATGCCACACAGCACAGTACGTTACCTATAGGTAACACAGCACAGTACGTTACCTATAGGTAACACAGCACAGTACGTTACCTATGGGTAACACAGCACAGTACGTTACCTATAGGTAACACAGCACAGTACGTTACCTATGGGTAACACAGCACAGTACGTTACCTATAGGTAACACAGCACAGTACGTTACCTATAGGTAACACAGCACAGTACGTTACCTATGGGTAACACAGCACAGTACGTTACCTATAGGTAACACAGCACAGTACGTTACCTATAGGTAACACAGCACAGTACGTTACCTATGGGTAACACAGCACAGTACGTTACCTATGGGTAACACAGCACAGTACGTTACCTATAGGTAACACAGCACAGTACGTTACCTATGGGTAACACAGCACAGTACGTTACCTATAGGTAACACAGCACAGTACGTTACCTATAGGTAACACAGCACAGTACGTTACCTATAGGTAACACAGCACAGTACGTTACCTATAGGTAACACAGCACAGTACGTTACCTATAGGTAACACAGCACAGTACGTTACCTATAGGTAACACAGCACAGTACGTTACCTATAGGTAACACAGCACAGTACGTTACCTATAGGTAACACAGCACAGTACGTTACCTATAGGTAACACAGCACAGTACGTTACCTATGGGTAACACAGCACAGTACGTTACCTATAGGTAACACAGCACAGTACGTTACCTATGGGTAACACAGCACAGTACGTTACCTATAGGTAACACAGCACAGTACGTTACCTATAGGTAACACAGCACAGTACGTTACCTATGGGTAACACAGCACAGTACGTTACCTATAGGTAACACAGCACAGTACGTTACCTATAGGTAACACAGCACAGTACGTTACCTATAGGTAACACAGCACAGTACGTTACCTATAGGTAACACAGCACAGTACGTTACCTATAGGTAACACAGCACAGTACGTTACCTATAGGTAACACAGCACAGTACGTTACCTATGCCACACAGCACAGTACGTTACCTATAGGTAACACAGCACAGTACGTTACCTATGCACACAGCACAGTACGTTACCTATACCACGGTGGTCCGGATTCCCGGGTAACCCGGACGACGCCTTCCTCCCCCGACGTAGGCCGGTAATGTCAGTAACAGGCGACGTTTCTTGTCTGTGGTGGCGAGCGTGCTAAGGCTAATTGTGTGCTGATGGAACACAGGGCATTACGTACAGCAATGATTCTTCCTAGGCGTTATTTACGAAGTGAAAAATAACATTTTATGTCGCAACAAGTTCTTCCGTCCGTCCATCTGTCTGTCCGGACGATTGGTGATTGGATAAGCGACCAAACCGTTTGTCGGACTTTCATGATCTTTGGTACAAAAGGTTTTTTTTTTACAAGAAGTTGTCTAGCAAGCGTGAGCTTTCTGAAAATTGGTTGGTCACAATTATAATTATACTTAGGGGTGTGTAAAATGTCTACCCATAATTTCCGTATATGCTTACCGTTCTGCACGCCATGTCGTTAATTGTGAGTTGCCTAAACATCGGCTCAGTGAAAGCCATGCTTTACTGAAGAGCGTAAACGAAATGTTTTTTTCCTATTTTCTAATTTTTGTCGTTGTTGTAAAATTTGGATAAAATTCGGTACAGAAGATGTCCGTAGTCATCCACTGAGTGACGGTACGTCACATGCATACGGCTCAGCGGAAGCTGGCTTACTGAACTTAAGGCGGTAATGTGTGTTTACCGGTGCTGTCCACATTTGTTGTCCAATTTGGGTGAAATTCGGTAGAAGCGATCTGCAGAAAATTACGTTGAGTATTGTGAGTTTCGTGAAAATTGGCACAGGAAAGACCACATCTTTCTGAAACATGTTAATGAAATCACATTAAGCATGTATCGTGATACCAGATAAAGCAGGTAAAGCAACCCAATATACAGGCCCTTAGGGTTCCAGGAGGTTGAGGCTCACAGATTTCAGACAATCGGCACATGAAGGTGGTAAGGTTGTCAGCCCTACGCACCGCCACCTTTACCCCCCAGGAAATATTCCTGGTACTCATTTCTGTTAGAGGCTGAGTCGACCCCAGGGCCATAGTGCGACCGAAAGGATTATGTCAATGAAAAATTCCAGTGACAACACCGGGAATCGAACCCGCGACCTTCCAGCTTGTAGCAGTGCCTCAACCAACTGCGCCACCGCAAGATATGTAGAGTAAAGAACATTATGTACGTCACGGAGAGCACAATTTGCAATTTTTTTTAATAAAGCGAAAAATTAATGAGACTTAAGATACAGCGCTGAAAACGCGTTCAGTCACACGTCAAAATCTCGGTATTTTAGATTTATTCCTTTTTAAGTGTAACACTGCTGTCTTCCGTTCTGTCCTACCCGAAAAAAAGCACTGAATAATATGGACACAAAACCACAAAGTCTAAACTTCAATTATGCCTTGCTACAGGTAAGACACGATGCATATACAGAACACTAAACCATATTAGTATTTCAGGCTTTATTGACAGTGTAATTAAATGCAAGCACAACAATCTGTCAATGCAATATATCGTGCTACCAATCATCTAAAATAATTTTACAATCGTATTTACAACACCTAAATAAAAATATTACATTTTGTGAAATAGTATACCGATGAAATTTATTAAAAATACACTAATATTGTAAGTCTACACTACTATATTACTTTCTTTCAAGCAACACAACATTTGTTTGTCCCAAGCTTTGCTTACAAAGCAGCATGTTGATGGCACAGTCACTGGACATTCAACTAATCCATACATCTCCAATTCTTTTAATATTACTACACAGTGTCTCATAATCATACTACACAGTGTCTCATAATCATACTACACAGTGTCTCATAATCATACTACACAGTGTCTCATAATCATACTACACAGTGTCTCATAATCATACTACACAGTGTCTCATAATCATACTACACAGTGTCTCATAATCATACTACACAGTGTCTCATAATCATACTACACAGTGTCCATCATAAATCATACTACACAGTGTCTCACAATCATACTACACAGTGTCTCATAATCATACTACACAGTGTCTCACAATCATACTACACAGTGTCTCATAATCATACTACACAGTGTCTCACAATCATACAGCTCAAAGAGTTGCTGTCCTTTAAAATGTGTAACGTTTCGTTAACAGGCGTTAAAAAGTTAAAGTACTTCCCTACCCAATGCTACCCAATTTTCGAAAACCAAAATGTAGATGAAGACGAGTATGGAGCATTGGTGGGCTGAAAACCGAGGTACTCGGAGGAAAGCCTGCCCCAGTGGCACTTTGTCCACCACATATCTCATATGGACTGACGTGGGATCGAACACGGGCCTCCGTGGTCAGAGGCAAGAGACTAACCGCCTGAGACATGACGCCTTTAAAACCCTTCAAATTCTAATTTTATGTACATGTGCGCGAATTTCTGCGGTGGTCCTTTGTTTAGGAGACACACGGGAATAAGTGACGACTGTCGTAAAATAAACATGTAATCTTTCTTCTAAAGTGCCAATTGCCAAACTTTGTTGCCAGTGTTTACAAAAGTAAGATGAATCCTGCCAGTCAATAAAATACGTGACAAATGTTTCCGTTAGAATGAGATCTAGCAACTTTCAGACAGTCTGTCCTGCCAATGCAAGCAGTGCAAGCTATACTACAAGCACGACTGACAACGCACTGCTTTTCTGATCTACACTTCTAACACAACAAACGTCTGACAAGTTTCACAGTTTAAAACAGTCATTTCAATTCCGCACTACTTCTGAGACAAACAATTCTTTGTAAAGGTCAAGCAGTCCCATACAGGCCTAGGAAGGCCCTTAGGTCTCCAGGAGGTTTGAGGCTCCCAGGTTTTTACACAATCGGCACATGAAGGTGGTAAGGTTGTCAGCTCTACGCACCGGCCGCCTTTATCCCCCAGGAAATATCCCTGTTACTCATTTCTGTTAGAGGCTGAGTCGACCCCAGGGCCATAGTGCGACCGGAAGGATTATTTCAGTGAAAATTTCCAGTGACACCATCGGGAATCGAACCCGCGACGTTTCGGTTTGTAGCGCAGTGCCTCAACCAACTGTGCCACCGCGTGCCCCAAACAATTTTCCCCCAGAATTTTTCCTTTTCTTTTTGGGAGGGGGCTGACCCTGAGGCTATGTATAATTTATGTTTGATTTTAAAAAATTATGTTATAAAAATAATGTCGTAAGCACAACATAACTGTCTGCAACTACATTTATATACATACAAAATAACTACATGTTCCGTCACTCAATCACAGTGTCCTATCTTATTGTTTTTTTTTAATATATTAATATATTTTTCAAAATTGTAATGTAGTAGTCATCAGCTGATTTCAGTGGCTGATTTCGTCTGAGGGGTAAATCACGTGAAACTTTTGATATAATCGTGTCTACAAAATCTGTGTTTTTTAAATTTCGGTTTTGGGGTGTTTTTTTGTGGGAGGGGGCTGCAGCCCGGCGGCCCCCCCACCCTTGGGTGCGCCCTTGTTTCCCTGTCCAGCTGTCGCTGCTCGTCACCCGTTCCAGTCACTGTCCTCACACACCTTGACGCCAGCTGCAGTCAGTCCAAGTCAGTCCAAGTCCCTCAGTCAGTCCAACACCGTCACGGTCCTGTCCTTAGACTCAGGCTCAGCTGCCTCAGCCTCTTCAAGGGCGCCTTATCGTCAATCGTGACCTCCTTACCATGGGACTTCAGCAACTTGAAGACATCTTCAGCATCTTACGTACGAATTTGGGGCTTGTCTTAGTTTTGTGTGTACGGGGGCACACAATGTAAGTAGCGGGGATGACTGTATTGTTGGTATTGCCCAAAACATGGAAGTTCTTTAAACCACATGGTATATAGAAAACAATATATATATATAATTGCACAAAATCATAATTCTTTCAAATTAACACACACGAATGCAGTTTTACGCATTGCTTTTGTTAAGACGACTCACAGATCTGTCCAGAATGTTAGTTAAGTCATATTAAACACACTTAGTTTCAATGCAGCACTATTTAGTGCCATGAAGCTGACGCACTAATTGTTTAGTGTCAACAGCCTTTGATAGTACGCCGGTGTCTTGCTCTTCTCGATGACGTAGAAGGAATGAGGTTTGCCGTTTCCAGAGAAGTATTTCTGTAGCATTGTCTTGCGCTGGCTGGCAGGAGCGTAGTAAGAAACTGACGGCTTCTGGATGTCGTTAGCCTTCCTGTGTTGCTTCATCGGTTTAGCTTTCTCACGCACTTCATCCCCGTCACTCCGAGTCCTCTGTATTGTGTAGATCTTGCTATCCTCGGCTTGAAGTTTGGACACCGCCGATTTGCGTCTTCCGTTACCCGCCATTTTCTTCAGCACAGGAATGTTCCAGTGATAGACTCTGGCCGGCTTACCATTCGCTCTAAAGCTGACAGGGACCTTGTTAACCAAATTGTAACTGTTGGACACTTTCGTGGGTTTCAGGTGCGAATAATAGTAGGGGTTAGGAGGCAGTTTTATGATGAACATGTGTGAGTCGTCACTGCTGACGCCGTGATGTCTGGACTCACTAGCGACGCGTTTCTTGTGGTGGTTCAAAGGCATTCTTCTGCGAGACATCCCAAGTCGTGTCAGCAGTTCGTGATTTGAGCTGTTTGGTGACGCTGATAGGCTGCAGGCTATCAGCAGACAGATCAGCAAAGACAGCGGCACAAGATTCGACAACCTGCAACAAAAATAACCACAATTAGTACAGTCTGAAAGTACAAGTGACGTTCTGAACATATGGTCATTATTTTATCTGACAACTCAGTTGCCACTTCCTGTCTGCTCGTTGATCGTATTAACGTAGCCCACTGAACCGACAGCCAAAACGCACGACGGAGTAGCGGATGGAAGCGATAGATAATATTTGTCAGATAAAAGAATCATCAACTATTTCCAGAAGTTATGACTCAGAATTCTGTCTTCTTACAAAAGACTTAGTGTAACACGGCCTCTGAATCAAAGTACAACGCTATGGACGGGAGGGGGGCGTGGCGGTACCTCTAAACATTCCTGAACTCGGGATTAAGTGGAGGTCAAATGTCAGTTCACACTCCGACTGCTTGGCTTCCGCTGCCACTAGCAAGTATCAAGATCTGAGCAAAATCGCTGATATGAACAGAACCTCGATTGTTCAGTCCATAAACAATCACGTATTGACCGAGCTAACCCGGCTTCCAGGTCTAAATTGAAATCACGTTGAAGCTAGACCTGCCTTTATTACAAAATATCAGTGATACCGCAGACTAGGTGTAAACCGACGCGAGACTGCCTTCGATAAACGGAAACAGTAGAACGCACAAGAAATGTCAACATAAGGAAGCCCCGTGCCACGGCTCAGGCGGTTAGTCGACGGCCTATCATCGCGGAGGCCCGAGTTCGATCCCGGGTCAGTCCATGTGAGATTTGTGGTAGACAAATCGACACTGGGACAGGTTTTCCTCCGAGTACTTCAGTTTTCCCCTGTCAGTATCAGTCCTTACTCATCTTTTCATTCATCGATCACTGAAGACTTCAAAATGTGTAAATGGAAAAGCAGTTCGAACTGTGAAATATTCAGATGACTTGTGGTACTGCCTAGGAAGAACATGATTGATAGACTGATTGAAATATGAAGATGCTAAGGAATGGAAGCCGATCGCAGTGGCCGCGCGGTCTAAGGCGTGGGTCTACGGCCGCTCGCTTACTGGGATTGCGGGTTCGAATCCCGCCTAGGGCATGGATGTCTGTCTGTTGTGAGTGTTGTATGTTGTCAGGTAGAGGTCTCTGCGACGGGCTGATCACTCGTCCAGAGGAGTCCTACCGACTGTGGTGTGTCTGAGTGTGATCGTGAAGCCTTGATAATGAGGAGACCGTGGCCCACTAGGGGGCTGTTGCGCCATTGGAAAAAAAAAGAATGGAAATGAATGTGGAAAAGATAAGGTGAGGAGAAGGTAAACACAGATTATGATAGATCAACAACAGTAGGATAATGTGGAAAACTTCATCTATTTGTGTAGCACGATAACAAATGACGCAAGGTGTACACGTGACATTAAATACATTATTGCCATGTCAAAAGCAGCATTCAACAAGAAGACTCTTTTCACCAGCAAACTGGACTTAAATTTAATGAAGAAACTAGTAAAGTGCTACATTTGGAGCGTAGCTTTGTATGGTGCTGAAACGTGGACACTTGGGAAAGTAGATCGGAAGTATCTGGAAAGTTTTGATATGTGGTGCTGGAGAAGAATGGAGAAGATCAGTTGGACCGATCGTGTGAGAAATGAAGAAGTATTACACAGAGTGAAGGAGGAGAGGAATATCGTACATACAATAAAAAGAAGAAAGGGTAACTGGATTGGTCACATCTTGCGTAGGAACTGCCTTCTGAAACATGTGATTGAAGGAAAGTTAGAGGGAAGGATAGAAATGACGGGAAGACGAGGGAGAAGACGTAAGCAGCTACTGGATGACCTTAAGGAAAAGAGAATATACTGGAAATTGAAAGAGGAGCACTAGATCGCACTGTGTGGAGAACTCGCTTTGGAAGAGGCTACGGACCTGTGGTAAGACAGACTGCAGAATGAATGAATCACTGATGCTATATAATCTTAACAATTACCAAAGTCGTTAAATAAACACACGCATTAAACTCCAATTAAGGACTGACGCAGTGTGACGTCACGCAAATTTACAAATATTTTCTCGAATAAAAATCGCAGCCTCCTAACTAAAGTTCACAGGAAGCATTTCTTGTGAAGTAAATTTGGGATGAGCCTGAAACTGGTCACTCAGTTAGAACATACTAACGGCTAGTTCGTCGACACGTCACGGCGTATAGCTGCTTCCTGTTCCGGAATTCGATCGCCTGAATCTGGGCTCATACACAGTCTGCACTGACCGAAAGTTTGACAGATATGATGACGTCACGCCTTGTATCTGAAGAACAACAGATATGCTAATGTTGTGACTTTGAGACCGAGTTCGAAAAATTTACGATTACTTTTACTATAGGAAAGTAACTTGTGGTGGTTGGCACTACCGGAAGTCGTCAGGTGAAGTCTTGGTTATGGGACGGGGGACTTGAATGGGTACTTCGTGTGTTTACTACATTACGATAGGCTACGATCTGTTCCTTTGGAGTAGTTCAACACTCATATTCAGTCTAAGAAACTTCATAACAGATATCAATTAAAATTGTCATAACCCTCCAAAGCCCAGTGGTTACTATATGTACAACCACGTTTAACATTCACAATTCTACGTTCTGCCCACACAGTGTATTTATGTGTTTTGTGTGGATCTCAGAACAAACAGCGATTATTTCACTGTACAACATTAACTGAATGGTTTGTATAACTGAGACGGGGTGTGTTTACTGCGCGGCACGGACTGTATCTTTAAAGCCCAGTGGTTACTATATGTACCACCATGTTTAACATTCACAATTCTACGTTCTGCCCACACAGTGTATTTATGTGTTTTGTGTGGATCTCAGAACAAACAGCGATTATTTCACTGTACAACATTAACTGACTGGTTTGTATAACTGAGACGGAGTGTGTTTACTGCGCGGTACGGACTGTATTTATGTGTTTTGTGTGGATCTCAGAACAAACAGCGATTATTTCACTGTACAGCATTAACTGACTGGTTTGTATAACTGAGACGGAGTGTGTTTACTGCGCGGTACGGACTGTATTTATGTGTTTTGTGTGGATCTCAGAACAAACAGCGATTATTTCACTGTACAACATTAACTGACTGGTTTGTATAACTGAGACGGAGTGTGTTTACTGCGCGGTACGGACTGTATTTATGTGTTTTGTGTGGATCTCAGAACAAACAGCGATTATTTCACTGTACAACATTAACTGACTGGTTTGTATAACTGAGACGGAGTGTGTTTACTGCGCGGTACGGACTGTATTTATGTGTTTTGTGTGGATCTCAGAACAAACAGCGATTATTTCACTGTACAGCATTAACTGACTGGTTTGTATAACTGAGACGGAGTGTGTTTACTGCGCGGTACGGACTGTATTTATGTGTTTTGTGTGGATCTCAGAACAAACAGCGATTATTTCACTGTACAACATTAACTGACTGGTTTGTATAACTGAGACGGAGTGTGTTTACTGCGCGGTACGGACTGTATTTATGTGTTTTGTGTGGATCTCAGAACAAACAGCGATTATTTCACTGTACAACATTAACTGACTGGTTTGTATAACTGAGACGGAGTGTGTTTACTGCGCGGTACGGCCTGTATTTATGTGTTTTGTGTGGATCTCAGAACAAACAGCGATTATTTCACTGTACAACATTAACTGACTGGTTGTATAACTGAGACGGAGTGTGTTTACTGCGCGGTACGGACTGTATTTATGTGTTTTGTGTGGATCTCAGAACAAACAGCGATTATTTCACTGTACAGCATTAACTGACTGGTTTGTATAACTGAGACGGAGTGTGTTTACTGCGCGGTACGGCCTGTATTTATGTGTTTTGTGTGGATCTCAGAACAAACAGCGATTATTTCACTGTACAACATTAACTGACTGGCTTGTATAACTGAGACGGAGTGTGTTTACTGCGCGGTACGGACTGTATTTATGTGTTTTGTGTGGATCTCAGAACAAACAGCGATTATTTCACTGTACAACATTAACTGACTGGCTTGTATAACTGAGACGGAGTGTGTTTACTGCGCGGTACGAACTGAATGTTTAAACACAACTGCGATCTAACTTAGTCTGCAAACCGTCACATAATTATATCATATCCACTATCAATACACAAAAGATAGCAACTGTATGATAACTAACAAACACAGAAGATGTAGAAACGACAGCAGTGCCATCACTGCTCCCCAGAACGTGGTCAATATACTTGCCACATTCGCCAATTGCTTCGCAGTACTCTCAAAGCCCTCCAGGGTCTCAACTCGAACACAAAGACAACTTCCTGTTTCTCTGTAACTATCTCTTTGCCACATGCAGCTAATTACGTGTATCATCTCTGACGATGACCCCCGAAGCACTACTGACTGTTGTTCGACCAAGGTTCCCACGACGAACTGTTACCGCCCGTCTTACTCCTCTCCGTCACAGATGTGGTAACAGTGGTTACCGCCCCCCCCCCAAGCCGAAAATGATAATAGAACATCTTCGTCTTGACAACTTGATTTTATATGCGCATGCGTGAGAATGTAAAAATAACACAAGCTTTGCATTAATGGCCCTCAGTTGTTCCGGTAGGTTTGGTCCCATTTCGAAGCTCGCCAGTTCTGCCGCGACCCCCTCATAAAGCTTACATGAGTTTTCGGACCCCTAAGGCACAATTCCCCTATGAGATACCGCGTTTGATATTTTCAACTTACGATTTCGCTTGAAGATGGCCCATGGTCGAAACTGGTTACGATTATATAAATATATAACTAATTCCCAATTAAGCAACAGTTCAGATCTGCGCTCTTCTGGATATTACGCAGCGTCGAGTGGTAATTCTTTACCGACGTTTCGGCAAAACGTATCGGTCCCATCTTCAACAGTCAAAAGACTTCTTGAACCTTGAAGATGGGACCGATAAATTGTCTCCAAACGTCAAAAAATACCAATGTACGTCACGTGACATTCCAGAAGTGCGCAGATCCCAGTAACGGGTGTATTTAACAAGGTTCAATCACTGAACACACACGTGCGTGTTAAATGCAGCAAGGCTGTGTGCTGTGACGTCACACACGCTACAGACAGCCAGCTGCATGTGTGCTGTGACGTCAGACACGCTACAGACAGCTAGCTGCATGTGTGTTGTGACGTCAGACACGCTACAGACAGCTAGCTGCATGTGTGCTGTGACGTCAGACACGCTACAGACAGCTAGCTGCATGTGTGCTGTGACGTCAGACACGCTACAGACAGCTAGCTGCATGTGTGTTGTGACGTCAGACACGCTACAGACAGCTAGCTGCATGTGTGTTGTGACGTCAGACACGCTACAGACAGCTAGCTGCATGAGTGCTGTGACGTCAGACACGCTACAGACAGCTAGCTGCATGTGTGCTGTGACGTCAGACACGCTACAGACAGCTAGCTGCATGTGTGTTGTGACGTCAGACACGCTACAGACAGCTAGCTGCATGAGTGCTGTGACGTCAGACACGCTACAGACAGCTAGCTGCATGTGTGTTGTGACGTCAGACACGCTACAGACAGCTAGCTGCATGTGTGTTGTGACGTCAGACACGCTACAGACAGCTAGCTGCATGTGTGCTGTGACGTCAGACACGCTACAGACAGCTAGCTGCATGTGTGTTGTGACGTCAGACACGCTACAGACAGCTAGCTGCATGTGTGCTGTGACGTCAGACACGCTACAGACAGCTAGCTGCATGTGTGCTGTGACGTCAGACACGCTACAGACAGCTAGCTGCATGTGTGTTGTGACGTCAGACACGCTACAGACAGCTAGCTGCATGTGTGTTGTGACGTCAGACACGCTACAGACAGCTAGCTGCATGAGTGCTGTGACGTCAGACACGCTACAGACAGCTAGCTGCATGTGTGCTGTGACGTCAGACACGCTACAGACAGCTAGCTGCATGTGTGTTGTGACGTCAGACACGCTACAGACAGCTAGCTGCATGAGTGCTGTGACGTCAGACACGCTACAGACAGCTAGCTGCATGTGTGTTGTGACGTCAGACACGCTACAGACAGCTAGCTGCATGTGTGTTGTGACGTCAGACACGCTACAGACAGCTAGCTGCATGTGTGTTGTGACGTCAGACACGCTACAGACAGCTAGCTGCATGAGTGCTGTGACGTCAGACACGCTACAGACAGCTAGCTGCATGAGTGCTGTGACGTCAGACACGCTACAGACAGCTAGCTGCATGTGTGTTGTGACGTCAGACACGCTACAGACAGCTAGCTGCATGAGTGTTGTGACGTCAGACACGCTACAGACAGCTAGCTGCATGAGTGCTGTGACGTCAGACACGCTACAGACAGCTAGCTGCATGTGTGTTGTGACGTCAGACACGCTACAGACAGCTAGCTGCATGAGTGCTGTGACGTCAGACACGCTACAGACAGCTAGCTGCATGTGTGTTGTGACGTCAGACACGCTACAGACAGCTAGCTGCATGTGTGTTGTGACGTCAGACACGCTACAGACAGCTAGCTGCATGAGTGCTGTGACGTCAGACACGCTACAGACAGCTAGCTGCATGTGTGTTGTGACGTCAGACACGCTACAGACAGCTAGCTGCATGTGTGTTGTGACGTCAGACACGCTACAGACAGCTAGCTGCATGAGTGCTGTGACGTCAGACACGCTACAGACAGCTAGCTGCATGTGTGTTTGTGACGTCAGACACGCTACAGACAGCTAGCTGCATGTGGTTGTGACGTCAGACACGCTACAGACAGCTAGCTGCATGAGTGCTGTGACGTCAGACACGCTACAGACAGCTAGCTGCATGTGTGTTGTGACGTCAGACACGCTACAGACAGCTAGCTGCATGAGTGCTGTGACGTCAGACACGCTACAGACAGCTAGCTGCATGTGTGTTGTGACGTCAGACACGCTACAGACAGCTAGCTGCATGTGTGTTGTGACGTCAGACACGCTACAGACAGCTAGCTGCATGTGTGTTGTGACGTCAGACACGCTACAGACAGCTAGCTGCATGTGTGTTGTGACGTCAGACACGCTACAGACAGCTAGCTGCATGAGTGCTGTGACGTCAGACACGCTACAGACAGCTAGCTGCATGTGTGTTGTGACGTCAGACACGCTACAGACAGCTAGCTGCATGTGTGTTGTGACGTCAGACACGCTACAGACAGCTAGCTGCATGTGTGTGTGACGTCAGACACGCTACAGACAGCTAGCTGCATGTGTGCTGTGACGTCAGACAGCTACAGACAGCTAGCTGCATGTGTGCTGTGACGTCAGACACGCTACAGACAGCTAGCTGCATGTGTGCTGTGACGTCAGACACGCAACAGACAGCTAGCTGCATGTGTGCTGTGACGTCAGACACGCTACAGACAGCTAGCTGCATGTGTGCTGTGACGTCAGACACGCTACAGACAGCTAGCTACATGTGTGCTGATGCGTCCACTCACAACAGACGTCGCACCTCACTGCAACACAAACTGGCGTCATTCAGCTGTGTACAAATAAACAGCACCATTGTCACTGATTACTGCGATGAGATTTCAGTTCCCCTCAGATGACCGCAATATTGGGGTTCTTCCCCCTACGGTGATTCATGTGGTCACAGGGCCCCAGGCGTCTGTCAGCGAACTGAGCGAAATTGTTACAGAAGGGCAGCAAACACACACTGCGGTCACGTGCGAGTTATGTATCTCTGTCTGTCTGTCGGTCCAAGTGTCACAGCTACAAGGCCACTGGACATTGCAAACGTACCGACATTCTTGCTTTATTAGAATCTGACAACAATAATGGACATGTCGCACGAATACCTACATGCGTTTCTACGCACATTTGAAGCGTAACTCTTGCGTATTTAGACACAGTCTATGTACTGGAGCAAAGAGTATGTTGCTTGATCTGTGTAGAGACAAATGAAACAGCGACTTTAAGTGTTGCGGTTTGCGAGATAATTAACACTTTAAAGACTAATATTAACCTGAATTGTATTTAAATATTCAGTCCGTACCGCGCAGTAAACACACTCCGTCTCAGTTTACAAACCAGTCAGTTAATGTTGTACAGTGAAATAATCGCTGTTTGTTCTGAGATCCACACAAAACACATAAATACAGTCCGAACCGCGCAGTAAACACACTCCGTCTCAGTTATACAAACCAGTCAGTTAATGCTGTACAGTGAAATAATCGCGTTTGTTCTGAGATCCACACAAAACACATAAATACAGTCCGTACCGCGCAGTAAACACACTCCGTCTCAGTTATACAAACCAGTCAGTTAATGCTGTACAGTGAAATAATCGCCGTTTGTTCTGAGATCCACACAAAACACATAAATACAGTCCGTACCGCGCAGTAAACACACTCCGTCTCAGTTATACAAACCAGTCAGTTAATGCTGTACAGTGAAATAATCGCCGTTTGTTCTGAGATCCACACAAAACACATAAATACAGTCCGTACCGCGCAGTAAACACACTCCGTCTCAGTTATACAAACCAGTCAGTTAATGCTGTACAGTGAAATAATCGCTGTTTGTTCTGAGATCCACACAAAACACATAAATACAGTCCGTACCGCGCAGTAAACACACTCCGTCTCAGTTATACAAACCAGTCAGTTAATGCTTGTACAGTGAAATAATCGCCGTTTGTTCTGAGATCCACACAAAACACATAAATACAGTCCGTACCGCGCAGTAAACACACTCCGTCTCAGTTATACAAACCAGTCAGTTAATGCTGTACAGTGAAATAATCGCCGTTTGTTCTGAGATCCACACAAAACACATAAATACAGTCCGTACCGCGCAGTAAACACACTCCGTCTCAGTTATACAAACCAGTCAGTTAATGCTGTACAGTGAAATAATCGCTGTTTGTTCTGAGATCCACACAAAACACATAAATACAGTCCGTACCGCGCAGTAAACACACTCCCTCTCAGTTAACAAACCAGTCAGTTAATGCTGTACAGTGAAATAATCGCTGTTTGTTCTGAGATCCACACAAAACACATAAATACAGTCCGTACCGCGCAGTAAACACACTCCGTCTCAGTTATACAAACCAGTCAGTTAATGCTGTACAGTGAAATAATCGCTCGTTTGTTCTGAGATCCACACAAAACACATAAATACAGTCCGTACCGCGCAGTAAACACACTCCGTCTCAGTTATACAAACCAGTCAGTTAATGCTGTACAGTGAAATAATCGCTGTTTGTTCTGAGATCCACACAAAACACATAAATACAGTCCGTACCGCGCAGTAAACACACTCCTCTCAGTTATACAAACCAGTCAGTTAATGCTGTACAGTGAAATAATCGTTGTTTGTTCTGAGATCCACACAAAACACATAAATACAGTCCGTACCGCGCAGTAAACACACTCCGTCTCAGTTATACAAACCAGTCAGTTAATGCTGTACAGTGAAATAATCGCTGTTTGTTCTGAGATCCACACAAAACACATAAATACAGTCGTACCGCGCAGTAAACACACTCCGTCTCAGTTATACAAACCATCAGTTAATGCTGTACATGAAATAATCGCCGTTTTTCTGAGATCCACACAAACACATAAATACAGTCCGTACCGCGCAGTAAACACACTCCGACTCAGTTTATACAAACCATCAGTTAAGTGTGTAACAGTGAAATAATCGCTGTTGTTCTGAGATCCACCCAAAACACATAAATACAGTCCGTACTCCGCAGTAAACCACACTCCGTCCAGTTTATACAAACCAGTCAGTTAATGTTGTACAGGAAATAATCGCTGTTTGTTCTGAATCCACACAAAACACATAAATACAGTCCGTAACAGCGCAGTAAACACACTCCGTCTTAGTTTTACAAACCTTCAGTTAATGCTGTACAGTGAAATATCGCCGATTGTTCTGAGTCCACACAAAACACATAAATACAGTCCGTCCCAGCGCAGTAAACACACTCCTCAAGTTAATACAAACACAGTCCAGTATAATGTATGTACAGTAAAATAATCGCTGTTTTGTTCTGAGATCCCACAAAACACATAAATACAGTCCGTACCGCGCAGTAAACACACTCCGTCTCAGTTATACAAACCAGTCAGTTAATGTTGTACAGTGAAATAATCGCTGTTTGTTCTGAGATCCACACAAAACACATAAATACAGTCCGTACCGCGCAGTAAACACACTCCGTCTCAGTTATACAAACCAGTCAGTTAATGTTGTACAGTGAAATAATCGCTGTTTGTTCTGAGATCCACACAAAACACATAAATACAGTCCGTACCGCGCAGTAAACACACTCCGTCTCAGTTATACAAACCAGTCAGTTAATGTTGTACAGTGAAATAATCGCTGTTTGTTCTGAGATCCACACAAAACACATAAATACAGTCCGTACCGCGCAGTAAACACACTCCGTCTCAGTTATACAAACCAGTCAGTTAATGTTGTACAGTGAAATAATCGCTGTTTGTTCTGAGATCCACACAAAACACATAAATACAGTCCGTACCGCGCAGTAAACACACTCCGTCTCAGTTATACAAACCAGTCAGTTAATGCTGTACAGTGAAATAATCGCTGTTTGTTCTGAGATCCACACAAAACACATAAATACATTGTGTGGGCAGAACGTAGAATTGTTGAATGTTAAACATGGTGGTATGTATAGTCACCACTGGGCTCTAAGCTACTAACTATACTATTTCTTCACAACAGCAGACACAAAGTCTACTGTGCTGCCCTACCTGCTTGTGAAACTTCAAATCGGACGTTTCAGCAGACAAAAACTAATTCAAAGGATTAAAAAACCGTACATTTGTACACTCGTCATCTCTTGAAGGAGGAAGTGCACCTTTCCGTTTTAAATGTCCTATTTCACCCCCGATATCTTTCCCCTTCAACCCATCGCAAAGGTCCGCCATGTTATCCTTACATTACTTGCAAACGCCACTGTTAATTCTCAAAAGAATCCAGTTGTTCTCTCTCTCTCTCTCTCTCTGACTCACTGCTAAGTACCTGCTGCAGGCTTGCCTTAGTGAAAGAATGGATCAAGTCAAGAATTCCTGTGTTCTGGATATGACATCGCGTTGCTGGGTGAGTGGTTGCCGACGTTGCGGAGGAACGTAGTCTTCATGAGTTCGTGTGCTCACGGAGTTGAGTGGATCATAATACTAAGGTGCAAAGTCAACAGTCAGTTGGCCCATAACAGCACAACACACAAACACAAATAACAAAGGACAATACAAACACAAACACAAAGACACCATTATTATTATTATTATTATTATACTCCTTATTTTTAGTTATTTCAAATTCCTTCGTTTAACATCGGTCATCTTACGTGTCCATTGGCCAAATGGAATGCAGATAAACAATGACCAAAGAACAGTCCGTAGTGTAGAACCACAACGAATGTCACACATTTATATATTTCAGATATGCTATTGAATTTTAGTGGGATGTAGAAACAATGGTCCTTTAGGAAAATCAAAATGGATCAGTAACTATGTTGCAAATACTTTTTTTTTTGTGGTGAAGGGCCCCGCAGCAGAAATTACGGACGCACCGCAGCCTTGAGGCTACTTGTGCAACTCTGTGATGAAGATAAAGAGAAAGATGATGAGATTTTTTCCATTTTTCCAAGTAATGGAGCACCGGTGGAATGAAATTGACAGCGGACAACCGAAGAACTCGGAGAAAAACCTGTCCCAGTGCCACTTTGTCCACCACAAATCCCATATGGACTGACCCTGGATCGAACCCAGGACTCCGCGGTGAGAGGCCGGCAACTAAATGACTGAGCCATAGCACGGCCAATACAGATGTTACAGTGTAGGATGTGGAATATGTGTACATGACAGTTACGTATTGAGACAGTAGAAATGATATCAAACCTTGAAGACCTAAATGAAAGTCACTCTGTGCAATGCTGCACTGTTTCTGAAAGACTATTGCTTTACTTTTTACGATTCCAAGTTTCGTCCGCTTGTCCTTCTGATAAGAAAAGCATGTAGATGAAGGTTGTGTATGGGACAATGGTGAATGATACTGATAGGACGAAAAGAACTTTAACCTAAACCAGATATAAACACTCAGTCCGTACCGCGCAGTAAACACACTCAGTCTCAGTTATACAAACCAGTCAGTTAATGTTGTACAGTGAAATAATCGCTGTTTGTTCTGAGATCCACACAAAACACATAAATACAGTCCGTACCGCGCAGTAAACACACTCCGTCTCAGTTATACAAACCAGTCAGTTAATGCTGTACAGTGAAATAATCGCTGTTTGTTCTGAGATCCACACAAAACACATAAATACAGTCCGTACCGCGCAGTAAACACACTACGTCTCAGTTACAAACCAGTCAGTTAATGTTGTACAGTGAAATAATCGCTGTTTGTTCTGAGATCCACACAAAACACATAAATACAGTCCGTACCGCGCAGTAAACACACTCCGTCTCAGTTATACAAACCAGTCAGTTAATGTTGTACAGTGAAATAATCGCTGTTTTTCTGAGATCCACACAAAACACATAAATACAGTCCGTACCGCGCAGTAAACACACTCCGTCTCAGTTATACAAACCAGTCAGTTAATGTTGTACAGTGAAATAATCGCTGTTTGTTCTGAGATCCACACAAAACACATAAATACAGTCCGTACCGCGCAGTAAACACACTCCGTCTCAGTTATACAAACCAGTCAGTTAATGTTGTACAGTGAAATAATCGCTGTTTGTTCTGAGATCCACACAAAACACATAAATACAGTCCGTACCGCGCAGTAAACACACTCCGTCTCAGTTATACAAACCAGTCAGTTAATGCTGTACAGTGAAATAATCGCTGTTTGTTCTGAGATCCACACAGAACACATAAATACAGTCCGTACCGCGCAGTAAACACACTCCGTCTCAGTTATACAAACCAGTCAGTTAATGTTGTACAGTGAAATAATCGCTGTTTGTTCTGAGATCCACACAAAACACATAAATACAGTCCGTACCGCGCAGTAAACACACTCCGTCTCAGTTATACAAACCAGTCAGTTAATGCTGTACAGTGAAATAATCGCTGTTTGTTCTGAGATCCACACAGAACACATAAATACAGTCCGTACCGCGCAGTAAACACACTCCGTCTCAGTTATACAAACCAGTCAGTTAATGTTGTACAGTGAAATAATCGCTGTTTGTTCTGAGATCCACACAAAACACATAAATACAGTCCGTACCGCGCAGTAAACACACTCCGTCTCAGTTATACAAACCAGTCAGTTAATGCTGTACAGTGAAATAATCGCTGTTTGTTCTGAGATCCACACAAAACACATAAATACACTGTGTGGGCAGAACGTAGAATTTGTGAAAGTTAAACGTGGTGGTACATATAGTAACCATTGGGCTCTAGAGGGTTGACAGGGCGCTCTGGACCTATGTGGACGGCGTCTCTCGGGGTCTGTACCCTGACTGTAATTACAGTAGCTACATGTGTCTGTCTTTCCTTCAGAGAACTAAGCGTCAAACGGTTCCTTTGTGAAACACATAGCGGATTTTTGTGTACACGCGAACTGTGAGACCTGTAAATAACAAGGTTGCCTTTCCTGACAGCTTCTGACACATTGGCTCTGTGTTACAGCTGTTTAAAATCAACGTGAAAGGTAACAAAGACTTCTATAAAAGAGACTACCCAGGAATGGCCCGATCCTTGCACTTTGCAACTACAGTTTCCCTTATACCTTTGAAAACAAGTAAAACGACGTGAAGGTATTTCTACATCCAAGGCTCCACTATTTTGGAAAGGTTCCCAGCTTCGCCCGCTTGTCCTTCTGGTAAGAGCAACCGCCTGAGCCATGGCACATAACACTCGTGTATAAAACTAGTCCGTACTGCATAGAGAACACAACGTGCTTCCATTACAAAGACCAGTCAGTTAATACTTTAGAGGGAAATACGCTGGCCAGACTACCCTTGAAGACGGAAGTAAAACGTTCCTTCGAATAGTCGGCAGCCATTTACGCAGCTACGCAATGTCACATCCAGAACACAGCAGTCCTCTTGTAAACTGTTGTGAGAACAATGATGGCTGTTTATGCCTGTTTTCTTAGACTTCTTGACCTTTGAAGTTGGGACCGATAGGTTGTCCCGAAACGTCTGTACAAATCTGCCACTCAACGCTGCGTAATATCCCAGAACAGCGCAGATCTCGATGGCTGTTTACTTTGAGAAACTTCAGGAGCGCACAAACACATTGCGTGGGTCACAGCGGGTGTCCTACATTTAAAGCTGGTATTACATGAAATGACCACTGGTCTTTAAAGCAGGTGCACACCCAGAATTTTTCCTTGGGGCGGGGGCTGACCCTGAGGTTATATATAATTTATGTTTGATTTTAAAATTATGTTATAAAAATCGTATCATTATTATAACTATAACATAACACTGTCTGCAACTACATTTACATACACACAAACATAACTACATGTCCCATCACTCAATCACAGTGTCCTATCTTATTGTTTTTGTAATTTTATTAATTTGTTTTTCAAAATTCCAATGTACTAGTCATCAGCCGATTACAGTGGCTGATTTCGGCTGACGTATAAATCACGTAACACGTTTGATCTCATCGTGTCTGTCTCAATGCACACTTACTTGTTACTTTGTAAGTGAAAAGTGCCTGAAAATCCTTTTTTCGCTAAGAGCGCTTACCTCTCCGACAGCATACAACTCGATAAAAACGTTTTTCTTCTAATAAAAGTGATATTCCTCCCCTCAAATTCAGATGTCTCCAAATTCTCCCTTCCTTCTACTCTTCCACTACTCTTACATCGCTATCACTTCATAACAACCAGGTCATAAGGCACAACGGTTGTCATGACAACCAGGATGTCACTCAATCACTCATCCACATCAACAGCAATATATCAGGCAATTTACTTTATTTGCAGTACTGTGCGAACAAGGTGGGCCGCGATAGCTCAGTCGGTATAGCGACTCGCTACGAGCTGGATGGTCCGGGGATGGAATCCCGGTGGGGGCGAGATTTTCCGCACCCGTCCAGACCGGCCCTGGGGCCTACCCAGCCTCCTGTACAATGGGTACCCGGGGGGTAAAGTGGCTGGGGCGTGACGTTGACCACCCACCGCCCATCTAGTGCGAGGGTTAAAGAAAGAGTAGAGCTATACCTCTACTCCCCTCTGAGCCTTCATGGCCTGTTCTAGGGTGAACTTTACCTTCAGTATGGCAGGACCAAACAGCTGCCATATATTCCGCCCCATGTAACACTTCCTACAACAAACAGGACCAAACAGCTGCCATATATTCCGCCCCATGTAACACTTCCTACAACAAACAGGACCAAACAGCTGCCATATATTCCGCCCCATGTAACACTTCCTACAACAAACAGGACCAAACAGCTGCCATATATTCCGCCCCATGTAACACTTCCTACAACAAACAGGACCAAACAGCTGCCATATATTCCGCCCCATGTAACACTTCCTACAACAAACAGGACCAAACAGCTGCCATATATTCCGCCTCATGTAACACTTCCTACAACAAACAGGACCAAACAGCTGCCATATATTCCGCCTCATGTAACACTTCCTACAACAAACAGGACCAAACAGCTGCCATATATTCCGCCTCATGTAACACTTCCTACAACAAACAGGACCAAACAGCTGCCATATATTCCGCCCCATGTAACACTTCCTACAACAAACTGGACCAAACAGCTGCCATATATTCCGCCCCATGTAACACTTCCTACAACAAACAGGACCAAACAGCTGCCATATATTCCGCCCCATGTAACACTTCCTACAACAAACAGGACCAAACAGCTGCCATATATTCCGCCTCATGTAACACTTCCTACAACAAACAGGACCAAACAGCTGCCATATATTCAGCCCCATGTAACACTTCCTACAACAAACTGGACCAAACAGCTGCCATATATTCCGCCTCATGTAACACTTCCTACAACAAACAGGACCAAACAGCTGCCATATATTCCGCCTCATGTAACACTTCCTACAACAAACAGGACCAAACAGCTGCCATATATTCCGCCTCATGTAACACTTCCTACAACAAACAGGACCAAACAGCTGCCATATATTCCGCCCCATGTAACACTTCCTACAACAAACTGGACCAAACAGCTGCCATATATTCCGCCCCATGTAACACTTCCTACAACAAACTGGACCAAACAGCTGCCATATATTCCGCCCCATGTAACACTTCCTACAACAAACAGGACCAAACAGCTGCCATATATTCCGCCCCATGTAACACTTGCTACAACAAACAGGACCAAACAGCTGCCATATATTCCGCCCCATGTAACACTTCCTACAACAAACAGGACCAAACAGCTGCCATATATTCCGCCCCATGTAACACTTCCTACAACAAACAGGACCAAACAGCTGCCATATATTCCGCCCCATGTAAACTTCCTACAACAAACAGGACCAAACAGCTGCCATATATTCCGCCTCATGTAACACTTCCTACAACAAACAGGACCAAACAGCTGCCATATATTCAGCCCCATGTAACACTTCCTACAACAAACTGGACCAAACAGCTGCCATATATTCCGCCTCATGTAACACTTCCTACAACAAACAGGACCAAACAGCTGCCATATATTCCGCCTCATGTAACACTTCCTACAACAAACAGGACCAAACAGCTGCCATATATTCCGCCTCATGTAACACTTCCTACAACAAACAGGACCAAACAGCTGCCATATATTCCGCCCCATGTAACACTTCCTACAACAAACAGGACCAAACAGCTGCCATATATTCCGCCCCATGTAACACTTCCTACAACAAACTGGACCAAACAGCTGCCATATATTCCGCCCCATGTAACACTTCCTACAACAAACAGGACCAAACAGCTGCCATATATTCCGCCCCATGTAACACTTCCTACAACAAACTGGACCAAACAGCTGCCATATATTCCGCCCCATGTAACACTTCCTACAACAAACAGGCCCAAACAGCTGCCATATATTCCGCCCCATGTAACACTTCCTACAACAAACAGGACCAAACAGCTGCCATATATTCCGCCCCATGTAACACTTCCTACAACAAACAGGACCAAACAGCTGCCATATATTCCGCCCCATGTAACACTTGCTACAACAAACTGGACCAAACAGCTGCCATATATTCCGCCCCATGTAACACTTCCTACAACAAACTGGACCAAACAGCTGCCATATATTCCGCCCCATGTAACACTTCCTACAACAAACAGGACCAAACAGCTGCCATATATTCCGCCCCATGTAACACTTCCTACAACAAACTGGACCAAACAGCTGCCATATATTCAGCCCCATGTAACACTTCCTACAACAAACAGGACCAAACAGCTGCCATATATTCCGCCCCATGTAACACTTCCTACAACAAACTGGACCAAACAGCTGCCATATATTCCGCCCCATGTAACACTTCCTACAACAAACAGGACCAAACAGCTGCCATATATTCCGCCCCATGTAACACTTCCTACAACAAACAGGACCAAACAGCTGCCATATATTCCGCCCCATGTAACACTTCCTACAACAAACTGGACCAAACAGCTGCCATATATTCAGCCCCATGTAACACTTCCTACAACAAACAGGACCAAACAGCTGCCATATATTCCGCCCCATGTAACACTTCCTACAACAAACAGGACCAAACAGCTGCCATATATTCCGCCCCATGTAACACTTCCTACATCAAACAGGACCAAACAGCTGCCATATATTCCGCCCCATGTAACACTTCCTACAACAAACAGGACCAAACAGCTGCCATATATTCAGCCCCATGTAACACTTCCTACAACAAACAGGACCAAACAGCTGCCATATATTCCGCCCCATGTAACACTTCCTACAACAAACAGGACCAAACATCTGCCATATATTCAGCCCCATGTAACACTTGCTACAACAAACAGGACCAAACAGCTGCCATATATTCAGCCCCATGTAACACTTCCTACAACAAACAGGACCAAAGCAGCTGCCATATATTCAGCCCCATGTAACACTTCGTACAACAAACAGGACGAAACAGCTGGCATATATTCCGCCCCATGTAACACTTGCTACAACAAACTGGACCAAACGGCTGCCATATATTCCGCCCCATGTAACACTTCCTACAACAAACAGGACCAAACAGCTGCCATATATTCCGCCCCATGTAACACTTCCTACAACAAACAGGACCAAACAGCTGCCATATATTCCGCCCCATGTAACACTTCCTACAACAAACAGGACCAAACAGCTGCCATATATTCCGCCCCATGTAACACTTCCTACAACAAACAGGACCAAACAGCTGCCATATATTCAGCCCCATGTAACACTTCCTACAACAAACAGGACCAAACAGCTGCCATATATTCCGCCCCATGTAACACTTCCTACAACAAACAGGACCAAACAGCTGCCATATATTCCGCCCCATGTAACACTTCCTACAACAAACAGGACCAAACAGCTGCCATATATTCCGCCCCATGTAACACTTCCTACAACAAACAGGACCAAACAGCTGCCATATATTCCGCCCCATGTAACACTTCCTACAACAAACAGGACCAAACAGCTGCCATATATTCAGCCCCATGTAACACTTCCTACAACAAACAGGACCAAACAGCTGCCATATATTCCGCCCCATGTAACACTTCCTACAACAAACAGGACCAAACAGCTGCCATATATTCCGCCCCATGTAACACTTCCTACATCAAACAGGACCAAACAGCTGCCATATATTCCGCCCCATGTAACACTTCCTACAACAAACAGGACCAAACAGCTGCCATATATTCAGCCCCATGTAACACTTCCTACAACAAACAGGACCAAACAGCTGCCATATATTCCGCCCCATGTAACACTTCCTACAACAAACAGGACCAAACATCTGCCATATATTCAGCCCCATGTAACACTTGCTACAACAAACAGGACCAAACAGCTGCCATATATTCAGCCCCATGTAACACTTCCTACAACAAACAGGACCAAAGCAGCTGCCATATATTCAGCCCCATGTAACACTTCGTACAACAAACAGGACGAAACAGCTGGCATATATTCCGCCCCATGTAACACTTGCTACAACAAACTGGACCAAACGGCTGCCATATATTCCGCCCCATGTAACACTTCCTACAACAAACAGGACCAAACAGCTGCCATATATTCCGCCCCATGTAACACTTCCTACAACAAACAGGACCAAACAGCTGCCATATATTCCGCCCCATGTAACACTTCCTACAACAAACAGGACCAAACAGCTGCCATATATTCCGCCCCATGTAACACTTCCTACAACAAACAGGACCAAACAGCTGCCATATATTCAGCCCCATGTAACACTTCCTACAACAAACAGGACCAAACAGCTGCCATATATTCCGCCCCATGTAACACTTCCTACAACAAACAGGACCAAACAGCTGCCATATATTCCGCCCCATGTAACACTTCCTACAACAAACAGGACCAAACAGCTGCCATATATTCCGCCCCATGTAACACTTCCTACAACAAACAGGACCAAACAGCTGCCATATATTCCGCCCCATGTAACACTTCCTACAACAAACAGGACCAAACAGCTGCCATATATTCAGCCCCATGTAACACTTCCTACAACAAACAGGACCAAACAGCTGCCATATATTCAGCCCCATGTAACACTTCCTACAACAAACAGGACCAAACAGCTGCCATATATTCAGCCCCATGTAACACTTCCTACAACAAACAGGACCAAACAGCTGCCATATATTCAGCCCCATGTAACACTTCCTACAACAAACAATTCCCACGCCAAATCACAGACCAGAGCAGGAAAGTGGGGCCTGCTCTGTGTTGAGGCTACGTTCACACTGTCACGTCGTGACGCCTCAGCACGACAATTATGACGGTCATGACACACTTGTAACACAAAGGGCCATGGATATAGAATGTGTTTCTAAAGGCATATGTATAACCGTTAGAGACGAGACACGCCGCTCATGACCGACGTCGTTCAATCTGCGAAGCCCACACATGAGTTTCGTTTCGTCCGAATTCTTTTGTCCCTGTATTTGTTAAACGGGGTTCAGGTTCTTATGCCATTACAGATTGTCATTTTGCATTCAGTTCTATTCCTAACTTTAAATTATAAATGTAATTTTGTCCTGTATAAGCCATGAAGGCACGTAAACGGAACGGAAGTATAGCTCCACTAATTCTTAACTTCAGTTCTAGATGGATGTGAGTGGTCAACTTCACATCCCGTCCCCAGTACCAATTCAAAAGGTGGCTGTCCGGGTCCCAAAGCCGATCTCGACGTTTTGGAGGACAGAGAGATCTGTGTTCCTTGCCTCGATTCGAACCCCGTACAGTGCAATCCGTAGTCTAGTCGCTATTCTTACTGCGCTGTCTGTAAAGTGTATAATGTTACGTATCTCCATGCAACGAAAATCACTGGAGTATTACAGAGAGGCCATACTTAAAAGGTACACAAAATATGAATGTTTTTCTTCGTGTACTGTACTGGAGGAAATTGCAGGATAGTTAAAGCTAGTTAGCAGGCAGTGGGATAATTTTAGAAATCTAAAAGAACTAGGGGTATCATCCCGCCGTATTCGTCCCCCCCCCCCCCGTAATACTATCAGTACTGTACAATTTATGCGGTGGCGGGTCTGCGGCCGCTCGTTTCCTGGGATTGCGGGTTCGAAACCCGCTGGAGACATGGAGGTCTGTCTCTTGTGAGTGTTGTGTGTTTTCAGGTTGAGGTCTCTGCATCGGGCTGATCACTCGCCCAGAGGAGTCCTACCGAGTGGTATGTCTAAAAGTGTGATCGTAAAGCCTCGACAATGAGGATTCCCTGGCCCACTGGAGGCTGTTGCGCCACTGGGGAAAAAAATACATAAATACATATATATCGGTTATTAGTCATAACTATCTAACGGTTTGAATTCACCCTGCGTCACCACTGCCAAGGTCAACGTTGTTCTCGTGAGTAGGCAACAGTAGTGTTTCTTCTGAATGTTCCCTACAACAAACACAAAACAAATGACTCGACAAACAACGGAAGGACTAGGAACATTGCGCTAACAAACAAGAAATAACAGACGTATAGTCAGGAGAACACTGGGCTCACGGACATTTCAATTTAGGCATTCCAAAGTTCACTCATGCGCAGAAATGAAGTTGCCATGACAACGACAAGACCCTCCTATATCGCGTCGCTAATTATGCATAAAGGGAGCGCTGCTTATGAACCAAACAATGTCACGTAATCGCTGAGCTTCTTTGTTCCCAGCACAACAAGAACACCGAAATATAACAAAACATGGCCTAACTGCCACAGGCGAGGCATGCTAACACTGAGACACTACAAAGACCGACAGTAGAGAAAAGTTGTAATTAGTGAAAAACACAGAACTGGACGCCACCTACCGGCGTCGTGACTTCCAAGCACGTCTGTCATTTACCTGTAAGAACACGCGTGGGGAGTGGCCTCAGCTGGCAGTGCACACGTCACTACAGCCTGCTCCCTGAGGCTTTCTTAGGACTGCATCACAAACAGCATGAATTATGGGTACAAGAATAAGACTAATGAAGATTAAGTTTAAAGAAGAACACAGGTTAAAGATGTCTTTACAGGAAGGTATAGGAAGCAGCATGGTGTTCGAGACAGTCGAATAATGGTGTGACTCACGTCACTCACATTTGGCACTCTTCCTTAAATATCGTTAAACTAAATCTAATGTAAAGATAATCTGCTGTTAATCCTTTAATCCTCTAAAGCCCGATGGTTACTATACGTACCACCATGTTTAATATTCACAAATTCTACGTTCTGCCCACACAGTTTATTTATGTGTTTTGTGTGGATCTCAGAACAAACAGCGATTATTTCACTGTACAACATTAACTGACTGGTTTGTATAACTGAGACGGAGTGTGTTTACTGCGCGGTACGGACTGTATTTATGTGTTTTGTGTGGATCTCAGAACAAACAGCGATTATTTCACTGTACAACATTAACTGACTGGTTTGTATAACTGAGACGGAGTGTGTTTACTGCGCGGTACGGACTGTATTTATGTGTTTTGTGTGGATCTCAGAACAAACAGCGATTATTTCACTGTACAACATTAACTGACTGGTTTGTATAACTGAGACGGAGTGTGTTTACTGCGCGGTACGGACTGTATTTATGTGTTTTGTGTGGATCTCAGAACAAACAGCGATTATTTCACTGTACAACATTAACTGACTGGTTTGTATAACTGAGACGGAGTGTGTTTACTGCGCGGTACGGACTGTATTTATGTGTTTTGTGTGGATCTCAGAACAAACAGCGATTATTTCACTGTACAACATTAACTGACTGGTTTGTATAACTGAGACGGAGTGTGTTTACTGCGCGGTACGGACTGTATTTATGTGTTTTGTGTGGATCTCAGAACAAACAGCGATTATTTCACTGTACAACATTAACTGACGGGTTTGTATAACTGAGACGGAGTGTGTTTACTGCGCGGTACGGACTGTATTTATGTGTTTTGTGTGGATCTCAGAACAAACAGCGATTATTTCACTGTACAACATTAACTGACTGGTTTGTATAACTGAGACGGAGTGTGTTTACTGCGCGGTACGGACTGTATTTATGTGTTTTGTGTGGATCTCAGAACAAACAGCGATTGTTTCACTGTACAACATTAACTGACTGGTTTGTATAACTGAGACGGAGTGTGTTTACTGCGCGGTACGGACTGTATTTATGTGTTTTGTGTGGATCTCAGAACAAACAACGATTATTTCACTGTACAACATTAACTGACTGGTTTGTATAACTGAGACGGAGTGTGTTTACTGCGCGGTACGAAATGAATGTTTAAATAAAATATTGCAAATTTTCTACGCTACACATGTAATGCAATTCCGTTTACTCCCACACAAAATGTACGTGTTTCTCTGCCCCGATATTTACGAAACTCGAACATTTAACAGCACTGAGTGGAAACGTCTGATTTTGCATTTCACCTAAGACAGACATATGTCGAAACTACGGACACTCATTTAGGCCGTGTAATAAACTATATTTACTCTACTGATTAGCTCAAAACTCACAATTACTGAACAGCACGACATACACAACTTGTTACCGAATTCCATCCAAATCGGATGACAAATGTTGAAATAACGCACCGTACTTAAATTACATGATTAAATTTCTTCATGCAAATGTTAATAAAAATAAGCAAACCGAAAGGAAAACCCAAAAGGGCTGTACAAGTAAGGTCATAATTGGTTGACACATACACTGCGTCGTCCGGGAATTGAACCCAGCATCCTGCGGGCCACATATGGGTCGTTAGATTATGGAGGGCTGAGTAAGGCATCGCCGTCACTACGTCGATATGCACAATACTGACAGTGGGCTGATCGCGTTTTGTGAAGAAATGCTACGCCGAGTTTGATGGGAATCCGACAGACGGGTTGGTCGCCGAGAGTAGGTCATAGATGCAAGGACGGACAGACAGACATAGTCTCCACATAAGACATTTTTACTTCGTAAACAACGCCCTTACTTTCCTATGGCCCAACAGCCCCTAGCGGGCCAAAGCCTCCACATTATCGAGGCTTCACGATCACACTCAGACACACCACACTCGGTAGGACTCCTCTGGACGAGTGATCAGCCAGTCGCAGAAACCTCTACCTGACAACACAAAACACTCACAACAGACAGACATTCATGCCCCCCGGCGGGATTCGAACCAGCAATCCCAGCAAGCGAGCGGCAGCAGACCGACGCCTTAGACCGCACGGCCACTGGGATCGGCGACAACGCCGAATAGTTCCTTTAATTCCAGTCTTTAAAATGTGTACGTATCTGTATTCTTGCCTTAGCTGCAAAGCGCATGCGCCGTATTATACTGTCACCTGTGGTCTGTCTGGCTCTAACATATTTTTCCACATTATCTCACAAACGGCACGATTTTCGGGAAAAGTTATTGAACATAAAATGTGTATTTTGATTTTATCTAAAACTTTTGTCTGAAACATTTCTCATTCTAAGAAGAATTGAGCGAGATATTATCATAAATGTAAATAGGCCCTCATGTGAAGTACCCGTGACTTTAATGAAACATGAATTTTCTAGCCAGATTTTGGAAAAATACGAGCTTAAAAGAGGCTAGAGATTTGTTCACCAAGGTTGTGATTACGAGCATCGTAACAAGGACTCCTCTGCGTGCAGTCAGTAAGACCAAACCGAACCGAGAATAGTCCTACAGCGAACACATTTGGCTACAAGCCCCACGCAGTGGGCGATATCATTCAAAACTTTCGCTTAATCAATGATAATATTTGTGTTATTCGTGACCGTTGCGCACATCTATCTGCTCTGTTTCTGTTGTGAACCAGGCTTTAGGAGACTGTTGCGTTCCTTTTTGGATGCCGGAAGGATATCCATGTCTTCTAATGCCTCAAGAATTTAACCGGGTGGTCTGTTCTGTGTTTTTGTCTTGCCCTTTTTTTGTTTTTATCTTCTTATTTGAATTGGGTTCGTGTCAAGACCACCACCCCCCCCCCCCTCCGAGCACACAAGAAGAGCAATTATACAGCAACATGTGCCTGTAGTCTTAACTACCTCCATCAGGGTGGTCTGTGAGGTTGGTTCCTCAATACAGGGTATACACAAAATAATGGTGCGGTGTCCATACTAATTACATAGTAAACCGCACCATTCTTTTGTGTATACCCTGTATTATATTCTCTGAATTTCACGTTGTATTCACCGTGCATCGTTATATAACTGATTATCATTCACCAATTTATATTGCCATCTTCAGGGGGTCATCATGACCCCCTGAAGATGGCAATATAAATTGCCGAAATACGTATAGGGGAAATCCTTTAATAAAGTAATTAGTGAAAATTATCTTTGTGCATTTGTTGGTGAATGATAAATCAGTTATATTCTTTGTCCTTACACATCTATGTGTTGAGACCAGATATTCAAAAACTCTTCAAGCATCACAAATTTAACCACTCAATACGTCGCAATTTTGTAAAATAATCATTTTTTCAGAACAATGCAATAACACAGGCCAGCAGCAATATTTACTGTTTGTTATTAGCACTGCAATTGTTTGTTTTTCTTTCAACTTATTCAGCGAAGTTCACGTTGCATTTAGCGTGCATTTTTGTTTATTTAAACAATTTATACCAACAAATACATCGTGTGCATTACGTTGACAAACAATGATACTTCAGTGCAATAAATGAGCTACATTTAAAGTTGTGTTGACTTAACTGTTAAAGTCTTATGACGTAGGGGATTTTAATTATTGACAAACATTAGCTGAATAATCGAACAATTTATAGCAACAAATGCACACAGACATATAATGTCAATAGTTTCTTTTATTTATAGCTTGCCCCAATACGTATTTCGGCGTGCTTACATCGCCATCTTCAGGAGGTCGTTGAAGTTTTTCTAACATAGACCAATATTTATAAAATACATCGTAACAGCCATATTTATGTACAGGAAATACACAAAAGAATGGTGCGGTTTTAATACAGAACACTATTAAAACCGCACCATTCTTTTGTGTATACCCTGTATAATAATGTTACAATGTTAAACAGTGTCACTATATATAAAATTGTACAATGGTAAATATTAATAAAATTAATAAAACAGTATAAAAAATAAAAAATACATATTGGGGAAAGTTATTAATAAAAGAAACTATTGACATTGTATGTCTGTGTGCATTTGTTGGTATAAATTGTTCTATTATTCAGCGAATGTTTGTCAATAATTAAAATCCCCTACGTCATAAAACTTAACAGTTAAGTCAACACAACTTTAAATGCAGCTCATTTATTGCACTGAAGTATCATTGTTTGTCAACGTAATACACACGATGTATTTGTCCCGTGTTGACAGGAATTAAAAAAAAAATGCCTCGCGGTATAAACGTGGATATCCATTCCTAGCCATTCACGAAGAGCCATTTCCACTTTCTCATTACTGTGTAACAGACTAGTTCCCAAACGTTACTTCTGCAGCACGAACAAGCGATCTGTCGTTCAGCCACAAAGCACGCATCGGACTCCAGACTTGTGTGTTCACTGCGCGGTACGAGCCGACTCTTTAAATCTACTTCACCCTAACGTTAGTCTGTACAAAATGTCGTCATAACGCTGCCCTCCAAACACAAATGTTCAACCCCTTCCCTCTAGCGCACACCCCCAACAGTCCAATTCACACCACTTCACCTTCTTCATTCCACAAAGCTTTACTTTCTCACCAGCCTACCCTTACTAGAAGGACGAGCGGGCACTGCATGGGAAACTTCAGAGCAGTAAACTTTTCTGCTCCCCCCAAGGTCTTCATAATAATAACATTAGTGCCCCTCACTGCACCCTCGCCCTTCTTTTCTTCTTTCTATCTCTTTTTACAAGGACTAGTGTAGCGGGCACTATGTATGGAATGTAAATGAAATTGCAAATCAAAATCTTGTAAATATGTTCATAAAGGTAAAGGTAAAGGTAAAGGTAAAGTAAAGGTAAAGGTAAAGCAACCCCATTACAGGCCTGGACAGGCCCTTAGGGTACCAGGAGGTTGAGGTACCCAGATTTGTAGACAACCGGTACATGAAAGTGGTAAGGTTGTCAGCCCTACGCACCGGCCGCCTTTACCCACCAGTAAATACTTTCCCGGTACTCATTTCTGTTACAGGCTGAGTCGACCCCAGAGCCATAGTGCGACCGGAAGGATTATGTCAATGAAAAATACCAATAACACCATCGCGAATCGAACCCGCGACCTTCCGGCTTGTAGCAGTGCCTCAAATTATATATACGTGACTGGGATCAAAAGATGTGAATTCAAAAGTAAGTGGAGTTGACAGTGTGACACTGTCCTGGCTCGTCACCTGTGACAGTGTCCACTCGTGACAGGTAACCGGACAGGGCGATGAAGACAATGCTTGGAAAAGAAGTGAACAAAACGAGCTGACCGTGAGCGCCAACAGAGAGACGCCGATTTGCTGTCAGTCAAAGAATGACTTGGACAAGTCTGTAAAGGTCAGCAGTCTGTCCAAACAGCAACACCAACATGCAGTCAGCGGCAGCACACGCCTAATCTGATGACTCATTTTATGCAGCAGCAAAACTACAAGTAAATAAAAATGGGAAATCTTTGGCCTGTGCTTGATCTGCAAGTCAGGCAGCAACAGGAAGGACCTTCCGAGAACAGCTACATTTCATGACCTTGTAAGGATCGTCGCCTGTTTACTGTATATGACTTTAAAATTCAGGTTCCAGCACCTGTGAATGTTTAACACTCACAAATTCTACGTTCTGCCCACACAGTGTATTTATGTGTTTTGTGTGGATCTCAGAACAAACAGCGATTATTTCACTGTACAACATTAACTGACTGGTTTGTATAACTGAGACGGAGTGTGTTTACTGCGCGGTACGGACTGTATTTATGTGTTTTGTGTGGATCTCAGAACAAACAGCGATTATTTCACTGTACAACATTAACTGACTGGTTTGTATAACTGAGACGGAGTGTGTTTACTGCGCGGTACGGACTGTATTTATGTGTTTTGTGTGGATCTCAGAACAAACAGCGATTATTTCACTGTACAACATTAACTGACTGGTTTGTATAACTGAGACGGAGTGTGTTTACTGCGCGGTACGGACTGTATTTATGTGTTTTGTGTGGATCTCAGAACAAACAGCGATTATTTCACTGTACAACATTAACTGACTGGTTTGTATAACTGAGACGGAGTGTGTTCACTGCGCGGTACGGACTGTATTTATGTGTTTTGTGTGGATCTCAGAACAAACAGCGATTATTTCACTGTACAACATTAACTGACTGGTTTGTATAACTGAGACGGAGTGTGTTTACTGCGCGGTACGGACTGTATTTATGTGTTTTATGTGGATCTCAGAACAAACAGCGATTATTTCACTGTACAACATTAACTGACTGGTTTGTATAACTGAGACGGAGTGTGTTTACTGCGCGGTACGGACTGTATTTATGTGTTTTGTGTGGATCTCAGAACAAACAGCGATTATTTCACTGTACAACATTGACTGACTGGTTTGTATAACTGAGACGGGGTGTGTTTACTGCACGGTACGGACTGTATTTATGTGTTTTGTGTGGATCTCAGAACAAACAGCGATTATTTCACTGTACAACATTGAACTGACTGGTTTGTATAACTGAGACGGAGTGTGTTTACTGCGCGGTACGGACTGTATTATGTGTTTGTGTGGATTCAGAACAACAGCGATTATTTCACTGTACAACATTAACTGACTGGTTTGTAAACTGAGACGGAGTGTGTTTACTGCGCGGTACGGACTGTATTTATGTGTTTTGTGTGAATCTCAGAACAAACAGCGATTATTTCACTGTACAACATTAACTGACTGGTTTGTATAACTGAGACGAGTGTGTTTACTGCGCGGTACGGACTGTATTTATGTGTTTTGTGTGATCTCAGAACAAACAGCGATTATTTCACTGTACAACATTAACTGACTGGTTTGTATAACTGAGACGGAGTGTGTTTACTGCGCGGTACGGACTGTATTTATGTGTTTTGTGTGGATCTCAGAACAAACAGCGATTATTTCACTGTACAACATTAACTGACTGGTTTGTATAACTGAGACGGAGTGTGTTTACTGCGCGGTACGGACTGTATTTATGTGTTTTGTGTGGATCTCAGAACAAACAGCGATTATTTCACTGTACAACATTACTGACTGGTTTGTATAACTGAGACGGAGTGTGTTTACTGCCGGTACGGACTGTATTTATGTGTTTTGTGTGGATCTCAGAACAAACAGCGATTATTTCACTGTACAACATTGACTGACTGGTTTGTATAACTGAGACGGAGTGTGTTTACTGCGCGGTACGGACTGTATTTATGTGTTTTGTGTGGATCTCAAAACAAATCAGCGAATTATATCATGTACAACATAACTGACTGGTTTGTAATAATATGAGTACGGAGGTGTTTACTAGCGCGTGTACGGACGTATGTTATGGTGTTATTGTGTGAATCTCAGAACAAACAGCGATTATTTCACTGTACAACATTACTGACTGGTTTGTATAACTGAGACGGAGTGTGTTTACTGCGCGGTACGGACTGTATTTATGTGTTTTGTGTGAATCTCAGAACAAACAGCGATTATTTCACTGTACAACATTAACTGACTGGTTTGTATAACGAGCATGGAGGTTTGGTGGATGATATGACAGGGGAAAACTGAATACCGTACAAAAGATTGGCACAGTTGTCCACTTGGTGTTCCCCATAAGTGCCTGATATAGACTGGCCTGGTGATCGAACCCTGAGCCAGTAGGGACTCACAGCTGAGATCACGACTGGGGATCCGCAAATAATGTCACTTTCGGCTCGGTAGGTCATACTCATGTCAGTGACCCCAAACCTTGCCATATAGTCACTGTTCACGAACACGCAGGCAAACACACGACAAGCTGCCATACAAGGCACCTCAGTGCAGCCAGCTCACAGCCTCCTCTAACGTACACACAGACTTCACCACGGTTAAGCACCTTGGATGTGAGCGCACAAATTTACAATCTTCCTCGAAAGTCACGTTTTTTAACCAGCACTGAAAACGCGCTTCACAGTTCACTGATTAGTGAAGTCACGGACACTTCTGTGCACTTTGCCACAAAAATCCAGAGCAGAAACTAGGATATGGAACTTTCAATTTCGGCACCAGAAGGCGTGTCAATACTGAACGGGTCTGCCTATAATTTAGGCGTCATTACACCTACAGCAGTCTCTGGAAACCCGCAAAACTGCATACACGCTATCTACCTCACGTGATTACCAATTACAACACCAATGTTTCGACCTTACGTCACTGGTTCCGACGAATCGGGATGAGGCCACTTAACTGGCGAGTCGGTTTCCCCCAGTGTCCTGTTATTGCACAGATCACTCTCATCTCATTTGTGGTTCATATTTCCCGTATTACCTAAATACGGCTTTCAAGGACTCTTTGTATTATCATTATTATTATTATTATTACAACAAATGTTCACATTTTTATCATTTCTGGTTATTTTACGGTTTTCTTTTCACTGGTATATCATACGTTCTTAGAAGCAGAAAGGCATTTCACACTAAGAATTGATTCCGAAGTTCGTGATTCCGATGTTCGTGACGGTTGTATTGGCCCCAATTAATCACGAACATCGAGACTGTGCTGTGAGTGGTCTGACCGCACTGTACTGTGAGTGATCTCCGCCCTGTCACTTCCTGTAAATCTGAATGTCTCTACGGGTCGCCTCAGAGTTCGTGATGAAGCAGCTGTTAAGAGAATAATTTGCACTACTGCCTGGAATAGAAGCCTGGACCTCAGGCCATAACGAATAACTTCATTTACTGAGACACAAGATGAAAGGCGATGTTAACTGCACTAGAACACAAAACGGTCAGCATACTGAATACATCACGTCAACGCTTAAAAACAGACTTACAACAACGTAACCCTTTAAAGCCCAGTGGTTACTATATGTACCACCACGTTTGACATTCACAAATTCTACGTTCTGCCCACACAGTGTATTTATGTGTTTTATGTGGATCTCAGAACATACAGCGATTATTTCACTGTACAGCATTAACTGACTGGTTTGTATAACTGAGACGGAGTGTGTTTACTGCGCGGTACGGACTGTATTTATGTGTTTTGTGTGGATCTCAGAACAAACAGCGATTATTTCACTGTACAACATTAACTGACTGGTTTGTATAACTGAGACGGAGTGTGTTTACTGCGCGGTACGGACTGTATTTATGTGTTTTGTGTGGATCTCAGAACAAACAGCGATTATTTCACTGTACAGCATTAACTGACTGGTTTGTATAACTGAGACGGAGTGTGTTTACTGCGCGGTACGGACTGTATTTATGTGTTTTGTGTGGATCTCAGAACAAACAGCGATTATTTCACTGTACAGCATTAACTGACTGGTTTGTATAACTGAGACGGAGTGTGTTTACTGCGCGGTACGGACTGTATTTATGTGTTTTGTGTGGATCTCAGAACAAACAGCGATTATTTCACTGTACAGCATTAACTGACTGGTTTGTATAACTGAGACGGAGTGTGTTTACTGCGCGGTACGGACTGTATTTATGTGTTTTGTGTGGATCTCAGAACAAACAGCGATTATTTCACTGTACAACATTAACTGACTGGTTTGTATAACTGAGACGGAGTGTGTTTACTGCGCGGTACGGACTGTATTTATGTGTTTTGTGTGGATCTCAGAACAAACAGCGATTATTTCACTGTACAGCATTAACTGACTGGTTTGTATAACTGAGACGGAGTGTGTTTACTGCGCGGTACGGACTGTATTTATGTGTTTTGTGTGGATCTCAGAACAAACAGCGATTATTTCACTGTACAGCATTAACTGACTGGTTTGTATAACTGAGACGGAGTGTGTTTACTGCGCGGTACGGACTGTATTTATGTGTTTTGTGTGGATCTCAGAACAAACAGCGATTATTTCACTGTACAGCATTAACTGACTGGTTTGTATAACTGAGACGGAGTGTGTTTACTGCGCGGTACGGACTGTATTTATGTGTTTTGTGTGGATCTCAGAACAAACAGCGATTATTTCACTGTACAACATTAACTGACTGGTTTGTATAACTGAGACGGAGTGTGTTTACTGCGCGGTACGAACTGTATTTATGTGTTTTGTGTGGATCTCAGAACAAACAGCGATTATTTCACTGTACAGCATTAACTGACTGGTTTGTATAACTGAGACGGAGTGTGTTTACTGCGCGGTACGGACTGTGTCTTTAAAGCCCAGTGGTTACTATATGTACCACCACGTTTAACATTCACAAATTCTACGTTCTGCCCACACAGTGTATTTATGTGTTTTGTGTGGATCTCAGAACAAACAGCGATTATTTCACTGTACAGCATTGACTGACTGGTTTGTATAACTGAGATGGAGTGTGTTTACTGCGCGGTACGAGCTGGCTGTTTAAATGTAATTCAAGTTAACGGTAGTCTTTGATAATTATGCAGTGTTGACGGACATCACCCCACCAATACTCCATACTCATCTACGCCTACATGCTGCTCTTAACAGAAGGAACCTTAAAACCCGTGCAGCATTGCATATAAAAGTACTTTCACTGTTTTAGTGTTCAAAGTGTTATATTGATGCTTGGCTTAAAGACGCCTATTGACTCAAAGTACTGCTTATATAAACGACATCTACTGGATAGGAATCGGATGAAAGGAAGCTTTAAGTAGGACTGAGCACTTGAGAGGAACAATGCGACACAAAAACTGCAAATCACACGCTAACCTGGTCACTAGCAATGGCGGTCACTAGGATTTCTTCCATTCTGCAGTGGTTCATAAATGTACCGCCAGGCCCCCCCTCGACCCTTAGATGAACATACAGCACTACTAAACCGTTAAACTGCAATTTGAATGAGAGCAAACTGACGCCGTGACAGTCTCAGCTGCAAACTGAAGAGCTGCCCAACAATTCAGTTCATTCCCTACGTGCCTGATAACGGAACAAGCACGTAGCAATCAGCTGTACAATATTCCCCATTCAAATGTACTTCAGTCTTCAGTAAGATAAAGTTCTCCCTATAACACGCCACGAAGACCCAGATGGGGAGTAGAGGTATAGCTCTACTCTTTCTTTAACCTCGGCGCTAGTTGGGGGTGGGTGGTCGACGCCACGCCCCGGCCACTTTACCCCTGGGAGTGACCCGGGACCATTTGTACAGGAGGCTGGGTAGGCCCCATGGCCGGTCTGGACGGGTGCTGAAAATCTCGCCCCCGCCGGGATTCGATCCCCGGACCGTCCACCGTCTTCATTACACTCTTATTCTGGGAGCCGCAATATCCCAGTCGGTATAGTAGCTAGTTTACGGGCTGGAAAGACCGGCTTTCGAATCCCGACATAAGCAAGAGATGCTTCTCTTTTCCAAAACGTCCAGACCGGCCCTGGGCCCCACCCAATCCCATCCAATGCGTACCAAGGTCCCTTCTCGGAGGTAAAGTGGCCGGGGCGTGAAACTGACCACTTACCTTCTTCTAGCGCCGAGGGTGAGAATGAATGGACCTATAAATTCACACCCCTATACGCCTTCACGTGGGCCGCGATAGCTCAGTCGGTATAGCGACTTGTTACGGGCTGGACGGTCCGGGGATCGAATCTCGGTGGAAGCGAGATTTCCGCACCTGTGTAGACCGACCCTGGGGCCTACCAAACCTACTATACAATGGGTACCGTGTCTTTCCCGGAGGTAAAGCGGCCGGGGCGTGGCGTCGACCACCCACCCCATCTAGTGCCGAGGTTAAAGAAAGAGTAGAGCTATACCTCTACTCCCCCTCTGGGCCTTCATGGCCTGTTCTAGGGTGAACTTTACCTTTAGATGCCTTTGTGGCATTGACAGAGACAAATGTAGCTTTTGTAATCCTATTTCTAGATGTGGCAACTGAATGGACATTGGATGTGAAGTGATGCAGAGCAGAGATTACAATTATGCGCAAGCAGAGATTACAATTATGCGCAAGCAGAGATTACAATTATGCGCAAGCAGAGATTACAATTATGCGCAAGCAGATTACAATTATGCGCAAGCAGAGATTACAATTATGCGCAAGCAGAGATTACAATTATGCGCAAGCAGAGATTACAATTATGCGCAAGCAGAGATTACAATTATGCGCAAGCAGAGATTACAATTATGCGCAAGCAGAGATTACAATTATGCGCAAGCAGAGATTACAATTATGCGCAAGCAGAGATTACAATTATGCGCAAGCAGAGATTACAATTATGCGCAAGCAGAGATTACAATTATGCGCAAGCAGAGATTACAATTATGCGTAAGCAGAGATTACAATTATGCGCAAGCAGAGATTACAATTATGCGCAAGCAGAGATTACAATTATGCGTAAGCAGAGATTACAATTATGCGCAAGCAGAGATTACAATTATGCGCAAGCAGAGATTACAATTATGCGCAAGCAGAGATTACAATTATGCGCAAGTGACAGTTAGGTAACTTTGAGCTCCAAATGATGCAAGTTCTTTAATTTCACTGCCATTTTCATTATAATTTTTTTCTTGATACACCGACAGAGCACTGACTGTACAACTCACACAACACAAATGGGTATCCTTGAATATTCCAAATAAAAATTTTATATGTAATTCTTATTTCCTCCACGCACACTATCAGTACCTCACATCTCCGCCTTGTCAAATCAGTTTTTTTTCAGAACTGATATTTTCTCAGACAGCCACGAAAGGTCCTTCAGCCCCCTGTTACCCCCCCACGTAGCCCCAAAATATCCTCCTCAGCACCCTATCCTAAACACCCTCGGCCTATGTCAATCCCTTAATGTGACAGACCAAGTATGCGATGGTCACTGCCTCAATATGTGCTTCGTCAGCTACTTCTCAACCGCCTTGTTTATTAACATTAAAAAATAGATTAGAAGTGTATTTTGTGAAGGTCCTTGATTCTTTTCCGGGACGTGACGCCGTGTCTTTTGGCTAGTAGTTACCGGAGTGTCGAAAGTTCGTAGTGCCTTAATCTTCAAGGTCAAGCTACCCAAGAAGAAGTTCTTTGCTACTTTCATGTTACTTTGAACAGACGATACATACAAATCTCTGGGCGGGCGTGGCTAACAGCGTGCCCCCCCTTACCCGCAAGTCCACATCTTATAATACAATTTCGACTGGCGGGTGAAGGGGGGATCACTGTTAGCCACGGCCGCTCAAGATTCACAATTCGCTGAACGACCTGTAATTTCTTCGACTCACGATACTGGCCTTGACCGTGGACGAGGTGCCGCATACGGAAGACAGACAGACGGTTATAACCAACAACCGATGTATTGCTGTTACAAATACAGGGGACTGACAGGCAGTCGTGTCTTGTGCTTACGAGTTAATGTTATTACTTTCTGTTATGCTCTATCTTGTTAGATCTGTTCATAAATTTGGCTTCAGGTTTGTTACAAACTGAACACCTAACAAACGGCGACCAGTGAAAATCGACAGAAACAGTGATAGAGACATGTTTTTGACAGGGCTTGTACTTCCTGTCCGCAGATAAGTGATCCTACCCTCACTGTCAATGTTAAAGCTATTCTCTTGGGTCGATAATAGTACCTGAACTTCACCACGGTATAAACGTGGTCATAAAACACTCAACATGGTTTGCTTTCCACTTCTTTACGTCTGCCAGGTGATGTCTGTTGAATGCCAGAGTGCAACCAGAGGCCGCTGAACTACAGACAGGTTCAACACACGAGTTACAAGAAATCTCTCGATACGTTTTCCATATTATGCAGCCAACATTATTTTCCAAGGAACTAGACGTTGCCATATAAGGCCTTAATGTTACACAACGGTAACTTACCGGGCAGCTTACCGCATTCTTGTACCAGATATATATCACTAGCAGAAGCGACAGGCGTGTTGCATTGTGGGTACACGTCTCTTGACTAACATCATCCTACACTGTACACACGGGAAAAATATTTAATTGTATTGGAGACAGCCTGTCTTGAAAAACTGACAGTTGTTCAGGTGGTCAACAAATTCTCAGCCTGTCATGGAACATTACGTGTCCAGATTTGAGGTTCTCTCAGCGGTATTGCTGAAGACTCAAGTATTCTAGGACACGAGGCATTTCGATGGATTGTTGTTCTTCCGTCTTCAGAATCCAAGGAATGCGTAACCCTGTAAATGGAGGCATCATAATCCTTCGAAACTGCTGTAACTACCCATCTAACGACAGTGTCATATCGCACAAGACTTTTCAACCAAACGTTTCACCACAGTGTTCACACAATCTCACCAGTGTAACTTATACCAATCCATATGAATCCGTATAATATTAAAATGGATCTTCAAAAAGTGGGATGGGGAGGCATGGACTGGATTGATATGGCTCAGGATAGGGACAGGTGGTGGGCTTTTGTGAGTGCGGTAATGAACCTTCGGGTTCTATAAGACACGGGGAATTTCTTGAGTAGCTGAGTACCTGCTAGCTTATCAAGATGGACTCTGCTCCATGGAATTAGTTAAATGAATCCGTAGTTTAATCTTACTAATTTAACATCCCCTTTAATATTATCTTGCAATAGATTTCCAGTTTTAAAAAGTGCTTTCATTAACATGTGTTCTTCCCTTAAACTTTAGTTACCCTGAATTTTTTTTCCTATAGCTCGACAGCCCTATATGGGCCTGGGCCTCCTCGTTTCGTCGAGGTTTCATGATCACACACTTTAGACACACCACAGTCGGTAGGACTCCTCTGGACGAGTGATCAGCCCGTCACAGAGACCTCTACCTGACAACACACAACACTCACAACAGACAAACATTCATGCCCCCGGTGGGATTTTTTTCTTTTGCCTGTCCGGGGTTTTCCCCCTTTGATCCATTTTTGTACAGTTTAAATCCTTTCGTCCTTCATGTCACTTTACGTTCCATACTACCGTCCTTACAACAAACACAACACAAACATCCATGCCCCCGGTGGGATTCGAACCCACGATCCCAGTAAGCGAGCGGTCGAAGACCGACCCCTTACACCGCGCGGCCACTGGGATCGGCGGTTACCCTGAATTATATTTAAAGATTTAATTTGATCTGCGCACACGAGTTGCAAAGTGCACTGAGGTTGACGGTGGGATTTTCGAACATTTATTGTGAACTGTAACAAATGTGTCATTTCTGTGTAACAAATTTCTCTTTTAACCATTAAATTAAAATTAAATTACAATTAACAGTACGTAATTTCTCTCTCTTTATTACCATTCACAATGCTGTTGTATCTGTAAATTCAAACGCTGTATCTCGGTAACCATTCACATTTAGACATATGTTCATATAAACATTGCTTCTCACATCGATCGATGCTACCAGCTCCCAACATATTAACCCATCCTCCTGAATACTTGGGGCACGCGGTGGCGCAGTTGGTTGAGGCACTGCTCTAAAAGACGGAAGGTCGCGGGTTCGATTCCCGATGACGTCACTGGAATTTTTCATTGACATAATTCTTCCGGCCGCACAATGGCCCTGGGGTCGACTCAGCCTCTGACAGAAATGAGTACCAGGAGTATTTCCTGGGGGTAAAGGCGGCAGGTGCGTACGGCTGACAACCTTACCACCTTCATGTGCCGATTGTCTATAAATCTGGGAGCCTCAACCTCCTGGAACCCTAAGGGCCTGTCCAGGCCTGTAATGGGGTTGCTTTACCTTTACCTTTACCTTACCTGAGTACCTAACTCCCTCTTGCCTGACTCCTACGACCAATCCCCTTACTGCAGCCCAACATATTGATTGTCAAATCTTTTCCCAGGAACTCCAATTTTTACGTCACCACTAATCCCACGTGCAGCAGTCATATTTACCCTTGCCGCCCACTTGCAGCTCGTCTCCTTCCCAACACCTGTCCAAATACCTTCTAACGAACATCTCAGTTCTGCTTGGTATCGGGCAGGAAACGGTCTATCCTGAAGGCCTTTCGTGTTTCTTCTTAGTAACTCCTGACACAAGGAAGATCACTGTCTTAATATCGGCCACGACCACTTCCTCTTATCTCAATTACAAATTGTCATTCACAATCGGTCTTCGGCTTATGACCTATGACCTTTACAGATATAAACAACTATAGAGTGAATTCAGTGCTAAACGACTTGAGGCTCTGTCGGCGGTGCATGGGGAAAGATTTGTGGGACAGGTACTATCGTCGACTGATAAGAACATTATTGACCTTGACTCTGTGTGTGTGTACGTTCTTATATGTCAGGAATAACCTTGCAGACAAAACACATAGGCCCTGTCAAAGAAGAAAGTGTCTATCACTGCATTTATCACTTCCCACTGCTCATCACTTCTTAGGTATTCTGCTTGTAGAAGACCTAAAAACAAATTTATGCACAGCTCTAAACAGACACAACTAGCTCTTACGCACAATACACAACTAGCTCTTACGCACAATACACAACTAGCTCTTACGCACAATACACAACTAGCTCTTACGCACAATACACAACTAGCTCTTACGCACAATACACAACTAGCTCTTACGCACAATACACAACTAGCTCTTACGCACAATACACAACTAGCTCTTACGCACAATACACAACTAGCTCTTACGTACAATACACAACTAGCTCTTACGCACAATACACAACTAGCTCTTACGCACAATACACAACTAAACTTCAACCAAATGCATATTACCAGAAGTATATCTCGTACTGCTCATACAAATGTAAGAGCCTGACTTCCCCTGCGCCACAACTGCCAAGGTCAAAGCTGCTCTCGTGACTCGACAGCAGTACCAACATTAGAGAAATCTAAAAAATTTGAGCAGCAGGTTCCTCCGAAACATCGATTCCCATGTAGCAAAATAAACTCCCACATTATAGAAGACCTTACAATTGGCTCTAATGTTCCGAAACCGGAAGTCGTCAAAGCTGCGACAATGGTATTTTTCGCATCTGCAAGTTATGCAGTAAATACAGTTCATACAGAATCTGCTGTCGACAAAATTGGAAATGGCAAAGTGCTCAAGATCGTATTTAGAGTTAAGAGAGGCAAAACAAAATGGACACAAAATTTTAATAAGGAGACGCTCCGTGTTTGTACAGTTTATCAGATGTTATAATGGTACAATGGACAGTGAGATGGGCAGGACATACAACACGCAAATGACAGAAAATATACGCATATACTATTTACAAACACCAACTGGTTGCAACTTTATTTAAAAAACTGTATAGTTTCTTAAAACATATTTAAAAACTTTTTAAAACCCGACATATGTTTCGGCTCTTATAGAGCCATCTTCAGGGGTTTATTGTCGTTAAAACTGCATATATTAGAACGTCTTTTTCATTGGTTCACTCTTAGGCAAGGTTTTTCACTTTTCCACTGCTTGGTATGCACAGATACTATTTGTTATAAAATAATATGTTAATGTTGATGCATGGTGCTGGTTTATCTTGTTCATTAGGTCGTATTTTTCATGGTGTAGGCTGTACTGTTTGTGTGTGCGTCTGATGCTGTAGTCCTTGCCTAAGAGTGAACCAATGAAAAAGACGTTTTAATATATGCAGTTTAACGACAATAAACCTCTGAAGATGGCTCTATAAGAGCCGAAACATATGTCGGGTTTTATAAAGTTTTTAAATGTTTTACAGTTTTTTAAATAAAGTTGCATCCAGTTGCTGTATGTAAATAGTGACTGTGAAAAGATGCACGGTGATTACAGAATGAAGTACAGTTTGATTATTCAGTACAATGCTGTATGTAGTCACTTATATCTGCATCCAGAAATAACGTGACAGAGTACTGTTTATGCTGCAATATGTATACGTCGAATGAGATGACGATGATACCAAAGGTAAAGCAGATGACGATGATACAAAAGGTAAAGCAGATGACGATGATACCAAATGTAAAGCAGATGACGATGATACCAAAGGTAAAGCAGATGACGATGATACAAAAGGTAAAGCAGATGACGATGATACAAAAGGTAAAGCAGATGACGATGATACCAAATGTAAAGCAGATGACGATGATACCAAAGGTAAAGCAGATGACGATGATACCAAAGGTAAAGCAGATGACGATGATACAAAAGGTAAAGCAGATGACGATGATACCAAATGTAAAGCAGATGACGATGATACCAAAGGTAAAGCAGATGACGATGATACCAAAGGTAAAGCAGATGACGATGATACAAAAGGTAAAGCAGATGACGATGATACAAAAGGTAAAGCAGATGACGATGATACCAAATGTAAAGCAGATGACGATGATACCAAATGTAAAGCAGATGACGATGATACAAAAGGTAAAGCAGATGACGATGATACAAAAGGTAAAGCAGATGACGATGATACCAAATGTAAAGCAGATGACGATGATACCAAATGTAAAGCAGATGACGATGATACCAAATGTAAAGCAGATGACGATGATACCAAAGGTAAAGCAGATGACGATGATACCAAATGTAAAGCAGATGACGATGATACCAAATGTAAAGCAGATGACGATGATACCAAAGGTAAAGCAGATGACGATGATACCAAATGTAAAGCAGATGACGATGATACCAAATGTAAAGCAGATGACGATGATACCAAAGGTAAAGCAGATGACGATGATACCAAAGGTAAAGCAGATGACGATGATACCAAAGGTAAAGCAGATGACGATGATACCAAATGTAAAGCAGATGACGATGAATACCAAAGGTAAAGCAGATGACGATGATACCAAAGGTAAAGCAGATGACGATGATACCAAATGTAAAGCAGATGACGATGATACCAAAGTTAAAGCAGATGACGATGATACCAAAGGTAAAGCAGATGACGATGATACCAAATGTAAAGCAGATGACGATGATACCAAATGTAAAGCAGATGACGATGATACCAAAGGTAAAGCAGATGACGATGATACAAAAGGTAAAGCAGATGACGATGATACAAAAGGTAAAGCAGATGACGATGATACCAAATGTAAAGCAGATGACGATGATACCAAAGGTAAAGCAGATGACGATGATACCAAAGGTAAAGCAGATGACGATGATACAAAAGGTAAAGCAGATGACGATGATACAAAAGTAAAGCAGATGACGATGATACCAAATGTAAAGCAGATGACGATGATACCAAATGTAAAGCAGATGACGATGATACCAAATGTAAAGCAGATGACGATGATACCAAAGGTAAAGCAGATGACGATGATACCAAATGTAAAGCAGATGACGATGATACCAAATGTAAAGCAGATGACGATGATACCAAAGGTAAAGCAGATGACGATGATACCAAATGTAAAGCAGATGACGATGATACCAAATGTAAAGCAGATGACGATGATACCAAAGGTAAAGCAGATGACGATGATACCAAAGGTAAAGCAGATGACGATGATACCAAAGGTAAAGCAGATGACGATGATACCAAATGTAAAGCAGATGACGATGATACCAAAGGTAAAGCAGATGACGATGATACCAAAGGTAAAGCAGATGACGATGATACCAAATGTAAAGCAGATGACGATGATACCAAAGGTAAAGCAGATGACGATGATACCAAAGGTAAAGCAGATGACGATGATACAAAAGGTAAAGCAGATGACGATGATACCAAAGGTAAAGCAGATGACGATGATACAAAAGGTAAAGCAGATGACGATGATACCAAATGTAAAGCAGATGACGATGATACCAAATGTAAAGCAGATGACGATGATACCAAAGGTAAAGCAGATGACGATGATACCAAATGTAAAGCAGATGACGATGATACCAAATGTAAAGCAGATGACGATGATACCAAAGGTAAAGCAGATGACGATGATACCAAATGTAAAGCAGATGACGATGATACCAAATGTAAAGCAGATGACGATGATACCAAAGGTAAAGCAGATGACGATGATACCAAAGGTAAAGCAGATGACGATGATACCAAAGGTAAAGCAGATGACGATGATACCAAATGTAAAGCAGATGACGATGATACCAAAGGTAAAGCAGATGATGATGATACCAAAGGTAAAGCAGATGACGATGATACCAAATGTAAAGCAGATGACGATGATACCAAAGGTAAAGCAGATGACGATGATACCAAAGGTAAAGCAGATGACGATGATACAAAAGGTAAAGCAGATGACGATGATACCAAAGGTAAAGCAGATGACGATGATACAAAAGGTAAAGCAGATGACGATGATACCAAATGTAAAGCAGATGACGATGATACCAAATGTAAAGCAGATGACGATGGATACCAAAGGTAAAGCAGATGACGATGATACCAAAGGTAAAGCAGATGACGATGATACCAAAGGTAAAGCAGATGACGATGATACCAAAGGTAAAGCAGATGACGATGATACAAAAGGTAAAGCAGAATGACGAGAATATACCAAAGGTAAAGCAGATGACGATGATACCAAAGTTAAAGCAGATGACGATGATACAAAAGGTAAAGCAGATGACGATGATACCAAAGGTAAATCAGATGACGATGATACAAAGGTAAAGCAGATGACGATGATACCAAAGGTAAAGCAGATGACGATGATACAAAAGGTAAAGCAGATGACGATGATACAAAAGGTAAAGCAGATGACGATGATACAAAAGGTAAAGCAGATGACGATGATACAAAAGGTAAAGCAGATGACGATGATACAAAAGGTAAAGCAGATGACGATGATACCAAAGGTAAAGCAGATGACGATGATACCAAAGGTAAAGCAGATGACGATGATACCAAAGGTAAAGCAGATGACGATGATACCAAATGTAAAGCAGATGACGATGATACCAAATGGTAAAGCAGATGACATGATACCAAAGGTAAAGCAGATGACGATGATACAAAGGTAAAGCAGATGAGATGATACAAAAGGTAAAGCAGATGACGATGATACAAAAGGTAATGCAGATGACGATGATACCAAAGGTAAAGCAGATGACGATGATACCAAAGGTAAAGCAGATGACGATGATACAAAAAGTAAAGCAGATGACGATGATACCAAAGGTAAAGCAGATGACGATGATACAAAAGGTAAAGCTGTCCCTGTCCACGGCATGATGGAATATGGGGGAAGCAGAAGCATAGCTCCACACATTCTGAACTTCGGCACTAGATGGTGTGAGTTGTCAATATCATACCCCGGCCGCTTTATCCCGAGGATTAGCAGACTGGGTGGGCTTCAGTGCCGGTCTGGACGTTTCGTTCCTACCGTAAGTCGAACCCCGGATCATCCAGCCCAGAGCCACTATACTGACTGAGCTATCTTTTAATACTATATTACTAATATTAATATTGGATTAAACTGGTTCAAGAAGAACTTCACACGTCAACACGAAAAGAAACCTTCGTTTTCCTCAAGAAGTGGGAAATTCCTCGACCAGGTTATCGACTATCAGCTTTTCTTTAACAACACAGGATCGGACAAACAGGACTAATGGTGATTTCTGGCTTCCGCCGCGATGTTGATTAGATCTGCGCTCTTCTGGGATATCACACGGCGTTGAGTGGTAGTTGTGTACCGACGTTTCGGGACAACCAATTGGTCCCATCTTCAACAGTCAAGAAGTCTTGGGACAACCTATCAACCCATCTTCGAGGGTCGAGAAGCCCAAGAAGAAATGCTTTTCATATTGGGCTTCTTGACCCTTGAAGATGGGACCGATACGTTTTTTTTTTCGAAACGTCGGTAAAGGATTACCATTCGACGCTGCGTAACATCCCCGAAGAGCGCAGATCTCACGATCAACGGTGTTATATTGTGAAAGTACTTCCCGACTACAATGAAATAGAGCGGCCTACATTAGCGTGTACAGCCCTGATGGTCGGTTGGTACATATAAACAGACATGATTAACGACCTTATCGTCCGAGTCCATTAGCACAGAATGACAACCCACACGCTGTGTGCAGACAGACTCTTACCATCAGCACAGCACAACGCCGTGTTCAGTTAATGGCACAAAGTGGCTCACAGTGCCTAGCCTGACTGTTGACACATTTACAGCATCTTTGCTCAGGAATGTGCCTCTGACGGCAAAACGAGGCATGCAATGTGGCGCGCATGTGGAGATCTGAGTTATTTAACGATGCTATTTCAGCAGCCTCGATTATGAACAGTTCAGTGGCAGAAGTATGGTAAATCATATAATATGCAATATGCAGTGTTTATGCATAAGGACAGACCACTTGTTTAGTAGCAGTAGCAGTAGCAGTAGCAGTAGCAGTAGCAGTAGCAGCAGTAGTAGTCGTAGTAGTAGTATTAGTAATTCGAAATACTGTGATCACACGACTCCTCTGTCGGCCTTTTGACTGGACACATCTCGAGGTAATAATATGCCAATTACCTGAAGAGAACTGTACCCCTTCTCTTGTTAGGCGTTCTTTGCGGAGTAGAACAGAACGCCTTATGTGAACACCACGTCCGTCCGTGGCCTAGTATCAGCTAGTGAAATGTTTGTCGGATTTTTATAAAATTCGGTATAGGCGTTGTTTACAATCAGTTGTCGAGCAAGCGTGAGTTTAGTCAAAGTCGGCCCAGTGACAGTCGCACTGTACTGAGGGGCGTAACTGACTGTCTGTCCGTCCGTCCACACTTCGTGACTGATTTGACTGAGATTCAGAATAGGAGATCGACATGATGTCTCAGTTTCGTGACAATCGGCGTACTTCTGTTGTGGGAGTGAATTAAATTACATTCACTCGTGCACCGTGACGCCGTGTGACATTCTGAAATAAAAAACGCCTTGCTGAAAACTGTGTGCTACGTCACGGAGTAGACCATTTGCAGCGTGGTCAAGAAATATTGGTTAAAGAGAAAACAGAGGGTACGACAGTCAGCTGAGACTGCGGCAGTCAGCTAATTGTGACTATGACAGTCAGCTAATTGTGACTACGTCAGTCATCTGTGACTACGACAGTCAGCTGTGACTGCGACAGTCAGCTAATTGTGACTACGACAGTCAGTTATTTGTGACTACGTCAGTCAGCTGTGACTGCGACAGTCAGCTAATTGTGACTATGACAGTCAGCTAATTGTGACTACGTCAGTCATCTGTGACTACGACAGTCAGCTGTGACTGCGACAGTCAGCTAATTGTGACTACGACAGTCAGTTAATTGTGACTATGACAGTCAGCTGTGACACGACATCAGTTAATTGTGACTATGACCGTCAGTTAATTGTGACTACGTCAGTCAGCTGTGACTGCGACAGTCAGCTAATTGTGACTATGACAGTAAACTAATTGTGACTACGTCAGTCATCTGTGACTACGACAGTCACTGTGACGCGACAGTCAGCTAATTGTGACTACGACAGTCAATTAATTGTGACTACGTCAGTCAGCTGTGACTGCGAGTCAAGCCAGCTAATTGTGACTACGACAGTCAGCTAATTGTGACTACTAGTCAGCTGTGACTGCGAGTCAAGTCAGCTAATTGTGACTACGACAGTCAGTCAGCTAACTCGATGTAGTACAGTCCTTTTGTGCAGCAAACAGTCGCTAATCTATTCAACAAATGTTCTGCTTGTAACAAAAGCCGACTGTTCAGCACCGAAACACAACAGCCTCTAACTCGCTGCTGTTCAGGTCTTACAGCACAATGCGACTCCCTGAAGCTCTAAACTCAGCACAATGACGCACAATATTGTTACGTTTCGCACATAGAACACCGCATTTCCATCACAACGATCAGCGTATGACTAAGGTTTGGGCACAGTGTCGGTACTGAGACCAATGCTAAACACGCAGATGCACAGTGGGTCAATATACTGACTGTACTGACTGTACATCTGCTATCGTGTATTTAAAATCAAATTTTGGATACCTGAGGTCCTCACGTCTGTGGTTATTTGGCACATATATAGCTACCGAGTTTCGGAGAAGCTTACTTCTTCCATCTTCGTGGTAGTCTAATAAGAGTATTTGCATTACCCCAAAAATGGACGCAGCCATTTTCTGCAGGCGTCATATCCCAGAAGAATGGAATCCTCAATTAAAATTTTGCACGCATTTCTGACCTCCATAACTGCAAAATATTTGGTACTGTTCATGCACCTTGATTCTATCGTCCAGTTGTTTAGGTAAGCCAGCACATTATAAAGCTTCGTTTTAATATTAGCGTCCCAAATAAGTCACTTTGTCCAAAACGTTCTCTTCCTTAAATAATTGTTCGTTTTCCGTAAACTGCAGTAATTATTCTCAGGATACGTGAGATTTCACGTTCTCACAGCGTTGTTACTGTATCATCAGGTGACTGGCCCCGGACGTTTCGAAAGATCATGTTGCCTTCATCTTCAAGGGTCAAGGCGTTCACACAGTCGTGCACGGTAATGTAGGCCTGCATTCTGGGCTATGAAGAGTGCTGATTGGGTACTTAGCAAACCGGCTTACGTTAAGTGAACACACTTAAGCCCTCTTGAACAGACACAATACTTCAGTCTACACGACATTCCTGCCTATTCAGAGCCCATCTGAAGCACTGTCACCGTCAAGTTGAATGTGAATCTTGCAGCTTTCGTTTCCTGTTGTCTTATTGTTCTTTACCTCTTTCTTTTCTTCTTAATTCACCATTAATTCTTTGTTTTCTACTTTCTTTCATTCCCGACATCTTCTACATTCATTTATCCACTTTCATCTTCTTCTCAAGTCAACAGGGCCGTAACTTACATGCACACACATCACGTCCAGACAGCTAACTGCACACAGCAGAGCCATTCTTCAGAAGCTAATTGTTCTGCAACCAGTCACGGAATTCCCCGCGTTTTATGGAACCCCAATATCAATTACCTTGTTCCTCCATCGAGTTAGATAATTCCAGTCCACGTCCTGCAGTGCTATTTCATTAAAATGAACTTTCATTATGCTTCCATCTATACTTAGGTCTTCCATGAAGTCTCTTTCCTTCAGGCTTTCCCAACCAAAACCCTGTATACATTTCCTCTTCTCCCCCCATACGTGCTACATGCCTCGCCCATCTCATCCTCCTTTATATTATCACTCTAATAATATTTGGTGAGGACAACAAACTATAAAGCTCCTCATTATGCAGTTTTCTCCAGTCTCCTGCTACTTCCTCTCAGTACCAAATATCCTCCTCAGCACTCTATTCTCGAACACCCTCAGCCTATGTTCCTCCCTCTGTGACACAGACCAAGTTTCACACCCATACAACAAAAAAACAGGCAAAATTATACTTCTGTATATCAAAGTCTCTGTATTAGTAGACACTAAACTAGAAAACAAAAGATTCTGCACCGCGTGGTAGCAGGCATTCGGTGAATGGTCTGCTCTCCGCTTCTTCAGAAGAGGCGCACCCAAGGGGGGCTACCGGGCTTTAGCCCCCCAAACCCCCAAAAATCGAAATTTAAAAAACATAGATTTTGTAGACACGATATCATAAGTTTTACGTGATTTACCCTTCAGCCGAGAATCAGCCACTGAAATCAGCTGATGACTAGTACATTAAAATTTTGAAAAATAAATTAATAAATTTAAAAAACCAACAAGATAGGACACTGTGATTGAGTCATGGAACATGTAGTTATTTCTTCTGTATATAAATGTAGTTGCAAACAGTGTTATGTTGTCTTATGACATATTTTTATAACATAATTTTTAAAATCAAACAAATTATATAAAGCCTCAGGTCAGCCCCCCCCCCCCCCCCCCCCAAGGAAAACTTCTGGGTGCGCACCTGCTCTTCAGACATACAATGTGATATAATTTTTAATAATGTGAATACTAAGGAAGGAAATGTTTACAAAAGCTGTCCTGTTTGTTTCTTATATGTTGAATATTTAATAAAGTCACCTGAACGCAACTACGATAATCAAATTTAGAAATTTCGATAAAATGACAAGCCTCCTCATACATTAATGTGTCTTCTGGGCCAACAGTTCCCGTCGTTTCAAACGAACGCATTTCCTTCATCTTCAGGGTCAACCAGTCAAACAAAACTACTTGACCCTGAAGATGAAAGCACCAACAACCTTCGAAACGCATAGAACTAACGGTCCGACCCACAGCGCCACATCCCACATTGTGTGTGTCTCTAGCAGCATCGCATTGACAAGCAAGAGACAGGAAAAGTGCCTCCAAAGAACCCAGCAGTCAGTCACGGCTTAATTGTACACGGAATAAAACATTTCGTAGAAAAACGTAACGTATTAACGGGAGTTTAGGGACGAGAAATGAAGGACAAATAACACAAACAGAGATTACGAAATTATGCAACAATGAATATAGCGACAGGCAGCAAACAGGTGGCAGTAAGATCTCACCGTTTGTTCCACACTTTATAACTATAACTAACTAACTAACTAACTAACTACTAAGTGTATGGGGCAGAGTCCTTATTCAGAAGCCAACATTTCCTCAGCTAGTCAAGAAATTAGGCACTTTTACGTAACACGAATGTTTATTACCGTGTTCACAACAGCTCGCCTCTTTTCCCTATCCTGAGCCAGACTAATCCAATCCACGCCCTCCCATCCTACTCAAGATCCAGTGTACTATTATTGTCTCATCTAAGCCTAGAACTTCCAAGTTGGGTTTTTCCTTCAGGTTTACTCAAAAATGCCTCTACGTATCTCTCCTTTTTTCTCCGTACATTCCACATGCTCTGCCCATCTCACAATCACGCGCATAACATTTGGTATACGCAGAGAGCAACTTTAAACTTTATCTACTGTGACGGCCTGCAGAAAGGTAAGACCAAGTGCTTGAGTAATAAAGTGAATGGCGCCAACAAGCGTCGCAATTGACGTACGACAATGAGCACCCCATTACACACCAAAACACAGTCACGTGAAACGTTCAGTGGCGGCTCGTATGCGTAGGGCTAAGTGCTTTACATGGGCTGGATCCATACAACAGGAAATAAAATTTGTCAGATAGGCCCACGTTTGTACTGACATCAAGTGCTGTATATCTATTGGAAATACAGCAGGTGGGCACAGCGGTAACTCGCATTCCTAAAGTAGCCGGTCCGAATCAGGCTCACCAACATGACAGGCCACCTTTGTATTTTGCCGTTCCCTCTGGGCCACATATTCTTTGTAGCACACCGTATTTAGACTGCACAATTAGCAACATCTACAAAGGATGGTCACAACAAAGTTCCATAAGCCATAACATTTTAATCAAAGTCACTACACCATTTAATGCAGCTCATTTAAGTGTTACTGTTGTTCAACATAATACCCCTCCCCCCCCCCCCCCCCCGACATCACAGACGCATTTGTCCCTCCTTGACAAGAGTTTAAAAATTCCGTCGCGTAAAAATCGGGCTCTTTTCATTCCTAATCATTCACGAATATCCATTTCCACTTACTCATTATTTTTAAATGTCCCAAAAGAAGAAATGCATCGATGTACTTGGGGATTACGTTGAAAACTAACGGCAGTTCAGTGCAATAAATGAGCTACATTTAAAGTTGTGTTGACTTCTTATTTAATTTTAATGCTGTAGAAGACCTGACTTGTGTTCGAAATAGGGTGCTGAGGAGTATATTTGGGTCTAAGAGGGACGGGGTAACGGGGGAGTGGAGAAGACTACATAACGAGAAACTTAATGATCTGTACTCATCACCAAATATTATTCGGGTGATGAAATCGAGAAGAATGAGATGGGCTGGGAATGTGGCATGTATGGGGACAGGAGAAGTGCATACAGGGTTTTGGTGGAGAGACCTGAGGGAAGGAGACCACTTGGAAGACCAGGCATAGATGGGAGGATAATATTAAAAATGGATCTTCATGAAGTGGGATTGGGGAGCATGGACTGGATTTATATGGCTCAGGATAGGGACAGGTGGCGGGCTGTTGTGAATGCGGTAATGAACCTTCAGGTTCCATAAAACGCGGGGAATTTCTTGACTAGCTGTCGACCTGTTAGCTTCTCAAGAAGGACTGTGCTACATGGAGTTAGTTAGTTAGTTTAGGGACCCTTACTTATTGGACACCCTTCGAAATACAACGTCGTCAAATAAACACCCACTCACAATCCGTCACTGACATTTTTGTACGGCTTATTACCTGGTTAACATTGTCGTGGTATTCTTCAAGCCGCCCTTCTGCCTGTGTTCCCTCCTGTTTCGAGTCTTCTTGTATGCTTCGGTAGACTTCAGACGTCAGAATTTGGGTAGCATCTGACACAGCAAGGAGACCCTGACAGCACGCGGACCCAGAAACATGAATTTCTTAAACGAAATCCTGCGTGAGACTTAACGTAACGTGACACAGTCACAGCACGGCACACGATCGCCACATTTCACTTCGCACCAAAAGGCAAATAACGGAAGGCCAAGTTCATGTAACTTCTCAGACCGGAATGTTGACTGCGTTTGGCGTTAGTAGTAAGACTTTGAGTAGTGCATGCCTTGAAAAATACACCTCGAAGCTCTTCCACGGAACTCATCCCCTCTCCTCTTTCCCCCCTCCTTCGCCATTCAACAATCCCTCTGTCGTCTGCCAAGACCCTGCGCGTCGCACGCCTGGTTTGGTCCCAACCACAGAGCGCAGCTGATGGCTTCCTCGTCGTGTTCTTTAGCGGTATTGAACTGAAGACAATCGGCATTGTGTGTGGTGTGCGCAGAGCACGAACTGATTTGCTGCAGTTAACCACGCGACAATCAGGTAGTCAAGAAACGTCTTGTTCTTCATAGACCTCGAATGTCTATTACCGTGTCAGTACCTTACCATTGGTACGTGCCCTAGCCAAATATGTAAATCAACTCACACATTATCTATTTACGATTCATATTAATGTTATCAGCCCGTCTGTACCTTGGTCTTTCAAATGTTCTCTCCTTTCACGTTTTCTTCTTACGCTTTTGTATGAATTTCTCAAATCACAATGCGTGCTACACGTCCCATTCAATCTCATTACCCTTAATTAAATTCCATTAATGGTATTCTGGTTAGGCCTCATAATGCATGACATTTACTGTCTGCTTCTTCTTCGTATGACCAAATATTTCCCTCAACGCTGACAATCATGCGTAGGCTAACCTTCCATCACAGACAGTAAACTAACCTTCCATCACAGACAGTAACTAACCTTCCATCACAGTCAGTAATAGGCTAACCTTCCATCACAGACAGTTACTAGGCTAACCTTCCATCACAGTCAGTAACTAGGCTAACCTTCCATCACAGTCAGTAACTTGGCTAACCTTCCATCACAGCAGTAACTAGGCTAACCTTCCATCACAGCCAGTAACTAACCTTCCATCACAGACAGTAACTAGGCTAACCTTCCATCACAGTCAGTAACTAGGCTAACCTTCCATCACAGACAGTACTAGGCTAACCTTCCATCACAGTCGTAACTAGGCTAACCTTCCATCACAGTCAGTAACTAGGCTAACCTTCCATCACAGACAGTAACTAACCTTCCATCACAGATCAGTAAACTAACCTTCCATCACAGACAGTAACTAACCTTCCATCACAGACAGTAACTAGGCTAACCTTCCATCACAGACAGTAACTAGACCTTCCATCACAGTCAGTAACTAGGCTAACCTTCCATCACAGACAGTAACTAAACCTTCCATCACAGTCAGTAACTAACCTTCCATCACAGACAGTATACTAACCTTCCATCACAGACAGTACTAGGCTAACCTTCCATCACAGTCAGTAACTAGGCTAACCTTCCATCACAGACAGTAACTAGGCTAACCTTCCATCACAGACAGTAACTAGGCTAACCTTCCATCACAGTCAGTAACTAGGCTAACCTTCCATCACAGACAGTAACTAGGCTAACCTTCCATCACAGACAGTAACTAACCTTCCATCACAGACAGTAACTAACCTTCCATCACAGTCAGTAAATAGCTAACTTCCATCACAGACAGTAACTAACCTTCCATCACAGACAGTAACTAGACTAACCTTCCATCACAGACAGTAACAGCTAACCTTCCATCCAGACAGTAATAGGCTAACCTTCCATCACAGACAGTAAACTAACCTTCCATCACAGACAGTAACTAACCTTCCATCACAGACAGTAACTAACCTTCCATCACAGACAGTAACTAGGCTAACCTTCCATCACAGACAGTAATCTAACCTTCCATCACAGACAGTATACTAACCTTCCATCACAGACAGTAACACTAACCTTCCATCACAGACAGTAACTAGGCTAACCTTCCATCACAGTCAGTAACTAGTACCTTCCATCACAGACAGTAACTAACCTTCCATCACAGACAGTAACTAGGCTAACCTTCCATCACAGACAGTAACTAGGCTAACCTTCCATCACAGACAGTAACTAACCTTCCATCACAGACAGTAACTAACCTTCCATCACAGACAGTAAGCTAACCTTCCATCACAGACAGTAACTAACCTTCCATCACAGACAGTAACTAACCTTCCATCACAGACAGTAACTAACCTTCCATCACAGACAGTAACTAACCTCCATCACAGACAGTAACTAACCTTCCATCACAGACAGTAACTAACCTTCCATCACAGACAGTAACTAACCTCCATCACAGACAGTAACTAACCTTCCATCACAGACAGTAACTAACCTTCCATCACAGACAGTAACTAACCTCCATCACAGACAGTAACTAACCTCCATCACAGACAGTAACTAACCTCCATCACAGACAGTAACTAACCTCCATCACAGACAGTAACTAACCTCCATCACAGACAGTAACTAACCTCCATCACAGACAGTAACTAACCTCCATCACAGACAGTAACTAACCTCCATCACAGACAGTAACTAACCTCCATCACAGACAGTAACTAACCTCCATCACAGACAGTAACTAACCTCCATCACAGACAGTAACTAACCTCCATCACAGACAGTAACTAACCTCCATCACAGACAGTAACCTAGTTTCACGCCAATATAAAGCAAAAGGCAGGTTACAGGTTACAGACCCATTTTTAGGCGCGTTCGCAAAATTGCGAAAAGCGACTATTGGCTTCGTCATGTCTGTCTGTCTGTCCGCATGGAACAATTTGGCTTCCACGTGACGGATTTTCATGAAATTTGGTATTTGACTATTTCTCGAAAATCTGTCGAGAAAATTCAAGTTTCATTAAAATCTGACAACAATAACGGTACTTTACGTGAAGACCTATTTACATTTATGGTAATTTCTCGCTGAGTTCTTCTTAGAATGAGAAATGTTTCAGACAAAAGTTGTAGAGGAAATCAAAACACGTTTTATGTCCAATAACTTTTGATAGTGAGGCGCGTTCGCATAACCATTGTTGCCGTGGAAAAGCAATAAGTATTACATATTGTGTGTGTGTGTGTCTGTAGCCTTAGTTATCCAGCATGCAAAGCGCATGCGCCGTGTTATATTGCCATCTGTGGCCTGTCTGGCTGTACCATATTTTTCCACATTATCTCATAAACGGCACGATTTTCGGAAAAAAGTTGTTGAACATAAAATGTGTGTTTTGATTTTCTGTACAACTTTTGTCTGAAACATTTCTCATTCTAAGAAGAATTCAGCGAGATATTATCATAAATGTACATAGGTCTTCATGTAAAGTACCGTTATTGTTGTCAGATTTTAATGAAACTTGAATTTTCTTGGCAGATTTAAAAAAAATACTCAAATATCAGATTTTATGAAAATGCGTCCAATGGGAGCCGAGAGTTTTGAGACGGACAGATCTGACGACGTTAACAGTGGTTTTTCGCAATTTTGCAAAAGCGCCTACAAGTTCGTACCTTCCGAAGATACGCTGGACTGTGCATCAAGTTACGTCCATGCACAGTCACTCATTTTGCATATTATACAGGAGTAACTACTAAACTGTTGTTACGTATTGATGTTTGGTTATTTCGTTTACTGCACTAAGCACATTAACTAAGTTACTAACTTTTGTTAGGAAGCTGACAGTTCCTCAGCTACTCAAAAAATTCCCCGCATTTTATGGAACCTGAATGTTCATCACCGTGTTCACACAAGGCCCCCACCTCACAATGCCTATACTCAGCCCCATAAATCCCGTCCAAGCCCTCCAATGCTATATATTTGAAATCCAATTTAGTATTATCGACCCATCTATACTTAGAACTTCCAAGTAGACTCTTTCCATCACGGTAATCTACTAAAGGCCTCTATGTATTATTTTCCTCCATACCTGCTACATGCCCTGCCCTTATACTCCTCAATAACACTCGGTAAGTTCGTCATTATGAACTTTCCTCCACGGCGAAGTGCACTGGACCAATACAATTATACTAGCCACGTGACGTCATATGATGGAGAGCAATAATATTCACGCGCTACTCCACTGCGTTAAAATTTATTGTTTCCCTATACTGACACAACCCAAGCGTCAAATTCATCTATCAGACTGCTGCCATCTGGTGGTGCTAAGCTGCATTATATGCTCGATGCTCAACTACGTTTTCGGCCTCAGCAAGCGCCTCAGAGAGGACAGCACACGGTCTCGCTCGCCTTGTATCGTAACCATGACAACGGGGCGAGTTTAGGCACTCAAGAAGTAAATATGTACCTTGCATTCGAGATCTGTTCAAAAATCACCAACTAAAGCACATAAACTTTTCAATAGTTTATTCTTAAAATACCCCTATACGTATTTCAGTGGTTTAAACCACCATCTTCAGGGGGTCGTGGAGATTATTATGCATAGACTTATAGTTATTACATATATGGTTATATTCACATATGTAGAATATGAGTGGGCTAGTATTGCTCACTTCGTACAGTATGTAAAATTATGTAAAATTACTATAAAATGAATTAAAGGCTGTTAAAATGATTACATAGTTTGTAGTTTTTCTGAAAATTATTGGCAGTTTGGTCTTGTAGTAAGGTGGTCATCTGTGTGTACTACGTAAGCTGCGTGACGCCGGTGTGGTGCTGTTGCAGAGTGATAAATGGTACTGGTACCTTGCACTTGGATCAGCCGTGTGGGCAATTAGATGAGTTTGGTCAATGCTAAGACTCTGACGCGGCCTGCAGCGACGTACTTCGTGACAGACAGCTAGTTAAATCAAGTTACAAACCAACTGATGCACACTAAAACCACTCTTTAAGTAGCTTTATTATAAAATTGTTAAAATTGTACCCCTACACGTGTTTCGATCCTAGGATCATCGTCAGGGGGGTTTTTTGCTAAAAGCTACAGTCACTTCAACACATGATTTAAAATATATTATCTGCACTTTGAAACATAAGTTAAAATCTTGTCAAAAATTCGCTAAAAGTTGTAAAATTATAAAAACACTGTAGATGGTAGATTGTGGAACTGCTGGCGTGTGGTGTTAAAAGCTGTAAAATAAACGAAAGCAGTTCCACAATTCTACCATCTACAGTGATTTTATAATTTTACAACTTTTAGCGAATTTTTGACAAGATTTTAACTTATGTTTCAAAGTGCAGATAGAATATTTTAAATCATGTGTTGAAGTGACTGTAGCTTTTAGCAAAAAACCCCCCTGACGATGATCCTAGGATCGAAACACGTGTAGGGGTACAATTTTAACAATTTTATAATAAAGCTACTTAAAGAGTGGTTTTAGTGTGCATCGGTTGGTTTATAACTTAATTTAATATGACGAAGATGCACGGTGTCAGCAGTGGGAAAAGACAGCTAGTTGCTACACCAACATTACACAGTTTTGAATGAAGGACAAAACAATGGATTCAAAATTATAAAAGGAAGAGAAGTTTGGTCGTCATTTTGATACATAATTAGGAACTAGCATCCTAAAGCTAAATAAAATTTTTAATTTTATTAAAATTTTAGGTTTTGCTTTGTGCACAACACCGTTCGTGTTTAACGACACACCGCCAAGATCAAAGTCAACTGTAATTTACATTTTGTATTTTATACTATTCGTGATATCTCACAAAGTTTTACATTCTTACGTTAAGTTTTAAGTTTTTGTATAAACAAACACCCTGTGTTGATAGGCTTGATCGAAACATGTAGCGTTTGAGATAATAGTAATAAATACAGTTGTGTCAGACGGTATACGTAGCGTTATTTGTGTATTGTCAATGCTAAGACGTTAAAATGAATGCAGGACATCAACGTTCCGTCTAATTTTTGTACAGCTGCGCGGACCTGCTACTGCTCTGAGAATAAAATTTTTACAAGACCTGAATACTGCGCGGCACTTTAAAAGTTTTTTGTAACATTCATAATAATATTTAAATGAAAACTGAAAAATTCCAGCTGCGCGGGAAAAATTCAGTGGCGCGATAGTACAGGGCATACACAAAAGAATGGTGCGGTTTCAATTTCCAATTCAATTGAAACCGCACCATTATTTTGTGTATGCCCTGTATTTCAGTTACTGCGCGGCCGCGCACCCTAGAGGGAACATCGCAGTACATAATGTTACATTTCGTTTAAACGTACAACTATTACCAGTTGTTTCAGAATCACCACCTCATGCAGTTAACAGATACAAGGAAGAGCATCTTCACATTAGCAATACAGACAGCAAGGCCAATCAGCTAACGGCATTACAGTGCAACTGTCTGCAGTTCCTCAGCCCACCAGCAAATTAGTGACTGGCGAACACTGCTCTTGTCACCTGTCTCTCTTGAACGAACTCCCACGCTCATGGAAAGAATGATTTATGACAAAGGAAGACGCCCACTTAGACCCAGAGGGATTTCTAACCACACCCTCAGCAGATAAGAGCCGTGCTCTGACAAGCAGAGTTGCAACAGGCTGCAGACAGCAACACTGGGGATGTAACCAACATGGCGTGAGGCGTATTGGTGGCGTTGATGGAAAAGCACAAGTGTACAAATTGTGGTTAGTTCCGTGGTGTAAGCGGGTTACAGAATTAAAGAGAATGCGAGGGGTTACGGGCGCACACAAAGGGGGGGGAGGAAAGTTGCTGCCGGGCTACAGCCCCCCTAATCCCCCAAAACCGAAAATTAAAAAACATAGATTTTATAGATATTATATCAAAAGTTTTACGTGATTTCCCCTTCAGCCGAAATCAGCCACTGACATCAGCTGATGACAGTACATTAGAATTTTGAAAAATAAATTAATAAAATTAAAAAAACAATTAGATATGACATTGTGATTGAGTGACGGAACATGTAGTTATATTTGTATGTATATAAATGTAGTTACAGACAGTTATGTTGTACTTACGACATGATTTTTATAACACAATTTTTAAATTCAAACATAACAGAAATGAGTACCAGGAATATTTTCTGGTGGTAAAAGCATCTACGCGTGCGCCGTGGAGGCCCATGACTTTTGACAGCACAGGCTGTGTACTACGTCACGGATAGCGCAGTTTGCAGTCTCGTCAACCGACGGACCTCACTGGCACTCGGTCCCACGCGCTGCACAATGCTGTAACGGTACCGTGCAGAGATGTTTGTCACACGGCCTGTTGTCAGGCGCTCGGCAAATTGTAGTTTGCACAATCTGGGTCACACACACTTGTGACTGCTGCAGTTCTGTTTTGGAACGATTAAATACTGTGATGAAAAACAGGCCTGCTGTTTTTTTGTCGAGCACAGTCCTGTACATAGTAACTGAGAGTAATTTTCTATCCAAATCTCCCCAATTTCCAAAAGAGAATTTCTTTTTGGCAGGTTCCCAGGCTTCGCCCGTTTGTCCTTCCGGTAAGAGCAGCATGCAGATGAAGATGAGTGTGGAGCATTGGTGGACTAAAGAACGACCAAATTATATTTAAAGACTCAATCCGTACCGTGCAGTAAACACACTCCGTCTCAGTTATACAAACCAGTCAGTTAATGTTGTACAGTGAAATAATCGCTGTTTGTTCTGAGATCCACACAAAACACATAAATACAGTCCGTACCGCGCAGTAAACACACTCCGTCTCAGTTATACAAACCAGTCAGTTAATGCTGTACAGTGAAATAATCGCTGTTTGTTCTGAGATCCACACAAAACACATAAATACAGTCCGTACCGCGCAGTAAACACACTCCGTCTCAGTTATACAAACCAGTCAGTTAATGTTGTACAGTGAAATAATCGCTGTTTGTTCTGAGATCCACACAAAACACATAAATACAGTTCGTACCGCGCAGTAAACACCTCCGTCTCAGTTATACAAACCAGTCAGTTAATGTTGTACAGTGAAATAATCGCTGTTTGTTCTGAGATCCACACAAAACACATAAATACAGTCCGTACCGCGCAGTAAACACACTCCGTCTCAGTTATACAAACCAGTCAGTTAATGTTGTACAGTGAAATAATCGCTGTTTGTTCTCAGATCCACACAAAACACATAAATACAGTCCGTACCGCGCAGTAAACACACTCCGTCTCAGTTATACAAACCAGTCAGTTAATGTTGTACAGTGAAATAATCGCTGTTTGTTCTGAGATCCACACAAAACACATAAATACAGTCCGTACCGCGCAGTAAACACACTCCGTCTCAGTTATACAAACCAGTCAGTTAATGCTGTACAGTGAAATAATCGCTGTTTGTTCTGAGATCCACACAAAACACATAAATACAGTCCGTACCGCGCAGTAAACACACTCCGTCTCAGTTATACAAACCAGTCAGTTAATGTTGTACAGTGAAATAATCGCTGTTTGTTCTGAGATCCACACAAAACACATAAATACAGTCCGTACCGCGCAGTAAACACACTCCGTCTCAGTTATACAAACCAGTCAGTTAATGTTGTACAGTGAAATAATCGCTGTTTGTTCTGAGATCCACACAAAACACATAAATACAGTCCGTACCGCGCAGTAAACACACTCCGTCTCAGTTATACAAACCAGTCAGTTAATGTTGTACAGTGAAATAATCGCTGTTTGTTCTGAGATCCACACAAAACACATAAATACAGTCCGTACCGCGCAGTAAACACACTCCGTCTCAGTTATACAAACCAGTCAGTTAATGTTGTACAGTGAAATAATCGCTGTTTGTTCTGAGATCCACACAAAACACATAAATACAGTCCGTACCGCGCAGTAAACACACTCCGTCTCAGTTATACAAACCAGTCAGTTAATGTTGTACAGTGAAATAATCGCTGTTTGTTCTGAGATCCACACAAAACACATAAATACAGTCCGTACCGCGCAGTAAACACACTCCGTCTCAGTTATACAAACCAGTCAGTTAATGTTGTACAGTGAAATAATCGCTGTTTGTTCTGAGATCCACACAAAACACATAAATACAGTCCGTACCGCGCAGTAAACACACTCCGTCTCAGTTATACAAACCAGTCAGTTAATGTTGTACAGTGAAATAATCGCTGTTAGTTCTGAGATCCACACAAAACACATAAATACAGTCCGTACCGCGCAGTAAACACACTCCGTCTCAGTTATACAAACCAGTCAGTTAATGTTGTACAGTGAAATAATCGCTGTTTGTTCTGAGATCCACACAAAACACATAAATACAGTCCGTACCGCGCAGTAAACACACTCCGTCTCAGTTATACAAACCAGTCAGTTAATGTTGTACAGTGAAATAATCGCTGTTTGTTCTGAGATCCACACAAAACACATAAATACAGTCCGTACCGCGCAGTAAACACACTCCGTCTCAGTTATACAAACCAGTCAGTTAATGTTGTACAGTGAAATAATCGCTGTTTGTTCTGAGATCCACACAAAACACATAAATACAGTCCGTACCGCGCAGTAAACACACTCCGTCTCAGTTATACAAACCAGTCAGTTAATGTTGTACAGTGAAATAATCGCTGTTTGTTCTGAGATCCACACAAAACACATAAATACAGTCCGTACCGCGCAGTAAACACACTCCGTCTCAGTTATACAAACCAGTCAGTTAATGTTGTACAGTGAAATAATCGCTGTTAGTTCTGAGATCCACACAAAACACAAATACACTGTGTGGGCAGAACGTAGAATTGTTGAATGTTAAACGTGGTGGTACATATAGTAACCACTGGGCTTTAAAGATACAGTCCGTACCGCGCAGTAAACACACTCCGTCTCACTTATACAAACCAATCAGTTAATCTTGTACAGTGTAATAATCGCTGTTTGTTCTGAGATCCACACAAAACACATAAATACAGTTCGTACCGCGCAGTAAACACACTCCGTCTCAGTTATACAAACCAGTCAGTTAATGTTGTACAGTGAAATAATCGCTGTTTGTTCTGAGATCCACACAAAACACATAAATACAGTTCGTACCGCGCAGTAAACACACTCCGTCTCAGTTATACTAACCAGTCAGTTAATGTTGTACAGTGAAATAATCGCTGTTTGTTCTGAGATCCACACAAAACACATAATACAGTTCGTACCGCGCAGTAAACACACTCCGTCTCAGTTATACAAACCAGTCAGTTAATGTTGTACAGTGAAATAATCGCTGTTTGTTCTGAGATCCACACAAAACACATAAATACAGTCCGTACCGCGCAGTAAACACACTCCGTCTCAGTTATACTAACCAGTCAGTTAATGTTGTACAGTGAAATAATCGCTGTTTGTTCTGAGATCCACACAAAACACATAAATACAGTTCGTACCGCGCAGTAAACACACTCCGTCTCAGTTATACTAACCAGTCAGTTAATGTTGTACAGTGAAATAATCGCTGTTTGTTCTGAGATCCACACAAAACACATAAATACAGTTCGTACCGCGCAGTAAACACACTCCGTCTCAGTTATACAAACCAGTCAGTTAATGTTGTACAGTGAAATAATCGCTGTTTGTTCTGAGATCCACACAAAACACATAAATACAGTCCATACCGCGCAGTAAACACACTCCGTCTCAGTTATACTAACCAGTCAGTTAATGTTGTACAGTGAAATAATCGCTGTTTGTTCTGAGATCCACACAAAACACATAAATACAGTTCGTAACCGCGCAGTAAACACACTCCGTCTCAGTTATACTAACCAGTCAGTTAATGTTGTACAGTGAAAAATCGCTGTTTGTTCTGAGATCCACACAAAACACATAAATACAGTTCGTACCGCGCAGTAAACACACTCCGTCTCAGTTATACTAACCAGTCAGTTAATGTTGTACAGTGAAATAATCGCTGTTTGTTCTGAGATCCACACAAAACACATAAATACAGCTAGTACCGCGCAGTAAACACACTCCGTCTCAGTTACAGAAACCAGTCAGTTAATGCTGTACAGTGAAATAATCGCTGTTTGTTCTGTGATAGCTGTGCTTTCTTCCTCACGGCCAATCAGTCCAACAAGTCTATTTGCAGTGAAGTAGTCATAGCAGTCAACACAACTGTCTCTCCACTTCTTAACAGTTGAGATGGCTACATGTTTCGACGGCTTTCACTGCTTCCTCACTGCGTCCGTCTTTAAGAGGAAATTAAATCATGAACATTATACGGATGGACTTGATGATAACCTAAAGAAAGCGGTCGAAACATGTAGTCTCCGAGATGTTAAGAAGTAAAACACGGATAGAAAGTTGTGTTGAATGGTATACCCTGGTTTTATTGTAAGCACTTATATGTACAGGGTGATTGTAACGTAAATACTTGAATATCGTGCTTGAACATGCGTGACAGTTGCCCACAGTTTCTCAGTGTGATAATTATTGTGAACTGCACTTCATGTAAGACAGAGCACCACCACTTATTGCGTGGCTTGACAGCTACTTTACTGGTCGGTGGACTGGGCGTGGAGGACCAACAGAATGGCCTCCAAGAAGTCCGATCTGACTCCATGTGATTTGTTTTGTGGGGTCAGGGCCAAAGAGGAAGTCTACGATCAAAAAGAGAACACCTGATAAACTGGAACTGCAAAGTTAGATACTCTGCTGATGTTCCATTTGACTTCTTAAGGACAAATGTTGAGTCTGTGTCATCCAGTTTCAGCACTGTGTGCAAAGTGCTGGGTCCTATTTTGAAATATGACACTAAATGATTGTGTGCGGGCTTTATATTGGTGCAAGAATTGTACCAATACTATAATCCGTTTAGGAGATACAGCCATTTAACATTATGCATGTATATTATAAACACCCTGTATATATACAACAGAGCGGGAAGTCAGGTTCGCAAGTGATGACTTCAGAATACATTAAACTCATTATTGCTGGACGCCAGAATCCCAAAAGGTGAACTCGGCCTTACATGGCAGATAACTGCAGCATACGGCTATTCGGATTGTAAGCAAATTGCTAGGCGGTACAGTTATACCTATAATACAGGCAACATGTAGTATAAATTACAAGACACTGGCATAAAAAAGAAGACAGAAGGCGATCTTCTGGTTCTGCGACCCGTCCAAGTGCTGCTAGTGCTTCGTCGGGATGATTGTCCGGCCTTGGGATGCTTCAGAGCCGACTGCTTACTGATGCAACCCGCGACCTTTCCTGCAGCAGCTGAAGGCAGAGTCATTATATCGCTAGCAAGGAAGAAGAACAAGAGCCGCAAACTGTGCACTCCGTGACGCAGTAACACAGACTTCAGCAAGGCGTTCTTTACTTTAAAAATTTCACAGAGTTTCACGGTACACATGTAAATGTATTTATATTTAGCCCACAAAGTACGAACTTCTCTGCGCCGATTTTCACGAAAACTCACAAATGTTAAAACAGCGTTATGTACAGATCGCTTTTGTACCGAATTTCAGAACAACTGGATAATAAATAAATTCCAAAATGTTCTGACGACGCTGTATAACATTGAGAACTAATTGTCTTGTGGACTTTGTGCATCGTCTTGGATAAGATATAAAAATATAAAATCACGACGTTTCGGAAGCTGGTTCGTAGGTGTCTCCCTCCCTTCACCTGAAGACGGAAGAAGAACCAGCTTCTGAAACGTCGTGATTTTATATTTTATATATTTTATTCGGACGGTGGACAAAGTCCATCGTCTTGGATAAGATATAAAATAACCACGACGTTTCGGAAGCTGTTCGTAGGTGTCTTCCCTCCCTTCACCTGAAGACGGAAGAAGAACCAGCTTCCGAAACGTCGTGATTTTACATTTATATATATTTTATTCGGACGGTGGACAAAGTCCATCGTCTTGGATAAGATATAAAAATATAAAATCACGACGTTTCGAAGCTGTTCGTAGGTGTCTCCCCTCCCTTCACCTGAAGACGGAAGAAGAACCAGCTTCCGAAACGTCGTGATTTTATATTTATATATATTTTATCGGACGGTGGACAAAGTCCATCGTCTTGGATAAGATATAAAAATATAAAATAACGACGTTTCGGAAGCTGGTTCGTAGGTGTCTTCCCTCCCTTCACCTGAAGACGGAAGAAGAACCAGCTTCCGAAACGTCGTGATTTTATATTTATATATATTTTATCGGACGGTGGACAAAGTCCATCCAAGAAAAATTGGTTCTCAGTGGATCAATAAATGAGGAAAGTCGCGGGTATAAATTTTTTAGGCGCCCAACTCCAATGTAAGTGCTATAAATTTATTTAGGCCCCCCAAGTAAGTTATGGCTTTAACTGCGCTGATTTAAAAAGAAACTCACAATAACTAAAAAAATTTTGTGAGCATCTCCTGTAAAAGGTACAAAACATAAAGCTGCCCTTGATTTCAGGCTTCCGCCGCGATGTTGATGAAATCTGTGGTCTTCTGGGTAATTACACGGCGTCGTGTAGTAAATAATTACCACACGACGCCGTGTAATTACCCAGAAGACCACAGATTTCATAAAGCTGCCCTGTTACGTGGCAAGCAGGTACAGGGGGGAGGTAGAGGCACAGCTCCACCAAATATTACCAAATTGGACGAAAAATATAGAAAAGTCGGCAGAATATAATTTACGGCGTGACGTAAGTCAAGCTTTGCACAAAACGTCATGAAACTGCCAACTGTTGAACGGCACGACATGGCGAACTTCATAACGAATTTCACGAAAATCGGAAGAGAGGGGATAGCAATACATTTGCGCCTTTAAATAAAGTATGACTGTCACTGAGACAATTTTCACGAAACTCGAGCAAATTCGACAAATTTTTAAAAGAACGCCTATACCGAACTGTATAACCGGACGAGGTAACAGGGGAGTGGAGAAGACTACATAACGAGGAACTTAATGATCTGTACTTGATCACCAAATATTATTCGGGTGATCAAATCGAGAAGAATGAGGTGGGCGGGGCATGTAGCACGTATGGGTGAGGGGAGAGGTGCATACAGGAATTTGGTGGGGAGACCTGAGGGAAGGAGACCACTTGGAAGACCTAGGCGTAGATGGAAGGATAATACTAAAATGGATCTTCAAGAAGTGGGATGGAGGGCTGGACTGGATTGATTTTGGCTCAGGATAGGGACAGGTGGTGGGCTGTTGTGTGTGCGGTAATGAACTTCGGGTTCCATAAAACGCGGGGAATTTCTTGACTAGCTGAGAAACTGTTAGCTTCTCAAGAAGGACTCTGCTCCGCGGAGTTAGTTAATTAATTAGTTAAATCCGGCCAAGGTTTTACTTGCTGACACTGGGTCACAAACAGACGGAACGACAGGATCTCCAAATAAGGCGTCCTTTTTACTCCGTGAACAAAGCCTAGAAAGGATCGTAAGAATCAAAGAAAGACATATGTATGATAAGCCGAACAGTGACGTCATTGTCTGCACCTTCATAAGCACTTTCACAAATCTGCTACACATGGTTCACATTTCTTGTGGCCACTTGCTATCCCCAATTTAAATGTTTAAATTCAGGTTTATATGTCACTGACATCTGTGTTATTGAGACAAGACAGACGGAACACAAACGTGACGTTGAAGGAGGTTAATGGGTGGGGGGTTGCAAGTCATTCCGTAACATAATTCTGTATTCGCGTCACTTGTTTGGTACTGACAGCAAATAGAAGTCACTTATTTGGTACTGACAGCAAATAGAAGTCACTTGTTTGGTACTGACAGCAAATAGAAGTCACTTGTTTGGTACTGACAGTAAATAGAAGTCACTTGTTTGGTACTGACAGCAAATAGAAGTCACTTGTTTGGTACTGACAGCAAATAGAAGTCACTTGTTTGGTACTGACAGCAAATAGAAGTCACTTGTTTGGTACTGACAGCAAATAGAAGTCACTTGTTTGGTACTGACAGCAAATAGAAGTCACTTGTTTGGTACTGACAGCAAATAGAAGTCACTTGTTTAATACTGACAGCAAATAGAAGTCACTTGTTTGGTACTGACAGCAAATAGAAGTCACTTGTTTGGTACTGACAGCAAATAGAAGTCACTTGTTTGGTACTGACAGCAAATAGAAGTCACTTGTTTGGTACTGACAGCAAATAGAAGTCACTTGTTTGGTACTGACAGCAAATAGAAGTCACTTGTTTGGTACTGACAGCAAATAGAAGTCACTTGTTTGGTACTGACAGCAAATAGAAGTCACTTGTTTGGTACTGACAGTAAATAGAAGTCACTTGTTTGGTACTGACAGCAAATAGAAGTCAAATAAAACTGCATTATGTAAATGACAGTTATCTATACATAGTCAGTTAAAAAAAATGGTCACACGTACACAGGTCATGACGGCCCTAGCGGTCGGCCCAGCACATTGAAGACATACGGACGATCCATCCTATACTGCTGACATTGTCCCATTGGATTACCATTTGTTTGAGCCGCAGAAGCAGAATTTTGGAGATCGCTGATTCCACAAAAGGGAAAGTGGAATTTGCTATTCGCTAATGGCTGCAGAATGCAAGACACGGATTTCTAACGCGACAGAATTTTTAAACCCTACAACGGTGGAGAAAACGCTTGAAGGTGCGCGGGAATTATGTGGAAACATAACGACACTTGGGTGGTATAAATGAGGTACATTTGACTGCGTTGACTGGTCATTTGACTTTATAACATAGGGGCCCTCGCTCATTGAACATAATTCGTACATTCGGCGTTTCGCAGAAAGGTTCTGCTTTCGCAAGGCTATTATCCTGTTGGGCTAGTTACATAAAGTAGTTCCTTCTCATTAGGCGCTGTAATCCGGGCCGGCTTTCAGTTTGTTGTGCCCCCTAAGCTGTAATATTTATGAGGCCCCATTTCCTCTGCTAAATATTAGGTTTAATGCATTTTCATCCTTGTGAAAAATAAAATAACGAACAGTAGTCGATAATAATAACAATAATTATCATTATTTTGTATTGTAACTTCTATTATTTACAAAAGCATTTAATTTCTTTTAGTGAGGTGGTCTCACTGGGGCCCCATGTAATGTGAGGCCCTAAGTCGTAGCTTGTGTAGCTCATACGTAAATTCGGCCGACAAAAAGTGGGTTTATACGAAGGGTGCTGAATGCAGCGACAGACAGCAGGCGAAGAGCTATCACATGTCCTAAGGAGAAATATGGTACAATATTACTGAAAACAGAAAAAAAGTGTACAAAGACAACACAAACACATGTACAAAGACAACACAAACACATGTACAAACAACACAAACATGTACAAAAACAACACAAACACATGTACATACAAAAACAACACAAACACATGTACAAAGACAACACAAACACATGTACAAAAACAACACAAACACATGTACAAAAACAACACAAACACATGTACAAAGACAACACAAACACATGTACAAAAGACAACACAAACACATGTACAAAGACAACAACACAGTACAAAGACAACACAAACACATGTACAAGAACACCGTCGCTTGGAACGGGTTGACAGGCATTAAATACTTCCGAAATGTTTCCACCAGATTACATGGGGTTCCAGAAAACATAACACTTCATAGACACAGCTTTGACAACTTGCAACAACAGAACACAAGCTGAACGTGCATGACACTGGGCAGTGCTGTAGGTGGCTGTAGTGCTGTAGGTGGCTGTAGTGTGCTGTAGGTGGCTTGTAGTGCTGTAGGTGGCTGTAGCAGTTGATGAGAATCGGCAACAGGGTCCGTCTACAGTAACACACAGACAGAGACAAATTTAAAGCAATATTTGCATTCTCATTAACACATTAATGACGAATATTAATCTTCCCTCCCCCCTATGGTCGACAGCCTATATGGGCCTGGGCCTCCTCGTTTCGTCGAGGTTTCATGATCACACATTTGAGACACACCACAGTCGGTAGGACTTCTCTGGACGAGTGACCAGCTCGTCGCAGAGACCTCTACCTGACATCACACAACACTGACAACAGACAGAATCCATGCCCGGGGGATTCGAACCCACGATCCTAGTAAGCGAGCGGCCGCAGACCCACGCCTTAGACCGCACGGCCACTGGGATCGGCACAAATATTAATTGAGTTACATTGAAAGATTCAGTTCGTACCGCGCAGTAAAACACCTCCGTCTCAGTTATACAAACCAGTCAGTTAATGTTGTACAGTGAAATAATCGCTGTTTGTTCTGAGATCCACACAAAACACATAAATACAGTCCGTACCGCGCAGTAAACACACTCCGTCTCAGTTATACAAACCAGTCAGTTAATGTTGTACAGTGAAATAATCGCTGTTTGTTCTGAGATCCACACAAAACACATAAATACAGTCCGTACCGCGCAGTAAACACACTCCGTCTCAGTTATACAAACCAGTCAGTTAATGTTGTACAGTGAAATAATCGCTGTTTGTTCTGAGATCCACACAAAACACATAAATACAGTCCGTACCGCGCAGTAAACACACTCCGTCTCAGTTATACAAACCAGTCAGTTAATGTTGTACAGTGAAATAATCGCTGTTTGTTCTGAGATCCACACAAAACACATAAATACAGTCCGTACCGCGCAGTAAACACACTCCGTCTCAGTTATACAAACCAGTCAGTTAATGTTGTACAGTGAAATAATCGCTGTTTGTTCTGAGATCCACACAAAACACATAAATACAGTCCGTACCGCGCAGTAAACACACTCCGTCTCAGTTATACAAACCAGTCAGTTAATGTTGTACAGTGAAATAATCGCTGTTTGTTCTGAGATCCACACAAAACACATAAATACACTGTGTGGGCAGAACGTAGAAATTGTGATGTTAAACATGGTGGTGCATATAGTAACCACTGGGCTTTAAATATACAGTCCGTACCGCGCAGTAAACACACCTCGTCTCAGTTATACAAACCAGTCAGTTAATGCTGTACAGTGAAATAATCGCTGTTTGTTCTGAGATCCACACAAAACACATAATATACAGTCCGTACCGCGCAGTAAACACACTCCGTCTCAGTTATACAAACCAGTCAGTTAATGTTGTACAGTGAAATAATCGCTGTTTGTTCTGAGATCCACACAAAACACATAAATACAGTCCGTACCGCGCGCAGTAAACACACTACCGTCTCAGTTATACAAACCAGTCAGTTAATGTTGTACAGTGAAATAATCGCTGTTTGTTCTGAGATCCACACAAAACACATAAATACAGTCCGTACCGCGCAGTAAACACTCCGTCTCAGTTATACAAACCAGTCAGTTAATGTGTACAGTGAAATAATCGCTGTTTGTTCTGAGATCCACACAAAACACATAAATACAGTCCGTACCGCGCAGTAAACACACTCCGTCAGTTATACAAACCAGTCAGTTAATGTTGTACAGTGAAATAATCGCTGTTTGTTCTGAGATCCACAAAACACATAAATACAGTCCGTACCGCGCAGTAAACACACTCCGTCTCAGTTATACAAACCAGTCAGTTAATGCTTGACAGTGAAATAATCGCTGTTTGTTCTGAGATCCACACAAAACACATAAATACAGTCCGTACCGCGCAGTAAACACACTCCGTCTCAGTTATACAAACCAGTCAGTTAATGTTGTACAGTGAAATAATCGCTGTTTGTTCTGAGATCCACAAAACACATAAATACAGTCCGTACCGCGCAGTAAACACACTCCGTCTCAGTTATACAAACCAGTCAGTTAATGTTGTACAGTGAAATAATCGCTGTTTGTTCTGAGATCCACACAAAACACATAAATACAGTCCGTACCGCGCAGTAAACACACTCCGTGTCAGTTATACAAACCAGTCAGTTAATGTTGTACAGTGAAATAATCGCTGTTTGTTCTGAGATCCACACAAAGCACATAAATACAGTCCGTACCGCGCAGTAAACACACTCCGTCTCAGTTATACAAACCAGTCAGTTAATGTTGCACAGTGAAATAATCGCTGTTTGTTCTGAGATCCACACAAAACACATAAATACAGTCCGTACCGCGCAGTAAACACACTCCGTCTCAGTTATACAAACCAGTCAGTTAATGTTGTACAGTGAAATAATCGCTGTTTGTTCTGAGATCCACACAAAACACATAAATACAGTCCGTACCGCGCAGTAAACACACTCCAGTCTCAGTTATACAAACCAGTCAGTTAATGTTGTACAGTGAAATAATCGCTGTTTGTTCTGAGTATCCACACAAAACACATAAATACAGTCCGTACCGCGCAGTAAACACACTCCGTCTCAGTTATACAAACCAGTCAGTTAATGTTGCAAGTGAAATAATCGCTGTTTGTTCTGAGATCCACACAAAACACATAAATACAGTCCGTACCGCGCAGTAAACACACTCCGTCTCAGTTATACAAACCAGTCAGTTAATGTTGTACAGTGAAATAATCGCTGTTTGTTCTGAGATCCACACAAAACACATAAATACAGTCCGTACCGCGCAGTAAACACACTCCGTCTCAGTTATACAAACCAGTCAGTTAATGTTGTACAGTGAAATAATCGCTGTTTGTTCTGAGATCCACACAAAACACATAAATACAGTCCGTACCGCGCAGTAAACACACTCCGTCTCAGTTATACAAACCAGTCAGTTAATGTTGTACAGTGAAATAATCGCTGTTTGTTCTGAGATCCAAACAAAACACATAAATACACTGTGTGGGCAGAACGTAGAATTTGTGAATGTTAAACTGGCGGTCCATATAGTAACCACTGGGCTGCAGAGTGTCCGGTTTCTACATAGAACTGCCCCGTAAGTATAATGGATCGCTGTCAGAAATCGCAGCGCAGTGTCAGCCAACATTTCCTAACAAACAAACCAATAAGTGCCACAGGGCTAACGTTATAGTGTAACGACACTGATAACTTACAAACAAACAGAGCAACGAGCGGTCAATCGATCCCCCTCGCCGAACAACCGGTTTCACTGCTCACGGTTAAACAAACGACAAGAGGCGAACAGCATGCAGCACAGCTGGCAGGCGGAAGCTTGTTCTACTTCCGGTAGACGCAAGACGTCTTTCTTTCTCCAGAAAGTCCGGACGCCCTCAGACCAAGCCAGCTTCCTATTCAATTGGTACAGAGGGCCGTTTTCCCGGGAGTGTGAGTCTGACTAATCACCTATACCTAGTGTTGAGGTTAAGAATGAATGGAAATATACCTCCACTCCCCATATGCCTTCATAGCGTCAATACAGATAACCTTACTTTACAACAGATTTTTTTTTGTAATGAATGACTGTGAACATTTTTATTCTGTATTTTTATGCCAGACGGAGAAAAAAATGTAAAATCTCCTCACCAGAATGCAGCTCACAATACAACAGGCACAAATACAGATGATTCGTTTATAAATAGCTAAAAAAATGGTTAGAAGTCAAAATGGATTCGGTACGGAATTAGAAGCAAATTATTTACACATTTGTTACCATTCTACTCTGACTTTTGTCAGTTGTGCCCTAATTTAGAGCGCACAGACAGACGTATAAAATATGAGACACTGTTCACGAAATACACTATTACTAGTGTAAGAATATAAATGAGGATAAGACGGGAGGACCGTGAGGGCAGGATGACAGAAATGCTAAGTGCTTAAACAATTTTAGCTGGTATCTTGAAAAGAATTTGAAGAACAAGACGCAAGAAGGGAGCAGACAGCTAAATTGATATTAATTCAATTAGCAGTATTATAACCAACAAATGCACACAATTAGCAGTATTTATAACCAACAAATGCACACAATTAGCAGTATTATAACCAACAAATGCACACAATTAGCAGTATTATAACCAACAAATGCACACAATTAGCAGTATTATAACCAACAAATGCACACAATTAGCAGTATTATAACCAACAAATGCACACAATTAGCAGTATTATAACCAACAAATGCACACAATTAGCAGTATTATAAACAACAAATGCACTATCAATTAGCAGTATTATAACCAACAAATGCACACAATTAGCAGTATTATAACCAACAAATGCACACAATTAGCAGTATTATAACCAACAAATGCACACAATTAGCAGTATTATAACCAACAAATGCACACAATTAGCAGTATTATAACCAACAAATGCACACAATTAGCAGTATTATAACCAACAAATGCACACAATTAGCAGTATTATAACCAACAAATGCACACAATTAGCAGTATTATAACCAACAAATGCACACAATTAGCAGTATTATAAAACCACATCAACAAATGCACACAATTAGCAGTATTATAACCAACAAATCACACACATTAGCAGTATTATAACCAACAAATGCACACAATTAGCAGTATTATAACCAACAAATGCACACAATTAGCAGTATTATAACCAACAAATGCACACAATTAGCAGTATTATAACCAACAAATGCACACAATTAGCAGTATTATAACCAACAAATGCACACAATTAGCAGTATTATAACCAACAAATGCACACAATTTAGCAGTATTATAACCAACAATGCACACATTGCAGTATTATACCAAAAAATGCACACAATTAGCAGTATTATAACCAACAAATGCACACAATTAGCAGTATTATAACCAACAAATGCACACAATTAGCAGTATTATAACCAACAAATGCACACAATTAGCAGTATTATAACCAACAAATGCACACAATTAGCAGTATTTATAACCAACAAATGCACACAATTAGCAGTATTATAACCAACAAATGCACACAATTAGCAGTATTATAACCAACAAATGCACACAATTAGCAGTATTATAACCAACAAATGCACACAATTAGCAGTATTATAACCAACAAATGCACACAATTAGCAGTATTATAACCAACAAATGCACACAATTAGCAGTATTATAACCAACAAATGCACACAATTAGCAGTATTATAACCAACAAATGCACACAATTAGCAGTATTATACAACAACAAATGCACACAATTAGCAGTATTATAACCAACAAATGCACACAATTAGCAGTATTATAACACAATCACACATTGCAGTATTACACAAATGCACATTAGCAGTATTATAACCAACAAATGCACACATTTAGCAGTATTATAACCAACAAATGCACACAATTATGCAGTATTATAACCAACAAATGCACACAATTAGCAGTATTATAACCAACAAATGCACACAATTAGCAGTATTATAACCAACAAATGCACACAATTAGCAGTATTATAACCAACAAATGCACACAATTAGCAGTATTATAACCAACAATGCACACAATTAGCAGTATTATAACCAACAAATGCACACAATTTAGCAGTATTTAACCAACAAATGCACACAATTAGCAGTATTTATAACCAACAATTGCACACAATTAGCAGTATTTATAACCAACAAATTGCATCACAATTAGCAGTATTTATAACCAACAAATGCACACAATTAGCAGTATTATAACCAACAAATGCACACAATTAGCAGTATTATAACCAACAAATGCACACAATTAGCAGTATTTATAACCAACAAATGCACACAATTAGCAGTATTATAACCAACAATGCACACAATTAGCAGTATTATAACCAACAAATCACACAATTAGCAGTATTATAACCAACAAATGCACACAATTAGCAGTATTATAACCAACAAATGCACACAATTAGCAGTATTTATAACCAACAATGCACACAATTAGCAGTATTATAACCAACAAATGCACACAATTAGCAGTATTATAACCAACAAATGCACACAATTAGCAGTATTATAACCAACAAATGCACACAATTAGCAGTATTATACCAACAATGCACACAATTAGCGTATTATAACAATAATCACACAATTAGCAGTATTATATACCAACAAATGCACACAATTAGCAGTATTATAACCAACAAATGCACACAATTAGCAGTATTTATAACCAACAAATGCACACAATTAGCAGTATTATAACCAACAAATGCACACATTAGCAGTATTATAACCAACAAATGCACACAATTAGCAGTATTATAACCAACAAATGCACACAATTAGCAGTATTATAACCAACTAATGCACACAATTAGCAGTATTTATAACAACAAATGCACACAATTGCGTATTATCACAATGCACACAATTAGCAGTATTATAACCAACAAATGCACACAATTAGCAGTATTATAACCAACAAATGCACACAATTAGCAGTATTATAACCAACAAATGCACACAATTAGCAGTATTATAACCAACAAATGCACACATTTGCAGTATTATAACCAACAAATGCACACAATTAGCAGTATTATATACCAACAAATGCACACAATTAGCAGTATTATAACCAAACAAATCACACAATTAGCAGTATTATAACCAACAAATGCAACAATTAGCAGTATTATAACCAACAAATACACACAATTAGCAGTATTATAACCAACAATGCACACAATTAGCAGTATTATAACCAACAATGCACACAATTAGCAGTATTATAACCAACAATGCACACAATTAGCAGTATTATAACCAACAAATGCACACAATTAGCAGTATTATAACCAACAAATGCACACAATTAGCAGTATTACAACCAACAAATTCAACAATTAGCAGTATTATAACCAACAAATGCACACAATTAGCAGTATTATAACCAACAAATGCACACAATTAGCAGTTATTATAACCAACAAATGCACACAATTAGCAGTATTATAACCAACAAATGCACTTTCTGTATTTTTGTTACGCTTTTACCCTACATGTTTCGGCTGTGGTCCGGCCATCATCACGGTACACCAGTATGTTCACCTCACTGTCACCGGTTCATTTGGTATTATCACGTCATCACAATGTTTTTGTAGCTTTTGTTTACTTTCAAATGCAGGATGTGTTCGTGGTGTGTCAAAAACTTGAGGTGTAACACTGCGGGTTGCAGATATAACACAGTATCTCGTTGGTAGTAGTTACAGTTGTTAAAATTGTTAAAGATTTTTGAAACAATTAAAACAACTGTTGCAAGAAACACGGACCGCGGACCACATTTTGACAACACTACTCTAACTGACAACGAAGTAACCTTCTGACCTCCACGGCACTGCTGCAGTGGGAACGATATCATTTCCAGGACATTTGTTGCAACAATTTCCTCTCTCCTCTTTCTGCCTCCGTCGAGTAAATCCCGGAAACGTCTAATCTACAAACAGGTATATTAGGCTGCAATATAACTGGAGTTTCTTATTTCATGTTAGGGAGCGCCCAGAGGGTGACTTTTGATATAACGGGTGTTTAAAAATTACAGCACTTGTGTAGCAGAATGGAACTGAATGTTTTGTTAAGATGACGTAACGGGACAGAGTATGACGTTGTTACATACTGAGTGGGCTTGTACATGTACTGGGGGTACAGACGGTTACAGGGGGTTACAGCGCTCAGTTTTACACTGCACCTTATAAAGCTACATACAGACCTACAGTATAAAATATGCAGAAATCCGTTCGTTGAATCTTTAAAGCCCAGTGGTTACTATATGTACCACCATGTTTAACATTCAACAATTCTACGTTCTGCTCACACAGTGTATTTATGTGTTTTGTGTGGATCTCAGAACAAACAGCGATTATTTCACTGTACAGCATTAACTGACTGGTTTGTATAACTGAGACTGAGTGTGTTTACTGCGTGGTACGGACTGTATTTATGTGTTTTGTGTGGATCTCAGAACAAACAGCGATTATTTCACTGTACAACATTAACTGACTGGTTTGTATAACTGAGACGGAGTGTGTTTACTGCGCGGTACGGACTGTATTTATGTGTTTTGTGTGGATCTCAGAACAAACAGCGATTATTTCACTGTACAACATTAACTGACTGGTTTGTATAACTGAGACGGAGTGTGTTTACTGCGCGGTACGGACTGTATTTATGTGTTTTGTGTGGATCTCAGAACAAACAGCGATTATTTCACTGTACAACATTAACTGACTGGTTTGTATAACTGAGACGGAGTGTGTTTACTGCGCGGTACGGACTGTATTTATGTGTTTTGTGTGGATCTCAGAACAAACAGCGATTATTTCACTGTACAGCATTAACTGACTGGTTTGTTAACTGAGAGGTGTTACTGCGAGTACGGACGTATTAGTGTTTGTGTGACTCAGAACAACAGCGATTATTCACTGTACACATTAATGCGGTTGATAGGACGGGTGTTTACTGCGCTGGTACGGACGTATTATGGTTTTGTGTGATCAAACAAACAGCGATTATTTCACTGTACAGCATTAACTGACTGGTTTGTATAACTGAGACGGAGTGTGTTTACTGCGCTGGTACGGACTGTATTTATGTGTTTTGTGTGGATCTCAGAACAAACAGCGATTATTTCACTGTACAGCATTAACTGACTGGTTTGTATAACTGAGACGGAGTGTGTTTACTGCGCGGTACGGACTGTATTTATGTGTTTTTGTGTGGATCTCAGAACAAACAGCGATTATTTCACTGTACAACATTAACTGACTGGTTTGTATAACTGAGACGGAGTGTGTTTACTGCGCGGTACGGACTGTATTTATGTGTTTTGTGTGGATCTCAGAACAAACAGCGATTATTTCACTGTACAACATTAACTGACTGGTTTGTATAACTGAGACGGAGTGTGTTTACTGCGCGGTACGGACTGTATTTATGTGTTTTGTGTGGATCTCAGAACAAACAGCGATTATTTCACTGTACAGCATTAACTGACTGGTTTGTATAACTGAGACGGGTGTGTTTACTGCGCGGTACGGACTGTATTTATGTGTTTTGTGTGGATCTCAGAACAAACAGCGATTATTTCACTGTACAACATTAACTGACTGGTTTGTATAACTGAGACGGAGTGTGTTTACTGCGCGGTACGGACTGAGTTCAGGTGACTATCATTCCACCAACGCTCCACACTCATCTTCATCTACATGTTGCTCTTACCAGAAGGACAAACGGCGAAGCCTGGGTACGTTCCAAAAACAATGTTTTTCAGTAATCGGGGAGCATTGGATATAAAAGTACTTTGATATATTCAGTCTTTAAAGTGTTCATCTGTATGTGTGACATGCTGTTTGCACTGTCAAGGTAAGGCAGAGGTAACAAGTACATGGAGCTGTGTACAGGAAGTGATACGAGGATGGAGCACATTACGGACGGACTGTCATGGTGTGTGTTATTAACCGAATATTGTTAGGTTACGAAATGAAGTGAATGATATTAGACAGACATGTAGCATGCAAGAGGAAAAGAGGCAAAATGCATAAAACGTACTCTTAAGTCTCAAGGAAAGAGGTTTAGATGTTATGAAAACTTTTAAGTTAATTGTAAGCGGACAGAATCTGAACGTCGTATCGTTACTTGGCGGTGCAGAACAGACTGCAAATGGGAGAATTTGTTATTTAACGACACTGTCAACTGTTAAGAAGCGTCAGTGATAAATGACTGAGTGTGGAGCATTGGTGCGATGACGTACCGGTTCGATGAAGGGCGATGAACTACTATCAGCATCTGATTACGTAATCTGCTGCACGGAGTCAGCAGAAGTTTTGCTATAGACTGGGCACTTCTCTTCTGCCAAATTTTCCGTCGTTCTATGAGCTTCACACACGGCTGACGTATTAGCACGCAACTTCGGATACTGTGCTGGACCCAGACAGGTGGAAATCACTGGCAGACACGTGTCGTCTTTCAGAAGGCTACCGAAGAACGTCGCGGCTATTTTAATAAGTGCTTCATATGTTAACTGTGTTATATTATCATGGTGACATCTGCGCTAATTTAGTCGCTCGTTTAAAGATAATTCTGGACGTGTTGATAAGTTCACGTGAGTTTTGGCAGCACGTAATTATTGACAGAGCAGATCTGGCGGCACGTACTTATTGACAGAGCAGATCTGGCGGCACGTAATTATTGACAGAGCAGATCTGGCGGCACGTACTTATTGACAGAGCAGATCTGGCGGCACGTAATTATTGACAGAGCAGATCTGGCGGCACGTAATTATTGACAGAGCAGATCTGGCGGCACGTACTTATTTACAGAGCAGATCTGGCGTCACGTAATTATTGACAGAGTAGATCTGGCGGCACGTACTTATTGACAGAGCAGATCTGGCGGCACGTAATTATTGACAGAGCAGATCTGGCGGCACGTACTTATTGACAGAGCAGATCTGGCGGCACGTACTTATTTACAGAGCAGATCTGGCGTCACGTAATTATTGACAGAGTAGATCTGGCGGCACGTACTTAATGACAGAGCAGATCTGGCGGCACGTAATTATTGACAGAGCAGATCTGGCGGCACGTACTTATTGACAGAGCAGATCTGGCGGCACGTAATTATTGACAGAGCAGATCTGGCGGCACGTAATTATTGACAGAGCAGATCTGGCGGCACGTACTTATTTACAGAGCAGATCTGGCGTCACGTAATTATTGACAGAGTAGATCTGGCGGCACGTACTTATTGACAGAGCAGATCTGGCGGCACGTAATTATTGACAGAGCAGATCTGGCGGCACGTACTTATTGACAGAGCAGATCTGGCGGCACGTACTTATTTACAGAGCAGATCTGGCGTCACGTAATTATTGACAGAGTAGATCTGGCGGCACGTACTTAATGACAGAGCAGATCTGGCGGCACGTAATTATTGACAGAGCAGATCTGGCGGCACGTACTTATTGACAGCAGATCTGGCGGCACGTAATTATTGACAGAGCAGATCTGGCGGCACGTAATTATTGACAGAGCAGATCTGGCGGCACGTACTTATTTACAGAGCAGATCTGGCGTCACGTAATTATTGACAGAGTAGATCTGGCGGCACGTACTTATTGACAGAGCAGATCTGGCGGCACGTAATTATTGACAGAGCAGATCTGGCGGCACGTACTTATTGACAGAGCAGATCTGGCGGCACGTACTTATTTACAGAGCAGATCTGGCGTCACGTAATTATTGACAGAGTAGATCTGGCGGCACGTACTTAATGACAGAGCAGATCTGGCGGCACGTAATTATTGACAGAGCAGATCTGGCGGCACGTAATTATTGACAGAGCAGATCTGGCGGCACGTACTTATTGACAGAGCAGATCTGGCGGCACGTACTTATTGACAGAGCAGATCTGGCGGCACGTACTTATTGACAGAGCAGATCTGGCGGCACGTAATTATTGACAGAGCAGATCTGGCGGCACGCACTTATTGACAGAGCAGATCTGGCGGCACGTACTTATTGACAGAGCAGATCTGGCGGCACGTAATTATTGACAGAGCAGATCTGGCGGCACGTAATTATTGACAGAGCAGATCTGGCGGCACGTACTTATTGACAGAGCAGATCTGGCGGCACGTACTTATTGACAGAGCAGATCTGGCGTCACGTAATTATTGACAGAGCAGATCTGGCGGCACGTACTTATTGACAGAGCAGATCTGGCGGCACGTACTTATTTACAGAGCAGATCTGGCGTCACTTAATTATTGACAGAGTAGATCTGGCGGCACGTACTTATTGACAGAGCAGATCTGGCGGCACGTAATTATTGACAGAGCAGATCTGGCGGCACGTAATTATTGACAGAGCAGATCTGGCGGCACGTAATTATTGACAGAGCAGATCTGGCGGCACGTACTTATTGACAGAGCAGATCTGGCGGCACGTAATTATTGACAGAGCAGATCTGGCGGCACGTACTTATTGACAGAGCAGATCTGGCGGCACGCACTTATTGACAGAGCAGATCTGGCGGCACGTACTTATTGACAGAGCAGATCTGGCGGCACGTAATTATTGACAGAGCAGATCTGGCGGCACGTACTTATTGACAGAGCAGATCTGGCGGCACGTACTTATTGACAGAGCAGATCTGGCGGCACGTAATTATTGACAGAGCAGATCTGGCGGCACGTAATTATTGACAGAGCAGATCTGGCGTCACGTAATTATTGACAGAGCAGATCTGGCGGCACGTACTTATTGACAGAGCAGATCTGGCGGCACGTACTTATTGACAGAGCAGATCTCCCAGTAAGACGTTTCTACGTGATTCCCTTCCTTCCTTAAAGGAGTAGTCCTGAAAGAAAAAAATTAAGTTTATTTTGAAACACCGTATAGCCAGAGTTTTCTTTGAGGGAACACGACAGAGAGTATTACATGCCTGAAGAGATTGCAGTGCTGAGGATCTGTAGATGAACTGTGAGGGGTTGGCGTACTGAGTTCGATTTAATATTAGTCAGCTGCTGTGTCCACAGAATGTTACACGACAGGGCCACACAGCTGCTGTGTCCACAGAATGTTACACGACAAGGCCACACAGCTCCTGTGTCCACAGAATGTTACACGACAGGGCCACACAGCTGCTGTGTCCACAGAATGTTACACGACAGGACCACACAGCTGCTGTGTCCACAGAATGTTACACGACAGGGCCACACAGCTCCTGTGTCCACAGAATGTTACACGACAGGGCCACACAGCTGCTGTGTCCACAGAATGTTACACGACAGGACCACACAGCTGCTGTGTCCACAGAATGTTACACGACAGGGCCACACAGCTCCTGTGTCCACAGAATGTTACACGACAGGGCCACACAGCTGCTGTGTCCACAGAATGTTACACGACAGGGCCACACAGCTGCTGTGTCCACAGAATGTTACACGACAGGGCCACACAGCTCTGTGTCCACAGAATGTTACACGACAGGGCCACACAGCTGCTGTGTCCACAGAATGTTACACGACAGGGCCACACAGCTCTGTGTCCACAGAATGTTACACGACAGGGCCACACAGCTCTGTGTCCACAGAATGTTACACGACAGGGCACACAGCTGCTGTGTCCACAGAATGTTACACGACAGGGCCACACAGCTGCTGTGTCCACAGAATGTTACACGACAGGGCCACACAGCTGCTGTGTCCACAGAATGTTACACGACAGGGCCACACAGCTGCTGTGTCCACAGAATATTACACGACAGGGCCACACAGCTGCCTGTGTCCACAGAATGTTACACGACAGGGCCACACAGCTGCTGTGTCCACAGAATGTTACACGACAGGGCCACACAGCTGCTGTGTCCACAGAATGTTACACGACAGGGCCACACAGCTCCTGTGTCCACAGAATGTTACACGACAGGGCAACACAGCTGCTGTGTCCACAGAATGTTACACGACAGGGCAACACAGCTGCTGTGTCCACAGAATTTACACGACAGGGCAACACAGCTGCTGTGTCCACAGAATGTTACACGACAGGGCCAACACAGCTGCTGTGTCCACAGAATGTTACACGACAGGGCAACACAGCTGCTGTGTCCACAGAATGTTACACGACAGGGCACACAGCTGCTGTGTCCACAGAATGTTACACGACAGGGCAACACAGCTGCTGTGTCCACAGAATGTTACACGACAGGGCAACACGCTGCTGTGTCCACAGAATGTTACACGACAGGGCCACACAGCTGCTGTGTCCACAGAATATTCACACTACAGAGCCACACAGCTGCTGTGTTCATAGAATGCCACATCGCAGAGCCACACAGCTGCTGTGTTCACAGAATATCACATCTCAGAGCCACACAGCTGCTGTGTTCATCAGAATGCCACATCCAGAGCCACACAGCTGCTGTGTCACAGAATGTCACATCTCAGAGCCACACAGCTGCTGTGTTCCATAGAATGTCACAATTCCCGAGCCACACAGCTGCTGTCCAAGAATGTCACACTCAGAGTCACACAACTGCTGTGTCCACAGAATGCCACAATCAGAGTCACAACTGCTGTGTCCACAGAATGCACACTCGAGTCAATCGCCTCATCATACAACTGCTGTGTCCACAGAATGTCCACACTCAGAGTACACAACTGCTGTGTCCACAGAATGCCACACTCAGAGTTACACAACTGCTGTGTCCACAGAATGCCACACTCGAGTTACACAACTGCTGTGTCCACAGAATGCCACACTCGGAGTTACACAGTGTACACAGAATGCCACACTCAGAGTTACACATGCTGTGTCCACAGAATGCCACACTCAGAGTTACACAACTGCTGTGTCCACAGAATGCCACACTCAGAGCCACACGCACGCTACAAACACCCACGCACCATGACACGCACGGTCGTCGTGACCATACGGCGACTCGAAAGGTAAAGTTAACTGTGCGTAAGAACGCATAAGCCGCCATCCACGCATTCTGATGTTAATATCGTGTTGAAGATTTAAGCCTCCTAGGATATAACGACGTGTAGATTGGTACATACGTTACCGACGTTTCGGAGCATCTTGCTGTCTTCACCTTCACAATAAAAATATATATAATATATTATTTATAGCCGCAGCAACTGCACAACACTGAAAATGGTGGCAGCAATATATTCTGAAACGTCGGTAAATATATAGCAATTTATATGGCCCATATCCCAAAAGACTTGAGACTTTATCAACACAGCTTGTGAGACACTTAAGTCTCGATTGATAACAACTCGTTTTAGGAAATAAAATTTCTTAACTAGAGAAAGTACATTGACTTAAACGGGTTTAGAATAAGCTGAGATATCGATATGAGATATCGATATGAGATATCGATAGCGATCGAGTTGACATGTTTTAATTACGATACATAATGTATTGATTGGCTGTGCATAAAGAGACGTCTACATATATATGTATTCATACAGACAGACAGACAGACAGAAGGAGTGACAGTGAAGCTGACAACGCAGATAAGTTGACCTATTCAAACATTTTGACCCCAGGGTCAATGTGGCAACATATCCCTACAAACTGTACCGTCTATATGAATGCTCAGTGCGTAGACATAATGTCCCTGTCTATGACATGAAGACATAGAGGAAGTAGAGGTATAGCTCCACTCATTCTTAACCTCGGCACTTTATGGACGTGAGTGATCAGCCTCACGCCCCGGCCGCCTTATCGGTGGGTAAAAAAGCCTGCACTATCCAATGCATAGGAGACTGGACAGGACCAAAGCCGGTCTAAACGATTTGCAGTAAAGGAAACCCCTTGCACCCCCCCACCGGGACTCGAAACGCGGATCGTCCAGGCCGTAGCTCAGTCACTATACTGACTGAGCTACGGCGGTTCGTAATAATATAAACATTAATGAGCAAAAGTCAAAATTGTGACAGACATGCAAGGTTTTGTGGTCCGCTGTAGTTAGCGCTGTACAGAGGTGCGGACTGCGCAGAGAACGTTTTGTGGTCCGCTGTAGTTAGCGCTGTACAGACGTGCGGACTGCGCAGAGAACGTTTTGTGGTCCGCTGTAGTTAGCGCTGTACAGACGTGCGGACTGCGCAGAGAACGTTTTGTGGTCCGCTGTAGTTAGCGCTGTACAGACGTGCGGACTGCGCAGAGAACGTTTTGTGGTCCGCTGTAGTTAGCGCTGTACAGACGTGCGGACTGCGCAGAGAACGTTTTGTGGTCCGCTGTAGTTAGCGCTGTACAGACGTGCGGACTGCGCAGAGAACGTTTTGTGGTCCGCTGTAGTTAGCGCTGTACAGACGTGCGGACTGCGCAGAGAACGTTTTGTGGTCCGCTGTAGTTAGCGCTGTACAGACGTGCGGACTGCGCAGAGAACGTTTTGTGGTCCGCTGTAGTTAGCGCTGTACAGACGTGCGGACTGCGCAGAGAACGTTTTGTGGTCCGCTGTAGTTAGCGCTGTACAGACGTGCGGACTGCGCAGAGAACGTTTTGTGGTCCGCTGTAGTTACCGCTGTACAGACGTGCGGACTGCGCAGAGAACGTTTTGTGGTCCGCTGTAGTTAGCGCTGTACAGACGTGCGGACTGCGCAGAGAACGTTTTGTGGTCCGCTGTAGTTAGCGCTGTACAGACGTGCGGACTGCGCAGAGAACGTTTTGTGGTCCGCTGTAGTTAGCGCTGTACAGACGTGCGGACTGCGCAGAGAACGTTTTGTGGTCCGCTGTAGTTAGCGCTGTACAGACGTGCGGACTGCGCAGAGAACGTTTTGTGGTCCGCTGTAGTTACCGCTGTACAGACGTGCGGACTGCGCAGAGAACGTTTTGTGGTCCGCTGTAGTTAGCGCTGTACAGACGTGCGGACTGCGCAGAGAACGTTTTGTGGTCCGCTGTAGTTAGCGCTGTACAGACGTGCGGACTGCGCAGAGAACGTTAGGGCATGCTTAGTGCAACAGCGACCTATGTGTAACAGTGCACAGGATGTTACGTCAGCAGGTAAAGAAATGGGATAGCTTGGTAAAGCGGCAGTTGGAAATGAAGGGGCACTGGAAGCTGTAGGCTGCGTGCAGGTAATGAAGGGGCACTGGAAGCTGTAGGCTGCGTGCAGGTAATGAAGGGGCACTGGAAGCTGTAGGCTGCGTGCAGGAAATGAAGGGGCACTGGAAGCTGTAGGCTGCGTGCAGGAAATGAAGGGGCACTGAAGCTGTAGGCTGCGTGCAGGAAATGAAGGGGCACTGGAAACTGTAGGCTGCGTGCAGGAAATGAAGGGGCACTGGAAGCTGTAGGCTGCGTGCAGGTAATGAAGGGGCACTGGAAGCTGTAGGCTGCGTGCAGGTAATGAAGGAGCACTGGAAACTGTAGGCTGCGTGCAGGTAATGAAGGGGCACTGGAAACTGTAGGCTGCGTGCAGGAAATGAAGGGGCACTGGAAGCTGTAGGCTGCGTGCAGGAAATGAAGGGGCACTGGAAGCTGTAGGCTGCGTGCAGGTAATGAAGGGGCACTGGAAGCTGTAGGCTGCGTGCAGGTAATGAAGGGGCACTGGAAGCTGTAGGCTGCGTGCAGGTAATGAAGGGGCACTGGAAGCTGTAGGCTGCGTGCAGGTAATGAAGGGGCACTGGAAGCTGTAGGCTGCGTGCAGGTAATGAAGGGGCACTGGAAGCTGTAGGCTGCGTGCAGGTAATGAAGGGCACTGGAAGCTGTAGGCTGCGTGCAGGTAATGAAGGGGCACTGGAAGCTGTAGGCTGCGTGCAGGAAATGAAGGGGCACTGGAAGCTGTAGGCTGCGTGCAGGTAATGAAGACGGTACATTGATTGTACAGTCCGGAAACAAGAAAATGGAGAATGGGACTTGGCGTCAAAAGTGGCATATGGATGAGGTGTTACAGGCATGTGGCGAAAACAGAGACAGGACAACATGCAGACACAAATATCAAAGGACAATAAACTGGACACATTGAAAACAAACAGAAACAGAACAGAAGACGATGATGATGATGATAATAGTAGTAGTAATAATAATAGTCCGTGATAATGAACAAGGAACATGTATGTTAATAGATGTTGCAATTTCAGGGAACAGAAATGTGATCAAGAAAGAAGCCTAGAAGGTCCTAATGTACGTACAAACATTACAATATAAACACAGCGCATGTGCAATGTCAACACAAAAGTGACACCAGCAATAACAGCGGCAACTGTAACCGTCTCAAATCACTCACAAAATACCTCAGCAACGTACCGTCAAAGCACGATATCACGGAACTACAGCAAACAGCCATATGTGGCACTGCACAGGTACTGCGGGAAGTACTGGTGTAAAGTACAGAACATTGAGCGTGGGAAATAGCATTACGTGTAGCATATATTGTAACTACAGAATAGTTGCAACACTGTGTACTGTAGAAACATGGTTTGTTTCAGGTACAAAACTGTAAATACACTGTATTTTTTAAATGGCTCGACAGCCCCTTGGGGGCCTAGGCCGCCTCATTTTTCGAGCCTTCACGATCACACACTTTAGACACGCCACACTCCGTAGGACTCCTCTGGACAAGTGATCAGCTCGTCGCAGAGACCTCTACCTGAGAACACACAACACTCACAACAGACAGACATCCATGCCCTCGGCGGGATTCGAACCCACAATCCGAGTAAGCGAGCGGCCGTAGACCCACGCCTTAGACCGCACGGCCAATGCGATCGGCACACTGTAATAAAGCTGATAACTAATAATAATGACATACGTTGGACCAGAAATCTCAGCCACAGAGCAGCAGTCTGCATATTGTGGTAGGAACTCGCCGCTTCGGTCACTGTACTGACTGAGCTATTTCGTGAACCACAGTCTTCACTAGAGATGAATGAAACAGAGCGTTGGTGCGTGAGTCTACAGTAAAACAGTAACATTGTATAACAGTGTGATCTACAGTCTACAGTAAAACAGTAACCTTGTATAACAGTGTGATCTACAGTCTACAGTAAAAGAGTAACCTTGTATAACAGTGTGATCTACAGTCTACAGTAAAACAGTAACCTTGTATAACAGTGTGATCTACAGTCTACAGTAAAACAGTAACCTTGTATAACAGTGTGATCTACAGTCTACAGTAAAACAGTAACCTTCTATAACAGTGTGATCTACAGTCTACAGTAAAACAGTAACCTTGTATAACAGTGTGATCTACAGTCTACAGTAAAACAGTAACCTTGTATAAAAGTGTGATCTACAGCCTACAGTAAAACAGTAACCTTGTATAAGTGTGATCTACAGTCTACAGTAAAACAGTAACCTTGTATAACAGTGTGATCTACAGCCTACAGTAAAACAGTAACCTTGTATAAGTGTGATCTACAGTCTACAGTAAAAGAGTAACCTTGTATAACAGTGTGATCTACAGTCTACAGTAAAACAGTAACCTTGTATAACAGTGTGATCTACAGTCTACAGTAAAAGAGTAACCTTGTATAACAGTGTGATCTACAGTCTACAGTAAAACAGTAACCTTGTATAACAGTGTGATCTACAGTCTACAGTAAAACAGTAACCTTGTATAACAGTGTGATCTACAGTCTACAGTAAAACAGTAACCTTGTATAACAGTGTGATCTACAGTCTAAAGTAGAACAGTAACCTTGTATAACAGTGTGATCTACAGTCTACAGTAACCTTGTATAAGTGTGATCTACAGTCTACAGTAAAACAGTAACCTTGTATAACAGTGTGATCTACAGTCTACAGTAAAACAGTAACCTTGTATAACAGTGTGATCTACAGCCTACAGTAAAACAGTAACCTTGTATAACAGTGTGATCCAGCCTCAATATTTTGCTTTTCATTGCCAATTTTTAGGAATGTTCGACACAGCCCCCTTTTTACGTCGCGGTGTTATCATCTCTCGTCACGGTACGAAAAAGCAAACGTTTTACGTCGCGATGTTATCATCTCTCGTCACGGTACGGCACAGCCCCCTTTTTACGTCGCGATGTTATCATCTCTCGTCACGGTACGACACAGCCAACTTTTTACGTCGCGATGTTATCATCTCTCGTCACGGTACGACATAGCCAACTTTTTACGTCGCGATGTTATCATCTCTCGTCATGGTACGACATAGCCCCCTTTTTACGTCGCGGTGTCATCTCTCGCCACGGTACCTTGCAGCCACACCCACGCAACACGCGCATGTACAGTAATACGGCCGTGAGACAACATTTACGTCTGATGTACTTCCGCCACATAAGGCAGGTTCATATGCCTTCATGGACAGCTGATCTACACACGACAGCAGTACAGCTGATCTACACACGACAGCAGTACAGCTGATCTACACACGACAGTAGTACAGCTGATCTACACGCGACAGCAGTACAGCTGATCTACACGCGACAGTAGTACAGCTGATCTACACGCGACAGTAGTACAGCTGATCTACACGCGACAGCAGTACAGCTGATCTACACATGACAGCACTACAGCCGATCTACACACGACAGTAGTACAGCTGATCTACACACGACAGTAGTACAGCTGATCTACACACGACAGTAGTAAAGCTGATCTACACACGACAGTAGTACAGCTGATCTACACACGACAGCAGTACCGCTGATCTACACACCACAGTAGTACAGCTGATCTACACACGACAGCAGTACAGCTGATCTACACACGACAGCAGTACAGCTGATCTACACACGACAGTAGTACAGCTGATCTACACACGAAAGCAGTACAGCTGATCTACACACGACAGCACTACATCTGACCTACACACGACAGCAGTACAGCTGATCTACACACGACAGTAGTACAGCTGACCTACACACGACAGTAGTACAGCTGATCTACACATGACAGCAGTACAGCTGATCTACACACGACAGCAGTACAGCTGATCTACACAAGACAGCAGTACAGCTGATCTACACACGACAGTAGTACAGCTGATCTACACACGACAGTAGTACAGCTGATCTACACACGACAGCAGTACAGCTGATCTACACACGACAGTAGTACAGCTGATATACACACGACAGTAGTACAGCTGATCTACACACGACAGTAGTACAGCTGATCTACACACGACAGCAGTACAGCTGATCTACACAAGACAGCAGTACAACTGATCTACACACGACAGTAGTACAGCTGATCTACACACGACAGTAGTACAGCTTATCTACACACGACAGCAGTACAGCTGATCTACACAAGACATCAGTACAGCTGATCTACACACGACAGCAGTACAGCTGATCTACACAAGACAGCAGTACAGCTGATCTACACACGACAGTAGTACAGCTGATCTACACACGACAGTAGTAAAGCTGATCTACACACGACAGTAGTACAGCTGATCTACACACGACAGCAGTACAGCTGATATACACACGACAGCAGTACAGCTGATATACACACGACAGCAGTACAGCTGATCTACACACGACAGTAGTACAGCTGATTACACACCGACAGTAGTACAGCTGATATACACACGACAGCAGTACAGCTGATCTACACACGACAGTAGTACAGCCGATCTACACACGACAGCAGTACAGCTGATCTACACACGACAGCAGTACAGCTGATCTACACACGACAGTAGTACAGCTGATCTACACACGACAGCAGTACAGCTGATCTACACAAGACAGCAGTACAACTGATCTACACACGACAGTAGTACAGCTGATCTACACACGACAGTAGTACAGCTGATCTACACACGACAGCAGTACAGCTGATCTACACACGACAGTAGTACAGCTGATCTACACACGACAGCAGTACAGCTGATCTACACACGACAGTAGTACAGCTGATCTACACACGACAGTAGTACAGCTGATCTACACACGACAGTAGTACATCTGATCTACACACGACAGTAGTACAGCTGATCTACACACGACAGCAGTACAGCTGATCTACACACGACAGCAGTACAGCTGATCTACACACGACAGTAGTACAGCTGATCTACACACGACAGCAGTACAGCTGATCTACACACGACAGCAGTACAGCTGATCTACACACGACAGTAGTACAGCTGATCTACACACGACAGTAGTACAGCTGATCTACACACGACAGTAGTACATCTGATCTACACACGACAGTAGTACAGCTGATCTACACAAGACAGCAGTACAACTGATCTACACACGACAGTAGTACAGCTGATCTACACACGACAGTAGTACAGCTGATCTACACACGACAGCAGTACAGCTGATCTACACAAGACAGCAGTACAGCTGATCTACACACGACAGCAGTACAGCTGATCTACACAAGACAGCAGTACAGCTGATCTACACACGAGACAGTTAGATAACTACAGCGTGATCTACACACGACAGTAGTAAGCTGATCTACACACGACAGTGTAGTACTAAGCTGAATCTACACACGACAGCAGTACAGCTGATATACACACGACAGCAGTACAGCTGATCTACACACGACAGTAGTACAGCTGATCTACACACGACAGTAGTACAGCTGATCTACACACGACAGTAATACAGCTCATCGTCTAACATTGTCTTGAAGGTACATGTATTATTTACTGCGTTCGACGTCACGTCTATGTATCTTACACACCCCCACAATGTCCTCCCCTGTGTTCTTAATCACTGAGGGTGGAAGAAGAGGGAAAAGCATTCCGAAGTAAGGGTGTTCTGGGCATCGCATGGGCTGGTCCATTTGTTGATAAGGTAAACTGTAGTGGTCAGGGGAAGAGCGGGTGGGCGCGGGAAAGCATTGTAGTGTTAGTGTAGGAGGGTGGGACCCTCCACTGGTCACGGTCTTGTGGAAAGTTCTCACGTCTGTCACGGAACTTCGACAGACATGTTGACGCAGTCATGAGTAGTTAGTCTTATACCGACAGCGTCCAGAGAGGACTGTCTTGCTAACTGCACTAACTACCTACCTACCTACCTAACCAACTAAGGGCCGTGCCATGGCTCAGGTAGTTAGTCTTATACCGACAGCGTCCAGAGAGGACTGTCTTGCTAACTGCACTAACTACCTACCTACCTACCTACAATAAGGGCCGTGCCATGGCTCAGGCAGTTAGTCTTATACCGACAGCGTCCAGAGAGGACTGTCTTGCTAACTGCACTAACTACTACCTACCTACCTAACTAACAATAGGGCCGTGCCATGGCTCAGGCAGTTAGTCTTATACCGACAGCGTCCAGAGAGGACTGTCTTGCTAACTGCACTAACTACCTACCTACTACCTAACTAACCAACTAAGGGCCGTGCCATGGCTCAGGCAGTTAGTCTTATACCGACAGCGTCCAGAGAGGACTGTCTTGCTAACTGCCTAACTACCTACCTACCTACCTACCTACCTAACCAACTAAGGGCCGTGCCATGGCTCAGGCAGTTAGTCTTATACCGACAGCGTCCAGAGAGGACTGTCTTGCTAACTGCACTAACTACTACTACCTACCTAACACTAGGGCCGTGCCATGGCTCAGGCAGTTAGTCTTATACCGACAGCGTCCAGAGAGGACTGTCTTGCTAACTGCACTAACTACCTACCTACTACCTACCTACCTAACCAACTAAGGGCCGATGCCATGGCTCAGGCAGTTAGTCTTATACCGACAGCGTCCAGAGAGGACTGTCTTGCTAACTGCACTAACTACTACCTACCTACTACCTACCTACCTAACCAACTAAGGGCCGTGCCATGGCTCAGGCAGTTAGTCTTATACCGACAGCGTCCAGAGAGGACTGTCTTGTAACTGCACTAACTACCTACCTACCTACCTAACCAACTAAGGCCGTGCCATGGCTCAGGCAGTTAGTCTTATACCGACAGCGTCAGAGAGGACTGTCTTGCGAACTGCACTAACTACCTACCTACCTACCTCCTACCTACTAACCAACTAAGGCCGTGCCATGCTCAGCGTTAGTCTTATACCGACAGCGTCCAGAGAGGACTGTCTTGTAACTGCACTAACTACCTACCTACCTACTACCTACCTACCTAACCAACTAAGGCCGTGCCATGGTCAGGCAGTTAGTCTTATACCGACAGCGTCCAGAGGGACTGTCTTGCTAACTGCACTAACTAACTAAGGGACATGCCATGGCTCAGGTAGTTAGTCGCAGCCTCCCACCGCAGAGGCCCGGGTTCTTTCTCGGGTCGGTCCATGTGGGATTTGGGTGGACAAAGTGGCACTGGGACGGTTTTTCCCCCCAGTACTTCAGTTTTCCCCTGTCAATTTCATTCCACCGGTGTTCCATTACTTGGAAAAAATGAAAAAGCTGATCATCTTATCATCACAGGGTTGCACAATAAGCCTCAAGGGCTGCGGTGCGTCCGTAGCATCTGCTGCGGGGCCTTCACAAATAATAATAATAATAATAACTAAATTTACAGAGCAGAGTCCTTCTCGAAAACATAACAGTTCTGGATCTCGTCAATAAATTCACGCCATTTTATGGAAACTGCAGGTTCATTAACGTGTTCACAAAAGCCCGCCACTTGTCCCTATGCTGAGCCACATTAATCCAGTCCACGCCCTCGCATTACGTTTCAATACGATCCATTTCAATATTATCCCCTCCTTCCCAATAGCTTTGTAAAGTAGATCAGTAAATGTTACATGTCAAGACGGTACATTTGGCCTGTACACGTCTAGAAGTTACGTCAGGGGAGAGGAGTTATAGCTCCACTCATTTTTAAGCTCAGCACTTGATGCAGGTAAGTGCTCAGTCTCACGCCCCGGCAGCTTTACCCCCGAAAAAAAAAGTCTCCGGTACCCACTGATGTCAAGACAAATAAGACACCCACAATAACACAACAAAAACACTGTGACAGTATTGCCGACGGATATATAGAAATATCAGTAGTTACAGCAAACCGAAAGTTTCGATATAATTCGGCCGACATCACGGATTTCGTTAAATTAAAAAGAAATAGCTACAGTGTTACGAAAAGTGTGGTGTAATTAGACTACTGTATGTCGATATGACCATCACGTAGAGGGGGGCACGCGGTGGCGCAGTTGGTTGAGGCACTGCGCTACAAGCGGAAGGTCGCGGGTTCGATTCCCGATTGTGTCATTGGTATTTTTCATTGACATAATCCTTTCGGTCGCACTATGGTCCTGGGGTCGACTCAGCCTCTAACAGAAATGAGTACCAGGGATCTCTCCAGTGGGGATAAAGGTGACCAGTGTGTAGGGCTGACAAACTTACCACCTTCATGTGCCAATTGTCTAGAAATCTGGGAGCCTCAGCCTCCTGGAACCCTAAGGGCCTGTCCAGGCCTGTGATGGGATTGCTTTACCGTTACCTTTACCTTAACGTAGAGCTTCTGGACTTAGTTTAACCCTACGTTAAAAATATACGTCTAGTGTTCTCTTAAATATATAAATTTTAATACAGCGCGTATGTTTTACATTGAAATTCATTTAAAACACACAAAGCTAGGTCGAAACACGCGGCAGAGAGAGAGACAAACAAATAAATTTGTTACCACATATAAATATGCGCTCTGATGTGTGATACTTATGTGTTCAGTGTACAATTGCACGTCACGTTTAGTTCTACTGTGGCCAGGACGTACTTGTGACTGCCAGACAGCACGACAGACCTGCCTGCTCTCCACACAAACAAGCCCAGTGTGTTGAACCAACACGACGACCTCTCCCTGATTCTTCCAACATTCTTAGCCTTGGCGTTCCAAACCAAGGAATGCACCCGAGGGAAAACTACCTGCTGAAGATAAGGCTGCTAATTACCGCGGTAAAAATGGAGACCTCTCTTCCTTACTACCACTTTTCAATATCATCATTAATAACAACACATGTGTTAAGGAAATTATAGTAAATTTAAAATGTGTGTTAAAGAAATTTTGCGTGTACTGTATCAAATTTGGATAAAGAGATGTAAAAAGTCATCAGTTTAAGAAACACTTTCAAAAGGAGACTGAAACAGTAGTAGCAATACTGTGACCGAGTTACAGGCTGTTCTGACTGAATGTTATTGTGCTAAAGCCCAGTGGTTACTATACGTACCACCAGGTATAACATTCACAAATTCTACGTTCTGCCCACACAGTGTATTTATGTGTTTTGTGTGGATCTCAGAACAAACAGCGATTATTTCACTGTACAAAATTAACTGACTGGTTTGTATAACTGAGACGGAGTGTGTTTACTGCGCGGTACGGCTGTATTTATGTGTTTTGTGTGGATCTCAGAACAAACAGCGATTATTTCACTGTACAACATTAACTGACTGGTTTGTATAACTTAGACGGAGTGTGTTTACTGCGCGGTACGGACTGTATTTATGTGTTTTGTGTGGATCTCAGAGCAAACAGCGATTATTTCACTGTACAGCATTAACTGACTGGTTTGTATAACTGAGACGGAGTGTGTTTACTGCGCGGTACGGACTGTATTTATGTGTTTTGTGTGGATCTCAGAGCAAACAGCGATTATTTCACTGTACAGCATTAACTGACTGGTTTGTATAACTGAGACGGAGTGTGTTTACTGCGCGGTACGGACTGTATTTATGTGTTTTGTGTGGATCTCAGAGCAAACAGCGATTATTTCACTGTACAGCATTAACTGAATGGTTTGTATAACTGAGACGGAGTGTGTTTACTGCGCGGTACGGACTGTATTTATGTGTTTTGTGTGGATCTCAGAAAAAACAGCGATTATTTCACTGTATAACATTAACTGACTGGTTTGTATAACTGAGACGGAGTGTGTTTACTGCGCGGTACGGACTGTATTTATGTGTTTTGTGTGGATCTCAGAACAAACAGCGATTATTCACTGTACAACATTAACTGACTGGTTTGTATAACTGAGACGGAGTGTGTTTACTGCGCGGTACGGACTGTATTTATGTGTTTTGTGTGGATCTCAGAACAAACAGCGATTATTCACTGTACAACATTAACTGACTGGTTTGTATAACTGAGACGGAGTGTGTTTACTGCGCGGTACGGACTGTATTTATGTGTTTTGTGTGGATCTCAGAGCAAACAGCGATTATTTCACTGTACAGCATTAACTGACTGGTTTGTATAACTCAGACGGAGTGTGTTTACTGCGCGGTACGCACTGTATTTATGTGTGGATCTCAGAAAAAACAGCGATTATTTCACTGTACAACATTAACTGACTGGTTTGTATAACTGAGACGGAGTGTGTTTACTGCGCGGTACGGACTGTATTTATGTGTTTTGTGTGGATCTCAGAGCAAACAGCGATTATTTCACTGTACAGCATTAACTGACTGGTTTGTATAACTGAGACGGAGTGTGTTTACTGCGCGGTACGCACTGTATTTATGTGTGGATCTCAGAAAAAACAGCGATTATTTCACTGTACAACATTAACTGACTGGTTTGTATAACTGAGACGGAGTGTGTTTACTGCGCGGTACGGACTGTATTTATGTGTTTTGTGTGGATCTCAGAACAAACAGCGATTATTCACTGTACAACATTAACTGACTGGTTTGTATAACTGAGACGGAGTGTGTTTACTGCGCGGTACGGACTGTATTTATGTGTTTTGTGTGGATCTCAGAGCAAACAGCGATTATTTCACTGTACAACATTAACTGACTGGTTTGTATAACTGAGACGGAGTGTGTTTACTGCGCGGTACGGACTGTATTTATGTGTTTTGTGTGGATCTCAGAACAAACAGCGATTATTCACTGTACAACATTAACTGACTGGTTTGTATAACTGAGACGGAGTGTGTTTACTGCGCGGTACGGACTGTATTTATGTGTTTTGTGTGGATCTCAGAACAAACAGCGATTATTCACTGTACAACATTAACTGACTGGTTTGTATAACTGAGACGGAGTGTGTTTACTGCGCGGTACGGACTGTATTTATGTGTTTTGTGTGGATCTCAGAACAAACAGCGATAATTCACTGTACAACATTAACTGACTGGTTTGTATAACTGAGACGGAGTGTGTTTACTGCGCGGTACGCACTGTATTTATGTGTGGATCTCAGAAAAAACAGCGATTATTTCACTGTACAACATTAACTGACTGGTTTGTATAACTGAGACGGAGTGTGTTTACTGCGCGGTACGGACTGTATTTATGTGTTTTGTGTGGATCTCAGAACAAACAGCGATTATTCACTGTACAACATTAACTGACTGGTTTGTATAACTGAGACGGAGTGTGTTTACTGCGCGGTACGGACTGTATTTATGTGTTTTGTGTGGATCTCAGAGCAAACAGCGATTATTTCACTGTACAACATTAACTGACTGGTTTGTATAACTGAGACGGAGTGTGTTTACTGCGCGGTACGGACTGTATTTATGTGTTTTGTGTGGATCTCAGAACAAACAGCGATTATTCACTGTACAACATTAACTGACTGGTTTGTATAACTGAGACGGAGTGTGTTTACTGCGCGGTACGGACTGTATTTATGTGTTTTGTGTGGATCTCAGAGCAAACAGCGATTATTTCACTGTACAACATTAACTGACTGTTTGTATAACTGAGACGGAGTGTGTTTACTGCGCGGTACGGACTGTATTTATGTGTTTTGTGTGGATCTCAGAGCAAACAGCGATTATTTCACTGTACAACATTAACTGACTGGTTTGTATAACTGAGACGGAGTGTGTTTACTGTGCGGTACGGACTGTATTTATGTGTTTTGTGTGGATCTCAGAGCAAACAGCGATTATTTCACTGTACAACATTAACTGACTGGTTTGTATAACTGAGACGGAGTGTGTTTACTGCGCGGTACGGACTGTATTTATGTGTTTTGTGTGGATCTCAGAACAAACAGCGATTATTTCACTGTACAACATTAACTGACTGGTTTGTATAACTGAGACGGAGTGTGTTTACAGCGCGGTACGGACTGTATTTATGTGTTTTGTGTGGATCTCAGAACAAACAGCGATTATTTCACTGTACAACATTAACTGACTGGTTTGTATAACTGAGACGGAGTGTGTTTACAGCGCGGTACGGACTGTATTTATGTGTTTTGTGTGGATCTCAGAACAAACAGCGATTATTTCACTGTACAACATTAACTGACTGGTTTGTATAACTGAGACGGAGTGTGTTTACTGCGCGGTACGGACTGTATTTATGTGTTTTGTGTGGATCTCAGAGCAAACAGCGATTATTTCACTGTACAACATTAACTGACTGGTTTGTATAACTGAGACGGAGTGTGTTTACTGCGCGGTACGGACTGTATTTATGTGTTTTGTGTGGATCTCAGAGCAAACAGCGATTATTTCACTGTACAACATTAACTGACTGGTTTGTATAACTGAGACGGAGTGTGTTTACTGCGCGGTACGGACTGTATTTATGTGTTTTGTGTGGATCTCAGAGCAAACAGCGATTATTTCACTGTACAACATTAACTGACTGGTTTGTATAACTGAGACGGAGTGTGTTTACAGCGCGGTACGGACTGTATTTATGTGTTTTGTGTGGATCTCAGAGCAAACAGCGATTATTTCACTGTACAGCATTAGCTGACTGGTTTGTATAACTGAGACGGAGTGTGTTTACAGCGCGGTACGGACTGTATTTATGTGTTTTGTGTGGATCTCAGAGCAAACAGCGATTATTTCACTGTACAGCATTAGCTGACTGGTTTGTATAACTGAGACGGAGTGTGTTTACAGCGCGGTACGGACTGTATTTATGTGTTTTGTGTGGATCTCAGAGCAAACAGCGATTATTTCACTGTACAGCATTAGCTGACTGGTTTGTATAACTGAGACGGAGTGTGTTTACAGCGCGGTACGGACTGTATTTATGTGTTTTGTGTGGATCTCAGAGCAAACAGCGATTATTTCACTGTACAACATTAACTGACTGGTTTGTATAACTGAGACGGAGTGTGTTTACTGCGCGGTACGGACTGTATTTATGTGTTTTGTGTGGATCTCAGAGCAAACAGCGATTATTTCACTGTACAGCATTAGCTGACTGGTTTGTATAACTGAGACGGAGTGTGTTTACTGCGCGGTACGGACTGTATTTATGTGTTTTGTGTGGATCTCAGAACAAACAGCGATTATTTCACTGTACAGCATTAACTGACTGGTTTGTATAACTGAGACGGAGTGTGTTTACTGCGCGGTACGGACTGTATTTATGTGTTTTGTGTGGATCTCAGAACAAACAGCGATTATTTCACTGTACAGCATTAACTGACTGGTTTGTATAACTGAGACGGAGTGTGTTTACTGCGCGGTACGGACTGTATTTATGTGTTTTGTGTGGATCTCAGAAGAAACAGCGATTATTTCACTGTACAGCATTAACTGACTGGTTTGTATAACTGAGACGGAGTGTGTTTACTGCGCGGTACGGACTGTATTTATGTGTTTTGTGTGGATCTCAGAACAAACAGCGATTATTTCACTGTACAGCATTAACTGACTGGTTTGTATAACTGAGACGGAGTGTGTTTACTGCGCGGTACGGACTGTATTTATGTGTTTTGTGTGGATCTCAGAACAAACAGCGATTATTTCACTGTACAGCATTAACTGACTGGTTTGTATAACTGAGACGGAGTGTGTTTACTGCGCGGTACGGACTGTATTTATGTGTTTTGTGTGGATCTCAGAACAAACAGCGATTATTTCACTGTACAGCATTAACTGACTGGTTTGTATAACTGAGACGGAGTGTGTTTACTGCGCGGTACGGACTGTATTTATGTGTTTTGTGTGGATCTCAGAACAAACAGCGATTATTTCACTGTACAACATTAACTGACTGGTTTGTATAACTGAGACGGAGTGTGTTTACTGCGCGGTACGGACTGTATTTATGTGTTTTGTGTGGATCTCAGAACAAACAGCGATTATTTCACTGTACAACATTAACTGACTGGTTTGTATAACTGAGACGGAGTGTGTTTACTGCGCGGTACGGACTGTATTTATGTGTTTTGTGTGGATCTCAGAACAAACAGCGATTATTTCACTGTACAGCATTAACTGACTGGTTTGTATAACTGAGACGGAGTGTGTTTACTGCGCGGTACGGACTGTATTTATGTGTTTTGTGTGGATCTCAGAACAAACAGCGATTATTTCACTGTACAGCATTAACTGACTGGTTTGTATAACTGAGACGGAGTGTGTTTACTGCGCGGTACGGACTGTATTTATGTGTTTTGTGTGGATCTCAGAACAAACAGCGATTATTTCACTGTACAGCATTAACTGACTGGTTTGTATAACTGAGACGGAGTGTGTTTACTGCGCGGTACGGACTGTATTTATGTGTTTTGTGTGGATCTCAGAACAAACAGCGATTATTTCACTGTACAGCATTAACTGACTGGTTTGTATAACTGAGACGGAGTGTGTTTACTGCGCGGTACGGACTGTATTTATGTGTTTTGTGTGGATCTCAGAACAAACAGCGATTATTTCACTGTACAACATTAACTGACTGGTTTGTATAACTGAGACGGAGTGTGTTTACTGCGCGGTACGGACTGTATTTATGTGTTTTGTGTGGATCTCAGAACAAACAGCGATTATTTCACTGTACAACATTAACTGACTGGTTTGTATAACTGAGACGGAGTGTGTTTACTGCGCGGTACGAACTGAATATTTAAATATAATTAAGGTTAATAGTAGTGTTTAGTAAATCTATCCGGTAACATGTCGAAATGTACGACGATCATTTCCTTCCAAATCCCTGTCATTCACCAACAGACATTTACAGCCAATCGCGTCTCACTAAATGTTACTAAACTCGAAGGCCAAAAGCACTACAATAAACACAATAAACTATTTTCCTAGAGTTTTACATTGGACGTTAAAGTCTTACACGCAACTAACGCAGTCTGCACAGTTCTGTCTGTGACTGCATTACGCGCACAGACAACACAGCTTCCTGCCAAGTGTCGATCCCAGTTCAGTCCCCACACAGCCTCCCACGCAATGGGTTCCGGCCGCTGTTTCCCTAGGACATAACGCAGAACAATGCATGCATCTAGTAAAGGTAAAGCTGTTCTATTACAGACCTAGACAGGCCCTTAGGGCTCCAGGAGGTTGAGGCTCCCAGATTTCTAGACAATCGGCACATGAAGGTGGTAAGGTTGTCAGCCCTACTCACCGGCCGCCTTTACCCCCCAGGAAATATTCCTGGTACTCATTTCTGTTAGAGGCTGAGTCGACCCCAGGGCCATAGTGCGACCGGAAGGATTGTGTCAATGAAAAATTCCAATGACACCAACGGGAATCGAACCCGCGACCTTCCGGCTTGTAGCGCAGTGCCTCAAACAACTGCGCCACCGCGTGCCCCATCCATCCAGTGCAGAGGTTTAAGAACGCCTGGAGCAATACTCCAAATGTCTCCGCATGTCTTCACGGCACTCACAAGGAATTTGCTTTATGAAATATTTAACAGAGGAATGTAAGTACAAACAATACAACAATACAACAATACAACAATACAATAATACCAATAAATTAACACGATGCACGAGAATGTGTAAACGTAATGTGTGCTTACTTTTAACGAACTGCGCACAGGCGCATATTGCTGTGTGCGCACAGGCACTTATAGCTGTGTGCGCACAGGCACATATAGCTGTGTGCGCACAGGCACATATAGCTGTGTGCGCACAGGCACATATAGCTGTGTGCGCACAGGCACATATAGCTGTGTGCGCACAGGCACATATAGCTGTGTGCGCACAGGCACATATAGCTGTGTGCGCACAGGCACATATAGCTGTGTGCGCACAGGCACATATTGCTGTGTGCGCTCGTACTGACCGTGCTGTTAGGGACCACAGTAACAAGTACAGGGCATACACAAAAGAATGGTGCGGTATCAAAAGTGAATAAAAAATGTATTTCTCACCTTACACGGGCACAACATACACCGTCAGCGGCGGCAACTGTCCAAGTTTCTCATTTGGTAATTACAATCCTTCAATGTGTGCACCCTGGGTCACACGACACACATCCACACGGTAATCAAACTCATCCCAGACCCGGTGTAGCATGTCCGCTGTAATGGCCTGCAGTGCATGCGTTATCCGATCACGAATTTCATGGATGGACGTGGGCAATGGTGGTACATAAACGCTGTCTTTAACGAACCCCCAAAGAAAGAAATAGCACGGTGTAAGATCTGGCGAACGGGGTGGCCAAGGGGGAAGGTTCTTGTCTCCATTTGCAGCAGCACGTCCGATCCAGCGTTTACCGTGTGGATGTGTGTCGTGTGACCCAGAGTGCACACATTGAAGGATTGTAATTACCAAATGAGAAACTTGGACAGTTGCCGCCGCTGATGGTGTATGTTGTGCCCGTGTAAGGTGAGAAATAATAGTTTTTATTCACTTTTGAAACCGCACCATTCTTTTGTGTATGCCCTGTACACGTGAAGGTTATACTGCGTGTGTGTGTGTGTCACAAAGTACTGCTGCATGGTGCTCTGTGGGTCAGGGACATACACAAACACTGCAAAACCAAATTACAGATCGTAAACTTGGTGTAACTGCACGGAGCTACGTCCTTCTTGACTAGCCGACAGCTCCTCGGGTAGTCAAGAAATTACCCACAATTTATGCAACACGAATGTTCATTAACATGTTACTGAGGCGGTTAGGCTCGATCCTACGTCAGTCCATGTGAGATTTGTGGTGGACAAAGTGGTACTGGGACAGGTTTTCCCCTGTCAATTTCATTCCATCGGTTCTCCATTACACGGAAAAATGAAAAAAAAAAATAATCATCTTCATTCCAGAGTTGCACAATAAGCCTCAAGGCTGCGGTGCGTAATTAGCATCTGCTGCGGGGCCCTTCACCTTAAAAAAATGTTAATAACAGCCAGACAATTTTACCTATCCTGAGCCACATGAATCCAGTCAACGATCTCCCACCCTACCCCTCAAAACACAACTTTAATATTATCCTCCCCGTTTCCCCTACGTCACGTCCTGTACACTTGTCAAGTTGTGTCAAACTGACCGTTGTCGTCTTGAGCCAATACTTCGCACAGCGCGATGCATTCCGTCAAAATAAGCAGTGCTGACTGTACTTCCGAGAAACCACACACGATAGCTTCGAGGAAGTTAGGAAAACGAAAGTTTCATCGATCTAGCAGACAAGTTGAGCACAAGCTGACAGTTGCTTACCATTAAGTTACCTCTCCACAATACAGCTGCAGTCTCATTTATTAAGTGGAGCCAACACGAAGTGTTCTTGTTTCGTATTGACAAGCGTGCATAATCTCATTCAAAGAGTTACTTTGTGCAGGCCGCAGACTCTGTTAAATCACTTCCTTTTGACGCAGAGATGGCTGCTTTTATGGTACAAATTATCTACCAGAGAACTAACCTCAAATAGATGCTGTAGTTGATAAAGCAACGTGTATATGCTATTGGGACACAGACGTATTTTGTGCAGTCACTATGCGTCTATGCGAGATTGCATGACGCTTTAGATAGAAAAGACAATTACATAGGCAGTATTTGGACTGACACAAGTTTGAGTTCAATGGCTTCGTTTGAAGTTACCGAATACAAGTAGCAACATTACAAAAAACTAACTAAATGCAGGACGTATTCCTTAAGTGTGCGCCAATTAACGACGCTGTCAGTTGCTACCATTACACAGTAGTTGTGACGAATGAGTATGGAGCGTTGGTGGAATGATACTGACAGGGGAAACTGAAGAACTGGGAGAAAAACATTATACAGCGTTGGTGGTAGATGTATGAATGAGTATGGAGCGTTGGTGGAATGATACTGACAGGGGAAAACTGAAGTACTGGGAGAGAAACATTATACAGCGTTGGTGGTAGATGAATGAATGGGTATGGAGCGTTGGTGGAATGATACTGACAGGGGAAACTGAAGTACTGGGAGAAAAACATTATACAGCGTTGGTGGTAGATGTGTGAATGGGTATGGAGCGTTGGTGGAATGATACTGACAGGGGAAAACTGAAGTACTGGGAGAGAAACATTATACAGCGTTGGTGGTAGATGTATGAATGAGTATGGAGCATTGGTGGAATGATACTGACGGGGGAAACTGAAGTACTGGTAGAGAAACATTATACAGCGTTGGTGGTAGATGTATGAATGAGTATGGAGCATTGGTGGAATGATACTGACAGGGGAAACTGAAGTACTGGGAGAGAAACATTATACAGCGTTGGTGGTAGATGTATGAATGAGTATGGAGCATTGGTGGAATGATACTGACAGGGGAAACTGAAGTACTGGGAGAAAAACATTATACAGCGTTGGTGGTAGATGAATAAATGGGTATGGAGCGTTGGTGGAATGATACTGACAGGGGAAAACTGAAGTACTGGGAAATAAACATTATACAGCGTTGGTGGTAGATGTGTGAATGAGTATGGAGCGTTGGTGGAATGATACTGACAGGGAAACTGAAGTACTGGGAGAAAAACATTATACAGCGTCGGTGGTAGATGTGTGAATGAGTATGGAGCGTTGGTGGAATGATACTGACAGGGAAAACTGAAGTACTGGGAGAAAAACATTATAAAGCGTTGGTGGTAGACGAATGAATGAGTATGGAGCGTTGGTGGAATGATACTGACAGGGGAAAACTGAAGTACTGGGAGAAAAACATTATAAAGCGTTGGTGGTAGATGTATGAATGAGTATGGTGTGTTGGTGGAATGATACTGACAGGGGAAAACTGAAGTACTGGGAGAAATACATTATACGGCGTTGGTGGTAGACGAATGAATGAGTATGGAGCATTGGTGGTAAGATACTGACAGGGGAAAGCTGAAGTACTGGGAGAGGAACATTATACAGCGTTGGTGGTAGATGTATGAATGAGTATGGAGCGTTGGTGGAATGATACTGACGGGGGAAAACTGAAGTACTGGGAGAAAAACATTATAAAGCGTTGGTGGTAGACGAATGAATGAGTATGGAGCATTGGTGGAATGATACTGAGAGGGGAAAACTGAAGTACTGGGAGAAAAACATTATACAGCGTTGATGGTAGATGAATGAATGAGTATGGAGCATTGGTGGAATGATACTGACAGGGGAAAACTGAAGTACTGGGAGAAAAACATTATACAGCGTTGGTGGTAGATGAATGATGAGTATGGAGCATTGGTGGAATGATACTGAGAGGGGAAAACTGAAGTACAGGGAGAGAAACATTATACAGCGTTGGTGGTAGATGTGTGAATGAGTATGGAGCGTTGGTGGAATGATACTGACAGGGGAAACTGAAGTACTGGGAGAAAAACATTATACAGCGTCGGTGGTAGATGTGTGAATGAGTATGGAGCGTTGGTGGAATGATACTGACAGGGAAAACTGAAGTACTGGGAGAAAAACATTATAAAGCGTTGGTGGTAGACGAATGAATGAGTATGGAGCGTTGGTGGAATGATACTGACAGGGGAAAACTGAAGTACTGGGAGAAAAACATTATAAAGCGTTGGTGGTAGATGTATGAATGAGTATGGTGTGTTGGTGGAATGATACTGACGGGAAAACTGAAGTACTGGGAGAAATACATTATACGGCGTTGGTGGTAGACGAATGAATGAGTATGGAGCATTGGTGGAAAGATACTGACAGGGGAAAGCTGAAGTACTGGGAGAGGAACATTATACAGCGTTGGTGGTAGATGTATGAATGAGTATGGAGCGTTGGTGGAATGATACTGACGGGGGAAAACTGAAGTACTGGGAGAAAAACATTATAAAGCGTTGGTGGTAGACGAATGAATGAGTATGGAGCATTGGTGGAATGATACTGAGAGGGGAAAACTGAAGTACTGGGAGAAAAACATTATACAGCGTTGATGGTAGATGAATGAATGAGTATGGAGCATTGGTGGAATGATACTGACAGGGGAAAACTGAAGTACTGGGAGAAAAACATTATACAGCGTTGGTGGTAGATGAATGATGAGTATGGAGCATTGGTGGAATGATACTGAGAGGGGAAAACTGAAGTACAGGGAGAGAAACATTATACAGCGTTGGTGGTGGATGAATGATGAGTATGGAGCATTGGTGGAATGATACTGACAGGGGAAAACTGAAGTACTGGGAGAAAAAATTATACAGCGTTGGTGGTAGATGAATGATGAGTATGAGCATTGGTGAATGATACTGAGAGGGAAAACTGAAGTACTGGGAGAAAAACATTATACAGCGTTGGTGGTAGATGAATGATGAGTATGGAGCATTGGTGGAATGATACTGAGAGGGGAAAACTGAAGTACAGGGAGAGAAACATTATACAGCGTTGGTGGTAGATGAATGATGAGTATGGAGCATTGGTGGAATGATACTGAGAGGGGAAAACTCAAGTACAGGGAGAGAAACATTATACAGCGTTGGTGTAGATGAATGATGAGTATGGAGCATTGGTGGAATGATACTGACAGGGGAAAACTGAAGTACTGGGAGAAAAACATTATACAGCGTTGGTGGTAGATGAATGATGAGTATGGAGCATTGGTGGAATGATACTGAGAGGGGAAAACTGAAGTACTGGGAGAAAAAACATTATACAGCGTTGGTGGTAGATGAATGAAAGAGTATGGAGCATTGGTGGAATGATACTGACAGGGGAAAACTGAAGTACTGGGAGAAAAACATTATAAGCGTGGTGGTAGATGAATGAATGATATGGAGCATTGGTGGGAAAGATATGACAGGGAAAACTGACGTATGGGAGAAAAACATTATAAGCGTGGTGGTAGATGATGAATGATATGGAGTTGGTGGAATGATACTGACAGGGAAAACTGAAGTACTGGGAGAAAAACATTATAAAGCGTTGGTGGTAGATGAATGAATGAGTATGGAGCATTGGTGGAATGATACTGACAGGGGAAAACTGAAGTACTGGGAGAAAAACATTATAGAGCGTTGGTGGTAGATGAATGAATGAGTATGGAGCATTGGTGGAATGATACTGACAGGGGAAAACTGAAGTACTGGGAGAAAAACATTATACAGCGTTGGTGGTAGATGAATGATGAGTATGGAGCATTGGTGGAATGATACTGAAGGGGAAAACTGAAGTACAGGAGAGAAACATTATACAGCGTTGGTGGTAGATGTGATGAGTATGGAGCATTGGTGGAATGATACTGACAGGGGAAAACTGAAGTACTGGGAGAAAAACATTATACAGCGTGGTGGTAGATGTGATGAGTATGGAGCTTGGTGGAATGATACTGAAGGGAAAACTGAAGTACTGGGAGAAAAACATTATAAGCGTTGGTGGTAGAGAATAGAGTATGGAGCGTTGGTGGAATGATACTGACAGGGAAAACTGAAGTACTGGGAGAAAAACATTATAAAGCGTTGGTGGTAGATGTATGAATGAGTATGTGAGTTGGTGGAATGATACTGACAGGGGAAAACTGAAGTACTGGGAGAAAACATTATACGCGTTGGTGGTAGAGAATGAATGAGTATGGAGCATTGGTGGAAGATACTGACAGGGGAAAGCTGAAGTACTGGGAGAGGAACATTATACAGCGTTGGTGGTAGATGTATGAATGAGTATGGAGCGTTGGTGGAATGATACTGACGGGGGAAAACTGAAGTACTGGGAGAAAAACATTATAAAGCGTTGGTGGTAGACGAATGAATGAGTATGGAGCATTGGTGGAATGATACTGAGAGGGAAAACTGAAGTACTGGGAGAAAACATTATACAGCGTTGATGGTAGATGAATGAATGAGTATGGAGCATTGGTGGAAATGATACTGACAGGGGAAAACTGAAGTACTGGGAGAAAAACATTATACAGCGTTGGTGGTAGATGAATGATGAGTATGGAGCATTGGTGGAATGATACTGAGAGGGGAAAACTGAAGTACAGGGAGAGAAACATTATACAGCGTTGGTGGTAGATGAATGAATGAGTATGGAGCATTGGTGGAATGATACTGACAGGGAAAACTGAAGTACTGGGAGAAAAACATTATACAGCGTTGGTGGTAGATGAATGAATGAGTATGGAGCATTGGTGGAATGATACTGACAGGGAAAACTGAAGTACTGGGAGAAAAACATTATAAAGCGTTGGTGGTAGATGAATGATGAGTATGGAGCATTGGTGGAATGATACTGACAGGGGAAAACTGAAGTACTGGGAGAAAAACATTATAAGCGTTGGTGGTAGATGAATGAATGAGTATGGAGCATTGGTGGAATGATACTGACGGGAAAACTGAAGTACTGGGAGAAAACATTATACAGCGTTGGTGGTAGACGAATGATGAGTATGGAGCATTGGTGGAATGATACTGACAGGGGAAAACTGAAGTACTGGGAGAGAAAACATTATACAGCGTTGGTGGTAGATGATGAATGAGTATGGAGCGTTGGTGGAATGATACTGAGAGGGAAAACTGAAGTACTGGGAGAAAAACATTATAAAGCGTTGGTGGTAGAGAATGAATGAGTATGGAGCATTGGTGGAATGATACTGAAGGGGAAAACTGAAGTACTGGGAGAAAAACATTATACAGCGTTGTGGTAGATGAATGAATGAGTATGGAGCATTGGTGGAATGATACTGACAGGGAAAACTGAAGTACTGGGAGAAAAACATTATACAGCGTTGGTGGTAGATGATGAATGAGTATGGAGCATTGGTGGAATGATACTGACAGGGAAAACTGAAGTACTGGGAGAAAAACATTATAAAGCGTTGGTGGTAGAGAATGAATGAGTATGGAGCATTGGTGGAATGATACTGACAGGGGAAAACTGAAGTACTGGGAGAAAAACATTATAAAGCGTTGGTGGTAGATGAATGAATGAGTATGGAGCATTGGTGGAATGATACTGACAGGGAAAACTGAAGTACTGGGAGAAAAACATTATACAGCGTTGGTGGTAGACGAATGAATGAGTATGGAGCATTGGTGGAATGATACTGAAGGGGAAAACTGAAGTACTGGGAGAGAAACATTATACAGCGTTGGTGGTAGATGTATGAATGAGTATGGAGCTTGGTGGAATGATACTGACAGGGAAAACTGAAGTACAGGGAGAAAACATTATAAAGCGTTGGTGGTAGACGAATGAATGAGTATGGAGCATTGGTGGAATGATACTGACAGGGAAAACTGAAGTACTGGGAGAAAAACATTATACAGCGTTGGTGGTAGATGAATGAATGAGTATGGAGCATTGGTGGAATGATACTGACAGGGGAAAACTGAAGTACTGGGAGAAAAACATTATACAGCGTTGGTGTAGAGAATGAATGAGTATGGAGCATTGGTGGAATGATACTGACAGGGAAAACTGAAGTACTGGGAGAAAACATTATACGGCGTTGGTGGTAGACGAATGAATGAGTATGGAGCATTGGTGGAATGATACTGACAGGGAAAACTGAAGTACTGGGAGAAAAACATTATACAGCGTTGGTGGTAGATGTATGAATGAGTATGGAGCGTTGGTGGAATGATACTGACAGGGAAAACTGAAGTACTGGGAGAAAAACATTATAAAGCGTTGGTGGTAGACGAATGAATGAGTATGGAGCATTGGTGGAATGATACTGACAGGGGAAAACTGAAGTACTGGGAGAAAACATTATACAGCGTTGGTGGTAGATGAATGAATGAGTATGGAGCATTGGTGGAATGATACTGACAGGGAAAACTGAAGTACTGGGAGAAAAACATTATAAGCGTTGGTGGTAGACGAATGAATGAGTATGGAGCATTGGTGGAATGATACTGACAGGGAAAACTGAAGTACTGGGAGAAAAACATTATACGCGTTGGTGGTAGATGAATGAATGAGTATGGAGCATTGGTGGGAATGATACTGACAGGGAAAACTGAAGTACTGGGAGAAAACATTATACAGCGTTGGTGGTAGATGAATGAATGAGTATGGAGCATTGGTGGAATGATACTGACAGGGAAAACTGAAGTACTGGGAGAAAAACATTATAAAGCGTTGGTGGTAGATGAATGAATGTATGGAGCGTTGGTGGAATGATACTGACAGGGGAAAACTGAAGTACTGGGAGAAAAACATTATAAAGCGTTGGTGGTAGATGTATGAATGAGTATGGGCATTGGTGGAATGATACTGACAGGGGAAAACTGAAGTACTGGGAGAAATACATTATACGGCGTTGGTGGTAGACGAATGAATGAGTATGGAGCATTGGTGGAAGATACTGACAGGGGAAAGCTGAAGTACTGGGAGAGAACATTATACAGCGTTGGTGGTAGATGTATGAATGAGTATGGAGCGTTGGTGGAATGATACTGACGGGGAAAACTGAAGTACTGGGGAAAAACATTATAAAGCGTTGGTGGTAGACGAATGAATGAGTATGGAGCATTGGTGGAATGATACTGACAGGGGAAAACTGAAGTACTGGGAGAAAAACATTATACAGCGTTGGTGGTAGATGAATGAATGAGTATGGAGCATTGGTGGAATGATACTGACAGGGGAAAACTGAAGTACTGGGAGAAAACATTATACAGCGTTGGTGGTAGATGATGAATGAGTATGGAGCATTGGTGGAATGATACTGACGAGGGGAAAACTGAAGTACTGGGAGAAAACATTATACAGCGTTGGTGGTAGAGAATGAATGAGTATGGAGCATTGGTGGAATGATACTGACAGGGGAAAACTGAAGTACTGGGAGAAAAACATTATACAGCGTTGGTGTAGATGATGAATGAGTATGGAGCATTGGTGGAATGATACTGACAGGGAAAACTGAAGTACTGGGAGAAAAACATTATAAAGCGTTGGTGGTAGACGAATGATGAGTATGGAGCATTGGTGGAATGATACTGACAGGGGAAAACTGAAGTACTGGGAGAAAACATATAAGCGTTGGTGGTAGATGATGAATGAGTATGGGTGATTGGTGGAATGATACTGACAGGGAAAACTGAAGTACTGGGAGAAAAACATTATACGCGTTGGTGGTAGACGAATGAATGAGTATGGAGCATTGGTGGAATGATACTGACAGGGGAAAACTGAAGTACTGGGAGAAAAACATTATACAGCGTTGGTGGTAGATGAATGAATGAGTATGGAGTTGGTGGAATGATATGACGGGGAAAACTGAAGTACTGGGAGAAAAACATTATAAGCGTTGGTGGTAGATGAATGAATGAGTATGGAGCATTGGTGGAATGATACTGAGAGGGGAAAACTGAAGTACTGGGGAGAAAAACGTTATATAGGCGTTGGTGGTAGATGAATGAATGAGTATGGAGCATTGGTGGAATGATACTGACAGGGGAAAACTGAAGTACTGGGAGAAAAACATTATACAGCGTTGTGGTAGATGAATGAATGATATGGAGCATTGGTGGAATGATACTGACAGGGGAAAACTGAAGTACGGGAGAAAAACATTATACAGCGTTGGTGGTAGGATGAATGAATGAGTATGGAGCATTGGTGGAATGATACTGACAGGGGAAAACTGAAGTACTGGGAGAAAAACATTATACAGCGTTGGTGGTAGATGAATGAATGAGTATGGAGCATTGGTGGAATGATACTGACAGGGGAAAACTGAAGTACTGGGAGAAAAACATTATACAGCGTTGGTGGTAGATGAATGATGAGTATGGAGCATTGGTGGAATGATACTGAAGGGGAAAACTGAAGTACAGGGAGAGAAACATTATACAGCGTTGGTGGTAGATGAATGATGAGTATGGAGCATTGGTGGAATGATACTGACAGGGGAAAACTGAAGTACATGGGAGAGAAACATTATACAGCGTTGGTGGTAGATGAATGATGAGTATGGAGCATTGGTGGAATGATACTGACAGGGGAAAACTGAAGTACTGGGAGAAAAACATTATACAGCGTTGGTGGTAGATGAATGATGAGTATGGAGCATTGGTGGAATGATACTGAAGGGGAAAACTGAAGTACTGGGAGAAAAACATTATACAGCGTTGGTGGTAGATGAATGATGAGTATGGAGCATTGGTGGAATGATACTGAGAGGGGAAAACTGAAGTACAGGGAGAGAAAACATTATACAGCGTTGGTGGTAGATGAATGAATGAGTATGGAGCATTGGTGGAATGATACTGACATGGGTGAAGGAAACTGAAGTACTGGGAGAAAAACATTATACAGCGTTGGTGGTAGATGAATGAATGATATGGAGCATTGGTGGAATGATACTGACAGGGAAACTGAAGTACTGGGAGAAAAACATTATACAGCGTTGGTGTAGATGAATGAATGAGTATGGAGCATTGGTGGAATGATACTGACAGGGGAAAACTGAAGTACTGGGAGAAAAACATTATAGAGCGTTTGGTGGTAGATGAATGAATGATTATGGAGCATTGGTGGAATGATATGACAGGGAAAACTGACGTACTGGGAGAAAAACATTATAAAGCGTTGGTGGTAGATGTATGAATGAGTATGGAGATGTTGGTGGAATGATACTGACAGGGAAAACTGAAGTACTGGGAGAAAAACATTATAAAGCGTTGGTGGTAGACGAATGAATGAGTATGGAGCATTGGTGGAATGATACTGACAGGGGAAAACTGAAGTACTGGGAGAGAAACATTATACGCGTTGGTGGTAGATGTATGAATGAGTATGGAGCTTGGTGGAATGATACTGACAGGGAAAACTGAAGTACTGGGAGAAAAACATTATAAAGCGTTGGTGGTAGACGAATGAATGAGTATGGAGCATTGGTGGAATGATACTGAAGGGGAAAACTGAAGTACTGGGAGAAAAACATTATACGGCGTTGGTGTAGATGTATGAATGAGTATGGAGCGTTGGTGGAATGATACTGACAGGGAAAACTGAAGTACTGGGAGAAAAACATTATAAGCGTTGGTGGTAGACGAATGAATGAGTATGGAGCATTGGTGGAATGATACTGACAGGGGAAAACTGAAGTACTGGGAGAAAAACATTATAAAGCGTTGGTGGTAGATGTATGAATGAGTATGGAGGTTGGTGGAATGATACTGACAGGGGAAAACTGAGAGTACTGGGAGAAAAACATTATAAAGCGTTGGTGATAGACGAATGAATGAGTATGGAGCATTGGTGGAATGATACTGACAGGGGAAAACTGAAGTACTGGGAGAAATACATTATACGGCGTTGGTGGTAGACGAATGAATGAGTTATGGAGCATTGGTGGAAAGATACTGACAGGGGAACGCTGAAGTACTGGGAGAGGAACATTATACAGCGTTGGTGGTAGATGTATGAATGAGTATGGAGCGTTGGTGGAATGATACTGACAGGGGAAAACTGAAGTACTGGGTGAAAAACATTATAAAGCGTTGGTGGTAGACGAATGAATGAGTATGGAGCATTGGTGGAATGATACTGACAGAGGAAAACTGAAGTACTGGGAGAAAAACATTATACAGCGTCGGTGGTAGATGAATGAATGATTATGGAGCATTGGTGGAATGATACTGACAGGGGAAAACTGAAGTACTGGGAGAAATACATTATAAAGCGTTGGTGTGAAGACATGAATGAGTTATGGAGCATTGGTGGAATGATACTGACAGGGGAAAACTGAAGTACTGGGAGAAAAACATTATACGGCGTTGGTGGTAGACGAATGAATGAGTATGGAGCATTGGTGGAAGATACTGACAGGGGAAACTGAAGTACTGGGAGAGGAAACATTATACAGCGTTGGTGGTAGATGAATGAATGAGTATGGAGCGATTGGTGGAATGATACTGACAGGGGAAAACTGAAGTACTGGGAGAAAAACATTATAAAGCGTTGGTGGTAGACGAATGAATGAGTATGGAGCGTTGGTGGAATGATACTGACAGGGGAAAACTGAAGTACTGGGAGAAAAACATTATAAAGCGTTGGTGGTAGATGAATGAATGAGTATGGAGACATTGGTGGAATGATACTGACAGGGGAAAACTGAAGTACTGGGAGAAATACATTATACGCGTTGGTGGTAGACGATATGAATGAGTATGGAGCATTGGTGGAAGATACTGACAGGGGAAAGCTGAAGTACTGGGAGAGGAACATTATACAGCGTTGGTGGTAGATGTATGAATGAGTATGGAGCGTTGGTGGAATGATACTGACAGGGGAAAACTGAAGTACTGGGAGAAAAACATTATAAAGCGTTGGTGGTAGACGAATGAATGAGTATGGAGCATTGGTGGAATGATACTGACAGGGGAAAACTGAAGTACTGGGAGAAAAACATTATACAGCGTTGGTGGTAGATGAATGAATGAGTATGGAGCATTGGTGGAATGATACTGACAGGGGAAAACTGAAGTACTGGGAGAAAAACATTATACAGCGTTGGTGGTAGATGAATGAATGATATGGAGCATTGGTGGAATGATACTGACAGGGGAAAACTGAAGTACGGGAGAGAAAACATTATACAGCGTTGGTGGTAGATGAATGAATGAGTATGGAGCATTGGTGGAATGATACTGACAGGGGAAAACTGAAGTACTGGGAGAAAAACATTATACAGCGTTGGTGGTAGATGAATGAATGAGTATGGAGCATTGGTGGAATGATACTGACAGGGAAAACTGAAGTACTGGGAGAAAAACATTATACAGCGTTGGTGGTAGATGAATGAATGATATGGAGCATTGGTGGAATGATACTGACAGGGGAAAACTGAAGTACTGGGAGAAAACATTATACAGCGTTGGTGGTAGATGAATGAATGATATGGAGCATTGGTGGAATGATACTGACAGGGGAAAACTGAAGTACTGGGAGAGAAACATTATACAGCGTTGGTGGTAGATGAATGAATGAGTATGGAGCATTGGTGGAATGATACTGACAGGGGAAAACTGAAGTACTGGGAGAAAAACATTATACAGCGTTGGTGGTAGATGAATGAATGAGTATGGAGCATTGGTGGAATGATACTGACAGGGGAAAACTGAAGTACTGGGAGAAAAACATTATACAGCGTTGGTGGTAGATGAATGAATGAGTATGGAGCATTGGTGGAATGATACTGACAGGGAAAACTGAAGTACTGGGAGAAAAACATTATACAGCGTTGGTGGTAGATGAATGAATGAGTATGGAGCATTGGTGGAATGATACTGACAGGGAAAACTGAGTACTGGAGAAACATTAGCGTTGGTGTAGAGAATGAATGAGTATGGAGCATGTGGAAAGAACTGACAGGGAAACTGAAGTACTGGGAGAAAAACATTATACAGCGTTGGTGGTAGATGAATGAATGAGTATGGAGCATTGGTGGAATGATACTGACAGGGAAAACTGAAGTACTGGGAAGAAAACATTATACAGCGTTGGTGGTAGATGAATGAATGAGTATGGAGCATTGGTGGAATGATACTGACAGGGAAAACTGAAGTACTGGGAGAAAAACATTATACAGCGTTTTGGTAGATGAATGAATGATTATGGAGCATTGGTGGAATGATACTGACAGGGGAAAACTGAAGTACTGGGAGAAAAACATTATAAGCGTCGTGGTAATGATGAATGATATGGAGCTTGGTGGAATGATACTGACAGGGAAAACTGAAGTACTGGAGAAAAACATATAAGCGTTTCGGTGTAGAGAATGAATGATATGGAGCAATTGGTGGAATGATACTGACAGGGAAACTGAAGTACTGGGAGAAAACATTATACGAGCGTTGGTGGTAGATGTTGAATGAGTATGGAGCTGGTGGAATGTACTGACAGGGAAAACTGAAGTACTGGAGAAAAACATTAAAGAGCGTTCGGTGGTAGATGAATGAATGATGTATGGAGCATTGGTGGAATGATAATGACAGGGAAAACTGAAGTACTGGGAGAAAAACATTATACAGCGTTGGTGGTAGATGAATAATGAGTATGGAGCATTGGTGGAATGATACTGACAGGGGAAAACTGAAGTAACTGGGAGAGAAACATTATACAGCGTCTGGTGGTAGATGAATGAATAGTATGGAGCATTGGTGGAATGATACTGACAGGGGAAAACTGAAGTACTGGGAGAAAAACATTATACAGCGTCGGTGGTAGATGAATGAATGAATGATTATGGAGCATTGGTGGAATGATACTGACAGGGAAAACTGAAGTACTGGGAGAAAAACATTATACAGCGTTGGTGGTAGATGAATGAATGAGTATGGGGCATTGGTGGAATGATACTGACAGGGGAAAACTGAAGTACTGGGAGAGAAACATTATACAGCGTCTGTGGTAGATGAATGAAACAGTATGGAGCATTGGTGGAATGATACTGACAGGGGAAAACTGAAGTACTGGGAGAAAAACCTGTCCTAGTGCCAGTTTGTCCACAACAAATTCCACACAGGCTAGCTTGGGATAAACCCGGGCCTCCGCGGTTAGAGGCCGGAGACTAACGGCCTCTTGCTTCAGTCGTTGATATTGATGTTGACGATATGACTAAACTGGCGCGACAGCCCCTAGTGGGCCACGGCCTCATTATCGAGGCTTCACGATCACACTTTAGACACACCACAGTCGGTAGGACTCCTCTGGACGAGTGATCAGCCCGACGCACAGACCTCTACCTGACAACACACAACACTCACAAGAGACATACGTGCCCCGCGGGATTCGAACCCGCAAAGTGAACGGCCTTAAACCGCGCGGCCATTGGGATCGGGAAACTGGTTAATTGTAAACCTAAATACATCTTCCACCTGTTCACACTGCAGTACTGTTGCTTCTTCGAGATATCTCGACGTAAGTGCGGTGTGTCCATTTATCCTGTCCCCAAGCACGACAATTTTATAGCACAGAAAGCCTGCATCCACCGGGTCATCCCGGTGTTGCTTCGGTGCCCAAGGACACCACAAAGAAACGCCCTGTACAATACATACATATATATACCCATTATTCCCCAGGTCCTGTTACACCAGCTCTCTTGCAATTACGCAGCAACGCGGTAACTTACAGTAACAATTCACAGCATTACGGTGCCTGGCCTCCTCTGACCGCCTGAAGACCGAGCGCTCCCTAAGGACAAAGACACCTCGTGTAATTAAGGACGTTGCTGGTAATTAAAGCAGCAGGACCCACGCGCGGTTAGCTGTGCGTGCAGTTAATTGTGGAGTTTCTTTCACAATTACTGTAATTAGGACTACACAATTTAAGTGAGAAGAAACGTGTCAGGCGAGCTGCATTTCGTTTCCTTAGCAGTGCGTCGTGTCTCACTTCACATGCCTGATTGGCCGCAACCCCAAAGGACTAACCTGAATTATATATAAAGATACAGTTCGTACCGCGCAGTAAACACACTCCGTCTCAGTTATACAAACCAGTCAGTTAATGTTGTACAGTGAAATAATCGCTGTTTGTTCTGAGATCCCCACAAAACACATAAATACAGTCCGTACCGCGCAGTAAACACACTCCGTCTCAGTTATACAAACCAGTCAGTTAATGCTGTACAGTGAAATATTCGTTGTTTGTTCTGAGATCCACACAAAACACATAAATACAGTACGTACCGCGCAGTAAGCACACTCCGTCTCAGTTATACAAACCAGTCAGTTAATGCTGTACAGTGAAATAATCGCTGTTTGTTCTGAGATCCACACAAAACACATAAATACAGTCCGTACCGCGCAGTAAGCACACTCCGTCTCAGTTATACAAACCAGTCAGTTAATGCTGTACAGTGAAATAATCGCTGTTTGTTCTGAGATCCACACAAAACACATAAATACAGTCCGTACCGCGCAGTAAGCACACTCCGTCTCAGTTATATACAAACCAGTCAGTTAATGCTGTACAGTGAAATAATCGCTGTTTGTTCTGAGATCCACACAAAACACATAAATACAGTCCGTACCGCGCAGTAAACACACTCCGTCTCTGTTATACAAACCAGTCAGTTAATGTTGTACAGTGAAATAATCGCTGTTTGTTCTGAGATCCACACAAAACACATAAATACAGTCCGTACCGCGCAGTAAACACACTCCGTCTCAGTTATACAAACCAGTCAGTTAATGCTGTACAGTGAAATAATCGTTGTTTGTTCTGAGATCCACACAAAACACATAAATACAGTCCGTACCGCGCAGTAACACACTCCGTCTCAGTTATACAAACCAGTCAGTTAATGCTGTACAGTGAAATAATCGCTGTTTGTTCTGAGATCCACACAAAACACATAAATACAGTCCGTACCGCGCAGTAAACACACTCCGTCTCAGTTATACAAACCAGTCAGTTAATGTTGTACAGTGAAATAATCGCTGTTTGTTCTGAGATCCACACAAAACACATAAATACAGTCCGTACCGCGCAGTAAACACACTCCGTCTCAGTTATACAAACCAGTCAGTTAATGCTGTACAGTGAAATAATCGCTGTTTGTTCTGAGATCCACACAAAACACATAAATACAGTCCGTACCGCGCAGTAAACACACTCCGTCTCAGTTATACAAACCGTCAGTTAATGTTGTACAGTGAAATAATCGCTGTTTGTTCTGAGATCCACACAAAACACATAAATACAGTCCGTACCGCGCAGTAAACACACTCCGTCTCAGTTATACAAACCAGTCAGTTAATGCTGTACAGTGAAATAATCGCTGTTTGTTCTGAGATCCACACAAAACACATAAATACAGTCCGTACCGCGCAGTAAACACACTCCGTCTCAGTTATACAAACCAGTCAGTTAATGTTGTACAGTGAAATAATCGCTGTTTGTTCTGAGATCCACACAAACACATAAATACAGTCCGTACCGCGCAGTAAACACACTCCGTCTCAGTTATACAAACCAGTCAGTTAATGTTGTACAGTGAAATAATCGCTGTTTGTTCTGAGATCCACACAAAACACATAAATACAGTCCGTACCGCGCACTAAACACACTCCGTCTCAGTTATACAAACCAGTCAGTTAATGTTGTACAGTGAAATAATCGCTGTTTGTTCTGAGATCCACACAAAACACATAAATACAGTCCGTACCGCGCAGTAAACACACTCCGTCTCAGTTATACAAACCAGTCAGTTAATGTTGTACAGTGAAATAATCGCTGTTTGTTCTGAGATCCACACAAAACACATAAATACAGTCCGTACCGCGCAGTAAACACACTCCGTCTCAGTTATACAAACCAGTCAGTTAATGTTGTACAGTGAAATAATCGCTGTTTGTTCTGAGATCCACACAAAACACATAAATACAGTCCGTACCGCGCAGTAAACACACTCCGTCTCAGTTATACAAACCAGTCAGTTAATGTTGTACAGTGAAATAATCGCTGTTTGTTCTGAGATCCACACAAAACACATAAATACAGTCCGTACCGCGCACTAAACACACTCCGTCTCAGTTATACAAACCAGTCAGTTAATGTTGTACAGTGAAATAATCGCTGTTTGTTCTGAGATCCACACAAAACACATAAATACAGTCCGTACCGCGCAGTAAACACACTCCGTCTCAGTTATACAAACCAGTCAGTTAATGTTGTACAGTGAAATAATCGCTGTTTGTTCTGAGATCCACACAAAACACATAAATACAGTCCGTACCGCGCAGTAAACACACTCCGTCTCAGTTATACAAACCTGTCAGTTAATGTGTACAGTGAAATAATCGCTGTTTGTTCTGAGATCCACACAAAACACATAAATACAGTCCGTACCGCGCAGTAAACACACTCCGTCTCAGTTATACAAACCAGTCAGTTAATGTGTACAGTGAAATAATCGCTGTTTGTTCTGAGATCCACACAAAACACATAAATACAGTCCGTACCGCGCAGTAAACACACTCCGTCTCAGTTATACAAACCAGTCAGTTAATGTTGTACAGTGAAATAATCGCTGTTTGTTCTGAGATCCCACACAAAACACATAAATACAGTCCGTACCGCGCAGTAAACACACTCCGTCTCAGTTATACAAACCAGTCAGTTAATGTTGTACAGTGAAATAATCGCTGTTTGTTCTGAGATCCACACAAAACACATAAATACAGTCCGTACCGCGCAGTAAACACACTCCGTCTCAGTTATACAAACCAGTCAGTTAATGTTGTACAGTGAAATAATCGCTGTTTGTTCTGAGATCCACACAAAACACATAAATACAGTCCGTACCGCGCAGTAAACACACTCCGTCTCAGTTATACAAACCAGTCAGTTAATGTTGTACAGTGAAATAATCGCTGTTTGTTCTGAGATCCACACAAAACACATAAATACAGTCCGTACCGCGCAGTAAACACACTCCGTCCCAGTTATACAAACCAGTCAGTTAATGCTGTACAGTGAAATAATCGCTGTTTGTTCTGAGATCCACACAAAACACATAAATACAGTCCGTACCGCGCAGTAAACACACTCCGTCCCAGTTATACAAACCAGTCAGTTAATGTGTACAGTGAAATAATCGCTGTTTGTTCTGAGATCCACACAAAACACATAAATACAGTCCGTACCGCGCAGTAAACACACTCCGTCCAGTTATACAAACCAGTCAGTTAATGCTGTACAGTGAAATAATCGCTGTTTGTTCTGAGATCCACACAAAACACATAAATACAGTCCGTACCGCGCAGTAAACACACTCCGTCCAGTTATACAAACCAGTCAGTTAATGCTGTACAGTGAAATAATCGCTGTTTGTTCTGAGATCCACACAAAACACATAAATACAGTCCGTACCGCGCAGTAAACACACTCCGTCCCAGTTATACAAACCAGTCAGTTAATGTTGTACAGTGAAATAATCGCTGTTTGTTCTGAGATCCACACAAAACACATAAATACAGTCCGTACCGCGCAGTAAACACACTCCGTCCCAGTTATACAAACCAGTCAGTTAATGCTGTACAGTGAAATAATCGCTGTTTGTTCTGAGATCCACACAAAACACATAAATACAGTCCGTACCGCGCAGTAAACACACTCCGTCCCAGTTATACAAACCAGTCAGTTAATGCTGTACAGTGAAATAATCGCTGTTTGTTCTGAGATCCACACAAAACACATAAATACAGTCCGTACCGCGCAGTAAACACACTCCGTCCCAGTTATACAAACCAGTCAGTTAATGCTGTACAGTGAAATAATCGCTGTTTGTTCTCAGATCCACACAAAACACATAAATACACTGTGTGGGCAGAACGTAGAATTTGTGAATGTTAAACATGGTGGTACATATAGTAACCACTGGGGTGTAGATAGTTAATATTCATTTGGCGACTGTAGAAACCTACAGGTACAAAAATCTTAAACATTACAGACATTCAAGTTTACTGGTTTCTGGGTTGTGAATTGTGTACTGTGTTAGAAACTTACCGACGTTTCAGAGGAACCTGTTCCCTCCATCTGCAGGATATAAGATGCGAACAGTTCGTTCCTCTGAAACGTCGGTAAATGTCTAACACAATACACAGTGTCACGAACCAGAAAAGTCATTTTCACAATTATCGCCAAGAGAACCTCAGACATCGCATTACAAACATAACCTGCATAATAAAACGCATATAGGACAGATTGCGTAAGGCCTGATATCCGCGCGTTATGTCTCTGAAACAGCTCAAAATACAGGGTGTCCCTTTTATTTTGTCCAACAGTAGGGCAGCTTGGTCGTATAGAAAGCCTGCATCGGCCGGGGTACATGCCTCGGTGCTCATGGACACCTGCAAAGTCATGAAGACTGCGGTTTATATAAAAAAACTGTAAGGTGAATTTAAATTTTCTCGACATTGTTCAAGTACAATTCTTTCTTTATATTAACCTCAAATCCAACAATGCCTCCCTCAAAAACAGCTCGCCATACAAATGGTACGAAAAACGATATCAAATAAGTAACGATCCTTACATCATAAAACTTAAACAATGAATCATTACGACATTAAATGCAGCCCATTTATTCCATTGAAGTATCATTACTTTCTAACACAATACCCAAGCACATTGATGCATTTGCCCCATCTTGGCACAAATTTAAATATTCTGTCAAAATAGAAATCAAGGGTCTTGCACTGAAAATCATTCGCGAACAGCCATTTCCATTTCCCCGTTATGTTGAATTCGGCGACCTCCCAAATGCAGCTGCAGCAGCCGCAACAAAACATTATCCGACGCGACAAAGCCAGGATAATCCGAGACATAAAAAGCGTCATTAACACATTGGTTAGAGCAGTGTTTCCCAAACTTTTTTGTTCGCGGGCCCCTTTTGGCTTCGCAAGATAACCACGGATCTTCACATCCTTGCTCATGTAAATATAGTGTCCGAATGATAGGTATCCAAAATGAAAAATTTATATCTCAGAACTGATTTTTGACAGCTACAAATACATACCAGTAGCATATGTAACAACACATTGCACGATTTGACCTTAATTAAACTGATAGTCACTCGCTTCGTGGGTACAGGGTGTTTCTTAATAAGACATTCTAACAGTCATACGTAATAAACACACCGCCAATTAAAGAAGTACCGCGATTATTTCTAACAAAACATTATTCCTTTAATTAAGAAATAAGTAAACTTCAAAGTAGCCGTTACAGAAATGTATCCAATGATCCACTGGAAACTGGTCGCGGATCCGTTTGGTTTCGCAGAGCACACTTTGGGAACCACTGAGTTAGAAGCTATAGACCTTTATTTATTGAACAGGTGTCGTGTGTAGAGGTAACGTGACGAGGTACGAGCGAAATAGTGATGACTGTAGGCACTGAGGTATGAGGGCCAATTAAATGCGTACAAACAGCTGCAAACAGATTACTGTGTTCTGAAATCTGTCATACAGTCTGAAAACAAAAAATATACCCCCAATTATAAGGACCTTACTTTGTCATCAACACAGGACGAGATATTTCCTACAAACCAAAAGGAATGTTTGAGGTTTGGCTACAAGAGCCTTGCTCAAAAAATGGAACGGCGACGTGAAGAGGCAGCACTTCGATGGACACAGTTCTTTATTATATAGGACTAGGAACACTGCATGCTATATATACATGTATCATATTACATCAATCGTAGAACATATTCTGGCACACACCAGAGCCTGACAGCAGGTAAGTATGCTACATGTGACTGGATAAGGGCTGTTCAGCATTTTGTGTGAAGACAATGTAAAGGATTATGATATATAACACACAGAAATACGTATACTATGCAAATTTTATGTACTGATGACTTCAGACTACTCTAATACTGTATCACATCTTTATATTACAGGACAGTGGTCACTCTCCACCGTGTATCTGTAGATGTCTTATAAGACTACTCTTTAGACCAAATGCCTTGTTACAGACATCACAGCAAAAGGGCCGCTCACCACTATGTATCCTCTTGTGTGTCATCAGACGACTCTTTTGACCAAATGCCTTGTTACATACATCACAGGAAAAGGGCCGCTCTCCACTGTGTATCCGCTTATGTGTCATCAGTTCACTCTTTCGACCAAATGTCTTGTTACATCTATTACAGGAAAAGTGCCGCTCTCCACTATGTATCCGCTTATGTCTCATCATATTATACTGTGCACCAAATCCCTTCTTACATATATCACAGGAAAAGGGCCGCTCTCCACTATGTACCCGCATATGATCCAGCAGACAACCCTTTTGACCAAATGCCTTGTTACATGTATCACAGGAAAAGGGCCGCTCTCCACTATGTATCCGCTTATGTGTTATCAGATGACTCTGATCACCAAATCCCTTCTTACATATATCACAGGAAAAGGGCCGCTCTCCACTATGTATCCGCTTATGTGTCATCAGATGACTCTGATCACCAAATCCCTTCTTACATATATCACAGGAAAAGGGCCGCTCTCCACTATGTACCCGCTTATGTTTCAGCAGATTACTCTGTTGACCAAATGTCTTATTACATACATCACAGCGAAAGGGCCGCTCTCCACTATGTACCCTCTTATGTGTCATCAGATCACCCTTTCGAAAAAATGCCTTGTTACATACATCACAGCAAAAGGGCCGCTCTCCACTATGTACCCTCCTCTTATGTGTCATCAGATCACCCTTTCGAAAAAATGGCTTGTTACATACATCACAGCAAAAGGGCCGCTCTCCACTACGTGCAGAAGTCTGATCTTTCACTGTACTCTGGTAAAAAGACAAAAATACATATTAATATACATCTTAACAACAATAAGTCTCAAAGTAGGAATGAATGAGATTATTAACTACTGCAATTACACAGCTGTGTTCTTTACCAAATCACATTTCATGACTAGCAATTTGGTGTAAAGTGTGCTGTCAAAATAACAGGCCCCATACACCTTTAAGATGCCGACATTTGAGAGCGGTACGTGAAACATATTTTGGAACTTCTCTTTGAAGAATTAAGCAAATGAAAGATTTACCTATATCTTCGGGACAGCAAGGCACACCTCACACCACAAAACACTCACAGCTATTTCTACAGACTGTTCTGATTTTAATAATAATATGAAACAGCCGCAGCTGTAACCTAGCCACATTTCAATGTGTATGACTTTTATCTCTGGGAAAACATCATAAAGTCTGCATGCATTTTTGGAGCTTGACAGATGGAAATATGTAATGTTATTCTAGCAATAGCTCAGCATGGAGATGAAAGCATGTCACAGAATTTCTTATATGATTTGATAATTATGTGCAAGTTTAAGATACCTCGTCGTCATGTGTATTAGCAGAGTCAGCTCGACTATTTCACTCCCACTGTAGCCCTGATTTCATGTTACTAAACCAGCAAAGGGTTCCTCATCCAGTAACCAGGCACAGTTCTTAACCCTAAACAGCCATGATGGCAACTTACTTTCCTCCACGTAAAATACCACACAATGTGGCAGTCTATCAGTACACATCTCACATGTGATGCTGTTTAACCTACCTATCTGTATAATCCTCAACACACACCCACAAAACCTACCTCAGATTCCGTCTTTATTGTTCGAAATTGTATTGGCTCTGGATGCTCTTCAACCTTTATACCGACGATCTCATTTCCATCATCAGATGACCTCAGGCATGTCTCAGTACATGAAACAGGGTCACTTCTTAGTGAATCCACACAGTCCTGTAAAACCATCACAATACTGAAACTATAGTTGAGATCTCTCACTACATTTTAAAACAAACATGACAAAGAAACTTGATCTGTCATTTCCCACAGCAAAATAAAGAGGTGAAATGAGACCCTGCTCTTTATTACAGCAACTGAAAATAAAATGGAAAAAGTGACAAGATGTCTGAAGGCTAAATTTTCTGCAGGCTGTGATGAAATACCATATTGTTTAATGAAGTAGCACTTATATATACTTAACAAGTCTTTAGCTCATTACGTATCATTTTTATCAAGTACTCCCCCCCCCCCCGCTCCAACAGCATAAAAACAGCTCAAGTTAAACCACATAATAAAAAGGGGGATTAATATAACATGCAGAACTACAGACTAATCTCCTTTAATTTTTTTTAAATAAGTGTTCATAGAAGTAATGTATAAAAGGATAAAACATTTTGTATTAAAAGATGAGACCATGCAGAGGCCCAGAAATATTTCAGACAACACAGCTATACATTCTTTTCTTGGAAGTATACAGGGCTCCACTGACAGGGGTACAAATTCACTTGCCGTGTTTCCTTTTTATCAGATAAATGCATAAGATTTTATATATCATGGACTCTTACTGGCAAAACTAGTTTCTTATAGCATAGGAGGTACAACAAACTTGACACTTAATTTATAACTATTGTACTCAAAAAACTTAGTTGTAGTAAACAAGAGTGACGGAATTGTCTACACAATAATTCTGCATCTTCTTTTACAGAAATGAATCATGAAATGCTGAAGGTGAAGATAGTTTTGTTTGCGGACAATATGTTGCTTACTGAAATGACAAAGATATTGCCAAGCATTAAATTATGAATGCTATGAACAGATGCAGTCACGGTTTCATACAAACATTCTTATGACAAATACAGAACAAACAACAGCAATGTCACTGCATACGAGATCAAACAGAAATGTGTTAAAACAGAACAACTATTTTATACTATGGGTACTGCCTACAAATCTGAACCCAAATTTCTAGGCATATATATTTCTGAAGATACGAAATGGGATGTTCATATTCAGTGACTAAACTAAAAACTGACCAAGGTTCGTTACAATAGGAAATTCTTAGAAGACGTAATGAGCCCACATATCATAAGAAGTGTCTATTTTGCTTACTTTCAAGCTCATCTCAGATACGATTTAAATTTCTGGTGATACTGAATGTACTGAAATCTTTAAACTGCAAAAGCGGGTAATGAAAATCAGCCTCCTGATAAATGCCACTCTCTTAAGTCCAAATATTCCCCTCAGCACCCTGTTTTCAAAGACCCTCAACACACGTTCTTACATTCAGGTGACTTACCAAACTTCAAACCCATGCATAACAACACAAACACAAAATATTCTGAACTGAATGGTAGGCAGCAGGCAATGCCTTTACTTAGTCTGCTGTTATTTCTTCATAAATGTGGTTCCTTTTCAGATTTTCTTAGTATTTGTTTAAATTAATCTTAAAACAGACTTACAACAAATTGGACAAGTATTGTATAAGCTACATACCACAAAACACAATATTCTTGAGACACTTTCAAAGCAGCTATTCACAACCCAGTCACCACAGTCCAAATTTTCCATGCAGACAGAGAAGCATGCATTCAAGGATATCAGTGCACTGTGCATAACACTGAATACACAAAAACATACAACTTACTGAAGTTTCAGTCATTATAAGTGGAGATGACGATGGCTCTCTACACTCTTCCTCTTCTACATCTGCGATCCCTTCAACTTTTACAGCAACAACCTGATTTGTATCATCAGATGACCTTAGATATAACTCAGTACTGAAGGAGGTTCACTTTTCAGTACAGCCATACTGTTCTGTAAAAACACCATACACATGAAATCATGGCTGTGCTTACTAATTACATACAATATGAGACTTTATCATAACAATTTGCATTTTATCAAACTGAAGACAGCTGCTGTTTACTTCACAACAACTTTCAAAATCATTACTAACAAACAAATTCCAAGCAACACTCTTCTTCTTCTTTAGAAACTAACAGTTGCTCCACTGGTCAAAAATTCCCTGCTTTCTCCAGAACCTCAAGGGTGCCTGCCATGATCACAGGAACCCTCCACTCATTCCTATCATGAGCCAAGCATCCTGTCTGCACTGCCCCTCTTATTTCTTTAAGATCCAGCTAAAAATTATCCTTGTACCTATGCACAGCAACCCTGTATGTATTTTCATAACATATGTACATTACATAGCATGCTAATATCATCTTCCTTCAATTAACCATTCCAAAATACAGAACAAAAAATACCATATTTATGAGAATGAAAAATGCAGGGTTTTCCTAAATTTGAAGCTTAAATATGTGGTGTAATCTGAAATTCAAATAAGAAGTTCTGAACCAAACCACACCGAGGGGACCATGACTTGCATTGACAAATTGTCATGGATAGATGAAAGAGAGAACATGGAATGCTGTCAGGAAATTAGTTCTGATCCATGAGCTTTGTAAGTCGTTTGTATTCCAGTAAACTGTCAGGCCACATTGAGAAGAGGGCTACAATTGTGAGATTTGAACCAAATTGGATCAGGAGAATGTATAACATCAAATTTAAACAAATGGTGACTGAATACACTAAAAACCCCTATAAATTTAATGCAGCAAGATAGCTCAATGTCATGAAGGCAAATGCACGAAGGTGGAGGCAAAATAAGCAAACGCCGATAAACGCAAACTCCACCCAAAGATGTCTCGGTTGCCCCAGACATTGACATTAACAAGAGTCAGAAAAGGAAATTGCTGAGTCTGTGTGCCTAAAGAGAGAAACTGCAGTGTCAAGTACTTGTGCAGCAATAAAATATGAAACACAAGAACTTGCCAAATCTCACATCACACAGCATCATTTCAAAGTTAGCACAGATCTGTATATGTATGAAGAACAGGAATGGAGTTTCTCTTCATAAATAAATTTCGCTTTGCCAGAATTGCCAGCAGACTTAGAGGAAAAGCTTGTTGCTTGTCAGAAACATGAGATTGGACTTTGAAATTGAACACCTACATCCTGAGACAATTATGAAATACAGAAGAAATTCCAGTGTACTTACATATGCCATCAAATTACACTGCCGATCAGGCCAGGGCAAAAGCTGTGGTGACTTAAAACGTTTGGGAATGAAAAGGTAAGAGAAACTGTCACTTTGTCAGTATTGGTAGATGACAGCAAGTTGCCATCATACATAATTCTGAATCACAAAACAATACCTTAGAAGCAACTGCCTATGTCAGTGGTGTGGAACAAGACATCTGTGCTCCTGAGGAAACAGGGGATGTGTTAGGGACATTAACACCAGAAATAAAAGTCACAATTACCAGCAGTTCCTTCAACACAGAATAGTATTGTCACACCTGGTGGCAGGGGGGGGGGGGGACAGTGTCTTCACAACTGCAATGTTAGGTGTTGTGGTAAACAAACAGGACCTAAAACAGGTATGTATTAAATGGCTCTTGACAGGAGGCCATAATTTGGACCATAATTTAAACCTAGCTGGAGAAATCAAGAAGCCCAGTATGACTGTTCTTCGTCATTGGATCACAAGAGCATGGCATTGCATCTCACCAGAAGTGATTGTGAAGGGTTGTAGACAGAGCTGTATTACCAATCCAATGGATGGGACTGATATGCTGAGGAATGGCAATGAAGAGGATGGAATGTTAGCAGGAAGAGTGGGGATGATTAAGGAACTGTTTAGTAGTGGCACAGTCTTGCATGTCTTGTGCAGTAACTGCATGAAGTTAATAGTGTATTATGTGTCCTTAGCACACATCTTAATGGGGGGGGGGGGGGGGGGGGGTATCGTGTACTTTGCTAAATCATGTTCTCTGGGAAAATGTGTTTTATCTGAGTGGTCAGGTTGCATTTGGATAAATATGGTACATTAATCACTTACAATACATATGATCATCATTATGAAACTGAGATGATGGAAAATGAAAATCAGTTCCTTTGGCTATTGAAATCCAGCAAACAAGACAATAAATGTCATTCTGTGCTTACATACAGCACTCACCAGCCTTTCTCTGAGATCAGGAAATCTCTCTTCAACCTTCTGCAGTATAACTACTGGCATCTTAGTTGCAAGAGAGTGCAAAGTCCTTCGTAAACTTACAGATGGTTCAGCACACATGATGCCCAGGTCCTGAAAAGAAACATGCTGATCATTTGCGGAATTCAAACATATCATACTTTATAGAAAGACTAACAGGTGAATGGAAATGAACTGCACATTTAGATATAATGAGACCTTATTATCACACCACAGACTGTCAGTTGTCAGACACTGAATAATGAAAAATGTCCGTATCTACTAGATGGGGGAAGAACACAGAAGTTCAACCTAGAAATGGCCATGAAGGACCAGAGGCGGGATAGAGTTATATCACTACTCTTTCTTTAACCTAGCTGTCTAGCCCATAGGAAGTCGCTATACCGACTATGCTATCCCGGCCCATGGGGATAGAAGAAGAAGAATATATAATGGGTTCAAGCCCTTAAAGACCCAACGCACATAGGCCTTTTATTAACAGGCTCCTTGTGACGCCTTATTCCCTAACCCTTTCTCTCTAGAAGACAACTTTATTCAAGTCGTACAGCCTTACTAAAGGCCAGGTTTCATCTTGGATGAATTTCCCTAATAACCTGTGGGTCCAGCCTATCCAAGCCCAAAGAGAAATATCCAAGTGTGGCTAAAGCATCACACTCATATCATATATGGGAAGATGACTCAAATTCTTTCCCACTCCTACATGTCAGATAATCACAAAGTCCATCACATGTAGATGCTTCCTTAGAGGACTGTGGTCAAACATAAGGCCACAGACACTCTTAATTTATATGTAACGCAAGAATATATTAAGTACATGTTCCGGCCCAATAAACTTATTGGCTGAACCCTCCATTGCTAAGTGCCTTTAGGTTTCCCTTATGGAGCCCCTATAAAAGAACTGCTCCGTTTCCAGAGCCTTCTATTACACATCTCTCGCAACTCCTCAGTATATGAGCTCTCCCTCCAAGTTCCCCTCATGGTGCCTCTGTAAAGAGAGAGATGCCCCATATCCAAATCCTTCCCCTGACGTCCCCAGTAAACCAGCGCAACCTCCAGGTTCCCCTCATGGAGCCCCTATATGGAGAGATGCTCCTCTTCAAGTCTTCTTTTACATATCTTTCAGAGTCCTCAGTAAAGGAGCCCCCCTCTAGGTTCCCCTCGCAGACCTCCAACAAGGAGAGACACTCTCTTTCCAGAGCGTTCTTTTACCCTTCTCTCAAAGTCCCAAAAAAAAGAAGCCCCCCTCCAGGTTCCCCTGATGGGGCCACAATGGAGCCTTCTTTTACCATCTCTCAAAGTGCCAATTAAAGGAACCCTCCCAACCTGGTTCCCCTGATGGATTCCGTGTAGACAGACATGCCCATTTCCAGACTTCTTTTACATATAATTTGGAGTCCCTAGTGAATGAGCCCCTGATTACAATAAGACCTCACCTTTCTCTCAGATTTTCTGGTAATAGCGCCCCATCTCCATGTTCCCCGACAGGGCCCCTATGGAGAAAGATGCCCGTTTCCAGAGCCCTCTATTATATATCTCTTTAACAAGAGAAAAGAAGAGCCTCTTTTTGGCCCATAGATCTCAGCCTCAGTCCCCTATTCTGTCCCACAGCTGTATGCAAACCAGACAAACCCTTGGACATCTGTAAGAGACTTTTGGCCACGAATCCAGTCTTCTTTGCATTAGAAAAATTGCCATATAAAACAGTTCCAAATTATATTTAGGCTTCATGGAGTCACTTCCCAATCCTAAAAACAGACTGAGACTCATGAAGCCTACTGTAGGTTACCATTGTGGAGCTCCTATAAAAAGAGACACACCATTTCCAGAGCCATTTGTTTATTGATTGATCCATTCATTCATTCCTATATCTGAGGGTCCCCAGTTAAGGATCTCTCCCACAAAGCACGGGAAAACAAACATTCACCGTCGCACAGAGCCCGACACATATGGAAGGCGTACATACAACAGGGTGTGGTTTTGTTTCCTCAAGGGGATCATTTATGACACTGCTATTACTACTCAAGTGCCTTGCAGGATGCGGCACGGTACCTTCCACCTTGGCGTGGGTGGACCTGAGCCCCGTTAGCCAGCGTGTGTCGTAGTAACCGTCTACAGGGTATCACCTGCACACCTGTTACCACCTTCCATGTGACCCAGGTTATGATTTGCAAGCATGTGTCGGAGTAACTCCTCTTCAGGGCAACCCCTCTACACCTGTTACCATCTCCACATAACACTGAGGTATGCATGAGGTGTTCAGTTTTTTGGGAGGTGACCCATGGGATAAAACACATATTATTAAAATATGTAAGAAGTAAGAATGACATAACTGGCACTGAAAGTTTTAGATGAATTACAGCAAGAAGTGGCAAGACGTATGATTTGCAGTGAAAAAGCAACAGCTCAGCAGCAATATGAAACACACAGGTTTTGCCTGTGACAATTTAGTCTTAAAAGGCATGTAAATTAAAAACGAAATTCACTGATTTAAACCCTGTTTTATGAGTGCACATAAATGGCAGTGCAAAACATATTGCACAATTTCCTGGCATCTGAATGTATCTAACTATGGTGAGGACAACAACATAGAACAATTTAATGCACTAATTTAAACATTGTGTATATAAACAAATAATACACACCATGACAAAACAGTGATATATAACAGTCAAATCAAATCTTTGCTCTTCTCAGAGTGCTTCATCACTGAAGAGGGAAACTAAAGGCTGTCACAAAATGCTGATATCTAACTACCATTCAACACTGCATAACATCTCAGAAGAACAAACATTTAACACTGTAGCAAAAGCCGGAAATTACGCAACAGTGTAATTAATCCCATGGAGCAAGTGTCTTCTTTGAGACATCAATAGCCACTCAGCTAGTTAAGAAATTTACTGAATTTTATATAACTCAACACTTCATCACCATGTTCATAAAAGTTCATTACAAAAGACGTAAAACACATCCTTCTCCTGCACCACAAATACAGTCCACATCATGCAGTACAATGTCTTTAAGATACATTTTAGTAACTTACTCTGACTCTCTCTCTCTCTCTCTCTCTCTCTCTCTCTCTCTCACACACACACACACACACACAGAGGTCTTCTGAGAGGTCTATTTCATTCAGGTTCTCTGATCAAACTTTGTTTTGTGTGGTCTCTGATGCATGGTACAAAACCCAACCATCTCAAACTCCCTGCTTGGATCAACCTAACATTTTACAACCAGTACAAATTATGCAGCATCTCATTATGCAACTCTCTGCAGCCTCTTGCCATTTTCTCTGATTTGGTTCAAATATTCACCTCAGCCCTTTGTTCTCAAACAGCCCCAGTCTATAAATGTTTTCACCACGGTGTTCTTAGACACCCTCAATCCACATCCTGCCCTTAATGTGACATGCCAGGTTCCAAAAGCATACAAACAACACATCAAACAACAATATTATATATCATTTTTATGTTTCTGGATTGGAGACAAAACAATAAAACACTCTCAAATAAATGGTGGGAAGAAAGTTGTGACTTGAGTAAGAAACAAATTTATATTATGCCCTAGCTGAATCAGAGGATAAATTACTAATTATAGCACAACCAATACACATCATACACCAGTAAAATAAAAGCTATACAAACATGTTCTGGCAGCTCTGCAAGAGAAGTCTCACCACACCACACAAGGAATATGGACAAATGCGGAGTAGTGGCAAACGTCATTTACTCGTACAGTCAAACACTAGACTCCTTACAATCCTTCATTCACTGACTGTTCGAAATACTATTACTTCTTTAACTGAAACAATATTTACAGGTGAACATGCAAGTAGTTTCCCTTCATAACTGCCTTACTTTCATCTTATAAAATTCTTGCCATATTCTTTTATGGCAACATATGTTCAAGTCGCAGTTGGCCACATACATAATAAAACACAAAATGTATTCTATTACAGTTAGGTCCCCAGGCTTTGTGATTTGGTACAAATCATGCCCTAGTTCTTGGAGTGTTTGTGTATTTATGTCCACATCAAACAAGTTCAGGCTTTGGTTTTATGTTAATTAACCAGCTAGAATTCGAGTTTGTGTATAGATATTAGTGTAGTCCTTACAGTGATTTGGCTAATGCACAAGACATCTGGGAACTCGTAAATAAGTTGCACGCAGTGCTATGAACTCTTTTAACAATTTGGTTAACGATTTTACTTCACAACTACACCTACCATATCAGCCAATGTATCTACCCGAAATGTTACGTCACGATTAGCGACCCTGTGGTTTTAACGCATCGTGACTATAACAATTTCACATCTCGTATTTAACTTTTAATTTATACCTGTGGTATATCGATTCTTTAAATTACTGTACAGTCTATTGATGGCTTCTAAGAAAAGACGAAATGTGTAACTGAGGTTTTTAAATATACAAGTTATACTCGACCCGTACTGTTACTCTATATTTCACGAGTCGCCAGCACTACATTTTTCTTACCTGATCACAAGGTAGGCAGACAACGAAATCGTCGAAACGTGTCAATTACGGTATGAGAGCAGTACAAGAATCTGTACGTTGCTTGTATGAATACTGTTGCACAAAATGGAAACATACAACACTAACGGCAGATATAAAATATGTTGAAACTATCCTACATCCACGCCATAACTTCAAACCCAAGCCAAACTTTTACCACGGTTTACCTATCTACGTACGATAGGGCGAACCACGGATGTTATATCCACGAACATAGATCACACAACTCCAAAGAACTCCGCCACTTTTTTTCGGGATCACGGATTATACAGGTTTAGAAAGGGACACCAATTTCAATCCATGGAAAACGGTTGTGCAAGAAATACAAATTCTTATACCTGGTTCAGTCAGTATGGGACGTCTAGACCTATACTAGATGACGTGTGGCCAAGACTGACCGTATATTGCACCCACCTTACTTCGTTAACTCTATCAAACCTCTGTATAATTAATTTCAAATTACGGTCAATTTTAATTTATTTCATCCCTTTGACAACAGCTTGTATAGGATACACCAATACTTTCATTTTATTCTAAAATCTATATATGAATTCTCACATACGTCTTATATAAAATGTATATACCCTTACATGTACATATATAACTTGTAAACCATAGGTATTTTACATTTATTGTACAAAACTCTTAACCAATCTGTCACCTCTATATCACCTACTTTTATATAAAAAATATTCTTCTATTGAATAAAAAGACTGCTGCAGTAAAAACAATTTCAGCTTCATTTTAAAATGTTGGATGTCTTCTATAGATTTAATTTGGTTTGGCAATTTATTATACAACATTTTTCCTAAGCTTTTAACACTATTTTTACATACTTCTGTTCTCCAATATTGAATATGAAAATCTTTTCTTTGACGGGTATTATGATCATGTATAACTGAATTTTGTTCATACTTTCCTATATTTACTTTTACATAACACAAGACTTCCATGATACATATACAAGGTACTGTAAGTATATTCCATCTTTTAAACAGCTCCCTACAAGATGTAGTTCTGCTCACATTGCTAATTATTCGTATCACTCTTTTTTGAAGCTTAACATTTTTTTTCTTTCCCCATATTTCTCCCCAAAATAATACCATACCTTATATATGAATAAAAATGTGCAAAATACATTCTCCTCCAAATATATATACCTGTGGTATATAGAAACTTTTATTCAACTTGATACTCACATATCTGATATGAGCTTCCCATTTTAAACATTCAGTTAAGTGTAGACCCAGAAAGTTTGTTTCAGTTGAATAATTAACATCTCCGTTATTAAATATAATTCGAGGTTTTAATGGAATCTTGTTCTGCCAGGTGTGAAAAGATATAGCTATTGATTATTCAGTATTTATCACCAACCATTTGATCAAACCAATTGTCAAGAACTTCTATTTAACTATTTATTTTTTGTTCTAAAACCTTTCCATCTTCAGCCTGTATTAATATACTAGTGTCATCCGCAAATAATACAGTTTGTGCTTCCAAAATATTTGTTGTTAAGTCATTAATATATAGCAGAAACAGTACTGGACCCAATATTTGGTCCTGTGGAACTCCATTTTTTATTTCTTTTTAACCCGATAAACATTTTTCTAAAATTGTTTTCTCTTTTCCTATGTACTTTATTTCAACAAACTGTCTACGACCTGTTAGATATGATTTAAGCCATTTACTACTCCACGGATTCCATACGCTTCCAAATTATCAAGCAATATTTTATGATTAATTATGTCATAAGCTTTTGATAAATCTAGAAAAATACCAACTTTACTTATTTTTTCTCTAATGCTTCATAAATTTTTTCCAAGAAGGCCTGAATAGCTGTGGCCGTTGACTTACCCTTTCTAAACCCATTTTGAGCTTCCACCAATATATCATTATTTGTTAATCTAACGTTCATTACCCTTTCTATGAAACACTTGTAGTAAGTATATCGGTCTGCAGTTTTCAATATCTTCCCTATTTCCCATCTTGTATAAGGGTTTTACTACCGCCATTTCCAATTTATCCGGAAAAATGACCGCTTAAAAAGCGGCATTACATATGTTTGTTAACGGTTTGATAATATATTCAGCACTTCTCTTTATGACCATCTCTGATACCCCGTCAATACCACTTGTTAACTTTCCTTTTAATTTATTTATTATTTGTTTCATTTCAACTTCTGATACTGGGTTCAAAAACAATGTGTTTGGGCAACTGTTTAGTTTCCAAGATGACCCTTTGACATCTACTATATACAATATCCTTACGATCCGTCAGCTTCTCCGCAATATCCACAAAATATGTATTAAATATTTCTGAAACCATATTTGGGTTTGTTATTTTACTCGAATTCCAGTTTAATTCAGTGTTCTTATTACTAATTGCTGTTTTACCAGTCTCATAATTAATAATCTGCCATGAAGATATTTTTTATTCTTTGCATTTGCTATGTAATTATCATTATCCCTTTTCTTAGCTTCATTAATAATTTTTATATATATTCTTCTATAATTTTTAAACTAAGCCAAGCGCCCAAATTCATATGTACGATGCTGAAGATGTCTTCAAGTTGCTGAAGTCCTATGGTCAGGAGCTCACACTCGACGATATGTTGAAATTCGGAAGCAAGGCGCCCTTGAAGAGGCTGAGGAAGCGGCTTGGACTGACTGCAGCTGGCATCAAGGTGTTTGAGGACTCTGACTGGAATGAGCAGCGAGCAGCGACAAGTGAACAGGGAAACAAGGGTGCACCCAAGGGGGAGGGGGGGGGGGGGCCGCCGGGCTGCAGCCCCCCACCAAAACCGAAATTTAAAAAACAGATTTTGTAGACACGATAATATCAAAAGTTTGACGTGCTTTACCCTTCAGCCGAAATCAGCCACTGCAATCGGCTGATGACTAGTACATTAGAATTTTGAAAAATAAATTTAAAAAGAACAAGCAGATTGGACTCTGTGATTGAGTGACGGAACATGTAGTTATATTTGTGTGTATATAAATGTAGTTGCAGATAGTGTTGTGTTATACTTACAACACGATTTTTATAACATAATTTTTAAAATCAAACATAAATTATATATAGCCTCAGGTCCCCCCCCCCCCCCTCTCAAAAAAAGGAAAAATTCTGGGTGCGCATCTGGTGTCGTAATGGCACTGACAATTCACATCGTGGATATAGCACCGTGTGTTCTAATACGGGGCGCAAGTAATGAGACCGGATACAATTGCAAAGTGAGACTCATGGTTTGTACTCTTCACCAAATGTTATTTGGCCGATCAAATAATGCAGAATTAGATGGGCATGGCACGTAGCACGTATGGAGAAAACAAGAAATACAGACAGGATTTTGGTGGCGAAAAGTAAAGGTAATGGACAAGTTGGAAGATTTAGGCGTAGGCGGGAATATAATATTAAAACGTGCATTGAATACGTAGAATGCCAGGGCGCGGACTGGATTTATCCCAGTTGTGAGCTGATGTGAATGCGGTAATGAACCATCATGTTCTATAAAACGTGGGGAATTTCTTGACGAACTGAGGAACTGTTAGCTTCTCATGAAGGACTCTGCTCCTTGGAGACAGTCAGGTATTGATCCAGCAGATGGGTGTCTTGCAGTCGGTACTGAATATGCAAAACTATCCTGAAAGCAAACTCAGTCCGGTCTGATGGCAGAGGGTAATAGCAGTGTTGTGGGCAATACAGTTGGCTCCTGGCATTGGTTGACAGTAGGCTAATATCGCGTTGATAATTTACAGCCGAACAAGAGAAACAGAATTTTTTTATATGACTTTCACTGTGCATTTTCTATTCAATGTTTAATAACCAACTAAATGCACATTCACTAGAAACTATTTTATAGTTTACTAAATTCCCCTACATATGTTTCGGTCAATGAACCTTCGGGTTCCATAAAATGTGGGGAATTTCTTGACTAGCTGACGACCTGCTAGCTTCTCAAGAAGGACTCTGCTCCATGGAGTTAGTTATGTTTCGGTGTACATGTAGACCATCATCAGGGGGTCACAAACTACACTTATTTCACGTCCATATGTTCAGTCAGTTGTCATATGCAGTTTAGTTCACTTCAGTCTTATATGTAGGCTGTAATAACCTTTTAGACAGATACACATTTAAAATTGTAACATATATGTAATACACTGTATAATAAAATCTTAAAAGGCTTTGTCAAAGTTAAAATAGCAGCGCAGTGCGAAAACAAGAAAACTGTGCTGCTATTTTGAACGTTATATATAAAACTTTGACAAGCCTTTTAAGATTGTATTATACAGTGTTTTACATACATGTTACAATTTTAAACGTGTATCCGTCTAAAAGGTTATTAGTATGACAGTCTGTTACTTACATGTGTCATTGCCTATTCTGCATCATCATGCTGTAAAATATTTAATTACTTTACTACACGTTCTTGTCACATATCGCATCATTATTTTTTTGCAACAGTTTCAGCAGACCAACATAAAAATATTCCATCTTTATCTGAGAAATTATATAACAAAATTGTCAGCGTTTGTTTCTGCATGAAACTCCAGAGAAGCTACACCGCTCCAAAGAGCACACTGCCACAAATCAATACATAAGCGAAAAAATACACAAAATTCAACAAAGTGACGACTCTAACCAATTTTAATTATGAGAAACTTACACTGTTATTGCAATAATTTTTAGAAATATATTTTTACCTGATGATTGCAGTTTTCTGCCAAAACTAGTTGTGAAAAATAAACGATACAGTACTGGATATACGTCTACTTGATGAGAATATATACTGAAACAGTTACACATGTAATCTGTGGTCTTTTGGGTGATTACACGGCGTCGTGTGGTAATTAGACGCCGTGTAATCACCCAGAAGACCACAGGTTACATCACCATCGCGGCGGAAGCCTGAAATCAAAGTTACACATGTAATCTGTGGTCTTTTGGGTGATTACATGGCGTCGTGTGGTAATTAGACGCCGTGTAATCACCCAGAAGACCACAGGTTACATCACCATCGCGGCGGAAGCCTGAAATCAAAGTTACACATGTAATCTGTGGTCTTTTGGGTGATTACATGGCGTCGTGTGGTAATTAGACGCCGTGTAATCACCCAGAAGACCACAGGTTACATCACCATCGCGGCGGAAGTCTGAAATCAAAGTTACACATGTAATCTGTGGTCTTTTGGGTGATTACATGGCGTCGTGTGGTAATTAGACGCCGTGTAATCACCCAGAAGACCACAGGTTACATCACCATCGCGGCGGAAGCCTGAAATCAAAGTTACACATGTAATCTGTGGTCTTTTGGGTGATTACATGGCGTCGTGTGGTAATTAGACGCCGTGTAATCACCCAGAAGACCACAGGTTACATCACCATCGCGGCGGAAGCCTGAAATCAAAGTTACACATGTAATCTGTGGTCTTTTGGGTGATTACACGGCGTCGTGTGGTAATTAGACGCCGTGTAATCACCCAGAAGACCACAGGTTACATCAACATCGCGGCGGAAGCCTGAAATCAAAGTTACACATGTAATCTGTGGTCTTTTGGGTGATTACATGGCGTCGTGTGGTAATTAGACGCCGTGTAATCACCCAGAAGACCACAGGTTACATCAACATCGCGGCGGAAGCCTGAAATCAAAGTTACACATGCTTTTAACAGCAGGGAATAAACAAATCTCAATAAAATCACACGGATAGAATGACGTGTATTTACAAGGCACTACAAATTTTGTGAATTTTACATATGGCATAAGTTTATGTACAGCAGATTACCTTTTCTAACACCGAAACATACTTCCTGAAGCACATAATGGTTTCCTTGAATAATAAAAATATACATGATACAATAAGGACATATATCATGCTTATAGTTTTTGTTACACTGTACAGGTACATATATAAAATACAGTGTTTTACATGCCATCTGATCATTTCTCAGGTATCTTAACTACCCACATAAGGTAAACACTACAATCAAATTATTGACAATATATCACCTTTACATCTCCTCACTTCTTTCTGTCCTGTCCACTAGGTTGTTACTGTAAGACTACACAACATCTAAAGTCACCTACGTCCATCACTGTTTTGCCGCCTGATAACCATACACAGTTTAGTGCATATTTATTTCATTATCACGTAAAACCACACAGGCAAATAACAAAACACCTAGGTGTCCCAGAAGTTGCATTACCAACATAATAAATTACTTAACTGTAATAACAACTCTTCCTATCAGCTGTTGTATCATTCATGTGTGTACTTTGTGTATTACTTTAAACTGGTGGTGGCTTGTAAATAAAGCAGTTTCCCTGGAATGCAAGCAGAATCTCAAGTAAAGTGACGCATACAGTATCCTGTCATCCTGTATATATTTGATTCACATCTGAAATTATACAATAAGTAAGAACGTAAGAACGTGCGAGGGTTATTTCATGCAGCGTTATGTTGTAATTTACACTCCTATGAAGTTCATTAAACCTTCAAAGAATAAGATTAACCTGAATTATATTTAAACATGCAGTTCATACCATGCAATAAACTGTGTGTGGGTTATACAAACCAACCAGTTAATACTGTATAGTGAAATAATCGTTGTTTGTTCTGAGATCCACACAAAACACATAAATACAGTCCGTACCGCGCAGTAAACACACTCCGTCTCAGTTATACAAACCAGTCAGTTAATGTTGTACAGTGAAATAATCGTTGTTTGTTCTGAGATCCACACAAAACACATAAATACAGTCCGTACCGCGCAGTAAAACACACTCCGTCTCAGTTATACAAACCAGTCAGTTAATGCTGTACAGTGAAATAATCGCTGTTTGTTCTAAGATCCACACAAAACACATAAATACAGTCCGTACCGCGCAGTAAACACACTCCGTCTCAGTTATACAAACCAACCAGTTAATGCTGTATAGTGAAATAATCGTTGTTTGTTCTGAGATCCACACAAAACACATAAATACACTGTGTGGGCAGAACGTAGAATTTGTGAGTGTTAAACATGGTGGTACATATAGTAACCACTGGGCTCTGAAGGATTAAATGTGCATGTAAAAAATTAACAAAGTACATAGCACTACAAAGACACAAGCATCAAACAGCTGTGATATAATGAACTAACCCTCTGATGTCTAACATACATTCATATTATATGCAAAAGTCCAAAATGCAAAGTCTCTTAATGTTAGAGCAGGTGGTACATATAGTTACCACTGGGCTTTAGACTTGTGCCAAGATGGGACAAATGTGTACATGCACTTGGTGATTGTTGGAAAGCAATGACACTTGAGTGCAATAAATGAACTACATTTAATGTTGTGATGAGTTCTCATTTAATTTTCATGACCTACGGCAGGGGTTCCCAAACCATTTCACTGGCTTACCATTAAATTACATTTAACAATTTCAATGTACCACCAATATTCTTTGTATTTAAATAAAAAAGAAAGCTGAAATTGGAAAGATTAGCTGACAGTGGGGATGAGTTATACAATGTCTCCAGCAATGCTGCGTAATGACAAATGTATGTGGCATACATTTCATTTATTTTTTTTAAATTTTTTATCCTTTTTTATATTTCAATTTTTTTTTCTTAAGGCCACGCACCACAGTTTGAGAAACCATGGTCAAGGGAACCGTTACTAAACATATGCATATATACATGATGCAGAAGACACACCCTCTATAACTTTACAATTAAAGAAACGCACCAAGTTAAACTTCGATGTACTGGGTTCCTTCTAGTCACTTTGCAGGCCAAAAACTTTGTTGTAAATACTGCTGTGACATACACACATAAAACCCCCCACTGGAGTGCAGACATGCCTTCTTAAGTAGATGCACCAATATAAGTTTTAAAACTTTCGCGGCGACATGATTCAATATAGTCTTCTCGGGCGCACAGCCGCGTCAATTCGTTTGAATACAACGTTTCGGGGACTAGCTCCGTCCCCATCCTCAGGCAAAACTGATTTGTTTTGATCAGTTTTGCCTGAGGATGGGGACGGAGCTAGTCCCTGAAACGTTGTATTCAAACGAATTGACGCGGCTGTGCGCCCGAGAAGACTATATTAGATGCACCAAGCTTCCAGTTTTGTGAGGTCTGATGCGGTGTCGTTAGGTGAGCAAATCCCGACATTTCAAAGGATCATAGTGAAGTCTGACCCTGAAGATAAAGGTACTAAGATTCTCCGACACATCAGGGACTACTTAGCCAGTGACATGGCATCATCCCCAGAAGACTGGGATCTGCAGCACCACTGCTGAAAGAACTTCGAAGCTAGCAAGACATACCGAGTTTAAATGCAGTCACCTTACAAGAAAGACCCATGCACAGAGATAAAAGTGTTCATAGAAACTACTGTAGGTAAAGACCAGACATACTGAATTTCTTACACCTACATTTGGTATATTTTTCTTGCCATAAATACACCCAGATTACATGCATACGATATGCTGCGATCCTGATTAACCCTTCAACATCAGCCTCTGTGCACTGCATGGCCCTTCGTTCCTCGTAAGTCACCGCATGTGTGCACCGTACTGTGTGAATCCATTTTAGGAAAACTTGAATTTAAAACTTCATCCAGCCTGCAAAGTAGTTGGAACTTAAACCTCAGTAATGTTGAAGGGTTAGAAGGTCACTACGCTTACATGCCACAGTACAGACTGTTCACCCGTTTGTTCAACACACATGGCAGACTTAACTTTCTAACAAGCTCTCGACACTGTACTGCCAAAGCTATGACACTACTGCAACATCTACTTATATAAAATTTACCATTTTCTCTTTCTGTAGACTTTCTACAAATGTTGGTCCAATTCTTTAGCTATACTGATCTCCTCCCAGTTTCTTCCCATTCTATAAAGAAGTGCATGAAACATACATCACATTCAGCAATTCCTGAATTGTTTTATGACTGACCTTCTCAACCCCTGCTAAATACGACACACCTCTAGACTACCAGCCTGAAACCATAGTAGAAGGATGTCCTAGATGATGACCTTGAACTGCAGGAGGATAGGGCGATGGGAACAAAGTGAAGCAGAAACATCAACAAGATATCAATGGCTTTTTGCCATGAGGCCATGGATTGCCAGGCAGGGCCATTTCCCACACTATATATACTTATGCAACCTACAACCTACTTACTGAACATTCCTTAATACCACATAAGTAAGCAAGAGATATTTCTGGAGTCTTGTACCTAATGAAAAATTCAAGCATTATTACTGAGGAATGTTATCAGAACCATAAAAAGAATGCAATAAACAAGGTACCGTATTTGCTCGTATAGTTTCCACAAGAGGAATAAACTACCCCGAACCACGTCCTTAACTACAGAAGACATAAAAGAAACAGAAATTCACTGCACACAGCACAAACCATGAGAAGCTAACAGTTCCTCAGCTAGTCAACAAATTCCCTGCAGTCTATGGGACCCAAACGTTCATTACCGTGTTCATGACGGCCTGCCACTTGTCCCTGTCCTAAGTAAGATAAATCCAGCCAATGCCATACCATTCTGCTTCTTTACGATCTATTTTAATATTATATTCCCATCTATGCCTAGGTCTTTCAAGTGGTCAAGAACAAACATAAAACCCAAAATAATGATACCAAATGTTTACTGAAGACGTGAGTGTTGTGGGATGCAATGTTGTGCCGGCGGGCAAGTAGGTCAAACATTCTGAAGGACTGTAATGCCTATATCTTCAGAGGCAAGGAGTTCAAGAAGACTTGGATCTTCAGCAACACTGTGTGAGAGCCCGAAGCCTTACAAATGTTTATTTGGCATTTATTCAACAACACTTTCAATAATGCACATTAAATACCACTGAATGATACACTGATCAGTGAATGAAGTGGAAAAAGACATGGAATTTTACGGTTCAGATATTAGCATTTTGCTTTGTATATGTCAGGTCATAACTTCAAAACTTAGCCAGCAGACTGCATATCTTCATTCAAATTTCTTTACTTTTCATCCAGAAAAAGTCGGCATGTTACTTCCAATCTGTCACGGATACCTCACTCCACATCATTACTACTTCGCCACACTCATGATCACCCTACCAACTGATGCTAACCTTGCATGATTCATAGTGTCACTAAATAACCTAAGAATCATTAAAAGAATAGCAATGTAGCGGATCAAGGATTATAACTAGACGACTTAACGGTTCCTATTACTACAGCTACAACGTCAAAATCTATTTTCTCAATTTAGAACATCACAGCATTTTCTGTCTACACATTTTACATTTTACTCCAACCCACTCATCTTTCATGTTTCCAATTTCATGCACTGTGGTGAATCACTTCACCACAAAGGAAGCAGTGCTACATATTCATCGTCAGACGAAGGCGAAGCTACCTACATGTTCCAGCTTTACCCCGAGGATGGAACCTACAGCACACATTAGGCCTCATTTGCACTATGGGTACACCCACAGTCAGGCGAAGCATTCTTTGCCTGTATTTAAATGCATCTGTCCTTGACCGTAACGTGCCTTGACTGTGACTGCTAATGTGGACACTGCTAGTGAAACAGTGACAAATATCTGAACGGCTGTTGACTGGGATGTGACTATTACTGTAGTGTGAATGGGGCCTGAGAGAGAAGATGGATGTCGCTCAGACGTCGATGGACATGGTGACAAACAGAAGTCCTGCACTTGTCACATGTGAAGCCCACTCACTTAGCCTGCAGCTAGCTCATTTTATATACTGCGATGATTACATTCTCAGGCAACTCTTAATACATTCACAGTAAACTTTATATTGTTCATATCGTGCATTTTCATTTGATCACACATTTCTAAAACCAACAGAATGCACACTTCTTTGTTGGTTTGAGAAATGTGTGAACATTCACAGTAGTTTCACATTAAGTGGGAGCCTACCTTCCAAGCAAACTGCTTTTACTCAACAGGAGCTCAGAGCTTAAATCTAAGTAATTATTTGTGAGATACAGTGATGGGGTGATAAAACCATGAAGATTTAAGTCTTCTGGGATGTGACACTGTGTTGTTAGACGAGTAGTTTCTAATTTTTTAGGAATCATAGTGCTTTATCTTCTGGGTAAAATGGTCAAAGAGGACTCCGTCACCCTAAAGGTAATAGCGTTATATTCCTGTGGAACACCGGAACTGCTAACCCAAAACAGTGTCACATTCCATAAGACTCAAATCTTCAGCAACACTGCTGTGTGCATCTCAAATCTTGTATGATTAAACCATGTAATGTATTCATCTCCAGTCATCATAAAGCACAGTCTATGAAAAAATCTCATTTCCTTGCAGCAAAAGCCATGACAGTTTATTACCATATCCATCTTACGTAGGTCAATTTTGATGCTGCTAATAATTCAGGTTAAAAGTAATGTTCCAATTATTTTTGGACAACAGGCATGAGATGAAATGAAGGGCCTCACCCTTGCTTTGTACATCAATCATTACTCCAAATACCCAGATTTGCTGTTTGCCATTCAGACCCTACAAAATTATAAGAAAGTAACAGAAAGGTTTCCTGTTGGTACACACATACCAGAAGGTAAATCCACAATAACTCTAACACAGAGCACCTAGGATAAGACACAAACCACAAAACATAAAAGACAAATGCACAATAAGAATGCTCTTCTGGGTAATGCATACCCACACAACTGTATGCACCACAGGACTGAGCACAAAAGAAGAGTGTAGAACAGGTGGTGTCATCGATCACTACACAACAATGATGTCTACTCTATCGCAAGCAGTTCCACAGCAATACAGACTGTTAATGTACACACTGCGAGTGGTTCCACTTTACTCTGGCCACCCTGTAGTACAGCCACGTATAAAACCTCAGCCAGTAAAATATAATACAATATCTGGAAAGATCACTGATATGACTGTAATTCTGCATTTCAAAGGCATTTCAGAGAAGTACAAATGGACTGGGATCCTTTTAAAATATTAGCACTTTCTTCAAATATGACAACATACTACAAAATTTACTGTCCAAAACCAAGCCACAAGAACTCTTGCTTCCTAAAGGACTGCTCCTGCAATATCCTTTGTGAATGTACCAGAGAGTGAAAAAACACTGAGATACAACAAAACACAAAAGTAATTAAAGACAGTAATTAGTGGAAAAGTCCAAAAATGCCCAACATGCGTTTACAGGCTGACATACAGGACTGGACTGTGACGGCACGGACCATATTCAAACTGTGATGTGTCACACCACAGCCTTGAGAAATCACTTTCAAAGTGGACCACAGCAACACAGTTTGGGAATGGTTGCAGTCCAGCCACTTAGGCTTCAAAAAGATCATAACATTAACTTCAAAAACACAACTACATTTCAGAATGAGCATAAACACACATTACAGGAAACACAAAGAAGCAGCACACAGTCAATGCAGGGAATTATATCAGCCATCTTATCTCCAATGTAGTTACCGATCACCAATAAAGAATTTAACTGCCCACATCACCTACTTCACTCAGTGCCTCATCAATTTTATCAGCCAGCTTATCTCCAATGTAGTTATCGATCACCAATAAAGAATTCAACTGCCCACATCACCTACTTTACTCAGTGCCTCATCAATTTTATCAGCCAGCTTATCTCCAATGTAGTTATCGATCACCAATAAAGAATTCAACTGCCCACATCACCTAATTCCCTCAGTGCCTCATCAATTTTATCAGCCAGCTTATCTCCAATGTAGTTATCGATCACCAATAAAGAATTCAACTGCCCGCATCACCTACTTCACTCAGTGTCTCATCAATTTTATCAGCCAGCTTATCTCCAATGTAGTTATCGATCACCAATAAAGAATTCAACTGCCCACATCACCTACTTCTACTCAGTGCCTCATCAATTTTATCAGCCAGCTTATCTCCAATGTAGTTATCGATCACCAATAAAGAATTTAACTGCCCGCATCACCTACTTCACTCAGTGCCTCATCAATTTTATCAGCCAGCTTATCTCCAATGTAGTTATCGATCACCAATAAAGAATTCAACTGCCCACATCACCTACTTTACTCAGTGCCTCATCAATTTTATCAGCCAGCTTATCTCCAATGTAGTTATCGATCACCAATAAAGAATTCAACTGCCCACATCACCTATTCCTCAGTGCCTCATCAATTTTATCAGCCAGCTTATCTCCAATGTAGTTATCGATCACCAATAAAGAATTCAACTGCCCCATCTACCACATCCTTACAGTTTCCAACTCATATGTCTCATCAATTTTATCAGCCAGCTTATCTCCAATGTAGTTATCGATCACCAATAAAGAATTTCAACTGCCCACATCACCTACTCTTTACTCAGTGCCTCATCAATTTTATCAGCCAGCTTATCTCCAATGTAGTTATCGATCACCAATAAAGAATTCAACTGCCCACATCACCTACTTCACTCAGTGTCTCATCAATTTCAAGCCAGCTTATATCCAATGTAGTTATCGATCACCAATAAAGAATTCAACTGCCCGCATCACCTAATTCCCTCAGTGCCTCATCAATTTTATCAGCCAGCTTATCTCCAATGTAGTTATCGATCACCAATAAAGAATTCAACTGCCCGCATCACCTACTTCACTCAGTGCCTCATCAATTTTATTAACCTACTTATCTCCAATGTAGGCATCCATCATCAAGAAAGACGTCAACTGCCCGCATCACCTACTTCACTCAGTGCCTCATCAATTTTATTAACCTACTTATCTCCAATGTAGGTATCCATCATCAAGAAAGACGTCAACTGCCCGCATCACCTACTTCACTCAGTGCCTCATCAATTTTATTAACCTACTTATCTCCAATGCAGGTATCCATCATCAAGAAAGACGTCAACTGCCCACATCACCTACTTCACTCAGTGCCTCATCAATTTTATTAACCTACTTATCTCCAATGTAGGTATCCATCATCAAGAAAGACGTCAACTGCCCACATCACCTACTTCACTCAGTGCCTCATCAATTTTATTAACCTACTTACCTCCAATGTAGGTATCCATCATCAAGAAAGACGTCAACTGCCCGCATCACCTACTTCACTCAGTGCCTCATCAATTTTATTAACCTACTTATCTCCAATGTAGGTATCCATCATCAAGAAAGACGTCAACTGCCCACATCACCTACTTCACTCAGTGCCTCATCAATTTTATTAACCTACTTATCTCCAATGTAGGTATCCATCATCAAGAAAGACGTCAACTGCCCGCATCACCTACTTCACTCAGTGCCTCATCAATTTTATTAACCTACTTATCTCCAATGTAGGTATCCATCATCAAGAAAGACGTCAACTGCCCACATCACCTACTTCACTCAGTGCCTAATCAAAACTTTCACTTGTACGTTGCTTGATGATTCCCACTTCACATATGAAAATCTTACCAGTCTGTTCCATTCGTTAGCCTGCTTGACCCTCCATAATTCTGAGAAAATTTCTGTCTTTACAGCTTACCGCACAGACAGCACACATCTCCACTGTTTCTGTCTTCCTACCGATGAAAATTAAGAATCTCCTCTTCGGGGATGGAACCCTGTGTCACTGGGTAGGACGTTCCTGATGTTTCACGGATCACAGTGCCTTTGCTTTCAGGTTCATTAGCCTTTGAAATGCTGGGAACTGCACACCCAGACACAGAATCTCATCCCAGAAGATTTGAATCTTTTTAGCAACACCATCATGAGTATGTCAAGTCTTGCACTGCTGTCTACTGCTGGATGGTCAGCAGGTTCCCCTGAAACTTGGTACTTCTACCAAACCACATAGTGTCAATAGCCAGACAACTTGAGCTCTATAAAGGCAGCAGGTTGCTACAAAACACTGTTTCTTATCTACCAAATTTCACAAGGCCCAGTCACTGTAATCTATACTTTCTTATATATATACAAGTCATGGCTAACAGAGGTCAGAAGAAATATATAATTTTCAATGTATCCTTTGTACATTTTAGTGAGTGCCAGAAACACCTTTCACCCATGCTGCAACAGAAAAATTGTTTCAGAATCAATTCATTATTGATATCTGTTACTTAGACAAATAAGCTTTCGGCCAAATATTTGGCCTATTTTCCCTCCTTAAAAGCAAAATAAGTTGACTTACATGAGCACTGTGCTGTTTACATGTCCCTCATTTTAATTTTTTAACCACCTGCATTATATTTTAATATAATTTGCTATGACCGTCAAGTCAATCGAGGCCAATGTAAAACCACCAAACTTTCTACACAAGTTCTGAGATTCCCAAGCCAGTGTTGCTGAAGATTCAATTTTGTGGGATCTGACATTCCGTCATTAGGTGAGTAGTTCCCAATGTTTTTAAGGATCATAGTGCCTTTGGAATGTACAATCCTAGAAGACATGGATCACCACACTTTGTAACTTTTTAGTATCAGTAGTAACAGCACGGTGGCTTGCAAACTTTCGAGGTGGGGCTGACACTAGTGTAATTTATTTTCGAGTCCTGAAGTGACGTATGTAACAGAACTTGGAAAAATATTCATCTGTGATTAAAGTAATATATTTGTAGAACATAAAATAATAACATGACAATTTTTTTTTTTGGCCCGTTGGTCAGATGGCAACAGCATGTAAAAGTTGGTACAGAAATACATTGTAAACGTACCTACATTACGTTCGTAACAATATTGGTTAGTCTAAAATTATGAACATGGCAATGATGCAGAACTTTGAGGTTGTATCTGATATACAGTAGAACCCGGATAAGAAGTTTTCCCCCGTAAGAAGTCTGATTTTTAAAGTCCTGAAATCCTATTGCTTTTAATAAGCTTCCCTCTTAATAAGTCTTCCCGCTTAAGAAGTCCCTAATCGTCTGGTCCCTGGAAAGACTTCTTAACAGGGTTCTACTGTATTTAATGTAGAAATATTCTGCACATAATAAGTTCACAGACGACACAGTGACCCCCGAAGGCTACACGTACTCCTTTTAAAAAAGGAGAGTACGCTAAAAGCACATGAACAGTCCATGAGATGACAACAACAGACAACACCACAACAGATCACCTAGCTAGCAATGCTCAGCAAGCACAGAACCTTCATCACACATAAGGCTTGCATCTGGCCAGACATCCCATGACAGCTGCAGGGCTCAGGCCAGCGATAAAAGAAACACGTCATACAGCCACATTTTGATACCGGCCTCTCAAATACGTCAGCCGAAGGTGACAGGTGTACCCTGACATGAAGAATGTCTATACATTATTACAAAGGCATCACGCTTTCTCCAATGACACTTTTCATTTCAGCACATTAACACAAAAAGATAGAAAAATATATCTTGTTATACCACACACTGAAGCTGAACTAAATTCATACATGCATTCCCTGTTTAATGTTACGCTAAACAACACCACTGTCCTTCAAAACTTGCAAATTTTAGTGACCAAAAATTCAATGGATGTTGGCCAGGTATGGATTAAAGTTGTTTCCTTTGGCATTTTAATTAATTCTTAGGGGGCAAAAAAAATGCTCTGTTCATATTGTTTTGCTCTACGGACTTACCGTAATTCCACTGTTTAAAAATTTATAACCGATACTTATTCAACATATCAACCAAATACATTACTTTAAAATTTATTAAAATGACACTAAAGACAGAAAATCATTAAACACATCAGACTTATGAATTATCCAATATTCTAGTAAAGTGTCACTTACTTGATATCACTTCCTAACATAATTTCTTCTTCCGGTACACCGGTGGTGATCCTATCCCTAGGATTTTTTCCAAGAATAAAACATTTCAAGTGGTTTGTTTACTTTCCAGAATTTGTCGTTCACTTGACGTAGGGTCTGATTGCCACTGAGGACCACAAGCTGTCCAGGTGTTGGTGCGATATAGATACAGAAATTGAGCAGCCGGTACGTCTCTGGGAGCTCTGAATCTAGGTCTAGAGTAAGACGCATTGCCAGATATTTGCTGAGATGATCGACTGTAAACAGTACAAATGCACACACAGACACTAAGGAACTAGAAGTGATGAATCCAGGTCTAGGGTCAGACACAATACAAAACCTACAACCAGTGTTTCCCAACCTCCTTTCCAGACATGAACCCTTAGAAGTAATTTTTCATATCCACATGAACCTCTAGCTACGAACAAAATTTACAGGCCATAAAAAGTTGATATCAGGGAGTGCACTTCAATTAATGCTAAATTACTGTCAAAAAAAACTTATTTGTAGAGAGCTGATATATATGGAAGTCAGCTTACACTGTAAGAGAGAGAGAGAGAGAGACAGAGGAAAAAAAAAAGTTTCCCGCCTTTTTAAAATTATTATTATTATTATTGCCAGGCTGCTCTTTTTCTGTTGATGGCATGGGGCCCGCTTTTGGTTGCCACCAGTAACGCGGCTCTGTAAAAATATGAAGAGAACACAGACACAATATGACCAAATGTAACCTTAAATATAAACTGACCAAAACAAAGAGGCAATTAGTAGAGCACGGAGATTACTCCAGGATGGCCAATTACAGGACAAAAATTCCCCAAGATACTTCACGCAATATTTGAAATTTTTTGCAATTGTCTTGTGCAACCCTTAAAGATGTTCTGGTTGGGAAACACTGCCTTAAACTGTGGAATATTAAATTGGCATTCCAACATACATAAGTCAGCAATTCAGTTTCACAAAATAACATGAATAAAGTCGCTCCTCAATATAACAAGCTGTAACACTGCTATTTTTTAAACTTTGTCACTGAAATGATTATGCCCGTATAACTTCACAAAGCACCACAATTTTAACCTTATTCCCTTACTACACACATCATGCCAGATAAATATGAAATTCTGGCAATCCAAGCGGCTAAAATGTAACACGTGATATAAACATAACTAGGCATAGTTATTTTTTTACGCTCAGAAGGTATCATCCTTTTTTTAGAAAGACCATTTGAGATAGAAGACAGAATGCAGAGTAACAAATAGTATTTATACCACACTGTCATTTCTATAAAATCTTTACCTGATGCATTTGCAGTAGTTTTGATGTACCTGACAGAGTTCTCCTTCAGTGCTTTAATCAAGGAATTGTCTCCACCCATTTCTGTTGGGTGTGGCTTGAATACTAGTTCAATCTCATTGATCATTATGGGCTCTGATGGGCCATCACCTTCTCCAACTGAAGAATCCTGACCACCTGCTTCAATGCTCGAACCAGCAGACTCATTTTCAGAATTATGCATAGATTTTGCCCTCTTTGGAGGCTTTGGATGTACTGAGCTTTGTACTGGGGGCTGTGAAGATTGGGGTTGACTTGGTTGGGGAATTTGGTTTGTATGTGGAGGTACAGGTTGTGATAATGTTGCTGGCTGTGCTGAAGCAGAGCCTGGGGGTACATTTAGTGGTGTTGATGCCGGAAGGGATGTGGAAAGAGCTGATGGCACAGCAACTGAAATGGGTTCGCGTATTTCGTTCTGTATAGGTGTTGGTGTAGATGGAGCACTTGTGTTAGGTGTATTATTTGGCGTTGTCTCTGGTTCATTTGCTGTTTTTCTTGTTCGCTGTGGCCTGTTCTGTAACTGAATCTTGATACCTTCTGTTATCGAGTTCACTAAAGCTGCCTGACTGTGACTCTTGTTTAATTTAGCCAACACTCGTTCTTGGTGCGCTTCATATTCATCACGACTGGGGTAAATTTTAGAAATTAACAAATCAAAGTTAGGATCAGGCCTTAAAGATCGTTTAGACACCAACTTTTTCCGGCATGTTGGACACTCCTTATTTCCGGACCGAAGCGCAGTAATGATGCAGTCGGAACAAAACCTATGTAAACACTCCTTGGTTGTCATCGTCTTTTTTAACATATCGAGGCATATCGGACACATTAGTTCACTATGAAGGCTTCTTGGAGATACAGCTATTTCTGTGCTATCGGTGATTGCATCTTGCGGAGTTCGGTTCAATTCGTACAGCGAAAGTTCCCAAGTTTTATTCAAACCCACTTGCTCCGCGGAAGCCATATTGGCTTGTTATTATGGCAAGCCACGGATAGCTGCAGGAGGTGGCTGTCATAGATGCCATGAAATAAACAATCTTCGAGGTATGTGTTCTAAAAAAATTTCCGCGTCATAACAACATAAAACTACTACAAGCGAAGCAGCAACGCTTGACGCTGAATAGTAAGGCACTATGCCCCTCCGAAAGGTTAGCGATTATTTACCAGTCCGTATGGCGTACTGACTAAAGTCGCAAATATAAAATGAAATTTATGCTTTAGTGTACTAACACTAGTGTCGACATACGTCAGATGACCGGTAGCAAGGTTACACTTGCACCACATATTATAAAAATAAAAGCTAAGAGTTCTAGATCCATTAAATTACAAAACAATGTTTCTAAATCGAATTAAAATCATTGCAAAACGTAGTTCTCTGAAGGCTGTGCAAAGAAATTATGATCCCTGCGACATGATGTTTAACGTGATTATTTTTCTTATATGTATCACCATTGTACGTTTCGCGGCATGAAGATCACACTTAAAAGGAACCATTACTTTCGGGGAACCAGGGAGAACCCAAATATTGACTCCTCTCACTGGGTATGCCTGTGTTTTGTTACTGTCACTCGCTGGCAACTTTCCATTGGATGGGAGTATAGCCAAGCAATAACCAGAGTTAGCAGCACTGATAATAGTGGCGTTAGCGTGCAGGCGTTCGTGCGGCTAAGAGTAGAACTGTATAAGTAGTGGGGAGTCATGGATGAGAGGATGTGTGGCGATGAACACCATCTGGTGAGCAGGATAAACATGTGATGTGTGCAGTGGTCGCTGTGTTGTCGAGTCAAGTGGTGATTATACAGATCACTTAGTTAACCAGGTAGCTAGTGAGTCGGCGATACGAGGGCTGTTAAAGGAGTGATTTGTGTCATGTGGAATCACCGTCTTCAACAGAACAGACATTACATTCACCGAAATAAACGTGATTTCCAGATGGTTGAAACAGTACTGTTACAACCATCCATAAGCGAACATAGAATCTGATATATAGCAACCAAGACGACAAAGACAACATTTTAAAGTGTATACCCTAACATGTACCTTTGAAGAAGGGGTGGTGTAATTTAAAACAGATGTCTCATGAAGATGAACCTCATATAAGGTTCGAAACATATTGGACCATCTTCAATGAAATATATGTATTGAATAATAGAAAATAAAATTGTACATTTGTCGGATAAAGCCAAAATAATAAAAAAAAATATAAGGTATGAATAACATTTAAAAAATTCCACGATCTCCCATCTTATTTCTTTAACATCTGTTTCAATATTATCCTCCCACCTTTGTCTGGGTCTTCCAAGTCTCACTTTTCTTCAGGTTTCCCTACGAAAATCCTGTAAGTATTTTTTTCTTCTCCCCCATACATCCATTTGGTACCATGAGCATATTTTCTATGTCACCATGCAGTCATTGAATTTATACACAGTTTGTTTTCAATTGTGGCATAGTTCTTTTTGGGACAGACACTCTGTTAAAAATAGGTCTTGACAGCTTACTATTTCAGTCGTTTTTTACAGTCTTCATGTGTCCCACGCTGCCTGACCTACGTAGTCTCGAAACGTCGGAAACTAAATGCCCACTGACGCAGCATCACATACCAGAAGAAATGATACCGACTGAAGGTTGTTTAATACCTCATGAATCAATTCATACGCAAAGACCTCAGTACATAGAAGTTATTAAATGAAGAAAAACTTGAAAATTAACTGCATCAAAGTACGTAGGTAAATGAAATAAAATTTTTAAAAATTTTGTATACAGAAAATTTACTGCAAATTTTTCAACATAGTCCCAGATCTTCCACATAGAGTACATGCCTCTACCCATGCTGTCAACTTGAGCCAATAGCTTCACACAGTAGGGTCTCGATGTTTCTTCACATTCTGTATAGTTTTCATTTGACTGACCCTCGCAAACCTGTCCTACTGTCTTCTGCGTTTTGTCTCGAGGAGCTGAAATTTGGGATCTTATGCTCCAGATAGATCAATTATCAATTATAGGCAGACAGGGACCAGGAGAAATATGACACTTAAAAATAAGCTTTAATTTAACGCACTTAGAGTAAAGCTTTGACCTTGACAACTTCAAGGAGGGCCTCTTATCGCCAGACAACGATTGTGCAGAAAACATATCTGCTGTCAAATATACAAGTCTCTTTATATTTGTACCGTACATTTTCTTGATTTTATAAGATCGTGTTCCCACAAATGTACACACTTAATTATCTGTTATTTAATACAGTTTATATTAAAAATAGTCCAGCATGTTTTGAACTATGTCACAGTTCATCCTCAGGGACTCATGGTACTCATACCATACATAGATAGCTGGCGTTATAAATAGAGTCCCTGAGGATAAACTGTAACATAGTTCGAAACGTGTTGGACTATTTTTAGTATAAACTGTATTAAATAACAAATAATAAAGAGTGTACATTTGTCGGAACATGATTTTATATAATACAAGTCTTTATCACTGCATTCATCTCATTCTCCTGGTCGCTATTTGTTGGGTTTCTGTTCTATAACAAGCCTAAAAACAAATGTATGCACAGTTTAAAACAGACAAAACAAAAACAAAGCAATACTATTAACCTACACGCACAAGACACAAATGCAATTCAATCCAATCTATTTTTAACTGGAATATATCTGTTACTTGTGATATACACCCAAAGGTCTGAATACCCCCTGTGAAACCACTGACAAGGACACAGTCATACTCCCGAGTCACCAACATTACTTACACCAGAAGGTGAATAACAAGTTTCAAAAGGTCTTCTGGAACAAGAGGCTGTGACTGTTTGAATTCCATTCAATTAAAAGCGACACATCCTGCCGTACACGCTAGCAGATGTGTCGTAATGAACAGTAGCACATATTGCAAACAACACCCGGTGTTTATCAGTTGAAAGATGAATTAAGTACACGGTGTAGCGATCGTCAGTGTGACAGCATGGCTACACTGGAGCTGTTACTGATGCTGCTCTGTGTTTCTGCAGACTTTGTGTACAGTCGTGAGTCGTGAGTATATACATTTCCTACTGTTATATTATTAAATTATTCTGGGCTTAATATTTTATTTAACCATCTAAAGCAGTGGTATTCAACCCGGGGTACGCGTACCCCCGGGGGTATGCGAAGACATCTTAGGGTGTACGTAAAATTAAAAAAAATAATTATATTATTTCATGATAAACACTGATTTATGGTTTGCCACAAGAGACCGGACGTAATGACATGCGATTTGGGAGCGCCATTTTTTTCTCTCTCTCTCTCCTTTATGCGATTCTTATCTGGCGGCTAGTTTCATTTTATTCCACACAGTGCATATAATTTTGCTTTGCTAAAATACCTTTGTTTTTATATTAATTTTTATACGATAGACAATAATATATTTGTTATTTAATAGCTTGACTCTCCTTTTCTTCATTTAAAACTTATTATTTAATACATTATTTTTGATGTAATTTATTTAACTTATTTTAGATGTAGATTATAGACTGTGTATAACTTGAATTATGCACCAACAACTTTGGGGGTACAAAGTTGAAGAGAAATTATATGTGGGGGTACGCGAACAAAAATGGTTGAATACCACTGCTCCAAAGGCCAGTGGTTACTAGTCGTACAACCAGGTTTAACATTCACAAATTCTACGTTCTGCCCACACGTTGTATTTATGTGTTTTGTATCGATCTCAGAACAAACAGCGGTTATATCCCTAAACTGTATAGCAGCAATCGGTAAGGCGTGGTCGCTGCTAGACTCGCCTCGGAACGGCCAGGCAGCGTTATACCTGTTTCAGAAACATTGACTGTGTTGGCAGTACATTCATAGCGTCAGTCGCTTTGGACGTTTTTGGTACGGATAGAGACAAGTTGGTGGCGCGTGCGCAGTGCTTCACTTCTTACGCTTTCCCTCAATACACCGGCGCCAACAGCTAGCAAGTAATGTGGTCACTACTGCAGTACGTATGTCAATAGTGCTGCAGCTGTGGTTTTAACACTAGCTCCGTGTGTGGCTCCACTTTCGTATTCGTACGAAGTCACTGGAATGTGCGTTTGAAATGTCTGGAAAATTACGTTTTTTTAGAGTCAAACAAACGTACAAATACCACGTTCTAATACCACGAGTGACTTTCAGTAAATCCGTGATGGACATTTTGAGTGAAATGGTATTAGGCTGTTAGGACAGCACAGAAGGTACAGACATTACGCGAACGCGCCAGGATGTTACGTTACACGTACATTGCCTATCTTGTTTGCTACAGCAACATGCTTCATCAGGGGCATCATACTGAGTTTGCAGAAGACATACACGTGCACGTAACCTCCCTCATGATGGCCATCAGCTGTCGACACGTGTCGGAGGTACAATAAAATTGAAAGTTACTAATAACAAGTCACGTGTACTGAATTGTAATAACGTAACTAACACGACAAATGACACGCCCTTATCAAAATAACGTTGACATATGTCAAATTGTAATAACGTAACTAACACGACAAATGACACGCCTTATCAACAGAACGTTGACATATGTCAAATTGTAATAACGTAACTAACACGACGAATGACACGCCTTATCAACAGAACGTTGACATATGTCAAATTGTAATAACGTAACTAACACGACGAATGACACGCCTTATCAACAGAACGTTGACATATGTCAAATTGTAATAACGTAACTAACACGACGAATGACACGTATTATCACCAGAACGTTGACATATGTCAAATTCGTTTTCACAGGAGTTGTTGAGAACTGGCGCCGCAGTGACGTCGGATTGGTGCTTTCCGACGTTTCGAAATACTATGGTACCTCCATCATAAGCGTCAAGAGGACCAGTTATTCTTGGATTTATTGACACCTGAAGCTAAAGAAGTCGAAACGTCGGAAAACACCCAACGACATATGATATATATATATGATATCACTAAACCTGAATCATTTCTGACGTACGCTGAAGAATGATAAAGGGAAATGTGTTCTAAAGTTATGCAAAAAGTAGAGTTGCTTCAAAAACTCGTCTGTAGCTGAGTATTGGGCGTCTGTAGCTGAGTATTGAATTATGGGCGTCTGTAGCTGAGTATTGAATTATGGGCGCGTGTAGCTGAGTATTGAATTATGGGCGTCTGTAGCTGAGTATTGAATTATGGGCGTCTGTAGCTGAGTATTGAATTATGGGCGTCTGTAGCTGAGTATTGAATTATGGGCGTGTGTAGCTGAGTATTGAATTATGGGCGTCTGTAGCTGAGTATTGAAATATGGGCGTCTGTAGCTGAGTATTGAATTATGGGCGTCTGTAGCTGAGTATTGAATTATGGGCGTCTGTAGCTGAGTATTGAATTATGGGCGTCTGTAGCTGAGTATTGAATTATGGGCCCAAATTGCTGCCTTCAGAATATTTGGGTCCAAGTCGTAAGTAACGGAAGCTTACGTTTGTCACAGCAACTCACGCAAGCATGTCCATTAACTCAGCAGACAAACACCACACCTAACGCCATTCATAACGATTGACAAACCGTATCACACGCCGCATTCAGCTCTACAAAAGCCCCATCTGCTGTTCTTGTTCTGCCAGCTGCTACATCTATTCAGCCGAACGGTAATCAGGCACGAAGCAACAATGTCTTCGACAAGAATTTAGAAATAGAGTTATTACAGTCGAACCCGGTTATAACGACATCAGTTTATGCGACACCTCGCCTATAACGTCAGATATTCTGTGGTACGAATCAGTTCCTCACTATTAACCATAACATTATACTCCTCGGTTATAACAACACTCGTTTATAACGACACAAAATATTCAGTCACTTTCATGACTTTATAACCGAGTTCTACTGTAATTTATACAGCTTACTCGGAGAAGTCGGGATAGCTCAGTTGGTACAGTGACTAGTCTGCAGGCTGGATGATTCGGGCTACGATTCCCTGTACGGCCAAGAGATGGTTCTGTTCTCGAAAACATGAAGCTGACCGTTCACTCGTTCTTGTGTCAATGTTACGAACAAGTGGAGCTATTCCTCCACTCCCCCTATATGAAATGCAATGAGTAGCCCAGATGCGTCCAATAGTAGTGTGGTAAGGAAACATGAATTGGACGCGATACAAAGGAAATATCCATGTCCAAATTTAAGGCAGTTCTAAATTTTCTCGGAGACATCAAGGGATACCACGACAGTCGAGTTTGGATATGCGGTACATTGACCGGAGACATCAAGGGATACCACGACAGTCGAGTTTGGATATGCGGTACATGGACCGGAGACATCAAGAGATACCACGACAGTCGAGTTTGGATATGCGGTACATGGACCGGAGACATCAAGGGATACCACGACAGTCGAGTTTGGATATGCGGTACATTGACCGGAGACATCAAGGGATACCACGACAGTCGAGTTTGGATATGCGGTACATTGACCGGAGACATCAAGGGATACCACGACAGTCGAGTTTGGATATGCGGTACATGGACCGGAGACATCAAGGGATACCACGACAGTCGAGTTTGGATATGCGGTACATGGACCGGAGACATCAAGGGATACCACGACAGTCGAGTTTGGATATGCGGTACATTGACCGGAGACATCAAGGTATACCACGACAGTCGAGTTTGGATATGCGGTACATGGACCGGAGACATTAAGGGATACCACGACAGTCGAGTTTGGATATGCGGTACATGGACCGGAGACATTAAGGGATACCACGACAGTCGAGTTTGGATATGCGGTACATGGACCGGAGACATCAAGGGATACCACGACAGTCGAGTTTGGATATGCGGTAAATGGACCGGAGACATCAAGGGATACCACGACAGTCGAGTTTGGATATGCGGTACATGGACCGGAGACATTAAGGGATACCACGACAGTCGAGTTTGGATATGCGGTACATGGACCGGAGACATTAAGGGATACCACGACAGTCGAGTTTGGATATGCGGTACATGGACCGGAGACATCAAGGGATACCACGACAGTCGAGTGTGGATATGCGGTACATGGACCGGAGACATTAAGGGATACCACGACAGTCGAGTTTGGATATGCAGTACATGGACCGGAGACATTAAGGGATACCACGACAGTCGAGTTTGGATATGCGGTACATTGACCGGAGACATCAAGGGATACCACGACAGTCGAGTTTGGATATGCGGTACATTGACCGGAGACATCAAGGGATACCACGACAGTCGAGTTTGGAAATGCGGTACATTGACCGGAGACATCAAGGGATACCACGACAGTCGAGTTTGGATATGCGGTACATTGACCGGAGACATCAAGGGATACCACGACAGTCGAGTTTGGATATGCGGTACATGGACCGGAGACATCAAGGGATACCACGACAGTCGAGTTTGGATATGCGGTACATTGACCCACATTTGACCTCCGAACATCAAATGGCATTTCTGTCAACTGGGCCGCCATATTCCTTCTGTTTTCGGTGTTGCTGCTGATATTTATTACTATTTGGACATAAGAGGGGCTAAGTAACAGGAGACTGGAGAAAAATACATAATGAGGGGCTTTACGGTTTTCACTCAACCCATATTTTGCGGGTGATCAAACGATGGGGAGTGAGGTGGCAGGGTAAGTGGTAACAGCAAGAGAGAAGAGAATTGCCTACAGAATTTTGGCGGGGAAACCTGGAGGAAAGAGGCTGTTTTGAAGACCTGAGCATAGATGAAAGGATATTATTAAAATGGACTTAAAATAAATAGGATAGGAGGGCATGGACTAAATTAATCTGGCTCAGGATAGGGAAAAATGGCGGGCTGTTGTGAATACGGTAATGAACCTTCGGGTTCCATAAAATGCGGGGAATTTATCGACAAGCTGAGGAAATATTGTTACGTCCTCAGAAAGGACTGTGCTCCGTAACTAACCAAATAACTCCATGGAGCACAGTCCTTCTTGAGAAGCTAACAGTTCCTCAGCTAGTCAAGAAATTCCTCACATTTTATGCAAACCGAAGGTTCATTACCGCATTCACAACAGCCCGCCACCTGTCCCTATCCTGAGCCAGAAACCATTTCATGCCTCTCCATACCACTTGTTAAAGATCCATTTTAATATTATCCTCCCATCAACGCCTAGATCTTCCAAGTGGTCACTTTCCCTCGTGTGTCTCCCACCAAAACCCTGCATTCCCTGCTTCATAGACATTATTATTATTATTATTATTATTATGTCTATATATTAGCCTTTTAAGACTCTGGACTTGTAAAACTGAAAAGGCGTCCGTCTGTCTTACTTATTGCGTCATCATTTGTAGCTCTGTATTACCCAACATTCTTTTCGACAGTGGAAATGTCCGCATTGTGAAAGACGGCTATAATAGAAGAAAGGAACTCAAACTAAGACAGAGAGAGATAGAAGGAAACAAAGAAGGGAACACAAAGGGAGGAACACAAAGCAAACAACCAGACCAAAGAGTGTAACTAGATACACACCTCAATGGCACATCCTTCGTATTGCTCACACCACATAACTTAGTCCAGCTCATGTTGCTAAGTGAATCTCATACAGCATTTAATGCTCGGTTACACGGCTCTGTCTATGTACCTGCTATCTCGAAAGGCTGACAAATATCCGTGCAAATACCGGGTGTTTTTTTCCTGCTTGACCGATAAGCGCCGCCGCAACGTTCCGCCCGACGCTCTGCCAGCGTTACGTCGTACGCCGCATGTCGGAGAGTTTTAACAGTCGATGACGGGAGCTAGACAAACGATCGCAGTGATAGTAGCCTTTAGAAAGTCTAATAAAAACAGACTAGAGCATCGGGCCGGCGCTGATCGTTCAAGTAGGAAAAGAAACACCCTGTATAACGCTTTAACAGCCTGAACGCTCTCTTGAACGAAACTGGCAGAGAATTAGGATCGTTGTTGGTTTTCATGGCGAATACTGGGTTTATAAATGTTATAGCATGTGGTACGTATGGTTACCACTAGGCTTCAAACAGTTAAAATGATGTGCAATTTTTACACAACTAAGTGGAGGTATAGTTCCTGTGTATGCCATGAAGACGTATGGCAAAGTGGAGGCACAGCTTCACTCATTCTTAACTTCGGTATTAGATGGCGGTAAGTGCTCAGCTTCATGCCCGGGTCGCTATAACCCCGAGGAGACAGACTACAGTACACATTGAATTGGAGGCTGGATGAGTCTCGGAGTCAGTCTGGGCCTTTTGAAGAAGAGACATGTCTTGACCTTGCCGGAAATGGATCTGAGTACATAACCTGCGTTCTTACTAGCCTAAGCTACAGTGCCTTTTTTTATCGCTTTTCTGAGCACCGCAGCTCACACGGGATGTCATGGCGGATGCAGGAGTTATGTGATAAATCTGCCGTGCTCAAGGACACGATTAAAGAAACACCCTGTATAAAATTTCGTAATCACAGCAGGGAACAACATTTAATGGCTTTGTCCATTACCACAATTTATTTTATAAACAGGCTAAAATCAGTTCCTATACAGCGTGTCCTTATGTGCCGTCACTCTGAAACCTTATGTGCGGTCACTCTGAAACCACGGAGAGTTTAACATTTTAAAGCTGAATGACACTTTACTAAGGTCCAGTGATTGAGATTAGCTCGGTCAAAAGGACCCATCTCAGTAGGTGTCTCCCCTCCCTTCACCTGAAGACGGAAGAAGAACCAGCTTCCGAAACGTCGTGATTTTATATTTTATCCGTACGATGGACAAAGTCCAGAAGACAATTGGTTCTCAACACTTCACGTATTTACTGAAAATAATTGCGAGTGACCCAACGTCGAATAATTTGTCAAAAACGCACACTAGTAGCAATGGTCTTGGCACTTAACACTGGGCCCTTTTTTTGGAGGAGGGTTCAAGGAATTTAAAATTCGGTCCTTAATAAGGTTTACTGACATTCTAATAATGTCTGGCCTTATACTGAGTAATGGGCTGATTATTTTTTATCGGCATGATTTAAGTTTGATTTGTGCATAATTAAATACAAAAATGTGATTTGGACTGCTTTATGGGGCTGCGGGGTGTCTCAGACACTGTAGCCAGACTCTGGGATAAATTCCAAAAATAAACTGACTGACCCGTTATTGGAGTCAGACGCTTTGACGAGACAGACAGACAGACAGACAGACAGACAGTGATGCTCCTACAGGCACTGGATTTTTGCTGCACTGTATGAGGGTCAAAACTGTATTAGAAACGACAGCAAAAAGAGAGCTTGGTTGAAAGCAGGAATTTGGAAATTGGGAGAAATTAGAAGAGAAATGGATACAGGAGGCTGTAAGCTATGTTTAGGTAATAAATATGTCAAATTGCGCATAGAGGTCTATTTTTGTACAGTCCGGAAACAAGAAAATTGAGAATGGGATCTTGTGTAAAAAATGGTCAGGTATCAGAGAGGAATTAGAGTGTAGAAAAAACAATACATTGAACAAATAAATACAAGTTACAGATTTCTGAAAATTATTTAGACCAAGTACGGCGTAAATGGGGGAAAAATATGAAAAAATATTGATGAAAATGTGTGTATGATGGAAACTGCGCAGCATGAAAATCACTGCTACAGCGAGCAGATACACCCTGTGTAATAAGAACAAACTTAATATATATCATGTTAGTATCTTGTACTTTGCAAGGAAGGGTTCTTCTTTTTGCCACCACAAGCAGGCTGGCTCTGGACACACAGGCATACATGTCACTGGAGTTAGAACGGCCGGAGTTAGACTGCGTTCACGCAAAGCCGTCTATTGTCATGTTAGACTGCGGTCACACAAAGCCGTCTATTGTCATGTTAGACTGCGGTCACACAAAGCCGTCTATTGTCATGTTAGACTGCGGTCACACAAAGCCGTCTATTGTCATGTTAGACTGCGGTCACGCAAAGCCGTCTATTGTCATGTTAGACTGCGGTCACACAAAGCCGTCTATTGTCATGTTAGACTGCGGTCACACAAAGCCGTCTATTGTCATGTTAGACTGCGGTCACGCAAAGCCGTCTATTGTCATGTTAGACTGCGGTCACGCAAAGCCGTCTATTGTCATGTTAGACTGCGGTCACACAAAGCCGTCTATTGTCATCTTAGACTGCGGTCACACAAAGCCGTCTATTGTCATGTTAGACTGCGGTCACACAAAGCCGTCTATTGTCATGTTAGACTGCGGTCACACAAAGCCGTCTATTGTCATGTTAGACTGCGGTCACACAAAGCCGTCTATTGTCATGTTAGACTGCGGTCACACAAAGCCGTCTATTGTCATGCTAGACTGCGGTCACACAAATCCTTCTATTGTCATGTTAGACTGCGGTCACACAAAGCCGTCTATTGTCATGTTAGACTGCGGTCACACAAAGCCGTCTATTGTCATGTTAGACTGCGGTCACACAAAGCCGTCTATTGTCATGCTAGACTGCGGTCACACAAAGCCTTCTATTGTCATGTTAGACTGCGGTCACACAAAGCCGTCTATTGTCATGTTAGACTGCGGTCACACAAAGCCGTCTATTGTCATGTTAGACTGCGGTCACACAAAGCCGTCTATTGTCATGTTAGACTGCGGTCACACAAAGCCGTCTATTGTCATGTTAGACTGCGGTCACGCAAAGTCGTCTATTGTCATGTTAGACTGCTGTCACACAAAGCCGTCTATTGTCATGTTAGACTGCGGTCACACAAAGCCTTCTATTGTCATGTTAGACTGCGGTCACACAAAGTCGTCTATTGTCATGTTAGACTGCGGTCACACAAAGCCGTCTATTGTCATGTTAGACTGCGGTCACGCAAAGTCGTCTATTGTCATGTTAGACTGCGGTCACACAAAGCCGTCTATTGTCATGTTAGACTGCGGTCACACAAAGCCTTCTATTGTCATGTTAGACTGCGGTCACACAAAGTCGTCTATTGTCATGTTAGACTGCGGTCACGCAAAGTCGTCTATTGTCATGTTAGACTGCGGTCACACAAAGTCGTCTATTGTCATGTTAGACTGCGGTCACGCAAAGCCGTCTATTGTCATGTTAGACTGCGGTCACGCAAAGCCGTCTATTGTCATGTTAGACTGCGGTCACGCAAAGTCGTCTATTGTCATGTTAGACTGCGGTCACGCAAAGCCGTCTATTGTCATGTTCAAGTAAGAAGGCAGGAAAGAATTACTGACAGCAAACAAACGAACACAAAACAAACAAATATACAAACAAATACAAATATTTAAACTAAATAAATTACTAATTAAATATCTAAATAACTTCGTAAACCTATCCTTCTTGAGAAGCTGATAGTTTCTCAACTAGTCAAGGAATTCCTCTCATTTTATAAAACGACAAGTTTTACAACCATGTTGACAATAGCCTGCCACTTCTTCCCATCCTGAGCCACATAATCCAATCCATACCTACGTCTTCCAAGTGGCCACTTTTTTTTAGGTTTCCTCCCTCAAATTCTGTATGCATTTATCTTCTCCCCACCAAAACTGGTCACTACTGTGCCTTAACTTTGTGCGAGTTTTTGCAGATTGCCTGCTGATTGCTGTCCACGTGAGCCTGGCGATGCACGTGTGTCAGGCTACGTGCTGCTGCAGCAGCTGACACAGCCATGTCTATACAACTCACTGGTGCCTCCTGGAGCTATGAACATCAGCACCAGAGTGTACATTTATAACTCACAAGCTGCTCAAAACCTGGTGAGAAAATTTTGAAACTTTACGATCAACAGACATGTACATTACTGTACATTACTGTACATTACTATACATTACTGTATATTATTGTATATTACTGTACATTACTGTATATTACTGTACATTACTGTACATTACTGTACATTACTGTACATTACTCTTATTATTATTATTATTATTACTTACTGCAATTGTGTTTTCACCCGGTGGCAGTAGTCCTTACACAGTACACACAATACAAATGTTTTCACCCGGTGGCAGTAGTCCTTACACTAGTACACACAATACAAATATATTCACCCGGTGGCAGTAGTCCTTACACTAGTACACACAATACAAATGTTTTCACCGGTGGCAGTAGTCCTTACACTAGTACACACAATACAAATGTTTTCACCCGGTGGCAGTAGTCCTTACACTAGTACACACAATACAAATGTTTTCACCCGGTGGCAGTAGTCCTTACACTAGTACACACAATACAAATGTTTTCACACGGTGGCAGTAGTCCTTACACTAGTACACACAATACAAATGTTTTCACCCGGTGGCAGTAGTCCTTACACTAGTACACACAATACAAATGTTTTCACCCGGTGGCAGTAGTCCTTACACTAGTACACACAATACAAATGTTTTCACCCGGTGGCAGTAGTCCTTACACTAGTACACACAATACAAATGTTTTCACCGGTGGCAGTAGTCCTTACACTAGTACACACAATACAAATGTTTTCACCCGGTGGCAGTAGTCCTTACACTAGTACACACAATACAAATGTTTTCACCCGGTGGCAGTAGTCCTTACACTAGTACACACAATACAAATGTTTTCACCGGTGGCAGTAGTCCTTACACTAGTACACACAATACAAATGTTTTCACCCGGTGGCAGTAGTCCTTACACTAGTACACACAATACAAATGTTTTCACCCGGTGGCAGTAGTCCTTACACTAGTACACACAATACAAATGTTTTCACCGGTGGCAGTAGTCCTTACACTAGTACACACAATACAAATGTTTTCACCCGGTGGCAGTAGTCCTTACACTAGTACACACAATACAAATGTTTTCACCCGGTGGCAGTAGTCCTTACACTAGTACACACAATACAAATGTTTTCACCGGTGGCAGTAGTCCTTAACTGGTACACACAATACAAATGTTTTCACCCGGTGGCAGTAGTCCTTACACTAGTACACACAATACAAATGTTTTCACCCGGTGGCAGTAGTCCTTACACTAGTACACACAATACAAATGTTTTCACCCGGTGGCAGTAGTCCTTACACAGTACACACAATACAAATGTTTTCACCCGGTGGCAGTAGTCCTTACACTAGTAAACACAATACAAATGTTTTCACCCGGTGGCAGTAGTCCTTACACTAGCACACACAATACAAATGTTTTCACCCGGTGGCAGTAGTCCTTACACTAGTACACACAATACAAATGTTTTCACCCGGTGGCAGTAGTCCTTACACTAGTACACACAATACAAATATTTTCACCCGGTGGCAGTAGTCCTTACACTAGTACACACAATACAAATGTTTTCACCCGGTGGCAGTAGTCCTTACACAGTACACACAATTCAAATGTTTTCACCGGTGGCAGTAGTCCTTACACAGTACACACAATACAAATGTTTTCACCCGGTGGCAGTAGTCCTTACACTAGTACACACAATACAAATGTTTTCACCCGGTGGCAGTAGTCCTTACACAGTACACACAATACAAATGTTTTCACCCGGTGGCAGTAGTCCTTACACAGTACACACAATACAAATGTTTTCACCCGGTGGCAGTAGTCCTTACACAGTACACACAATACAATGTTTTCACCCGGTGGCAGTAGTCCTTACACAGTACACACAATACAAATGTTTTCACCCGGTGGCAGTAGTCCTTACACTAGTACACACAATACAAATGTTTTCACCGGTGGCAGTAGTCCTTACACTAGTACACACAATACAAATGTTTTCACCCGGTGGCAGTAGTCCTTACACTAGTACACACAATACAAATGTTTTCACCGGTGGCAGTAGTCCTTACACTAGTACACACAATACAAATGTTTTCACCCGGTGGCAGTAGTCCTTACACTAGTACACACAATACAAATGTTTTCACCCGGTGGCAGTAGTCCTTACACTAGTACACACAATACAAATATTTTCACCCGGTGGCAGTAGTCCTTACACTAGTACACACAATACAAATGTTTTCACCCGGTGGCAGTAGTCCTTACACAGTACACACAATACAAATGTTTTCACCCGGTGGCAGTAGACCTTACACTAGTACACACAATACAAATGTTTCCACCCGGTGGCAGTAGTCCTTACACTAGTACACACAATACAAATGTACATATAATATACAAAAAAGTAACAATACAAAACAAACTATACACAATTACAAAACAAAATACATACAGTAAATACAAGTACACACATTAGATACAGTTACCATTGCTGACAGTGTTTCCACACACACATGGCGATCAATGTTAGGCTGTCATCTCATAACATGTATTGAAGGCACACATTGTGATTCTAATGACACTCTTCCTCATTCCATACCAGCGGTACAACCTGCATCTGTTGCTGCAGCTGGGAGTACCATGATCCCCGGCTGGCCTACTACAGTATTGCTCCCAACGTGTATGAAATATCTGGTGGCGACGATCTCCTAGACTTGATATGGACACCTCACGTGTACTTGGTGAACAATCAGAACTCTAAAGTAATGGGGGCGATGAGAAAAGACATCAGGGTCACAGTGTACCCAGATGGTACAGTTATATTTGCTGAGAGGTAAGATGTACTACAAACAGGATAGGCAATGTGCGTATAACGTAATATTGAGGCGCGTTCACGTAACCATTGTTGCTGTGGAAAAGCAATACGTATTACATATTCTGAGTGTTTGTCTGTAGCCTTAATTATCCAGCATGCAAAGCGCATGCGCCGTATTATATTGTCATCTGTGGCCTGTCTGGCTGTACCATATTTTCCACTTTATCTCATAAACGGAACGATTTTCGGAAAAAGTTATTGAACACAAAATGTGTGTTTTGATTTTCTCTAGAAGTTCTGTCTGAAACATTTCTCATTTTAAGAAGAATTCAGCGAGATATTATCATAAATGTACATAGGTCTTCATGTAAAGTAACCATAATTTTTGTTGGATTTTAATGAAAATTGAATTTTATTGACAGATTTTCGAAAAATACTCAAACATGAAGTTTCACGAAAATCCGTCACGTGGGGGCCGAGTTGTTCCATGAGGACAAACAGACAGACAGATGGGCGGACGGACAGATAGACGAAGCTAATAGTCGCTTTTCGCAATTTTGCTAAAGCGCCTAGAAAGAAATACAGCAGTTTAACTAGTGTATAAATGAAATGACCTTCCATTTTGCGAAATGTTTTGCAATATGTATCGTAACTACAGACATTCACTACACGTTTTCACTGTGACAGTCAACTTAGGTGTCACAAAAGTGTAACACATAACCACACATGCAGGAAGATGACTACGCCACTTTGGGATATCAAGCTTACATCATAAACGGGGGAAAAGTGGCTAGAAGGTCAAGCTTCCAAAACTCCAGGGTTAAACTTTGCAAGAGGATTCATATATACTTCTACCAAACACAACTGTCGCAGCAATTAATTAAGTAGCAAGTAATCTGACGCTATCCAACCCGTTGTGCATACAGAATTACACAAATAACGCTACGTATTCCGTACATTTACTAATATTATCTCAAGCACTACATGTTTCGATCAAGCCGATCATCATCAGGTCTTTGTTTATACAAAACCGGTGGCGCAGTTGGTTGAGGCACTGCGCTACAAGCCGGAAGGTCGCGGGTTCGATTCCAGATGCTGTCATTGTAATTTTTCATTGACTATGGCCCTGGGGTGGACTCAGCCTTCTAGGGTGTAAAGGCGGCCGGTGCGTAAGGTTGACAAGTTTGCCACATTCATGTGCCCTCAAGGCTTGTCCAGACCTGTACAGGGATTATGACTCTCACAGGGGCGGTTTTCAGCTAAGTCACCCTTGCCCGACAAACTACAAGCATTTATGAACACCACAAAGAAAAATGGCAGACTGAAACCACGTTGAGCACGCTCGGTTCTACTCGGTTCCACTCGGTATCTTTCGGTCTGGCTGGATTTGCCGCGACTCCTTTGTTGCCGATACTCGCTCACTAGCACTTATGGCTGGTTGTCAGCAGAGCCACATATTTCAATTGACAGTACTACACACTGAAACATGTAGCTGACAGTACTACACACTGAAACATGTAGCTGACAGTACTACACACTGAAATATGTAGCTGACAGTACTACACACTGAAACATGTAGCTGACAGTATTACATACACCATCTCAAATATTTTTGCTAGTGTTGTACGTACCAGACACTGCATGTGACACTGTAGAACGCAGTATAACAATACAATATGTCGATATCGTTATTTCAGACTGAAAACAACGCTCACTTGCTGGATGAAGCTCTACAAGTTCCCTTTTGACGAACAGCGCTGCTCTCTGGTGATAGATAATTGTACGTAATGTCTGAACCTCACATACCATGGCTTATTACATAAGAAACTGTCTGTGTCTGGGGCTTATTCAGAAGTACCAGAAGGCAAGAAATGGAAATCATTATAACGTTATAGTATAGAATTGATCTACTGTACAATGTCTATGTATGCACAAGCATGAGTAGCCACGAGTTGCTACATTTAGTTACATGCCACGGGTAGCCACGAGTTGCTACATTTAGTTACATGCCACGGGTAGCCACGAGTTGCTACATTTAGTTACATGCCACGGGTAGCCACGAGTTGCTACATTTAGTTACGTGCCACGGGTAGCCACGAGTTGCTACATTTAGTTACATGCCACGGGTAACCACGAGTTGCTACATTTAGTTACATGCCACGGGTAGCCACGAGTTGCTACATTTAGTTACATGCCACGGGTAGCCATGAGTTGCTACATTTAGTTACATGCCACGGGTAGCCACGAGTTGCTACATTTAGTTACGTGCCACGGGTAGCCACGAGTTGCTACATTTAGTTACATGCCACGGGTAGCCACGAGTTGCTACATTTAGTTACATGCCACGGGTAGCCACGAGTTGCTACATTTAGTTACATACCACGGGTAGCCACGAGTTGCTACATTTAGTTACATGCCACGGGTAGCCACGAGTTGCTACATTTAGTTACATGCCACGGGTAGCCACGAGTTGCTACATTTAGTTACATGCCACGGGTAGCCACGAGTTGCTACATTTAGTTACATGCCACGGGTAGCCACGAGTTGCTACATTTAGTTACATGTCATCATTAACTGATATGACAGTAGAAAAGGCAGAACAGAGTTAAGTTCTTCCGGTGCAGGTTTTGAAGTCAAGTAGGAGGACAGTAGCAGTATAACTCCACTCATTCTTAATCTCGGCAGTAGACGGAGGTGTGTGTTCTTCCTCACAACCTGGCCGCTTTGCCGCCAGTGGAAAAAATCCTCAGTCCCCTAGGACTAGACGATTGGTTGGGCCCCAGAGAGGACAGGACTTTTCGGAAAGAGAAAAACATATGTTAACCGGAAAACATCGTTATATATAGTTTAGTAGATGATGGATTCCTCACCACCATGGCGTCTTACGCACTGCGTACTGTGTTGCAGGGGTGTACAATAACAATGGGACAATGCTGGAATGGAATGAAGTCAGTCCAGTGTCACTACCTCCACAAATGCATATGGCCGAATACTACGTCTCTAGCATGTGGACCGAGACAAGCAAAGAAGGCGAATGTCACATAGCGCGTTTCCACAAATATAAGCAATCCAGTAAGTTAAATTGTTACTTGTAATGGACAGAATGCCAAGCGTTCTGGAACTGGAAACAGAGCACAAAATTGGAGGTAATGATGTAGGGAATTGTACAGCAAGTTAGGAGTGCAGAACTGAAACAATTAATGGTCATTTTCGAACAGTAAAAGATGCAGTGGTAACTATACGTACCGCCTTATCTGTGACTTAAAAATTCCTCATTTTGACCACTATGTGTGTTTACAGTCAACACTGCTTACTGCCTTAAAACCCATTAAATAAAGATGGAGTTTTTTTCTCTGTGAAATTGAAACCGACTTTTTACACGTAATTCAGATAAATTTGACGCTTCAAGGCCGCGCCATCGCCGGCCTCTCAACGAGTAAGTCTCGGTTCGATCCCAGGTCAGTTTATGTGAGGTTTGTGGTAGAAAAAGTGATACTGGGACAGGTTTTTCTCCAAGTACTTCGGTTTTCCCCTGTCAGTATCATTCCACCAATGCTCCATACTCATTCATACATCTACCACCAACGCTGTATAATGTTTCTCTCCCAGTACTTCAGTTTTCCCCTGTCAGTATCATTCCACCAATGCTCCATACTCATTCATACATCTACCACTAACGCTGTATAATGTTTCTCTCCCAGTACTTCAGTTTCCCCTGTCAGTATCATTCCACCAATGCTCCATACTCATTCATACATCTACCACCAACGCTGTATAATGTTTCTCTCCCAGTACTTCAGTTTTCCCCTGTCAGTATCATTCCACCAATGCTCCATACTCATTCATACATCTACCACCAACGCTGTATAATGTTTCTCTCCCAGTACTTCAGTTTTCCCCTGTCAGTATCATTCCACCACTGTTCCATACTCATTCATCCATCTACCACCAACGCTGTATAATGTTTCTCTCCCAGTACTTCAGTTTTCCCCTGTCAGTATCATTCCACCAATGCTCCATACTCATTCATACATCTACCACCAACGCTGTATAATGTTTCTCTCCCAGTACTTCAGTTTTCCCCTGTCAGCATCATTCCACCAATGCTCCATACTCATTCATACATCTACCACCAACGCTGTATAATGTTTCTCTCCCAGTACTTCAGTTTTCCCCTGTCAGCATCATTCCACCAATGCTCCATACTCATTCATACATCTACCACTAACGCTGTATAATGTTTCTCTCCAGTACTTCAGTTTCCCCTGTCAGTATCATTCCACCAATGCTCCATACTCATTCATACATCTACCACCAACGCTGTATAATGTTTCTCTCCCAGTACTTCAGTTTTCCCCTGTCAGTATCATTCCACCAATGCTCCATACTCATTCATACATCTACCACCAACGCTGTATAATGTTTCTCTCCCAGTACTTCAGTTTTCCCCTGTCAGTATCATTCCACCAACGCTCCATACTCATTCATCCATCTACCACCAACGCTGTATAATGTTTCTCTCCCAGTACTTCAGTTTTCCCCTGTCAGTATCATTCCACCAATGCTCCATACTCATTCATACATCTACCACCAACGCTGTATAATGTTTCTCTCCCAGTACTTCAGTTTTCCCCTGTCAGTATCATTCCACCACTGTTCCATACTCATTCATTCATCTACCACCAACGCTGTATAATGTTTTTCTCCCAGTACTTCAGTTTCCCCTATCAGTATCATTCCACCACTGTTCCATACTCATTCATACATCTACCACCAACGCTGTATAATGTTTCTCTCCCAGTACTTCAGTTTTCCCCTGTCAGTATCATTCCACCACTGTTCCATACTCATTCATTCATCTACCACCAACGCTGTATAATGTTTTTCTCCCAGTACTTCAGTTTCCCCTATCAGTATCATTCCACCACTGTTCCATACTCATTCATACATCTACCACCAACGCTGTATAATGTTTCTCTCCCAGTACTTCAGTTTTCCCCTGTCAGTATCACTCCATTTATGCTCTACACTCATTTCTTCTACATGTTGCTCTTAACAGAAGGACAAATGGGCGAAGCCTGGGAACCTTCCAAAGAGCAATTATATTTTTCAAATAGTGGAACACTGGACAGAAAACCACTTTCACAAACTTTCAGCTTTCAAATTTAAAAATGGGGACAACCAAGATTCTTAGTAAGAATTTGTCACAAGTACTTGGTGAGAACCAGATTGCTTTAAACTGTTTTATACTAAATTTAAGTGAGTAGTTCTGCTTACCGAAAATTTCCCGAACTGATTGCATAACTACACATTCGCTTACATTTGTATCGGTCATTGTTGTGTCCTTCAAAGCAGACCACTTCATTGTGAATTCTGTACTTGCGGCCCTCGAAGCAAATCCCCAATAATGGCTGTAGCCAATTGCCAAACAAATTGGACGATCACGATTTAGATGTTGCCGTTTTTCGATTCTTAAGTTATTTATCGTTACTTGGAGGCGCTTGTAGCATCGCATAAAAGTAACTTGAAATTTGCTTGTTATGAATCGAGAGAAATTTCGCAAATCATCTGAAGCCTTCTTGATTTTAATTTAGTGTGACCAGCGGTGCAATGTTGTTACTGGTGCAATGTTGTTACTGGTGCAATGTTGTTACTGGTGCAATGTTGTTACTGGTGCAATGTTGTTACTGGTGCAATGTTGTTACTGGTGCAATGTTGTTACTGGAGCAATGTTGTTACTGGTGCAATGTTGTTACTGGTGCAATGTTGTTACTGGTGCAATGTTGTTACTGGTGCAATGTTGTTACTGGTGCAATGTTGTTACTGGTGCAATGTTGTTACTGGTGCAATGTTGTTACTGGTGCAATGTTGTTACTGGAGCAATGTTGTTACTGGTGCAATGTTGTTACTGGTGCAATGTTGTTACTGGTGCAATGTTGTTACTGGTGCAATGTTGTTACTGGTGCAATGTTGTTACTGGAGCAATGTTGTTACTGGTGCAATGTTGTTACTGGTGCAATGTTGTTACTGGTGCAATGTTGTTACTGGTGCAATGTTGTTACTGGTGCAATGTTGTTACTGGTGCAATGTTGTTACTGCTGCAATGTTGTTACTAATACCGAAAAAATCACCGAATAAAAAAACACTATTCTTGTTGAGGTAAAAAAAAAACTTATAGTTGAGAATTTCTCTCTTCTTGGATGTTACTCTGCGTGGGTTGGTAATTGGTTACAGACCTTTCGCGACAACCTATCGGTCCCATATTCAAGGGTCAAGCAGACCATTCTTCATTATTCTTGGAGAGCTTGACCTCTTTTTCTTTTTTTTTTTTGCGTGGTGAAGGGCCCCGCAGCAGATGCTACGGACGCACCACAGCCTTAAGGCTTTATGTGCAACCCCTGTGATGAAGATGAGCAGTTTTTTTTACCAAGTTTTACAATTAATGGTGCACCAGTGGAATGAAATTGACAGGGGAAAACCGACAACTCGGAGAAAAACCTGTCCCAGTGCCACTTTGTCCACCACAAATCTCACATGGACTTGACCTGGGATCGAACCCGGGCCTCCGTGGTGACAGGCCGGCGACTAACCGCCTGAGCCATGGCACGGCCTTGCTTGGCCCTTAAAGATGGACAGATAGGTTGTCCCAAAACGTCGGTAAACAAATACCAACCTACATTGTGTAACATCCCAGAAGAGCGAAGGCCTCAATTACACAAGGACAGAAGCCTGAAATCTGGAACAGAATTAGATTTGTTTACAGCGCCACGGCCGGTGGACAGCAGAGGCTCGCATGGTATTACAGCGCCACGGCCGGTGGACAGCAGAGGCTCGCATGGTAATACAGCGCCACGGCCGGTGGACAGCAGAGGCTCGCATGGTACACACCGGTAGAATGAAGAAGACTGACACGAACTTACGAAGCGAATGAAGGTATTTTGCTGTGTTTCAGTTGGCAGTCATGGTGCCCTGGTGGTGACGTTTCGTCTCCGCCACGAGGTCGGTTACTACATAATGGACTATTACATGCCCAGTGTTCTGCTGGTTGTCACCTCGTGGGTCGCATTTTGGCTCGACACCGATGCTGTGTCCGGTCGCATAAATATCGGTCAGTTCAAACAGACCGCACGCAGTTCGCATATGTATATATATTAGCGTAAAAAATTCGCATATATTTCAGAGAAGATAATTCGCATGTACCTCACTGTATATGGTTCGCGTATATTTAAGTTTAAGCAGTTCGCCTACATATATTTTCCACATTTGGCGTACATTTTGTTTTATGAATGCTAAACATTTCGCATATATTTTAGACCAGTGGCATTCAACCTTTTTTGTTCGCGTACCCCCAAATATCATTTCTCTTCAACTTTGTACCCCCAAAGTTGTTGGTACATAATTCAAGTTATACACAGTCTATAATCTACATCTAAAATAAGTTAAATAAATTACATCCAGAATAATGTATTAAATAAGAAGTTTTAAATGAGAAAAAGGAGAGTCAAGCTATTAAATAACAAATATATTATTGTCTATCGTATAAAAATTAATAAAGGAACAAATGTATTTTAGCAAAGCAAAATTATATGCACTGTGTGGAATAAAATGAAACTAGCCGCCCAGATAAGAATCGCATAAAGGAGAGAGAGACACAAATGGCGCTCCCAAATCGCATGTCCTTACGTCCGGTCTCTTGTGGCTAACCCTAAATCTGGCCCTGATATTCAGTGTTTATCATGAAATAATATATTTATATTTTTTTATTTTACGTACCCCCTAAGATGTCTTCGCATACCCCCGGGGGGTACGCGTACCCCAGGTTGACACCACTGTTTTAGTGTATACAGCCTACATACAACTAACACAGTGGAGCAGAGACGTTGAGCTAGTCAAAATCTTTCTTTAATCATCCATGCAGCCCAAAGACTCATTACAGTGTCTATAGAAGCCCCTGTCAGGACCAATTAAAGCCACTTACACACTTCTGCTGCGTTTCTTTAAGACCCATCTTCATATCATCGCACCATGTCCCACGTTACATACTCCCAATCCTTCTTCATTTAATCAGACGAATAAAATTTAGTGAAGCGATGACATCATGGAATTCCTCTGTATGAAATTTTCTTCATCATTTCTGCTATCACTTATCTTTGGCCCAATTACTCGTATTTTCACAAAATTCTAAGAACATTCATGTGACTGACATCGAAGAGTCTTGGACACCTGCCTGTCCAAAGCTGCCCACTGATCTTTTAGTAACTAATTCCCTATACAGCACTGACTGGTTCTTCGTTATAACCAATATGCAGTGTTTACTGCGCGGTACGGACTGAATATTTAATACAATTCGGGTCAATTTTCATCTTCATAATATTAACGAATACGACGGTAACTAACAAACACCACAAAGTGACATTTCTTGGTCTTGCAGTTTGTTCTATTGTTCCTTTAATCACTTATCTGTCTTCTGACAGCTGGGTCTTCTGTGATGTTACTTTTAACCTTTGTAATTTATGTATATTCGGCTAGTCAGGGGCGCATACAAAGGGCGGGGGCCTGCAGGGCTTCAGTTCCCTCAAACCCCCCAAAACAGAAATTTAAAAAGCCCAGATTTTGTACATATTATGATATCAAAAGTTTCACGTGATTTCCCCTTCAGCCGAAATCAGCCACTAAAATCGACTGATGACAGTACATTAGAATTTTGAAAAATAAATTAATAAAATTTAAAAAACAATAAGATATGACACTGTGATTGAGTGACGGAACATGTAGTTATATTTGTTTGTATATAAATGAAGTTGCAAACAGTGTTATGTTGTGCTTACGACATGATTTTTATAATATGATTTTTAAAATCAGACACAAATTATATATAGCCTCAGGGTCAGCCCCCCCCCCCCCCCAAGGAAAACTTCTGGGTACGCACCTGCGGCTAGCTACTATTGATGTGCACTAATTATAAAATTAATAAAGAAAGCACATACTCAGACCTCATTATTCAAATTCTGAAATGCTGTAAATTCTTTCCATCTTGACATCGCACAACATAACTTGTAGTACCCTTTAAGTCGCATTTATTAAAGTAACTCGTTCATACTGCTTTAAAGTTGTACATACCGTGCAAGGCTTGAGATAATTATAACTTAAAACCAACAATATTGCACTTATTTTATATATGTATATTGCAACCCTACATATGTTTCGGCTGTACTTCAGCCATCATCAGGGGTTCTTCTTGCAGCGTCCACTAACTGTATTTCTCACTAACATTTGATTCCTATTGGTTTCTTAAGAAACCAATAGGAATCAAATGTTAGTGAGAAATACAGTTAGTGGACGCTGCAAGAAGAACCCCTGATGATGGCTGAAGTACAGCCGAAACATATGTAGGGTTGCAATATACATATATAAAATAAGTGCAATATTGTTGGTTTTAAGTTATAATTATCGTTCATACTGGTAAGGCAAGATGGAAATCTGGAAGAAACTGTTCCAGTTACTGACGCAGGACGAAGAACGCAAGTCATTATAAATGCTAAATCACTGGGGTTAATTTCATCAAAATGGTGTTATATCCTTGTGTCCATCCGTTCGTCCTACCACAGCGTGATGGTGACCACGGTGACCACGGTGACCAACCACCTTCAAGTAGAGCTGAGTTTAAGAATAAGTGAACCTACGACTCCACTCCACATATTTTTATATCGTGTAAACGGAGAGTTTGTTTGACATTTTAATAATATCCTTCCATCTATGTGTTGTTCTTCCAAGTGTATGTTATCCATCCACTCATCTATCTGTCTTACGTTCCTTATCCAGAGCACTTAATACAATCAGTACAAGGCAGTGTTTCCTTTCCAGGCATCAGCACCATTTTGACATTCATTACTCTGTCGTGTCAGACAGGCAGTGCGATGCCTACAGTGTCCTACATTATGGCCAGTGAAGTGTGGTTCATAGCTTGCACTGCCTTCATCATTGGATCGCTGGTGGAGTTCGCTTTTGTCAACACTATATGGAGAAGAAGGCAAGTATAGCTGAAGTGACAGGACATAGATTCGGAAACGAAAACAGATAAAGACAGCTAAGCTTGAAACAGGTCTATACACAATTTGTTCAATGCATTTTTCATACTTTTGCATCTCCCGCTGGTTTTTATGGTCCTTTTTTTGCGATATATATGTAGATATATATAACCGCATACACAAAGAACATACACACGTATGTATAAAGGTAAATTACAGCCTATAATCTATCATAAAGGACCAGAGGGGGAGTAGAAGTACAGCTCTACTCTTTCTTTAACCTCGGCACTTGGTGGGGGTGGGTTCTCAACGTCACGCCTCGGCCGCTTTACCCCAGGGAATGACCCGGTACCCATTGTACAGGAGGTTTGGTTGGGCCCCAGGGCGGGTGTGGACGGGTGCTGAAAATCTCGCCCTCACTGGGATTTGATCCCGGGACCGTTCAGCCCGTAGCAAGTCGCTATAACGACTGCGCTGTATATATACAGGGCATACACAAAAGAGTGGTGCGGTTTTAATAGTGAACACTATTAAAACCGCACCATTCTTTTGTGTATGCTCTGTATATTACGAAATTCACGCGCGGTCGACAACATTTTGTAAAGAACTCCTAAACCTAATTCGATGAAAATTCAACAGATAATTTAGTCGCTGACACTACTTCAAAGACTGTCGGGAGGTCGTGGTCTGAGTTTGTACTTGCTATGTATCGCCTAGGCACCTCGAACGTCTGTTCTATGCTCTTTGGAAGGGGAAAGGAAAAGTGTTCAATTGAACACTTGTCTAGTGCCAGTGTCCATTGCGGTTCTTACGCGGACTTGCATGGGCGTTAAGGACACCTGCAGAGCGAGAGACTGCCTGAGCTGTGCACAGTGTTTGTGTTTTGTGTTCAGAGTAGCACTGAAAGTAAAATGGTTTGCTTTTCCCTTGCTTCCAACATCTTAACACTTTCCAAGCCAACACAAGACACGTCACTTAAAAACGAAGCTGGGTGTTTTCTAAATTTGCTTTGTTCCTTAATAATCCCAATGCAGGCGACATTTCCTGCTGTTTTCCAGCAGCTACATCTTGCTGACAGCATCAAGTTTACGTTGCGACTGCAAGACGCTAATAACAACGTTATTCTAAATTGAAGTCATAATGTCGCCCTAAGTGTTTCTGAATGAAATTGCAAGTGGTAAAGCAACCCAATTACAGGCCTGGACATACCCTTAGGGTTCCAGGAGGTTGAGGCTCACAGATTTATAGACAGTCGGCACATGAAGGTGGTAAGGTTGTTAGCCCTACGCACCGGTCACCTTTACCCCCCAGGAAATACTCCTGGAACTCATTTCTGTTAGAGGCCAAATGTAAATTAATATTTTAAAAATAAAAAAAAAAACTAACGATGTTGGTATTTAAGTGTGGGCCCCATCGGGGTGTACTGGCAATTGAAAGTTTAATTCTTTAAGGGTGAATATTAAAGCAGAATTTAAATGTCCTAATTTTATCGAACACTTGGCCCATTACAGACGTCACGTGGAACTTAAGAAAGTAACGGGCAAGCACATTTTGAAGTCCACATTGACACCAAAATTGGCCAGGAAACAGATTGGTCGGCGCTCGTCTTCTGGGCAGACGTCGTCGTCCAGTCCGTCTGAAGTTGGTTCAACTAGTAGCAGCTTTCCTGCCTCGAGGGTCTCACAGGTTTGTACGTTTCTGTCAAGAATGTGTGTAGAATTTGATTTACATGCATTTAAAGGATGCACTGCGAGAAAACATTTCTGAAGTTTAGGTCTGGGCAATTTGTTCATTGTTTAGTTAGTTTATATTATATATATATATATATATACCGTGCATTTTTGATAAATAATTAACTTTATTCAAATCCAATAAATGCAATAAACTTTCTTTCATTGATTTCTTGCCCCTACATATGTTTCGGGGGCTCGCGGTGGCGCAGTTGGTTGAGGCACTAAGCTACAAGCCGGAAGGTCGCTGGTTCGATTCCCGATGGTGTCATTGGAATTTTTCCTTGACATAATCGTTTCTGTCGTACTATGACCCTGGGGTCGACTCAGCCTCTAACAGAAATGAGTACCAGGAATATTTCCTGGGGAGTAAAGGCGGCCGGTGCTTAGGGCTGACAACCTTACCACCTTCATGTGCCGATTGTCTATAAATCTGTGAGCCTCAACCTCCTGGAACCCTAAGGGTCTGTCCAGGCCTGTAATGGGATTGCTTTACCTTGCTTTACATATGTTTCGGCACACCCTGTGCCATCCTCAGGGGGGTTGTCGACAGTTCACAATCGTCAATACACCCAACTGTTTTTCACTCACTGTCACAACAACACAATCACTGTAAGCCACCAGCACTAAATATCATTTGTCTTTGTGTTCATAGCAATTAGCTTATTTTTTTATGTTTTTCTTTTCATTAAAATTTTTTTTTTAGAATTGAAGATGCTTGAAGCTGTCAAACACAATTTTAAATATATTTTTAATACTTTATACTAAAACTATTTTAAATTGTAAAAAATAATTAATAAAAAGAAAACCACAGAAGAAAGATAAGCTAATTACTGTGAACATAAGACAAACGATATTTAGTGCTGGTGGCTTACAGTAATTGTGTTGTGAATGTGAGTGAAAAACAGTTGGATGTATTGAAGATTGTGAACTGTCGACGACCCCCTGAAGATGGCACAATGTGTGCCGAAACATATGTAGGGGCAAGAAAACACTGAAAGAAAGTGTAGTGCATTTGTTGGATTGAAATAAAATTAATTAACCGTTCTATTAGTTTAAGACATACGTGATGGCGTCAAATTCTGCAGTGTTTCTGAGCCTTATCTGTAAGCTAGTGCTCCAAGTGTGTTAAGTAATGACGCTGATAGTTGTTAAGATTCATGTCAGTGATAGCTAAATAGGCCTATGTTAGTAGGCAGCATTGGCGCAATGATACTAACGGGGAAAACTACAGAACCCGGAGAGAAACCTGTCTCAGTACCAATTTGTCCACCACACATCTCACAAGGACGGAGCCGGAATCAAACCCGAGACTGTGGTGAGAAGCCATCTGTGCCATAGGTTAAAACCTATGACACAGATGCAGTGTTACCACTTGTGACAAGTGGTAATACTGCATCTGTGTCATAGTCTGCAGGGACACAGCGAGTCTTGTGACAAGTGACTTGTCACAAAACTCGCTGTGTCCCTGCAGACTGGTGGATGTATTAACGTTATTACATGATACATGTGCAAAAAATGTGCACTTGGCAGTTTAATCTCGTATAAGTAGTTTCGTGGCCACACACAGCATTCTGTTTGCGAAGCCAAGTCCATGTCATCAGAGGCCTCTGTGTCATTGCAACATAATGATGACAAAGAGATTGTGGAGTTTTGTTATGAGTCACAGAGTCTGCCAGAAAAGGACACTCTTAAGTTGTGACACACAGTACAAGCTGTAACTGGGAATATTCAGTAAGGACAGTTGATCCCCTGATTGTAAAATTACACGACGCCATTTGTTCTTATGATATAAACGACTGTGTTTAGACGCACTAACAACATTCAGGTATACACGCACAAAGCTGTTTGTTATGACACGCTGTTACCGTGTAATGAGACAGTAAGAGGTACACGATAAGGTAAAGGTAAAGGTCTCCTTAGAACAGGCCATGAAGGCTCAGAGGGAGAGTAGAGGTATAGCTCTACTCTTTCTTTAACCTCGGCACTGAGATGGGGGTATGTGGACAACTCCACGTCCCGGTCGCTTTACACCCGGGAATGACCCGGTACCCATTGTATAGGAGGCTAGGTGGGCCCCAGGGCCGGTCTGGAAGGGTGCTGAAAATCTCGCCCCCACTGGGATTCGATCCCCGGACCGTCCAGCTCGTAGCGAGTCCCTATACCGACTGAGCTATCCCGGCCCACGAGTAACAAGGTGCTTTTTCATAAGATGTTTATTTACGATGCTACATGTTTCGGCGTAACAGTCATCTTCAGTGATTGTAATAATACTGTGGGAAGATTGCAAGACCGCTATATATTACAAAATAGGTGCAAGATAAAATATGAGTATAATTGAAGACACTAAAAACCGATGACGAGTAATATAAAATACACAGTTCTTATTCAGTATTTTGTTTAATATTCTATACCACCAAATTTTTACATCTACCACAAACAGATTAATTACTCTGAAGATGGAGGCAGTGCGTTCCTACAAATTATCAGAACAGGCCTTTACTACAAGTTACGAACACCCAAAAACAATGACCATTTGAACTCTGAAGTAACTTAACCTCTGTTTCACCAGATACCACTCCGGGTCCTGGATCGCGTCCAGCGGCAGGAAGATGAAACTGAAGAAGTGGAACAAACACAAGACTGCACGAACGAGGACAGCAAGACGTCTTCTAATGGAAAGAGTCAAGCCAGCCCTAGTTTCACTACGATGACGCCACAGCAAATTGCAAAGTGGATAGATAAAAGAAGTCGAGTCTTATTCCCTGTTTCATTTTTGGTTTTTAATATTGTTTATTGGGGGTTTATTTTCTTGGACGTGGCACAGAAAAAGTCAGAACGATAAGGCCATCAGCGTGTGGAGGAATTTTCTTTTCCATGTTGTTATGTATCAGTGCTAAGGAATTTGCTGAAGAGTATGTCGCCCAAAATTTTGAGATTTCTCTCAGCATTTTGGGCGAGATTAGTTCCATTTTTTCTTAGAGATGCTGGGCTACTGAAGAGGGAAGTGACGATAAGGAATTGTGTGTGCACGGCCACCTCAATCCATTGTGTCGACTATCAGTCTCTTGGGGCAGCAAAATTTTGGGGGGAAGGTCAGAAAGGAGGAATACATACTTCGATGACTGCAAGTCAGAAAGTATCTTGTAATGACTGCTTTATAGTGTAAGTGTGCTGTCAGAGGAGATGAGTTTATAGCAGGACAGTGAGGGAGTGCTTAACCTTCACATAGCTTGAGAAAACCTTTGAGCTAGAACTGGTAGGATATGTGCTGTGACGTCATTAACAGAACAAGGAACAGAAGTTAAAGAGTAGAGATGCGAGTGAAGGAATGCGCTCTGGTATCATGTAAAGGAAGTGATAGCAATTTTGGATGGACCTATTGTTACTAATACCTTTATTTTCGTTGTTTCATCTTTGACACGGAACTCTTGTACATACTTATTCAATGAACTGTGTACAACTGTCTTTTCTAATAAAGCTCATTACGTGTTATTGGTATGGTGCTTTATGAATGTGTAAGGTGCAATAAGTTAGTATGCATACAATGTGAATGTCCATGTTCCCCAGAGATATAAAAATGCCCTGTGTCTCTTTTTCAAAATTGGTCTCTAATTCCTATTGGGTTAATTAATATTAATTACTTAACACAATGAATGTGGTATTAAAATTATGCATGAAATTTGAGGTCTTTGGAAACAACATCTTTTTCCTGTGATACAGATTGATTGGTGTAGGGTTAACTGCATTGCAGTGGTTATTTGTAACTGTCAACATGAAAGGAAAGTAACATTAAAAGTAATAGCGACATTTCCTGTACATGACATAATGATTACAGTTAGGTGTATAAAGCTAAAGTAACATTAATTTACAGATAATAAGCTGAAAGCACAGTTAGACCTGACCGTAAGCAACATGTTATGAAAGCGTACAGGCAAGAACTTCAGGACTTGAACGTTATGGCTACTATGAGTTGAGTGACTTCACACTCTATTCACTCTACCATTGCTGCCCATCATCATAATGCACAGTTGTTCCTATCACATTCTTATTCTTGAAAGGATTGTACTTGCGATTAAAGATTAGTTTAAAATATTTTGGGGTGGCAGTTACTGGACTTGTTCTTAATAAGATTTTGGCCTATCACAAAAACCAACATCTCTTGTTGATAGTAACTTGAATATTCAATAACAAATATAAGAAGCAAACAGACGGAGCTTTCACCTTCATTAACAACTCTTATATTAATTTTTCATTGCATTTTTTAAAATTTCTAGGCTTGTGTGTGAATATTCTTTATTTCTAGAAGGAGCTGAAACACACCTCTTTCTGTCCATGTAATAAAGTATTCTGCTGTCAGTATGGTTTACGGTGCTGGATGTTTCTTCTTGTTTGCCCGGAAGTTACAGAAGAGCCGCACAGTGAAGAAATATATGACTTCAACCACACTTAGGATGCTGAACCCCAAGTACAAGCCAAGAATTCCTCCACAGCTTGCTGAAAATATGAACCACTGCTTGAGAAGGCCTTATGTTTATGTATAATTAAATATACATGCTTATGTGGTCACACACATGCACAGTCATCAAAAGAGTAGTTTCTAATGTTGATATCCAATTGCTCTTAATCACAAGCAGGCTTGCAGTCGATGGGGGGGGGGGGGGGGTGCGAGTGGCTCCAATTCACCCGTTTCAAATCTCGATTCACCCGCTAGGAATTTGCAGAACATGAAAGACAAACATGATCATCAGGCCACTCAGAAACGTGCGACACCTTACCACAACCACGTGTTGCCTCTGTTGAACTGACATGGTTGGTAACGACTCATTTTCAGAAATGTACACATATGCAAGATGTTTTGTGCAATGTTACAGAGCGCATTATGTAATTAAAGTGTTGATTTTGTGGTCCTGACAAAGGCGCTATTTACACTTATGCATACATAATACACATAAACACAGGATATGTATAACAGAGCATTATATACGTATGTAAATGTATGTATGTATATGCACCCACACTGGAAGCCACAGCAACAATCGTGTTCATGGTCTGGCTACTGGCCTGATCACAAGAATATAAATACAATAGACTTTCTGCCAGTGTAACTATCTACATGTTCTGACTGTACCAGCCATCCTCAGGTAAGTGTCATCAAACCTACATAACTCTAAAAGTGATCAAAATTGGCACTGTATTTACGTACATTTTACATGTTTGATGGGACATGCCTGAAGATGACAGTTATAGCCGAAACCTGTTCTGCATAAGAATAGTTATAAAAAAATACAGTTTTGTAACTCACATAAGAACTGTGTATATTACAGCCAGGAAGTTTGAATGCAGGCACCATTCATTAAACTCCAGTATTACTGTGATGTTCATAATTTGATATATAAATACAAAGTGCATGAGTTTTCTTTTCATATCATAAGAACAACAGTTACCATATTTTCCAGGTTTAAAATGTGTTACTTGGTCTTAGTTTTTAGTTTTGGAGTAAGTAAATAATCAACTGATTGCTCATATCTATCTTTCTAACAACATAACCCAATAATTTAATGTCACTTATATCAAATCCAATTTGTGTATGAGATCTTACATTTATTCAGTCCAATACATACTCTGACAACCTGTAAGTCTCTACTGTAGCTCCCTGTTATGTGAAATGGCTAAACAGTAAATCCTGTTTGCCTAAAATCTACGTGCATAAATTCACTTTAGACTTATTATCCCCTGTCTTTATCATTCTTGCAACTGACTGCCTTTCAAGAGCTTTTCCCAAAACATTTCTGCACACAATTACTTTATTTCCTAATAAGGCAAAAATATTTTCTTCTTTTGATCAAATTTGGGAAGGAAGAACTAGTACTCACCCCATTAGTACATACTGCTGTAAGAAGAGTTTACTGATTTCTTTCCCATTACAATGCAGAAATCTCAAGAATTTTTTCATAATATCATGTTTATGTCTCTGCAGGCAAATTAGACAAATGTGTGACAAAGTAAAACTAACTACATAACCTAGAATTGAATGAAAACTTACCTGTGTTACATAATATTTTATTGTCAGTTCTGTAGAAAGACAGGTAATATGGCCACATTTCAGTGTAACAGTTGTTACCAGCTTTACACATTTCAATGCATCAGATTCACATCAGAATTCTCAAATCATGGAATGTAAGGTGGAATTTAAATTATTTGAAAATATCTGACTGCTTACCATACAACAAAACTGGAACAGCTAAGCCAGTAATGTAACTGGTCAAAGGCTGAAAGACTGGGAGTATATTCTACAAGAGCCAGGGAATTTTCTCTTCACCATAACAGGCAGAAAGACTGGGGCATTTCCAGCTTCCTCTCTATTCAATCCTACAAGTTCTGTCCTCAAAGAGCGAAGTTGACCTCTCACTTCTATATACAGTAATGCCTTGGTTGACGAGCTTAATTCATTACCTAAAACTGCTTGTAATGTGAAAACATGTAAAGAAAAACTAATTTCCCATTATTTCCCACCTTATGAATGATCAATTGGTAACAAAGGGCAAAAATTTCCTTCCCACCAGGTATACGAAATTTACCTTTATACAACACAGAATATTACCTGAGTATAAAAATAAAAACACCAATGTTAAATTTCTGTAATTAAATAATATTCTTAGAGAGCAACCTATGCATAAACAGAAGTGACTTCAATTATGTTGTAAGAAAGTACATATAATTTTTACCATCATTGTCATGAATATGCTTTGGAATATGCCATTAGGAGGGTTCAGGCAGACCAGGAGGGCTTGAAATTAAATGGTACACATCAGCTTCTAGTTTATGCTGATGATGTTAATGTATTGGGCGGAAGCATACATGCTGTAAAGAGAAACACAGAAGCTTTAGCAGTCGCCAGTAAGGACATTGGTCTAGAAGTAAATGCTGAGAAAACTAAGTACGTGGTCATGTCTGGAGATCGGAATGCAGAACAAAATCACAACATAAACTTAGATAATAAATCCTTTGAAAGGGTGGAACAGTTCAAATATTTGGGAACAACCATAACGGATCGAAAATCTATTCAGGAAGAAATTAAGAGCAGATTGAAGTCACGTAATGCTTGTTATCGTTCGGTGCAGATCTTCTGTCTTACAGTTTGCTATCCAAAAATACAAAGATTAAGATATACAGAAGTATAATTTTGCCTGTTGTTTTGTATGGGTGTGAAACTTGGTCTGTCACATTGAGGGAGGAACATAGGCTGAGGGTGTTTGAGAATAAGGTGCTGAAGGGGATATTTGGGCATAAGAGGGACGGGGTAACAGGGGAGTGGAGAAGACTACATAACGAGGAACTTAATGAACTGTGCTCATCACCAGATATTATTTGGGTGATAAAATCAAGAAGAATGAGCTGGGCGGGGCATGTAGCACGTATGGGTGAAGTGAGAGATGCATACAGGATTTTGGTGGGGAGACCAGAGTGAAGGAGACCACTTGGAAGACCAAGGCGTAGATGGGAGGATAATATTAAAATGGATCTTTAAAAAGTGGGATGGGAGGGCGTGGACTGTATTGATATGGCTCAGGATAGGGACAGGTGGCGGGCTCTTGTGAATGCAGTAATGAACCTTCGGGTTCCATACAATGCGGGGAATTTCTTGACTAGCTGAGGACCTGTTAGCTTCTCAAGAAGGACTGTGCTACATATAGTTAGTTAGTTATCATGAATATAATGCACACAATTACTTAAGATTTGATTGATGCAAAATGATTAACAACGAAAATTGCAAACTTCATAACAAAGTTACGAGAACGCACTGTGATACTTCTGCTTCTGCGCACACCGCTCATGGATGTGGTGGCGTTCTGCGCATTAGAGGGTATTCGGGAAGCGAACCGACAGTAGTCGAGAAGAGGTGCAAGGGAAAACTGAGGAATTGCGAGACGAAGCAGATCGTGTAAGCAAAAATTGACTCAAAAACGAAAAATAGGTATTAATTTGTACATGCAAATCTCATACACCAATTGCTCGTACACCAAGGTGTTACTGTATTACTAAACTGTGGGGCACATGGAGCTTTATCTCCACTCTGTTTCCAGTCCACACCAACTCACAGTGTGGTGCTCACAGTGCACACAAGTTTTTTTTCCAGGCCCCCAGCAGGGGCGGACCGGCTAAAAGCCTTTACACTAAATCGGAAAGACTGACTCTCAGTTGCAGAGTGATTTGGGCTTTGTTTGAAAAGGTTAATTTGTGAAGTCAACAAACAATGATACCATGGAGAAAGACAAAAACATATGCAAAATATTCGGTCTCGGGCCCTTTCCGAACTGCGGGGCTACGCTAATTTGTGCCGCTTCCCCCCTCCCCTCGAAGGCACTGGGTGCTTACACACAGGGAGACTCAAAAAACTTTATCCATAACGTTACAATGGTCCTTACCTAAAAAGTCAGCTGGTCCATACAGCTCTCCACGGCGACTTGTCACAAACTGGCGTTCTTTGTAGTAGAATGATACTACTGTAAGTTTTTGTCTGTAAATCACAGATAAAATACACAGGACATAAAATATAATTGGCAATATACTGTCTTCTTGTTCTTACACAGAGTGTAAAAAGAGAATATGTTTAATTCATTTGACAGGTATTTAACCATACTGTTTCAAATGTAGAAGCTATAGCACGTCAAAGGTGATGACAAGGATTTTGAACAATGTGTGTAAGTAGGATTTATAACAAGCAGTCACAGACTACATGAAGATATCCTGGAATTTGCTTGTGGAAACTGAAAAAAAAAAAAAAGCCAGGGAAACTTCAATTACACCAGTTGGTAAAATAGAATACAGGCAATAGAGGAGTACAATGTGAATAGTAGAGGGATTCCCCAAGGTTGCTAATTTTTAGTTGCTCATCATGCAATTTATTTCCATCATTATGGTTCATCAGTTTATCTTGGAAGACTGAATTTGGTTTTTGTAAGTTATTTCAGTCATATTTCACAAGCAGCGTTCTTAAATACTACATTTCAACAAACTTTGCAAATTAATTTCAATAATATATACTCACTTAGTATAATTATGGAATTCAGCTTTGTAAAATAGCTTCACAGTGTCCAGCCAACTAAATTCGGCTTGTGATGTTTCCACATCGTATGAGATTTCAGTGCAGGCAGGCATACAGTTGCACTTAAATAAGCCATTGTCATCTGAATCAAAATCTCCTAAAATGTAAAACACAAATAAAATGAAACAACATATTGACTGTCAGCTTGCCAGTAAGAGCTGTGCTGCACACAGTTAGGTAGTTAACAATGGAATAAAGCTGACATAAGCTGCATTAGCTTGTAGTATCATACAGGCAGATGGATTGATAGGATTAGCTAGTGAAAAAATATTTAAATAAAAATAAATACATGAATATAATATGTAATTTAGAAGAACAACATTATGAAGAACATGTAAATCGTCTGATCACATTACTGTACAACAAAATATGTCTGTAAAAGTACTTGCAACAGAGTATTTCATACATAATGTACACACAAATAAATTATTTTGTGCTTAAATAAACACATATAGAACTCTTAATTTAACATGAAGTACAAATTGTACTAACTGAATTATCTTTGTTCCAGTTTAAATAGTTATATTGGCATAAATTTGTATAGAGAATATAATTGGTGATGATAAATTTAGTATCATGAGATACTTTGATAGAAGTTGGCCTGCACAATTTTCCACGAAGAACAGAGAATTTGGCGAGAATTAACACATGGAAAAATATTATATTTAAAAAATTATAACACCAAATCTTTGATTTGTGGAAATGTCTTTGGGAAAATCTTCACATTCTTAGACATGCAGTTCATTTATATTTGTTGCTGTATATTCTGAAAAGTGGACATCTGTCTTATGTAAGGCAGAATTTCTCTTCCAATCTGGAGTCCAAATTTCATATGTAACATTTCTCAATGCTTCTTTTATGTGGGAGATATTTGGTTCTAACTCTGTTGTTGTTGAGGATTCATGTCTCTGCGATGTGAGCTGTGTTGTTGGGGGGAGTGGTTTCTGATGTTATGAAAGACCATATTGCACTTGTCTTCAAAGTTCAAGAGGTCCATGAAGTCAAGAGTTTGTTGGACCTCTCAAACATTGAAGATGTAGACACTGCAATCCATTGAAATGGCAGGAACTACTTACCCATTGACACAGCACTATATCCTTGAAGACATGAATCCCCAGTTTTGTACATCTGCATGGATGTAGATGTCAGAATTACCTGATACAGCTGTCAAGCACTCTCGTTTTGCAGGACCACAGATAGGCGTGTTTTGATCACCTGGAAATACACGTGAGCGTGTGCGTGTGAATTTACTAATGTGTTAGCTCCTGAACATGGCAAATGGATACGGTAGCAAAACCCAACAAACGCACGTCTGTGTATGAAATTATATTGTAAACATATATATGTCCTACATGTTTCAATGACTCGTGGCCATCCTCAGGAAGGTGCATTACAAAGATGGATACAGCAATGTATTAGAAAAGTTTGTGAACAAATGCACATATATGAAATACTGTTTTAGAAATACATGGTTTAAAATACATATTAAACTTCAAAATAAAGATAAAAATTTGTGATTAATTCTAGTGTGTAACAAATGATGTATGCAGATAGTATGTAGTATGTTTCCATCCTGAAAGGAAAGAAAGAAGTGTGTGTAGGAGGTTATTGATAGTACATTGGTAGATAAAGATGGTGACATACTATCTACACAGAATATTTGTTACACACTAGGTTTAATCACAAACATTTTTATCTGTATTTTAATCTCGAATAAGTCTTTAAACCATACATTTTAAAAACTTAATATTTTACATCTATGCATTGGTTCACAAACTTTTGTAATATCTCAATTTCTCCATCCTTCGTAACGCACGACCCTGAGGACGGCCACATGAGTGACTGAAACATGTAGCAGGTACACTATGTTTATAATATACTTTCATACACTTATGTGCATTTGTTAGTTTTAGTTACCATAACTAATTGCTCAGTACATCATTTAAAATTGCAAATGTAGTTAAATTAACGCAATGCCAGTTTGTTAAAATCATCCAGTTCAAAACAGGTTTAGAACACACTCTCTAAATATGTGGTTTTATTACTTTTCTAGCACTACCTTTTGCAGTAAACAAACAAACAAACAAACAAACACATATGAGACACTTAGTGCCATAATGGCCTAAAGCACAATGTGTTGGTGACTGTGATTTCTGTACCACTGTACACTGCTGACCTCTGCTGATCGTACAGTCAGACTGTCGTTCCTGTGCTGTAGTTTTAGGCCAAATTACAGCACAAATAATGAACTGCTGCACAAAACAAGTTTCATGCATCTTATACAAATAAGTGTTAAATGCATCATACAAGCTCAGTACTTATGATTTTTGTTGGAGTAAATTAATAATGCCTTCAGTTATGATATACACACAGTTAATTGATGGTGAGAAGACAGAAAACTTGGCTTTCACAAAAGAATAATTTTCTCACAATTTATTTCTTCTTCCTTTGGCTCTTATGGAAATTATATATGTATATACATATATGTATATGTGTGTATATACATATATGTATATACATATATGTATATACATATATATACATATATGTATATACATATATGTATATGTGTGTGTATACACATAATAGTGTTTTATTTAACAAGGTTGATAATTGATAAGTTTATATACATGTGTGGGCCGCGATAGCTCAGTCGGTATAGCGACTCGCTACGAGCTGGACGGTCCGGGGATCGAATCCCGGTGGGGTCGAGATTTTCAGCACCCGTCCAAACCAGCCCTGGGGCCTACCCAGCCTACTGTACAATGGGTACAGGGTCATTCCCGTGGGTAAAGAGGCCGGGGCGTGGCGTTGACCACCCACCCTCATCTAGTGCCGAGGTTAAAGAAAGAGTAGAGCTACACCTCTACTCCCCTCTGGGCCTTCGTGGCCTGTTCTAGGGAGACCTTTACCTTTACCTTTTTATATACATCTGTTATTGATAGGAGCACTGATGGACTGAGACTGACAGGGGAAAGTCTAAGTACTCGTATTTCGAGAGAGGCTTGTTCCCGTACCAATTTTTCCATCACAAATCTTAAAAGGTTTGGCCTCGAATCGAACCTGGACCTTCAAGATGACATTCTGACGAGTAAACGAAACTTATGAATTGTTACTTCAAGTATGTTGCGGGAACCTGGGTAAAATGTGTGTTTCACATTTCTGTAGCACTATGGGGAAATAAAAAACTACTGCTTTCGTGGTACGAGAAAATACGTGACCTTGACAGAGCGTGTGTAACGCTACTTATCCCAAGGCAAACTGCGCGGTCATAAGTGTGTCACTTGTCACGGATCATCGTTTGCGAGGTGCTTAGGTTATGACAGTAATAAACTCAAATCCATGTATAGATATAGCGAGACAGTACATGGCACAAAACAATAGTATTAACTCTCACGCACAAGACACAACTGAAATTCAGCCCAATTATCGATTACTGCTCATGAATATCTAATAATCTGACTTCGTCTGTCCTTCACTGTCAGGGTCTCATAGCCCTTCTTGTGGGTCTAAAACTGGTAGAACTCACGTGGCATGTAATAGGCGACGCAACCACATTTTTTAAATGTGTAATTTGTGTAGCATTCGAAGTCACAGTTCTGTTGTGTGTATATGCTGAAGTGACGCAGATGGCGTTCTCTGGCGAAGTAGCATTGCCTCCTTTCTGGCTCGTAGCTTCGCAGTCCCTTGTTCGTGACCATCAGCCTTGGCCTAATGCCAACTATGACGTGTCTGTCCAGAGGCACCCTGAAGTACTGGTCTTGAACGTTCGGGAAGTCTGTGGGGTTGTGTAACAGCACCTGACGTACAATACTGAATGTAAATACAAATACAATTGTATATATCTTATTTACAGATGTTAACTGCTTTTAACTTAAGTATTTTAACATTAATTTCAGTATCCAAGACAACAAAGACAACATTTTAAAGTGTGTAACCTAACATGTACCTTTTAAGAAGGGCTGGTGTAATTTAAAACAGATTTCCCTGAAGATGAACCTCATATAAGGTTCGAAACATGTTGGACCATCTTCAATGAAATATATGTTTTGAATAATAGATAATAAAATTGTATATTTGTGAGACAGAATTTAAATACATAAAAGACTACTTAACATCAGTACAATTATTAAACAACTTTGCTTTTTGTTCACCGTGCATTATGGTAATTAAAAACACTTATCAACCAACAACAGTTGTTGGTTGATAAGTGTTTTTCACAATTATTAAAATTCTTAATTTACTCAAAAAGAATTAACCGTAACAAAATACGTTGTACTCTCAGGGGTAAAGCTGTCCCTGTACACGCCGTGAAGGCATATAGGAGGAATAGAGATATAGCGCCACTCATTATTAACTTCGGCACTATATGGAGGTGAGTGGTCAGGTTCACGCTCCGTCCGCTTTAACGCCGGGCTGGTTGGGCCACACAGCCCTCTGGATGTTCTGCAGAAGAGAAATTGTACCCGAGGGCAAAAGTAACCTAACCGCCCAGCCAGTAGTATTGACGTTACATGGACTACCCTTTTTCGGCTGTCAGGAGCCGTCATAAAAACTTACTGGAAGACACAGTGAGAGTTTCAGGAATACAAGTGATAATAATATTAAACTATTTGTTAAAGAGTGTGATGGTAGTTGTGGGTTCAGTTCAACAATGCACATATGTACCTCTGAAATTGCTCTGTGCGTGTTACGTGAGATATGTGTGAGATATGTGTGAGATATTAGTGAGATATGCTATAAGTGTGTTTGATTTTCAGGTAGAGTTGCCAGGTCCTACGTTTTTCCTGTAAGCTTTACCTTTTTTCAGTATGTAAAACAGGATAAACATTTGTTAAAGGGGGCAAAATGTCAAGATAAGTACAATTACAATATCAGATAATTGGAATTTTATTTTATTTTTTAAAACTAATTTTGTCGACAAAAATATTCCTTCTTTTTTAAGGAAAACCTGGCAACTCTATTTGTAAGTGACGCCAAGGCAAGGACATACACACCTTGCACTATCATAATCAATTCCCTAAAAATTTGTTTTTTCCTATGGCTCGACAGCCCTATATGGGTCTGGGCCTTCTCGTTTCGTCGAGGTTTCACGATCACACACATTTGAGACACACCACAGTCGGTAGGACTCCTCTGGACGAGTGATCAGCCCGTCGCAGAGACCTCTACCTGACAACACACAACACTCACAAGAGAGAGACATCCATGACCCCGGTGGGATTCGAACCCACAATCCCAGCAAGCAAGCGGCCTTAGACCCACGCCTTAGACCGCGCGGCCACTGGGATCGGCAATTCCCTAAAATTGGGGCCTCTTAATGAGTTTTTGCTCTTATCACGTAGGCTGTTCGTGTGACATCATTCGGGGTTTCTTCTACTTATAAGGTAAAATTGTCTGTGTATTTGCCATGAAGGCGTGTGAGGGATTGACGTCTAGATCTGTTTACAGTTGAGCGTCGATTATCCGAACTAATTAGGACCGAGGAAGTTCGGTTGATCAAACACGCACGAGAGTACCCAGTTTATACCAAAGTATAATCACAAATAAATTAGTGTAAAAAAAGTTTTTAGTGATTTTTAGTGACTTGTGAAAAACTTTATATACGACCAGACCTTATAGGCTCATATCTTATGTGTGTTTAATATATGGACTACGCAATTTAATGTAGTATTTCCCTGAAGATGGTCAGGTACCTGACCGAAACATGTCGGGTTAATTAATTTCCTATTAAAGTCTTTTTAATAGTGAGTGTGCATCGAGTTGGTTTTAATTTTAATTTAGTGTACACAGCGTTATGGTTTTAAGCATTTAGTATTTTGAAATACGGAATATTATCATCAAATGAACCAAATCAAACAAATGCTTTAACCAGCTTAGTAACATTTCAGTATAGTAACCAGTAATTGGAAAATACAGTAAGTGGTAACTTTTCTTTACTGGCCGTGGTTCGGATGGTTGACGTTCGGATAATCTACGCTCGACTATATTATTAATCTCAGCACTCGATGGTGATAGGTGGTCAGCTTCACGTCCCGGCAGCTTTAACCACGGGGAAATTATTCTAGATAATCATTAAGTAGGAGACTCGATTGGCTCCAGGGCTGGTCTGGAAGATTTGGAGAAGAGTTATATATCTTCTCCGTGTGGGGTATCTAACGGCATTTCCTGGGACGTGCAACCAGAATCTTAGTCACTATAGCGACTGACCTGCCTGGAGCCTTCCTCCACACATAACTACGAATAAAAGCAAAAATAGTTTCGATTTTCTGCCTTGTATTCAGGATGTTGCGGGTTGCAATTTGGGCTCTGACGTCTGCCATCTCAAAATTGTAATTTTTCCTCAGTTCGTACAAATATTGCAAAAAATAACAATACAGTAACCCAGGGGCGCAAAATTCCGGGCACCGGGTCGCCCCGAGCGTCTAAATTTTGTAAGATATCGCCTAATATTAGTCAATCCTCAGTACGGAACTTGCTGTATGTCACCTTTCTGGCGCCTAGAATTTTGATGTGGCCCCAAGATTTTTTAAAAATTTGTGCATCCCTGCATCAAGCTACAATTTATCACTCATAATTACGGGCCTTCCGTTTTGAAATAGACCAAAATTTTAAATATAAAATGTAATTGTCAGTGCTGTCATGTGAGATGGTTAACATTACATCCACGCGCTGCTCCACGGCTAACCATAATTTACACAGATAATACTTCAACCGATCAGTTCCTATATATCACAGCCCTAGCAAAGAAGTATTGAATCAAAATTTCATTGAATATTTGCGAAATGAATTTGAGAAGTTCTTAAGGTATAGGTGTTATCGGCAAAATAAGACGCTGCAATGCCGACAGAAGCATAAGTACTTATTGACTGCATTATAACTTAATACAATTGTTCTAAGTATTCACGACATAATTTTAGGAGCTTTTAAGAGAGCTTCATAGGTTTAATCGATAAATCACAACTCTGCAAGGCCGACAGAAACATAGGCGTCTCTCTCCGTCCGACTGCTTCGTAGCGACAACTGCCATCTGGCGTAATTATTATCAACTAATGTCTTACTCACAAACCAAGCGCACTGCGCGCGGTAGATGCGCTTACCTGCACCCCATGGATTGCATAACTGCATAATGGGTCGATGATTTTGTCCTGGAGGATGATCATGGTGAGGCCGGAATGGGCGCCAGAAGCCATCGCACGACGTGGAAATGTGTCCTTTGCCTCGCTATCAGAATATCCACCTTCAAGACTCCAGTTTAAAGTTTCACTGTGATTCAAGTGCTTGCTGTTTCGTTGAATTCTGATACAGACACACAAGCACTGCGTGTTGTTCTTCATGAGGTAAAGACAACTTGACGCTGTTTCAAATTTTGATGTTATTTTGCGAAGTTGTTCTTTGATATTCAGGTCTGCTGGAATATAAAGCCATGTCAATTGGTAGTAATTACCGACGTTTCGAAGGAACTTGCTGCCCCTTCTTCAGAGTCTAAGCACTTAAACATTGGTTATTCCCTGACAAAATTATCCTCAATAGCTATAAGACTTTACCAATCGACACGGCGTTATATCCCAGAAAAGACTGCTCAGATCCTGGAGATGCTTACGGTAGGCTCTATCGAAACGTCGGCAACGGTTCACCAAATTACACAGTGTCGTATTTCAAAAAAATTTAACGTTCAAGGACTTCTAGTTGAAAAATTTACTTCTGTGTTTTGACATTACTTAATACTAAAAAAATGAATGAAAGAAATATTGAAATACATGTTCATAGATTCTCAACAACAGAAATAAATATGGAAGCGGCCCTTTAAAAGGCAAACTAACATAGAGAGCATTAAATTAGCTTAGACATTGAAGAGTTTCCACATGTTTTATGAATTCAGAAGATTCATCTCCGTGTTCACAAGATCTCGCCTCTGTTCCCTATCCTGAGCCAGTTCAATCCAGCCCAAGCCCTCGAATCATATTTCTTTTAGGCCAACTTTAATATCATCTTCCAATCTACGCCCAAGTAGCCTATTTCCTTCAGGTTTCCCACCCAATCCCCCATGTATGCATTCATCCGCTCCCACATAAGTGTCCATGCACTGCTATTCTCATTGTCCTTGATTGCAACTTCAATATTATGTTTCCTAATTTGTATTTTTTGCCAGATTTTAGTAGCTTAATAAAATCAGTGGCCGATCACAGTGGCCGTGCGGTCTAAGTCGTGGGTCTACTGCCGCTCGCTTACTGGGATTGCGGGTTCGAATCCCACCGTGGGCATGGATGTCTGTCTATTGTGAGAGTTGTGTGTTGTCAGGTAGAGGTCTCTGCGACGGGCTGATCACTCGTCCAGAGGAGTCCTACCGTGTGTGGTGTGTCTGTGTGTGATCATGAAGCCTTGAAACATGAGACGGTCTAGGCCCCCAAGGGGCTGTTGAGCCAATAAAAAATAATAAAATTAGTAGGGTGGTGGGAATGGGGTGTATTACAGGGCTGGAAGAAGTGAGCAGAGCATATATCTACCGGTAATAAGGCCTGAAGGAAAGAAATAACTTGTCAAAACTAGATACAGATGGAAGTGTAATGTTATGATATCTTACCGAAATAGTATTTGATGGTGTAAAATAATTTCACTCACGTGGCTGGAATAAGTTTCGGACATAAAAAGCATTAGGATTAGACATTAGCTGTAAATAATATCTGTGGCTGTGTGGAGGTGCTGGTGGAAAGGAAGTAACACTGAAAACAAACCGAAGGACAAACATGAAGACGAACGAAGAGAAAAGAAATGGAAAGAAACTCTGAGACAGTGATGAAGAAGGCAGCAGTTTCGGCCGATAAGGTCAAACTACTTTTTTACCATACGCGATGTGATATCTGAGAAGGCTGTCATTGGAGCAACACCAAAAGCAGAAGACTGAAAACTTATACATACATATATACATACATATATACATATATACATTACATAGACACATACATACATATATACATATATACATACATAGACACATACATACATATATACATACATACATAGACACATACATACATATATACATACATATATACATACATACATAGACACATACATACATACATATATATACATACATACATACATACATATATACATACATACATACATATATACATACATACATACATACATATATACATACATACATACATACATACATACATATATACATATATACATACATAGACACATACATACATATATACATACATACATAGACACATACATACATATATACATATATACATACATAGACACATACATACATATGTACATACATATATACATACATACATACATAGACATCATACATACATATATACATATACATTACATACATACATACATACATATATACATACATACATAACATATTATACATACATACATACATACATACATACATATATACATACATAGACACATACATACATATATATTACATACATACATAGACACATACATACATATATACATATATACATACATAGACACATACATATACATATATATACATACATATATTACAACATACATAGACACATACATACATATATTACATACATACATACATACATATATTACATACATACATACATATATACATACATATATACATACATTATATACATACATACATAGACACATACATACATATATACGTACATACATACATACATACATATATACATACATACATACATTACATATATACATACATATTACATACATATATACATACATACATACATAGACACATACATACATATATACATACATACATACATATATACATACATATATACATACATATATACATACATACATAGACACATACATACATATATATATACATACATAGACACATACATACATATATACATACATACATACATATATACATACATACTATACATACATATATACATACATACATACATACATATATACATACATACATACATACATATATACATACATACATAGACACATACATACATATATACATACATATATACATACATACATAGACACATACATACATATATACATACATACATAGACATACATAGACACATACATACATACATACATATATACATACATACATACATATATACATACATATATAATACATATATACATACATACATATATACATACATACATAGACACATACATACATATATACATACATACATACATACATATATACATACATACAATACATATATACATACATATATACATACATATATACATACATACATACATATTACATACATACATACATACATATATACATACATACATACATACATATATACATACATACATACATACATATATTACATACATATATACATACATACATACATATATATACATACATATATATATACATATATACATACATACATACATACATAAATATATACATACATACATACATACATACATTCCATGTATCCATAAGTCTGTCCAAGTCACAACTCGATGTGCAATAAGTCACAATACACAAATATACATCTATACACACTACACAATTTTACATTTGAACACTATACACTAAAACACTATAAACATGTTACACACCGCACTATGAACCGTCTATATACATAAATAATTCATCTACTGAGTACAAGGAGTGTGTATTTAAGTATTATTATTAAGGACTCAAGAATGGGGAAGACTGAAAAACAAAGGTAAGAAAGAATGGACACAGGACCTGAAACTTGTAAGTGTCATCAGTTGAACAGTACAGGACCTGAAAATTGTGTCTTCAGTTGAACATTACAGGACCTGAAACTTGTAAGTGTCTTCAGCTGAACAGTACAGGACCTGAAACTTGTGTCTTCAGCTGAACAGTAATTAACTTTCTGCAAGGTAGAGAAATACTGGTGCCATTCTGGGTTCCGCTATACGCAGGTGTTCTTTCATGTGCAAGAGTGTTACACGTGTCCCGCAGGTTACTCACGTGTCGTTGTTGAACAGTTCCTCAGAACTGAGCGTGTTGAAGGTGTAGCAGAGTCCTTCGTCTGTCAGAACTGAAGTGAAGATACTTGCACAGTTGGTCAAGTTTCCTCTCCATACACACTCTTCAATTACATCACCTAGCTGAGGTGCAACCTGAAAGACAGATATCTTGTTATGTCCACAAGATAGCTGTTTGGGGTAAATATAACAACCAAAATATCTACACTCATGTAAGTGAATACCTTTCGATTAACACTTCACATTATTGTTGAAAAAAGTAGATATTTAAAATACAAATATATCTTCTTGTTTCATCTCTTAATGTCGCCAGTTGCTAAATCAGCTTTAAATAAAGCGGAATTATATCAGGAACTGGGTCTGGTGCTTATAGTCTTTCATCTATAAGATGTGTCTTTTTTTCAAATCTTTGCTTACGTGATGGGCGTTTTTCGGTTCTTACAGCATAGGTGGTGTGCTTTTGTTGTTCCGACGTTGCGGAGATACTTAAAAAAAACAGGCCGCACTACAGGATGTATAAACCCGAAGGAGAACCAACATTTGAGCAAAATTGCCACGAAAACTTGAAAAATTACGTAATACAAAATAATATAATAATATAATTGTATAATATAATAATGAATATAATAATAGAAAATAATATAATAAAAATTGTATATCTATAGTGTCTTGTATACGTATAACTTCTTCTATATTCACCTCTTCTATGAACTCAATGGCTCTGATGTCCACGGTGTCATTGTCGTCAGCCTGACTGCTCAAATTCTGGTTGCATATGAGCCTAGAGTACTGCAGCTTCTCAAGTCTGAAAGAAAATGAGTAAAGCCTCGTCACCAGATGCACATCAATAAATAATAAGTTTGTGAAATCTTACTTCGAGCGTCTGAATGACTGCCATGACGGTTGTTTGTACGTAAATCTTACTTCGAGCGTCTGAATGACTGCCATGACGGTTGTTTGTACGTAAATCTTACTTCGAGCGTCTGAATGACTGCCATGACGGTTGTTTGTACGTAAATCTTACTTCGAGCGCCTGAATGACTGCCATGACTTGTTTGTATGTAAATGTATGTCAAGATTCCGAGTCGGAATCTAGACCCGTGAGGATGGGACCGATACGTTGTCCCGAAACGTCGGTAAACAATTATCACACGACGCCGTGTAATAACCCAGAAGAACACAGATTTCATGGCTAAGGATGGCCGAAAAATGTAGGAGATTATGCTGTGGAATGATACAAATGTATGACTGTTACCTGCGTGCAGTTAGTTGGTACTATATACAGGTCAACACTTGTATTGCACGGAATGATACAAATGTATGACTGTTACCTGTGTGCAGTTAGTTGGTACTATATACAGGTCAACACTTGTATTGCACGGAATGATACAAATGTATGACTGTTACCTGTGTGCAGTTAGTTGGTACTATATACAGGTCAACACTTGTATTGCACGGAATGATACAAATGTATGACTGTTACCTGCGTGCAGTTAGTTGGTACTATATACAGGTCAACACTGCTATTGCACGGAATGATACAAATGTATGACTGTTACCTGCGTGCAGTTAGTTGGTACTATATACAGGTCAACACTGCTATTGCACGGAATGATACAAATGTATGACTGTTACCTGCGTGGCAGTTAGTTGGTACTAATATACAGGTCAACACTGCTATTGCACGGAATGATACAAATGTATGACTGTTACCTGCGTGCAGTTAGTTGGTACTATATACAGGTCAACACTGCTATTGCACGGAATGATACAAATGTATGACTGTTACCTGCGTGCAGTTAGTTGGTACTATATACAGGTCAACACTGCTATTGCACGGAATGATACAAATGTATGACTGTTACCTGCGTGCAGTTAGTTGGTACTATATACAGGTCAACACTGCTATTGCACGGAATGATACAAATGTATGACTGTTACCTGCGTGCAGTTAGTTGGTACTATATACAGGTCAACACTTGTATTGCACGGAATGATACAAATGTATGACTGTTACCTGCGTGCAGTTAGTTGGTACTATATACAGGTCAACACTTGTATTGCACGGAATGATACAAATGTATGACTGTTACCTGCGTGCAGTTAGTTGGTACTATATACAGGTCAACACTGCTATTGCACGGAATGATACAAATGTATGACTGTTACCTGCGTGCAGTTAGTTGGTACTATATACAGGTCAACACTTGTATTGCACGGAATGATACAAATGTATGACTGTTACCTGCGTGCAGTTAGTTGGTACTATATACAGGTCAACACTGCTATTGCACGGAATGATACAAATGTATGACTGTTACCTGCGTGCAGTTAGTTGGTACTATATACAGGTCAACACTGCTATTGCACGGAATGATACAAATGTATGACTGTTACCTGCGTGCAGTTAGTTGGTACTATATACAGGTCAACACTTGTATTGCACGGAATGATACAAATGTATGACTGTTACCTGCGTGCAGTTAGTTGGTACTATATACAGGTCAACACTTGTATTGCACGGAATGATACAAATGTATGACTGTTACCTGCGTGCAGTTAGTTGGTACTATATACAGGTCAACACTTGTATTGCACGGAATGATACAAATGTACGACTGTTACCTGCGTGCAGTTAGTTGGTACTATATACAGGTCAACACTTGTATTGCACGGAATGATACAAATGTATGACTGTTACCTGCGTGCAGTTAGTTGGTACTATATACAGGTCAACACTTGTATTGCACGGAATGATACAAATGTATGACTGTTACCTGCGTGCAGTTAGTTGGTACTATATACAGGTCAACACTTGTATTGCACGGAATGATACAAATGTACGACTGTTACCTGCGTGCAGTTAGTTGGTACTATATACAGGTCAACACTTGTATTGCACGGAATGATACAAATGTACGACTGTTACCTGCGTGCAGTTAGTTGGTACTATATACAGGTCAACACTTGTATTGCACGGAATGATACAAATGTATGACTGTTACCTGCGTGCAGTTAGTTGGTACTATATACAGGTCAACACTTGTATTGCACGGAATGATACAAATGTACGACTGTTACCTGCGTGCAGTTAGTTGGTACTATATACAGGTCAACACTTGTATTGCACGGAATGATACAAATGTATGACTGTTACCTGCGTGCAGTTAGTTGGTACTATATACAGGTCAACACTTGTATTGCACGGAATGATACAAATGTATGACTGTTACCTGCGTGCAGTTAGTTGGTACTATATACAGGTCAACACTTGTATTGCACGGAATGATACAAATGTATGACTGTTACCTGCGTGCAGTTAGTTGGTACTATATACAGGTCAACACTTGTATTGCACGGAATGATACAAATGTACGACTGTTACCTGCATGCAGTTAGTTGGTACTATATACAGGTCAACACTTGTATTGCACGGAATGATACAAATGTATGACTGTTACCTGCGTGCAGTTAGTTGGTACTATATACAGGTCAACACTTGTATTGCACGGAATGATACAAATGTATGACTGTTACCTGCGTGCAGTTAGTTGGTACTATATACAGGTCAACACTTGTATTGCACGGAATGATACAAATGTATGACTGTTACCTGCGTGCAGTTAGTTGGTACTATATACAGGTCAACACTTGTATTGCACGGAATGATACAAATGTATGACTGTTACCTGCGTGCAGTTAGTTGGTACTATATACAGGTCAACACTTGTATTGCACGGAATGATACAAATGTATGACTGTTACCTGCGTGCAGTTAGTTGGTACTATATACAGGTCAACACTTGTATTGCACGGAATGATACAAATGTATGACTGTTACCTGCGTGCAGTTAGTTGGTACTATATACAGGTCAACACTTGTATTGCACGGAATGTTACAAATGTATGACTGTTACCTGCGTGCAGTTAGTTGGTACTATATACAGGTCAACACTTGTATTGCACGGAATATACATAAAATTAAGTTTGCCGCAAGGGCTTGCAGTGTGAATACTCTACTCAAATCCCTGACTGTGAGTAGACTTTGAGCTGAGCGTGAACATACTTTCAGCTGAGTGTGAGTGTACCTTGAGCTGAACGTGAACATACTTTGAGCTGAGTGTGAGCAAATCCATAATGAAGGAAGCTTTAAATATTTAGACTTAATTTGATGTGCTAAACTTGGTGCTTACTCTTCGGCAGTCAAGTTGTCCTTTCTGGAGATTGTTGAGTGAATGAACGCAGTCTGCTTCACTTTCACCTGTGGACAAATTGTGACTGCTGGAAAAGGAATGTTCCACACGGGGGTCGGTACTTCACTGAAGGACACGAGAACAGGCGACGTGTTCCATTTGTCCCATATTTTGTATATGTAGTATGCCGCAATACTACTGCTTAAGAGGAAGGCAGTGAGCCAGAATATCCTGCAATATAATCCGTAAAAATCAAAATCCTTCAAGCCATACACGACATATCATTGGTTTTGGTGTGGACCCTTTTGGAATACGACTGCAGTGAAAATAATTTATTTCGGTCCCTTTTAAGAAGTAAGAAAATTTTGCTTCCTGGAGCTTAGTTACGAAGGGGAATAAATTGGAATACTTTTACGATTGAAATTATATTCATGCTTAAAACTGAACAGCTTATCTGAACGCAGCATTTAGAACGAATTTTAGAGGAAATTATAAGGGACGAAACATGGAAAAGAAGTATAAATTCGGCCATTTTTATAAAGATGTACAGCAGACTGTCAAAGATCAAGATAATTTCGGACCGACAAAACCACCACTTTCAATTTAAAAGACGTTTTTGATTCCAAAAACTTTGTAAACACCGGCATTAAAATAAGGTAACTTGGAAGAAACTAGTAAAGTGCTACATTTGGAGCGTAGCTTTGTGTGGTGCTGAAACGTGGACACTTCGGAAAGTGGATCAGAAGTATCTGGAAAGTTTTGATATATGGTGCTGGAGAAGAATGGAGAAGATCAGTTGGACCGATCGTGTGAGAAATGAAGAAGTATTACATAGAGTGAAGGAGGAGAGGAATATCGTACATACAATAAAAAGAAGAAAGGCTAACTGGATTGGTCACAACTTGCGTAGGAACTGCCTTCTGAAACAGTGATTGAAGGAAAGTTAGAGGGAAGGATAGAAATGACGGGAAGACGAGGGAGAAGACGTAAGCAGCTACTGGATGACGTTAAAGAAAAGAGAATATACTGGAAATTGAAAGAGGAAGCACTAGATCGCACTGTGTGGAGAACTCGCTTTGGAAGAGGATACGGACCTGTCGTAAGACAGACTGCAGAATGAAGAGGCTACGGACCTGTCGTAAGACAGACTGCAGAATGAAGAGGCTACGGACCTGTCGTAAGACAGACTGCAGAATGAAGAGGCTACGGACCTGCCGTAAGACAGACTGCAGAATGAAGAGGCTACGGACCTGTCGTAAGACAGACTGCAGAATGAAGAGGCTACGGACCTGTCGTAAGACAGACTGCAGAATGAAGAGGCTACGGACCTGTCGTAAGACAGACTGCAGAATGAAGAGGCTACGGACCTGTCGTAAGACAGACTGCAGAATTAATGAATGAACTTGGAAAGGCATAAAGAGAATGAAAGTCTATTTTTAATAAATTAACAATCTTTGCTAAGCATGAAGTTAATTAAATAATCGCCTTGTTCCTTAAGGCATAAAAGCAATAGACCTCGCCTGATGAAAGATTGTGATTGACCGAGAGTGATCTGCGCAATGAGAGCAGAATGTGGCAAACCGACTCATTAGCCACGTGGGTTCAGCCCGTATTTTTGGAAGCAGATGTGAAAGATTTAGTTTTGGTATTATATTGAGTGATCACGAAGGTGAGAAATCACGAACATCGAAATTCACGAACACCGAGACTCTACTGCAATTATTAAATAATTAAGAAAATGTATAGATTTGGCTTCAGTAGACAGACTCACCTTTCTAACACGTGTCTCTGTTTCTCACCAATATACTGCAGACCGTGCAGGCTGGTGGAGCTGCAGAATTCCATCGAGGTAGCCTTCAGCATGTGGAGGAACCCCTTCGGTTTGCGTCCCTTCTTTTCCTCGTCGATGTACACCACAAAGTCGTTGTTTTCTTCAGGCATTAAACGCCTCTTAGACTTCCGCGACACCAACTTGCTATCCATGTCTCCTAAAACCATACATAAAGGTAAAGTTCTCCCTAGAACAGGCCATGCAGGCCCAGAGGGGGAGTAGAGGTATAGCTCTACTCTTTCTTTAACCTCGGCACTAGATAGGGGTGGGTTTTCAATGCCACGCCTCGGCCGCTTTACCTCCAGGAAAGAGACCCGGTACCCATTGTACAGGAGGCTGGTTAGGCCCCAGGGCCGGTCTGGACGGGCGCGGAAAATCTCGCCCCCACCGGGATTCGATCCCCGGAACGTCCATCGCGTAGCGAGTCGCTATACCGACTGAGCTATCGCGGCCCACACCAAGGATAAAGGCAAATACCTAATGACTACTTACAAATTCCTCTAAATAAACAAGAGAGACAATGTACGTATAACGTAATTTTGCGGCGCGTTCGCGTAATGTTTATACCTCCTCGGCTATTCTAAGAGCCTGATACGACTTCACTGGCAGAAAGCCCTTCTATAGCGATTTAATGTCGCCGGCAAAATAAAACGTATTTAGTGAGCCATATTTTCGTTCGATTTTAAACGAATGTGGATCTTCTTGACGTATTTTCATAAAAGTTCCCAACATCAAATTTCAAGAAAATTCGTCCGGTGGAAGCCGCTCTGAAATATGCGGACAGAAGGACAGACAGACAGACAGACAGACATGCGAATGCGCCTTAAAGCTCTGTTGAAATGGCAAAAGTCACAGGCAGTTCTGTGGGCTTCTCAAAATTGCATGTCTTGTCTGTCTGTCTGTCTGTCGCCGTTAAATTCTTGGGCCTGGGCAAAAAATCGCTTTCCCCTTTTCACAACATTGAAGTGTGGAATAGCTATACTCTTACATGGACCTCATTACAGTAGCTATACTCTTACATGGACCTCATTACAGTAGCTATACTCTTACATAGACCTCATTACAGTAGCTATACTCTTACATGGACCTCATTACAGTAGCTATACTCTTACATGGACCTCATTACAGTAGCTATACTCTTACATGGACCTCATTACAGTAGCTATACTCTTACATGGACCTCATTACAGTAGCTATAATCTTACATGGACCTCATTAGAGTAGCTATACTCTTACATGGACCTCATTACAGTAGCTATACTCTTACATGGACCTCATTACAGTAGCTATACTCTTATATGGACCTCATTACAGTAGCTATACTCTTACATGGACCTCATTACAGTAGCTATACTCTTACATGGACCTCATTACAGTAGCTATACTCTTACAAGGACCTCATTACAGTAGCTATACTCTTACATGGACCTCATTACAGTAGCTATACTCTTACATGGACCTCATTACAGTAGCTATACTCTTACATGGACCTCATTACAATAGCTATACTCTTACATGGACCTCATTACAGTAGCTATACTCTTACATGGACCTCATTACAGTAGCTATACTCTTACATGGACCTCATTACAGTAGCTATACTCTTACATGGACCTCATTACAGTAGCTATACTCTTACATGGACCTCATTACAGTAGATTAATTTCAAAACTCATGTGCCACTTTGACAAGAATTAAATAATCTTTGGAGAAATGACACGACTAGGCCCTCCAGTGCTGAGTACAAATATTTCAGTCCAAGTTACTTCAGTTCGGACTGTCTAGGTCAGTGTGTTGCTACTTTCACGTATATTTATCTGTTAGTGTTGTGTAATCAAAACACAGTTTCTCTCAGAATTAGACATCAGTGTTTTTTAAAAGTAATTTAATTTGTTCCACTGAAGTAGCATTATGTTTCAATATAATAACCGACAAATTTGATGCATCCCGTCTTGAAACTTTGCACAATAATGATAAATTAAAAATGGCTATTCGTGGGCAGTTGCTAATGAAAGAACCCAACTTCTACTGCGACTGCTACCACAAATGCATGTCTTTTCGGAGATCATGTTAAGAAAAATGATACTTTGATGATATAAACGAGCTACACTCAACACTGTAGTAAATGCTCATTATTTTCTGTAAACTTGAGAATTTTTCTTACGGAAAATAGAAGCGGAAAAAATGCAAATCCTGCAAATCTTAGCTGGCTACAGATACAGCGATCACTTAGCTGGCTACAGATACAGCGATCACTTAGCTGGCTACAGATACAGCGATCACTTAGCTGGCTACAGATACAGCGATCACTTAGCTGGCTACAGATACAGCTATCACTTAGCTGGCTACAGATACAGCGATCACTTAGCACGAAACAAAGTGCACTTCTCAAGGTCATTACTATATCTGACAACTACCATTACTTGCCATCGTTACTGTCCCATGCGTGTGGGCTGTCGGTGAGTGAGCTACGTTAATACGATAAAGGAGCCGAAGGAAGTGACAACTGACATTTGCCAGATAAAATATTGAAAAGATATCCGATATGAATAAACAGACTAAGCAAACGTAGACAATTCTGAACTGAGGTAGATGGATGGAGGGGGTGGGGTGGATGTTCTGTTTGATGGTTTGCCTTAAAACGGAACAAGCCTAAAGACCTAAACCTTAAAGCTGATGATAAAGTTTTTGGATGCCGTCCATCGTCCATTATTCAAAAATACACAAAATAAGCACCACGTGTCAGAAACAGACAGCTGCTGCACGTCAGCTAAAAGTGTTGTAGAGGACAAACACTGGGTTGAATTTTGTAAAGCTGAAGTGATGGATTGTGAAGTTTGGTAGGAGGATGTATGGCTAAGTAGGCTAGCAAAGATGTAAGTAACGAAGTAACTAAGTAAGTAACTAAGTAACTAACTAGCTAAGTAAGTGACGACGTAACTAAGTAACCAAGTAACGAAGTAACTAACTAACTAACTAAGTAACTAAGTAACTAACAAAGTAAGTAATTAACTAAGTAAATAACACAGTAAATAACTAAGTAACTAAGTAACTAACTAAGTAACTAACTAAGTAACTAACTAGCTAAGTAAGTGACGACGTAACTAAGTAACCAAGTAACGAAGTAACTAAGTAACTAACTAACTAACTAAGTAACTAACTAACTAACTAACAAACTAAGTAACTAACAAAGTAAGTAATTAACTAAGTAAATAACACAGTAAATAACTAAGTAACTAAGTAACTAACTAAATAATTAACTAAGTAACTAACTAGCTAAGTAAGTGACGACGTAACTAAGTAACCAAGTAACGAACTAACTAACTAACTAACTAAGTAACTAACTAACTAACTAACTAACTAACTAAGTAACTAACAAAGTAAGTAATTAACTAAGTAAATAACACAGTAAGTAGCTAAGTAACTAAGTAACTAACTAGCTAAGTAAGTGACGACGTAACTAAGTAACCAAGTAACGAAGTAACTAAGTAACTAACTAACTAACTAACAAAGCAAGTAATTAACTAAGTAAATAACACAGTAAATAACTAAGTAACTAAGTAACTAACTAGCTAAGTAAGTAACGACGTAACTAAGTAACCAAGTAACGAAGTAACTAAGTAACTAACTAACTAAGTAACTAAGTAACTAACAAAGTAAGTAATTAACTAAGTAAATAACACAGTAAATAATAAAGTAACAAAGTAACTAACTAACAAAGCATCTAACAAAGTAACTAACTAAGTAAATAACAAAGTAACTAACTAAGTAACGAAGTAACTAACAAAGTAACTAAGTAACTAATAAAGTAACTAAGTAACTATCAAAGTAACTAAGTAACTAAGTAAATAACTAAGTAAGTAACTAAGCAACTAAGTAAGTAAATAACTAAGTTACTTACTACTTGCTCCAGGCACCACAGTCCTTATTGCAAATCAAAGCGGTTTTCAGCTAGTTAAGAATTTTTCAGGCATTTCATAGTAACAAAGTTTCATTACTGTTTTGTAAACAGCCCACCATTGCCTTCATCCTGAGCCAGATTAATCCAGTCCACGCCATCCCAGTCTATTTCTTTAAGATCTATTTTTAAAATTACCATCCCTGCCAAGATTATGTTTCCCACAAAAAAAATCTCTATGCATTTCTCTTCCTAAACGTGCCACATGCCCCACCCATCTCGTCCTTGATTTGTTCACTATAGTACTATTGGTTCAGGAGTACAAATCATAAAGCTCCTCATCATAAACTTTTCTCCAGTCTGACGGGGCAGTAAGAGACACCAGACGTGACTACTACTACTGCTACCACCAATATTACTACTATTACTACTACTACTTCTACTACTACTACTATTCACTGTTTTTATTCTCTCGTTTTCATCCTAATTCGGTTCCTATCGTAGTCCTCTTTAACCGAAAATATTGCATATATTCCCTTTATTATTATTATTATTAATATTATTATTATTAATAAGTTAAATTACTTAAAATTTCGTACTTTAAGCGATCGTAGGTGCCACTTAGGTGCCATATTTTTACTTAATGTTTACAATAGTTAAAACTTTTGCCCTACTCTTTTGAAAACTGTCAGCCTTCGTGTGCCGAATCGAAATTTTAGAGATTTTAAACTGTTTTATGTTAACTCAAACCGTCACAACTGTCCTTCCGCTAGACGCACTTCCGCTGCTAATGCCATCAGTAGGACACTTGTATATACAATAGTAGGTCTGTTTGTTTAATGACTTGTCATTGATGTAAATATTGAACTGGACGGTGTAGTTGGTCACTGCGACATTTTTATATCAAGTCATCTTTGTTCAGTCAGGTATTGGATTTCTGCCGCAGTACTTATTTGTATTGTTTTACTGCATATCTTTTGTTTTGTTTAGTGTCTTTAGTGTTTTGCTTTATGTATTTGTACTGTTTTGTATTTTATTTGTGTTTTTGTGTGGCTTTGTAATTGGCACTTGTGCTGTTAAGCCTGCACGTTAATAAATACACATTGAATTGAATTGAATTACTATTAGACGATTCTGAATGCCAACGGCCACGAATTTCAAACAAGACCTACTAGATATAATATTAATTACGTCTCTCTTCATTAGGTACATCTGAGTTAGTTACTTCAATTTGACGTTCTTCAGAGCGTTGTTACTGCAAGACCGATCTGGTTAAAACTTGGTGTAGGAGGAATATGATTCAGTATATTCGCAGTTCCGGATAAAATAGGCATAGCAGAGATATGATCAGTTTGTTGAGGGATCTGAATATAGCTATTGGTTGAGTCCCTTAGCTGTAATGGCATAAATACTTTTCATTCAAGCATATATTTTTGGAACAGACTGACGGAATCTGTCGCAGCTGACCGCATCAGGTTACGTTGACCTTCACTTAAATTAGGCTGAATGATTTATGGAGTCCAGCGAGTGTTTGGTGTAACTTATAATTAAGTACTTACCAGAGAGGAGAATTGACTTACATGGATATTATAAGTAGACACGAATTGAACATACATTGGCCTACTATTTGATACAACACATTTATAACAAACAGTTATATCTAGAATAATTTTTAAATTTTACAGAAATTATTAAGTGAGAGAGATTAAAATTTTGTCAAGCTAGCAAACAAAGGAGCTGTAAGTCCCCGGACTGCAATCTACACCAGATACGCAGCTACCAAGCCTTCAACGTATACATAAACCAGAAAACTTCGAAAATTTGTCCTAGCGACCGCTTACCTGGAGATGTAGCAACCCGCACGACACAAACGTGTGGTGTGCTGCGGCTATCAGGACTGAAGAATTACAACGAAGAACTGTGCAACTGTAAAAAGAGAAACAGAAAATTTACCGTCTGGGAATGGGCATGGCAGCAGTGGCGTGTGGTGATAGTTATCAGTGGCGGATAGTCACTGTGAGGTGTTCGCATTGTCTTGTTACAACACTGAGACTGCGAAGAGAGTTTCAGGTTTCTTTTTATTTTGTTTAAGCGCGTTAATCAACGAAGCTGTCAACTGATAAGTTTTATGGAGTAAGCGACATAAGAGTGAATGAGGATGGAGTATTGGTGGAACGATACTGACAGGGGAAACTGAAGTACTGGGAGAGAAACATTGTACAGCGTTGGTGGTAGATGTATGAATGAGTATGGAGCATTGGTGGAATGATACTGACAGGGGAAAACTGAAGTACTGGGAGAGAAACATTATACAGCGTTGGTGGTAGATGTATGAATGAGTATGGAGCATTGGTGGAATGATACTGACAGGGGAAACTGAAGTACTGGGAGAGAAACATTATACAGCGTTAGTGGTAGATGTATGAATGAGTATGGAGCATTGGTGGAATGATACTGACAGGGGAAACTGAAGTACTGGGAGAGAAACATTATACAGCGTTGGTGGTAGATGTATGAATGAGTATGGAGCATTGGTGGAATGATACTGACAGGGGAAACTGAAGTACTGGGAGAGAAACATTATACAGCGTTGGTGGTAGATGTATGAATGAGTATGGAGCATTGGTGGAATGATACTGACAGGGGAAACTGAAGTACTGGGAGAGAAACATTATACAGCGTTGGTGGTAGATGTATGAATGAGTATGGAGCATTGGTGGAATGATACTGACAGGGGAAACTGAAGTATTGGGAGAAAAACATTATACAGCGTTGGTGGTAGATGAATGAATGATTATGGAGCATTGGTGGAATGATACTGACAGGGGAAACTGAAGTACTGGGAGAGAAACATTATACAGCGTTGGTGGTAGATGTATGAATGAGTATGGAGCGTTGGTGGAATGACACTGACAGGGGAATCTGAAGTACTGGGAGAGAAACATTATACAGCGTTGGTGGTAGATGTATGAATGAGTATGGAGCGTTGGTGGAATGATACTGACAGGGGAAAACTGAAGTACTGGGAGAGAAACATTATACAGCGTTGGTGGTAGATGTACGAATGAGTATGGAGCGTTGGTGGAATGACACTGACAGGGGAATCTGAAGTACTGGGAGAGAAACATTATGCAGCATTGGTGGTAGATGTATGAATGAGTATGGAGCATTGGTGGAATGATACTGACAGGGGAAACTGAAGTACATGGGAGAGAAATATTATAACAGCGTTGGTGGTAGATGTATGAATGAGTATGGAGCATTGGTGGAATGATACTGACAAGGAAAACTGAAGTACTGGGAGAGAAACATTATACAGCTTTGGTGGTAGATGTATGAATGAGTATGGAGCATTGGTGGAATGATACTGACAGGGAAAACTGAAGTACTGGGAGAGAAACATTATACAGCGTTTAGTGGTAGATGTATGAATGAGTATGGAGCATTGGTGGAATGATACTGACAGGGGAAACTGAAGTACTGGGACAGAAATATATACAGCGTTAGTGGTAGATGGATGAATGAGTATGGAGCATTGGTGGAATGACACTGACAGGGGAAAACTGAAGTACTGGAAGAGAAACATTATGCAGCGTTGGTGGTAGATGGATGAATAAGTATGGAGCATTGGTGGAATGATACTGACAGGGGAAACTGAAGTACTGGGAGAGAAATATTATACAGCGTTGGTGGTAGATTTATGAATGAGTATGGAGCATTGGTGGAATGATACTGACAGGGAAACTGAAGTACTGGGAGATAAATATTATTCAGCGTGTGTGGTAGATTTATGAATGAGTATGGAGCATTGGTGGAATGATACTGACAGGGGAAACTGAAGTACTGGGAGAGAAACATTATACAGCGTTGGTGGTAGATGTATGAATGAGTATGTAGCGTTGGTGGAATGATTACTGAACAGGGGAAAACTGAAGTACTGGGAGAGAAACATTATGCAGCGTTGGTGGTAGATGGATGAATAAGTATGGAGCATTGGTGGAATGATACTGACAGGGGAAAACTGAAGTACTGGGAGAGAAAACATTATACAGCGTTAGTGGTAGATGTATGAATGAGTATGGAGCATTGGTGGAATGATACTGACAGGGGAAACTGAAGTACTGGGAGAGAAACATTATACAGCGTTGGTGGTAGATGTATGAATGATTATGGAGCATTGGTGGAATGATACTGACAGGGGAAAACTGACGTACTGGGAGAGAAACATTATACAGCGTCGGTGGTAGATGTATGAATGAGTATGGAGCGTTTGGTGGAATGATACTGACAGGGGAAAACTGAAGTACTGGAGAGAAACATTATACAGCGTTGGTGGTAGATGTATGAATGAGTATGGAGCATTGGTGGAATGATACTGACAGGGAAACTGAAGTACTGGGAGAGAAACATTATACAGCGTTGGTGGTAGATGTATGAATGAGTATGGAGCATTGGTGGAATGATACTGACAGGGGAAACTGAAGTATTGGGAGAAAAACATTATACAGCGTTGGTGGTAGATGAATGAATGATTATGGAGCATTGGTGGAATGATACTGACAGGGGAAACTGAAGTACTGGGAGAGAAACATTATACAGCGTTGGTGGTAGATGTATGAATGAGTATGGAGCATTGGTGGAATGACACTGACAGGGGAAAACTGAAGTACTGGGAGAGAAACATTATACAGCGTTGGTGGTAGATGTATGAATGAGTATGGAGCATTGGTGGAATGATACTGATAGGGAAAATGAAGTACTGGGAGAGAAACATTATACAGCGTTGGTGGTAGATGTATGAATGAGTATGGAGCGTTGGTGGAATGACACTGACAGGGGAATCTGAAGTACTGGGAGAGAAACATTATACAGCGTTGGTGGTAGATGTATGAATGAGTATGGAGCGTTGGTGGAATGATACTGACAGGGGAAAACTGAAGTACTGGGAGAGAAACATTATACAGCGTTGGTGGTAGATGTATGAATGAGTATGGAGCGTTGGTGGAATGACACTGACAGGGGAATCTGAAGTACTGGAGAGAAACATTATGCAGCATTGGTGGTAGATGTATGAATGAGTATGGAGCATTGGTGGAATGATACTGACAGGGGAAACTGAAGTACTGGGAGAGAAATATTATACAGCGTTGGTGGTAGATGTATGAATGAGTATGGAGCATTGGTGGAATGATACTGACAAGGAAAACTGAAGTACTGGGAGAGAAACATTATACAGCTTTGGTGGTAGATATATGAATGAGTATGTAGCAATGGTGGAATGATACTGACAGGGGGAAACTGAAGTACTGGGACAGAAATATTATACAGCGTTAGTGGTAGATGGATGAATGAGTATGGAGCATTGGTGGAATGACACTGACAGGGGAAAACTGAAGTACTGGGAGAGAAACATTATGCAGCGTTGGTGGTAGATGGATGAATAAGTATGGAGCATTGGTGGAATGATACTGACAGGGGAAACTGAAGTACTGGGAGAGAAATATTATACAGCGTTGGTGGTAGATTTATGAATGAGTATGGAGCATTGGTGGAATGATACTGACAGGGGAAACTGAAGTACTGGGAGATAAATATTATTCAGCGTTGGTGGTAGATGTATGAATGAGTATGTAGCGTTGGTGGAATGATACTGACAGGGGAAAACTGAAGTACTGGGAGAGAAACATTATGCAGCGTTGGTGGTAGATGGATGAATAAGTATGGAGCATTGGTGGAATGATACTGACAGGGGAAACTGAAGTACTGGGAGAGAAACATTATACAGCGTTGGCGGTAGATGTATGAATGAGTATGTAGCGTTGGTGGAATGATACTGACAGGGGAAACTGAAGTATTGGGAGAGAAACATTATACAGCGTTGGTGGTAGATGTATGAATGAGTATGGAGCATTGGTGGAATGATACTGACAGGGGAAAACTGAAGTACTGGGAGAGAAATATTATTCAGCGTGTGTGGTAGATGAATGAATGAATGAATGAATGTGGAGTATTGGTGGAATGATACTGACAGGAAAAAACTGAAGTACTGGGAGAGAATACTGTCCTAGTGCCACTTCTTTCACCACAAATCCCACACAAGCTGACCCTAGTACCTAATTACACTAACTTACAGCTTCGTTTGTGTCGCGTTATTTACGGAATATATTTGATCACCAGTATCAGTATTTTAGAAAAACAGGTGGATTATTTTTCCTGACGTCTCGCCACTCTTACAAAAATACTTCGTCAGTAAGTGAAAGGCCCCCATACAAGTACAAAATCTATGTCCATAAACGTACACCAGTACATTACAATTATATTTGCCTTTCTGGACTTCTGCTTACCTGCCGTAAACGTGACCTCGACGAGTTTACCGTGATCATGAAGTACATTCGTGCCCGTGTGACTATGCGTGCGACACGCCCTCCTGTCGTGATGTCAACACTGCGGGTTTTATTAAAAGAATTAGCGTTCGTGTGACGTAAGAGGTGTTTCTGACCGATTGACCGATCGGTCACAAACTAATAAATTGTTTAAGCTTGCTAATCAAACGGCCATCCACTGAGCAGCCAGCCCATAAACTGGCCAGTCAGCAAACAATTGGCCGTCCACACAATAAACTGAGCAGCCAGCCCATAAACTGGCCAGTCAGCAAACAATTGGCCGTCCACACAATAAACTGAGCAGCCAGCCCATAAACTGGACAGTCAGCAAATCAAGTGGCCATCCACACAATAAATTAAGCAGCCAGCCCATAAACTGGCCAGTCAGTGAATGAAGTGGCCATCCACACAATACATTGAGCAGCCAGCACATAAACTGGCCAGTCAGTGAATGAAGCGGCCATCCGCACAATAAACTGAGCAGCCAGCCCATAAACTGGCCAGTCAGTAAATGAAGTGGCCATCCACACAAAAACTAAGCAACCAGCCCATAAACTGGCCAGTTAGTAAACAAAGTGGCCATCCACACAATACACTAAGCAACCAGCCCATAAACTGGCCAGTTAGTAAATAAATTGTCCATCCACACAATAAAATAAGCAACCGGCCCATAAACTGGCCAGTTAGTAAATGAAGTGGCCATCCACACAATAAACTAAGCAACCACCCATAAACTGGCCAGTCAGAAAATGAAGTGGCCATCCACACAATAAATTAAGCAACTAGCCCATAAAATGGCCAGTCAGTAAAAAGTGGCCATCCACACAATAAACTAAGCAACCAGCCCATAAACTGGCCAGTCAGTAAATGAAGTGGCCATCCACACAATAAACTGAGCAGCCAGCCCATAAACTGGACAGTCAGCAAATCAAGTGGCCATCCACGCAATAAATTAAGCAGCCAGCCCATAAACTGGGCAGTCAGTGAATGAAGTGGCCATCTACACAATAAATTGAGCAGCCAGCCCATAAACTGGCCAGTCAGTAAATGAAGTGGCCATCCACACAATAAACTGAGCAGCCAGCCCATAAACTGGCCAGTCAGTGAATGAAGTGGCCATCCGAACAATAAACTGAGCAGCCAGCCCATAAACTGGCCAGTCAGTAAATGAAGTGGCCATCCACACAATAAACTGAGCAGCCAGCCTATAAACTGGCCAGTCAGTAAATGAAGTGGCCATCCACACAATAAACAGAACAGCCAGCCCATAAACTGGGCAGTCAGTAAATGAAGTGGCCATCCACACAATAAACTGAGCAGCCAGCCTATAAACTGGCCAGTCAGTAAATGAAGTGGCCATCCACACAATAAACAGAACAGCCAGCCTATAAACTGGCCAGTCAGTAAATGAAGTGGCCATCCACACAATAAACAGAACAGCCAGCCCATAAACTGGCCAGTCAGTAAATGAAGTAGCCATCCACACAATAAACTGAGCAGCCAGCCCATAAACTGGCCAGTCGGTAATGAAGTGGCCATCCACACAATAAACTGAGCAGCCAGCCCATAAACTGGCCAGTCAGTAAATGAAGTGGCCATCCACACAATAAACTGAGCAGCAAGCCCATAAACTGGGCAGTCAGTAAATGAAGTGGCCATCCACACAATAAACTGAACAGCCAGCCCATAAACTGGCCAGTCAGTGAATGAAGTGGCCATCCACACAATATACTGAGCAGCCAGCCCATAAACTGGGCAGTCAGTAAATGAAGTGGCCATCCACACAATAAACTGAGCAGCCAGCCCATAAACTGGCCAGTCAGTAAATGAAGTGGCCATCCACACAATAAACTGAGCACACAGCCCATAAACTGGGCAGTCAGTAAATGAAGTGGCCATCCACACAATAAACTGAGCAGCCAGCCCATAACCTGGGCAGTCAGTAAATGAAGTGGCCATCCACACAATAAACTGAGCAGCCAGCCCATAACCTGGGCAGTCAGTAAATGAAGTGGCAATCCACACAATAAACTAAGCAACCAGTCCATAAACTGGCCAGTCGATGAATGAAGTGGCCGTTCAGCGGGATGATTCACTTGATTCGGAGAATACAATCTTTTTTGAAAATCTGATTTTTACCCAGCTGGTTAAGAACCACAATTTAATTGAGACTAAAATTTTATTATTTACAATTTGACTCCATCCTGGTTCACTTAGAAGATAAAGGTAAAGTTTATCCTAGAACAGAACATGAAGGCCCAGATGGGCAGAAGTAGTACATCTCTACTCTTTCTTTAACCTCGGCACTAGATGGGGCGGGTGGTCAACGCCATGCCCCGGCCGCTTTACCCCAGAAATTACCCGGTACCCATTATACAGTAAGCTGGTGGAAACCAGGGCCGTTCTGACAGCTGCGGAAAATCTTACGTCTACCGGAATTCGATCCCCGGACTATACAGCCCCTAGCTAGCGAGTCACGATATTATACTTAACACTAATCGACATAGGCAGGTCGCGGGTTTGATTCCCGATGGTGTCATTGGAATATTTCATTTACATAATCCTTCTGGCCGCACTATGGCTCTGGGGTCGACTTAGCCTCTAACAGAAGTGAATAAAAGCAGTATTTCCTGGGGGGTAAAGGCGGTCGGTGAGTAGGGCTGACAAACTTACCACCTTCATGTGCCGATTGTCTATAAATCTGGGAGCCTCAACATCCTGGAACAGTAAAGGTCTGTCCAGGCCTGTAATGGGATTGTTTACATTTTTACTAATCGACATAAGTACGTTCTGCTATCACGACTTAAGTGTCTGAAGTGTGACTGGTGACCTTGCTGTGCACTTAAGTGTCTGAAGTGTGACTGGTGACCTTGCCTTGCACTTAAGTGTCTGAAGTGTGACTGGTGACCTTGCTGTGCACTTAAGTGTCTGATGTGTGATTTGTGACCTTGCTGTGCACTTAAGTGTCTGAAATGTGACTGGTGATCTTGCTGTGAACTTAAGTGTCTGAAAAGTGACTGGTGATCTTGCTGTGCACTTAAATGTCTGAAGTGTGACTGGTAACCTTGCTGTGCACTTAAGTGTCTGATGTGTGACTGGTAACCTTGCTGTGCACTTAAGAGTCTGAAGTGTGACTGATAACCTTGCTGTGCACTTAATTGTCTGAAGTGTGACTGGTGATCTTGCTGTGCACTTAAGTGTCTGAAGTGTGACTGGTGACCTTACTGTGCACTTAAGTGTCTGAAGTGTGACTGGTGACCTTACTGTGCACTTAAGTGTCTGAAGTGTGACTGGTGACCTTGCTGTGCACTTAAGTGTCTGAAGTGTGACTGGTGACCTTGCTGTGCACTTAAGTGTCTGAAGTGTGACTGGTGATCTTGCTGTGCACTTAAGTGTCTGAAATGTGACTGGTGATCTTGCTGTGCACTTAAGTGTCTGAAGTGTGACTGGTGACATTGCTGTGCACTTAAGTGTCTGAAGTGTGACTGGTGAACTTGCTGTGCACTTAAGTGTCTGAAGTGTGACTGGTGACCTTGCTGTGCACTTAAGTGTCTGAAGTGTGACTGGTGACCTTGCTGTGCACTTAAGTGTCTGAAGTGTGACTGTGACCTTGCTGTGCACTTAAGTGTCTGAAGTGTGACTGGTGACCTTGCTGTGCACTTAAGTGTCTAAAGTGTGACTGGTGATCTTGCTGTGCACTTAAGTGTCTGAAGTGTGACTGGTGACCTTGCTGTGCACTTAAGTGTCTGAAGTGTGACTGGTGACCTTGCTGTGCACTTAAGTGTCTGAAATGTGACTGGTGATCTTGCTGTGCACTTAAGTGTCTGAAGTGTGACTGGTGACCTTGCTGTGCACTTAAGTGTCTGAAGTGTGACTGGTGACCTTGCTGTGCACTTAAGTGTCTGATGTGTGATTGGTGACCTTGCTGTGCACTTAAGTGTCTGAAGTGTGACTGGTGACCTTGCTGTGCACTTAAGTGTCTGAAGTGTGACTGGTAACCTTGCTGTGCACTTAAGTGTCTAAAGTGTGACTGGTGATCTTGCTGTGCACTTAAGTGTCTGAAGTGTGACTGGTGATCTTGCTGTGCACTTAAGTGTCTGAAGTGTGACTGGTGACCTTGCTGTGCACTTAAGTGTCTGAAGTGTGACTGGTGACCTTGCTGTGCACTTAAGTGTCTGAAGTGTGACTGGTGACCTTGCTGTGCACTTAAGTGTCTGAAGTGTGACTGGTGACCTTACTGTGCACTTCAGCTGTCATATTCTGTGTTACGGCATGACATTCCCCTCAGCACTCCATAAAACATTCAGGTAGTACTTTACGGCGACGTTCTGCATCCTTCAGCAAGTCTGTCCATAATGGAAGAGGACATTTAGAGAATGTTGAACTTCGTGTCCAACAGAAGGTTAAGGAGAGAAAGGTGAACCATTATGGTGAAAATTGGCACTCGTGTGAATGGCTGTAAGCGTATTTTTGAGAATGTCAAAAAGCAACAGGCACAGATTCAAAGACATGAGAACAGTGACAGTACTTTCCTACCCAGGGCTCACGGTTTCCGATAGCGCATTTCGTTTCGGAAATGTTCCCAAGCCCCACCCATTTGTTCTTCTGGTAAGAGAAACATTTAATGAAGGTGAGTATAAAGCACTGATGAAAATATTCTGAGAGGGGACAGACGAAGCACTCGGAGGAAAACCTGTCTTTGTCACTTTGTACACTACAAATTTCACATGGACTGGCTTTTTGGAGAATAAAATTAACCTCAACTGTATTTAAACATCCAATCGTTGTTTGTTCTGAGATCCACACAAAACACATAAATACAGTCCTTACCGCGCAGTAAACACACTCAGTCTCAGTTATACAAACCAGTCAGTTAATGTTGTACAGTAAAATAATCGCTGTTTGCTCTGAGATCCACACAAAACACATAAATACAGTCCGTACCGCGCAGTAAACACACTCCGTCTCAGTTATACAAACCAGTCAGTTAATGTTGTACAGTGAAATAATCGCTGTGTGTTCTGAGATCCACACAAAACACATAAATACAGTCCGTACCGCGCAGTAAAACACACTCCGTCTCAGTTATACAAACCAGTCAGTTAATGTTGTACAGTGAAATAATCGCTGTTTGTTCTGAGATCCACACAAAACACATAAATACAGTCCGTACCGCGCAGTAAACACACTCCGTCTCAGTTATACAAACCAGTCAGTTAATGTTGTACAGTAAAATAATCGCTGTTTGTTCTGAGATCCACACAAAACACATAAATACAGTCCGTACCGCGCAGTAAACACACTCCGTCTCAGTTATACAAACCAGTCAGTTAATGTTGTACAGTAAAATAATCGCTGTTTGTTCTGAGATCCACACAAAACACATAAATACAGTCCGTACCGCGCAGTAAACACACTCCGTCTCAGTTATACAAACCAGTCAGTTAATGTTGTACAGTGAAATAATCGCTGTTTGTTCTGAGATCCACACAAAACACATAAATACAGTCCGTACCGCGCAGTAAACACACTCCGTCTCAGTTATACAAACCAGTCAGTTAATGTTGTGCAGTGAAATAATCGCTGTTTGTTCTGAGATCCACACAAAACAATAAATACAGTCCGTACCGCGCAGTAAACACACTCCGTCTCAGTTATACAAACCAGTCAGTTAATTTTGTACAGTGAAATAATCGCTGTTTGTTCTGAGATCCACACAAAACACATAAATACAGTCCGTACCGCGCAGTAAACACACTCCGTCTCAGTTATACAAACCAGTCAGTTAATGTTGTGCAGTGAAATAATCGCTGTTTGTTCTGAGATCCACACAAAACACATAAAAATACAGTCCGTACCGCGCAGTAAACACACTCCGTCTCAGTTATACAAACCAGTCAGTTAATGTTGTGCAGTGAAATAATCGCTGTTTGTTCTGAGATCCACACAAAACACATAAATACAGTCCGTACCGCGCAGTAAACACACTCCGTCTCAGTTATACAAACCAGTCAGTTAATGTTGTACAGTAAAATAATCGCTGTTTGTTCTGAGATCCACACAAAACACATAAATACAGTCCGTACCGCGCAGTAAACACACTCCGTCTCAGTTATACAAACCAGTCAGTTAATGTTGTACAGTAAAATAATCGCTGTTTGTTCTGAGATCCACACAAAACACATAAATACAGTCCGTACCCCGCAGTAAACACACTCCGTCTCAGTTATACAAACCAGTCAGTTAATGTTGTACAGTAAAATAATCGCTGTTTGTTCTGAGATCCACACAAAACACATAAATACAGTCCGTACCGCGCAGTAAACACACTCCGTCTCAGTTATACAAACCAGTCAGTTAATGTTGTACAGTAAAATAATCGCTGTTTGTTCTGAGATCCACACAAAACACATAAATACAGTCCGTACCGCGCAGTAAACACACTCCGTCCCAGTTATACAAACCAGTCAGTTAATGTTGTACAGTAAAATAATCGCTGTTTGTTCTGAGATCCACACAAAACACATAAATACAGTCCGTACCGCGCAGTAAACACACTCCGTCTCAGTTATACAAACCAGTCAGTTAATGTTGTACAGTGAAATAATCGCTGTTTGTTCTGAGATCCACACAAAACACATAAATACAGTCCGTACCGCGCAGTAAACACACTCCGTCTCAGTTATACAAACCAGTCAGTTAATGTTGTGCAGTGAAATAATCGCTGTTTGTTCTGAGATCCACACAAAACACATAAATACAGTCCGTACCGCGCAGTAAACACACTCCGTCTCAGTTATACAAACCAGTCAGTTAATTTTGTACAGTGAAATAATCGCTGTTTGTTCTGAGATCCACACAAAACACATAAATACAGTCCGTACCGCGCAGTAAACACACTCCGTCTCAGTTATACAAACCAGTCAGTTAATGTTGTGCAGTGAAATAATCGCTGTTTGTTCTGAGATCCACACAAAACACATAAATACAGTCCGTACCGCGCAGTAAACACACTCCGTCTCAGTTATACAAACCAGTCAGTTAATGCTGTACAGTGAAATAATCGCTGTTTGTTCTGAGATCCACACAAAACACATAAATACAGTCCGTACCGCGCAGTAAACACACTCCGTCTCAGTTATACAAACCAGTCAGTTAATGTTGTGCAGTGAAATAATCGCTGTTTGTTCTGAGATCCACACAAAACACATAAATACAGTCCGTACCGCGCAGTAAACACACTCCGTCTCAGTTATACAAACCAGTCAGTTAATGCTGTACAGTGAAATAATCGCTGTTTGTTCTGAGATCCACACAAAACACATAAATACACTGTGTGGGCAGAACGTAGAATTTGTGAATGTTAAACCTGGTGGTACGTATAGTAACCACCAATGGTTAAATGTTGAAAAATTTTAATCGCGTAAGTAGGATTAACATCCCTAATATTCGCCATTTTTCGACATCACTTTTGAGATAAAGCACAATTGCTCACAGTTTCCAATCTAACCAAGTGACGATTTCCGAATAAGTCAGCGGTATACTTCAAAAGAGACAGTAAATGTAAAGTTCTTTCTTCTTTATCTTAGCAGATACTGAAAATGGTAGAACTTTGTGAAAAATGAAGGAACAGGGACTGGAATGGAAAATATCTTATGTGTTTTGTCAGTGGTTATCGTTATAAGACATGTCTAAATGAACTTGGGATCTGTATTCGAAAGGTAAATTGGATTTTCAAAATATTTCGTTGCAAATAACGCACAAACAACTTTGCATGCATTGTCTGTATATTTTACAATAAGTGCCAACACAGCTAACAGAAACAGGCAACGATGCTAGTGCAACACAAAGCAGTAACAATTCTAAGAAGTAAACATTTGTACATACAAGCAGTCGACTGTCCAGTAATATTTCAGCGAGATCTCTCAAGGCTTATGCAATCAGCACATTAAACAAATCCTGAAACATGATTCTGAAGCTAGTCAAAGTAATGTGACTTAAAGAAGGTAAGATGTTGGTTATTGTTTGACATGAAATTTGAGCAGTTGGTGATTGCTTTTTTGAATATATTAATAAGAACAGTGTTTTTATTTGAGTTTGTCTTGAAAAAATAAACAAGAACAAGACAGGAAACTTCCGCAGAGCGAAGTACTTGAGACGCTTTTAGGTAACTATAGTAAAAAATCAAACCTGCTAAACATGATAACCAGAAAATCAATGATAACTTTAGTAAACGTGTTAAATATGGTAAAAATAAACTACCACAGCAGGCATACCAACACTGGTATCCACGGTAATTTTTCCCTTACTTTGTCCGATTTTAACAAAACTTGAACTTTCCTGACAGTGTACATTTTCAAAGAAATTCATTCAGCCGTACCCGAATTATTTCTTGCAGAAATTCGTTCGGTCGGAAGGACGGACAGACAGATATACAGTTATGAAAAATCTAATTGTCTTTTTTTGCAAATTTCGTAACGTATGAAAAATATGTTTCTTCATCTCCCAAGTACTGCTACTGACAGTGCAAGTACTGCTACTGACAGTGTGAGGCTGACAAAGAGTATTTCATCGAAATATTGAAAGTACTTCTGAAATATAAATTGGAACGGAAAGGGTAAGAACTAACAGCACAGTATTTGTCAGCTATCAAAACCAACCAATCAGTCGTCGTCATATTTAAGCGCCCTGCAGGAACTGCCTGAACCCCACTGCATGCTTCCCCTCAGGATCGTACTTGAGCACGACCTTCTGCCACTGCTCTGGCCGGTTTGCGATGAAGAACTTCACAGTTTTTCTAATGTGGCCCTTCTGCGCTTCTGTGCACTTGTTGCATTTAGTTTGGAAAGCGTCCAGCAGGATTCCTGTTAAAACAGAAGAAAACTTTCAGGTACCGGATTTTATTTTATAAATCTGCAATTACAGTAGAACCTCTGTTATCCGAACTTCGCTTAATCGAAACTCGGGTTAACCGAAACGTCTGTCAGGCGCTGCGATTCCCATAACTGCCCGCCGCGAGACACCTCTGAGCCTCTCGCCGTCAGTTTGCTGTCAAAAGTTGACGTGTGCAGACTGTATCTGTAAATATCGTACAGTTTGCTGTCAAAAGTTGACGTGTGCGGACTGTATCTGTAAATATCGTACAGTTTGCTGTCAAAAGTTGACGTGTGCAGACTGTATCTGTAAATATCGTACAGTTTGCTGTCAAAAGTTGACGTGTGCAGACTGTATCTGTAAATATCGTACAGTTTGCTGTCAAAAGTTGACGTGTGCAGACTGTATCTGTAAATATCGTACAGTTTGCTGTCAAAAGTTGACGTGTGCAGACTGTATCTGTAAATATCGTACAGTTTGCTGTCAAAAGTTGACGTGTGCGGACTGTATGTGTAAATATCGTACAGTTTGCTGTCAAAAGTTGACGTGTGCAGACTGTATCTGTAAATATCGTACAGTTTGCTGTCAAAAGTTGATGTGTGCAGACTGTATCTGTAAATATCGTACAGTTTGCTGTCAAAAGTTGACGTGTGCGGACTGTATCTGTAAATATCGTACAGTTTGCTGTCAAAAGTTGACGTGTGCAGACTGTATCTGTAAATATCGTACAGTTTGCTGTCAAAAGTTGACGTGTGCAGACTGTATCTGTAAATATCGTACAGTTTGCTGTCAAAAGTTGACGTGTGCGGACTGTATCTGTAAATATCGTACAGTTTGCTGTCAAAAGTTGACGTGTGCTGACTGTATCTGTAAATATCGTACAGTTTGCTGTCAAAAGTTGACGTGTGCGGACTGTATCTGTAAATATCATACAGTTTGCTGTCAAAAGTTGACGTGTGCAGATTGTATCTGTAAATATCGTACAGTTTGCTGTCAAAAGTTGACGTGTGCAGACTGTATCTGTAAATATCGTACAGTTTGCTGTCAAAAGTTGACGTGTGCAGACTGTATCTGTAAATATCGTACAGTTTGTTGTGTAAAGTTGACTGTGCTGACTGTATCTGTAAATATCGTACAGTTTTGTGTGTAAAGTTGACGTGTGCTGACTGTATCTGTAAATATCGTACAGTTTGTTGTGTAAAGTTGACGTGTGCTGACTGTATCTGTAAATATCGTACAGTTTGTTGTGTAAAGTTGACGTGTGCTGACTGTATCTGTAAATATCGTACAGTTTGTTGTGTAAAGTTGACGTGTGCTGACTGTATCTGTAAATATCATACACTTTATTGTGCCATAAATTTTATTAACATAAGACATGTTTCTGAATAAATGTTATGTTTATTGCACCTTATCACGTCAAGCCGAATTTTCGAATTATCCGAAATTTTGCTTATCCGAAATCGGGTCCGCCACCTTTACTTCGGATAATCGAGGTTCTACTGTAGTATAGAGTGGAGTTCTCAAAGTGTGGTCCGGGAATCCGTAGGGCCCGGCGAGGTCTGGCCATGCGGTAGGCTACATTCTCTTGTCTTTTTTATCGTGAGTTATAAGAAGAATAATAATAATGTTGAACTGAATACTTTCAATATTTCAGACAATCTGTTCATTCAATAATGATAAAGAACACGTCTGTTCATTCAATAATGATATAGAACACGTCTGTTCATTCAATAATGATATAGAACACGTCTGTTCATTCAATAATGATATAGAACACGTCTGTTCATTCAATAATGATATAGAACACGTCTGTTCATTCAATAATGATAAAGAACACGGCAACTTCAATTCAGAAGAACATGCATTTTTTTCCTTTAAGCTTTCCACATATAAGTTCTGTTGCCATTACTCGCTGCAATACAATAATTGTCGCAATATATTTAGCGTTACACCTGTCTACTGCACACAAGTTTTTATTACCAACTGGTGCAAAAACTTAGTTTCACGCTCCTACATGTTTCGGCTACCTTTTGTAGCCATCATCAGGGAGCTACAATATTATAAAGACACAAACTGTGTATCATAAGTCGGTAAATGTTAAACATATCTATCAGAATTATATTATCTGTAACGTGCATTTGTATTATCTGTACCGTGCATTTGTATTATCTGTACCGTGCATTTGTATTATCTGTACCGTGCATTTGTATTATCTGTACCGTGCATTTGTATTATCTGTACCGTGCATTTCAGTAATTATTTATTTATTCCAACAAATGCACTGCACTATTTTAGTGTTTTATTGTCCCTACATATATTTCGGCACTTATAGTGCCATATTCAGGGATGTCGTCGAGAGTTATGATTATGAACTCTCGACGAAACCCCTGAAGATGGCACTATAAGTGCCGAAACATAAGTAGGGACAAGAAAACACTAAAATAGAACAGTGCATTTGTTGGAATAAATAATTAATTAATATGAATCAGCATTATGTAAGAGTCAACTAATGTACAGTATCAGCATTATGTAAGAGTCAACTAATGTACAGTATCAGCATTATGTAAGAGTCAACTAATGTACAGTATCAGCATTATGTAAGTCAACTAATGTACAGTATCAGCATTATGTAAGAGTCAACTAATGTACAGTATCAGCATTATGTAAGTCAACTAATGTACAGTATCAGCATTATGTAAGTCAACTAATGTACAGTATCAGCATTATGTAAGAGTCAACTAATGTACAGTATCAGCATTATGTAAATCAACTAATGTACAGTATCAGCATTATGTAAGAGTCAACTAATGTACAGTTATCACCAAAAATTATTCATATTAAAATAAAACTGACGCACTAAAGCGTAGAATGTAAAGAGCTGTCTATAAACTTTTGGCAGTATTAGATATCTGATGTTTGTTGTGGAGCGGAGACCCAAGTTCTTGCCACTCGATATCTGCTACATGAGTGACCACTCTGCACAGCAGTACAGGAAGATCCTTGGCTGACGGACGGACAGATGGGACAAAGCGACGTCATCATGATCCATAGCATCGGTCATAATTACAACCCGGCATGAAATTCTAAGAAATGTTTTGTTGTCAGGAATTTGTAGAATGGCACAATAGCTTGCACTAGGAAGCAATGTTCTAGCAACAAGCTGTTTAATGCACGTGCCTAGCGAGGTGTTGCGTCAGCAGAATTTTTACCTTATTCGGAAAGCAGTTAGGAGCTGTGAAGGAAAACACGTGCCAGATGTACTGCAGCTTACCTAGCACAACTGAAATTACAGTCGGTCGATGTACTGAACGAAAAAAGCGTCGTTTTTGAAGCTCTCACTTTGTCTAAGAAATAAAAACAACTTGTAAAAGTAACCATATTTTTCGTGTTATTTATTACAGAGTAACAATATTCTAAATATCAGCCGAGTTTCCCAACGGCAGTAAATTTTCAGAATGAGTGCAAGAACTCCCCGGGAAGAATTACCACACGACGCCGCGTAACATCCCAGAAGAGAGCAGATCTCAAGAATGTTGAACTATTTCACAGTTTAGCGTTTATTAATCAATTATTAACAATAATTATCAAAATGCAAGGATTATGAACGGACATGTAAATCAGCACCAAAGACACTAACTCTCTCTGACATTCTCCACACATATTTCACTGGATTAACTTTTCGTTCATTTGATGTAATTCTTGATGTAACTACGAGTTTCTCGTCGTAAGTTATTGACACGCGATCACAAAATCCAAGCAAGTGTTTGGCAGGTGTAACCGTTACAACATTAGCCAAGCAACCAGTAGTACAAACACTGCAAAAAGTACTGGTGCTCTTGTAAAAGGGACAGCGGTGTGAAGGTGGTTCAGTGGACAAGTTGGAGAAGATAGATAGCCATTTAGAATGCATAGGCACTAAGGAGCTACGTGACCACAATTATAATATATGTACGAAAAATGTCAAGACAAATTATAACTCCAAAAATATTGTGACAAATTCAGGAGAGTAGACAATAAACAGTATAAAGTTTAGGAAAAACGCAGGGTGTCTCTTTATCCTTTTCCTAAACATGATAGCTGTCACGGCATGTGTTGGATGATGTAGACTTTCTGTATGATAAATCTGCCATTTTCTGGGAAAAGATAAAAGAAACGCCCTGTATCAGTAAATTAAAATATAAAAATTACCTTTTAGTTTCAATGCTCTTTCGGTGCAGACTGTGTCGTCCAGCAGACAAGCGCCAAACATATTAACTTTGTCTTCGTTACTTAACAAAGCATCAATGTCCAGTCTGTCGTACTCTGCAGGATATGTCTGCGCTGTGACAGCGGTGAGAGCGAACAGACAGGCGACCGATACAACAAGCAGTGCCTTCATCATGATGAGTTCTGATCTACACCAAATCTTACGATCTTTATATAGGACTGCGAGTGTCCTTTGCTAACACAGCTGGACTGTCGAGAGGTGAGCAGCAATTAGTAGATTTTTGTGGCTGCCGGACCAATGCTGGTGCAACACAACTCTCCGACACGTTAGCGTAATGATTTTCCAGCCCCTCCGGTCATAGTAACACGGTCCGAAAAAGTACGTTGTGAGGAAACTGCATGCTTGTTTGCAAAACAAGCGAAGGCCAGCTGAATGTTGCAGAGATAAAAAAAAAACACTTCAAACAGCACAGCACAAACCACATTAAGTACTTCCCGGAATAGTGTATGATTCAGTCAATTTAAATGATCCATAACAGTGCATTAAGCTACTTGATATGATAACAAAGCCAACAAACGCATATAAGTTTATGAAAGTATACGTATTATACACAACGTATAACTCCGTATACCTTCTGTAAGAGTTAGTTATGAGTCTGTCCTTGATGACATTGCTTATAAGTTGTAATAATGATGACGTTGATACTGATGACTATAATGATGTTAATTATAATGATAATACTTATCTTGATAATAATAAAGATAATGAGTTAAATACTAGATACAAGATATTGCTGATTTTGTCAAGATATTGCTGATTTGTCAAGATATTGCTGATTCACTGGACGAGGGAGTCAGGACTGACGCGATTATAATAGATTTTTCAAAGGCTTTTGATTTAGTCCCACATGATAGGCTGCTTACAAAAATTGCGGAAACCGGAGTGGACTTGAGGGTAGTGGTATGGATAAAGGAATTTCTCTTAGGACGTACGCAAAGAGTTAGAGTAGACGGACAACTATCTGAGGAAGTCAGAGTAACGTCGGGAGTGCCGCAAGGGAGCGTATTAGGTCCGTTGCTGTTCCTCGCTTATGTTAATGATATTTGGAGAAACATTGAGTCAAATATACGGCTTTTCGCTGATGATTGTATAATATACAGGAGGATAATCGATAGTAGTGACATTGAATATTTGCAGACAGACTTAAATAGATTAGGGGAATGGGCGGTTGAAAATGAAATGAGGATAAATCCAGGAAAAAGTAAAGCAGTAAGCTTCAATAGAGCTAGGGTGAAAGGTACACTGAGGTATTGTATTGGGGATCAACTAATTCCAGAGGCAAATAGCTTTAAGTATTTAGGAATAATTATACGCAGCGACCTAAGCTGGGCAGATCATGTAAATTATACACTAAGAAAATCATGGAAGGCTCTTCATTTCGTAATGCGTATACTCAAAAGGGCAAATAATAATACGAAAAGTTTAGCTTATACGGCACTAGTGAGACCGATACTTGAGTATGGAGCGGTGTGTTGGGACCCATACAGAGAAGGTCAGGTAAGCGCTTTGAATCGCGTGCAAAAGAGAGCGGCAAAATTTGCAAATAATACAAATGAATCGGGTTGGGAAACATTGACACAGCGTAGAGCGATAGCCCGAATATGCGCCCTTTTCAAAGCATACACCGGGGGACGGGCTTGGAAAACGATAGGGGATAGACTGCTAAAACCATGCTACCTGGGTAGGGACGATCATAGTCGGAAAATTAGGACTAGGAAACAAAGAACAGATGTAGGTAAATATTCCTTTGTAAATAGGACCATAAAAAGCTGGAACCAATTACCTCCAAGCGTACTAGCGACTTTCCCCTGTAAATTAAGCACTTTTAGAAAAAGGGTCAAGAAAGTCATTACAAGCTAAGGGTTTTTAAGTGAGGATTAAATAAGAATAAGGGATGTGAAGTGAAGGGGTGTGAAGTGATGTGAAGTGAAGTGCTTTGGTTTCAAAGTGAAGTGAAGTGAATTAAGTTCTTTGGAGATATAATTATCATGTACTATGGTCTGACTTTATACTGAGGATATTCTAACGCACTGAAATTAACTAATGTGTGGGTGTTTTTTGTAATGTGCGTGTGTGTTTTTTTTTTCTTGTATTGTGTATAGGTGTTTTTGTAAGGTGTGGATGTTTTGTAATGTGTGTATGGTGTTCTAATATGTGTACTAGTATTTACTGTATGTATTTTGTTTTGTATCTGTATGGGTGTTTTTGTAAGGTGTGGATGTATTTGTAAGGTATGGTGTTCTAATATGTGTACTTGTATTTACTGTATGTATTTTGTTTTGTATGTGTATGGGTGTTTTTGTAAGGTGTGGATGTATTTGTAAGGTATGGATGTTTTTGTAAGGTGTGGATGCTTTTGTAAGGAGTGGATGCTTTTGTAAGGTTTGGATGTTTTTGTAATGTGTGTACGGTGTTCTAATGTGTGTACTTGTATTTACTGTATGTATTTTTTTTTTGTACGTGTATGGGTGTTTTTGTAAGGTGTGGATGTATTTGTAAGGTGTGGATGTTTTTGTAAGGTGTGGATGCTTTTGCAAGGTGTGGATGTTTTTGTAATGTGTGTACGGTGTTCTAATGTGTGTACTTGTATTTACTGTATGTATTTTTTTTTTTGTATGTGTATGGGTGTTTCTGTAAGGTGTGGATGTATTTGTAAGGTGTGGATGTTTTTGTAAGGTATGGATGCTTTTTTAAGGTGTGGATGTTTTTGCAATGTGTGTACGATGTTCTAATGTATGTACTTGTATTTACTGTATGTATTTTGTTTTGTAATTGTGTATAGTTTGTTTTGTATTGTTACTTTTATGTATATTATATGTCCATTTGTATTGTGTGTACTAGTGTAAGGACTACTGCCACCGGGTGAAAACCCAATTGCAGTAAATAATAATAATAATAATACTCACTTCAATTGTAAAGAGACAATACCGAGAATAACGACAGTAAAATTGGTCAACTGCACAAGTGAATTCACTGCAGGCAGCTAAAATCATTACACTTGTTTCATCACCAAACAAATTGAAAATTTTTGATTTGTTGTTTGTTTAGGAAAGCTTATAATGCAATCAGGCACGAATAATTTTGCAACAAAAAAGGTGATAGTATAAAAAGAGTATATAAGGTACAGGTAGAGGTACAGCACTGACCAAGATGCAATACCACGAATAATTGTGGTACTTCTCATTTGTTGATGATCTTCGAGGAGGCGCTGGGCTGACTGCCTGTGTGTGGAAATGACGGGAGATTGTTATAAACATTTAGCGTAATTCTGTGAAATAAGTCTAAAGACGAAAGCATTATTACTGTACAAGTGTGTCCGTCTGACTGTTCAACTGCACTAAATAATGAATTACTGTACAAGTGTGTCCGTCTGACTGTTCAACTGCACTAAACAATAAATTACTCTACAAGTGTGTCCGTCTGACTGTTCAACTGCACTAAACAATGAATTACTGTACAAGTGTGTCCGTCTGACTGTTCAACTGCACTAAACAATGAATTACTGTACAAGTGTGTCCGTCTGACTGTTCAACTGCACTAAACAATGAATTACTGTACAAGTGTGTCCGTCTGACTGTTCAACTGCACTAAACAATGAATTACTGTACAAGTGTGTCCGTCTGACTGTTCAACTGCACTAAACAATAAATTACTGTACAAGTGTGTCCGTCTGACTGTTCAACTGCACTAAACAATGAATTACTGTACAAGTGTGTCACTCTGACTGTTCAACTGCACTAAACAAGGAATTACTGTACAAGTGTGTCCGTCTGACTATTCAACTGCACTAAACAAGGAATTACTGTACAATTGTGTCCGTCTGACTGTTCAACTGCACTAAACAAGGAATTACTGTACAAGTGTGTCCGTCTGACTGTTCAACTGCACTAAACAAGGAATTACTGTACAAGTGTGTCCGTCTGACCGTTCAACTGCACTAAACAATGAATTACTGTACAAGTGTGTCCGTCTGACTGTTCAACTGCACTAAACAATGAATTACTGTACAAGTGTGTCCGTCTGACTGTTCAACTGCACTAAACAATAAATTACTGTACAAGTGTGTCCGTCTGACTGTTCAACTGCACTAAACAATAAATTACAGTCACTGCCGTCTGACAGCATAAATATATTTACATTGCAACCAACTTTGGGAAGTGAAGGCGATATTTTTGACTTGTGCGGTTGGCACCAATGGCTGTAACAGTACAGATTTGTAATATGTGCTCAGTTCTTGTAAGGCTGCATGGTGATTGTAAGGCTGTAGAGTGATTGTAAGGCTGCAGAGTGATTGTAAGGCTGCATGGTGATTGTAAGGCTGAAGGTTGATTACAAGGCTGTAGAGTGATTGTAAGGCTGCAGGGTGATTGTAAGGCTGCAGAGTGATTGTAAGGCTGCATGGTGATTGTAAGGCTGCATGGTGATTGTAAGGCTGCAGGTTGATTACAAGGCTGTAGAGTGATTGTAAGGCTGCAGGGTGATTGTAAGGTTGCAGAGTGATTTTAAGGCAGCAGGGTGATTTTAAGGCAACAGGGTGAGTGTAAGACTGCAGGATGATTGTAAGGCCGCAGAGTGATTTTAAGGCAGCAGGGCGATTTTAAGGCAGCAGGGTGATTTTAAGACAGCAGTGTGATTGTAAGGCTGCAGGGTGATTGTAAAACTGCATGATGATTGTAAGGCTGCAGGGTAATTGTAAGGCTACAGAGTGATTGTAAGGCTGTAGGGTGATTGTAAGACTGCAGGGTGATCGTAAGACTGAAGGGTGATTGTTAGACTGCAGGGTGATTGTAAGGCTGCAAGGTGATTGTAAGGCTGCAGGGTGATTTTAAGACTACAGGGTGATTGTAAGACTGCAAGGTGATTGTAAGGCTGAAGGGTGATTGTAAGACTGCAGGGTGATTATAAGACTGCAGGGTGATTTTAAGGCTGCATGGTGATTGTAAGGCTGCATGGTGATTGTAAGACTGCAGGGTGATTGTAAGACTGCAAAGTGATTATAAGGCTGAAGGGTGATTGTAAGACTGCAGGATGATTGCAATTAGGGTACGTAATGTAACGCATCGTAAATTTTGCCTTTTTTGTACTATGACCCGCAGAACATAAAGAAACGTGACAGTCTTCGAATGTGCCCCAATCCCAGTATTAAGGTCTGGGTAAGACCTTACGAGGTCTGCTTACCGCTAAGTTCAAAACACTGTAGCGTGCCTGACAGGTGTCAGTGACAGAGCGTCATGCACAGCAGACTTCGTATGTAGGTCACTTTATCCCCACGGACAGGGAGCTAGCTGGACTTCAGAGCTGCACTGGCTATTTCAGGGAAGACAAAACCTCTTGCTTCTGCAAGGAATCGAGAAGCGACTACCGCGTCATCCAGCTCGTACCCTACTTTCTCTCCGGGTACCCCGGCTAATAACTAACTGACTGACTAACTGACTGACTAACTCCAAGCAGCAGAGTCCTTCCTGAGAAGCTTAAAGTTCCTCAGCTAGTCCAGAAATTCCCCGCATTTTATGGAACCTGAAATTTCATTACCGCATTCACAACAGCCCACCACCTGTCCCTATCCTGAGCCAGATCAATCCAGTCCATGACTCCCCGTCCCCTTTCTTGAAGATCCATTTTATTATTATCCTCCTATTTACGCCTAAGTCTTCCAAGTGGTCTCTTTCCCTCAGGTCTCCACACGAAAATCCTGTATGCACCTCCATTTTCTCCCATACGTGCCACATGCCCCGCCCATCTCATTCTTATTTATTTGATCACCCCGAATAATATTTGGCGAGTACAGATCATAAAGTTCCTCGTTATGTAGTCTTCTCCACTTACCCGTTACCTCGTCCCCTCGGCCTATGTCCCTTCCTCAATATGACAGACCAAGTCTCACACCCACACTAAACCCTGCTAGTAATACAAACCAATATTGTACACACACACCACATTTTTAGTATCACTATTGCAGGAGACAAAATTGTCTTCAGAATTCTGTAATTTCCTCCAAGCTTTCCTTATCTGCAATCGACAGTGTCCGAATGCTAGTGGACACTTGTTACATACGTCTTGAAGTACTGGGATTGTGTGAGACACCTAAATGTGTGGGGACTACGAGATTGTGAGACACCTAAATGTGTGGGGACTACGAGATTGTGTGAGACACCTAAATATGTGGGGACTACGAGATTGCGTGAGACACCTAAATATGTGGGGACTACGAGATTTTGTGAGACACCTAAATATGTGGGGACTATGAGATTGTGTGAGACACCTAAATGTGTGGGGACTACGAGATTGTGTGAGACACCTAAATGTGTGGGGACTAAGAGATTGTGTGAGACACCTAAATGTGTGGGGACTACGAGATTGTGTGAGACACCTAAATGTGTGGGGACTACGAGATTGCGTGAGACACCTAAATGTGTGGGGACTACGAGATTGTGTGAGACACCTAAATGTGTGGGGACTATGAGATTGTGTGAGATACCTAAATGTGTGGGGACTAAGAGATTGTGTGAGACACCTAAATTTGTGGGGACTACGAGATTGTGTGAGACACCTAAATGTGTGGGGACTACGAGATTGTGTGAGACACCTAAATGTGTGGGGACTACGAGATTGTGTGAGACACCTAAATGTGTGGGGACTACGAGATTGTGAGACACCTAAATGTGTGGGGACTACGAGATTGTGTGAGACACCTAAATGTGTGGGGACTACGAGATTGTGTGAGACACCTAAATGTTTGGGGACTACGAGATTGTGTGAGACACCTAAATGTTTGGGGACTACAAAGGAAGGGATTGCAGATGTTGGCAGTATCTGTCAAAGTATCACGTGTGTGAGTGAAATTCGAATCTGTGTTGCAGTAAATAATTTTGATTTTCTCTGCATATGACTGCAAACAAAGCAGAACACTTTGTGTTCACGAAATATCTGTTTATTTATCTGTTTTACAAGAGGTCCAAGTACAGCTAATGAACACAGAGCACAGTAGACGAGCTATATAGTACAGTATACATGAGGTACAAGTACAGCTAATGAACACAGAGCACAGTAGACGAGCTATATAGTACAGTATATATGAGGTACAAGTACAGCTAATGAATACAGAGCACAGTAGACGAGCTATATAGTGCAGTATACATGATGTAAAGTACAGCTGTGCACAGACGTTTGGCAACACGTTTAATGACTCTGTGATTAACACAAATAGCAACGAAATAAGGCATGATGAAGGTAACATAGAGGTCGTTCTTGTGCCATGATGTTTCAGGAACTGGTCACTTTGTTCCGTGTATGATGTGGCTTTGCAGAATGCTGCTTTCGTCAGAGACCCCAAAAGCATTTAAAAACTGACCTTGATTTAGTTACACAACACTTATTTTGTATATTTGGTAGAACCAAAATAATAAAAAAATGTACGGTATGAGTAACATAGAATAAAATAGAAACTTATTTTGACGTCTTTTTGTGCGGCGTCATTAATTTCCTTTGGCTATAATTGGTTACTTTATACGCGTTTGGCAAAGTCATGATGCACTGTGTTTGTACTTGTGAATGTCTTTCTACCCTCGTGTGGCACACCAAACGAAAAGCGCTGTGAACAGTGTCCAACACAAAACATCTAATTCCCTCTGTGGTTCTGAAGACAGTGCCCCATCTAACTGCTTCTGAAGACAGTGCCCCATCTAACTGCTTCTTCCCAAATCCCACGCGCGATCAGCAACGTTGCTGTCACTTGGCAATAGTGTTCACTATTGCTAGGCGAAAGATAGGGCCACAACAGTAAGTTGAAATTTATTAAGCTACATGTTTTGGCTGACCTATACAGGGCATACACAAAAGAATGGTGCGGTTTCAAAAGTGAATAAAAAATGTATTTCTCACCTTACACGGGCACAACATACACCATCAGCGGCGGCAACTGTCCAAGTTTCTCATTTGGTAATTACAATCCTTCAATGTGTGCACCCTTGGTCACACGACACACATCCACACGGTAATCAAACTCATCCCAGACCCGGTGTAGCATGTCCGCTGTAATGGCCTGCAGTGCATGCGTTATCCGATCACGAATTTCATGGATGGACGTGGGCAATGGTGGTACATAAACGCTGTCTTTAACGAACCCCCAAAGAAAGAAATCGCACGGTGTAAGATCTGGCGAACGGGGTGGCCAAGAGAGAAGGTTGTAATCACAGATCTGGACACCTCAAAACGGAGCACACAGAAAGCCTTCTCCTGCTGCAACGCCATCTTTGAGACTGGCCCCGCGGCCACGCAGTAAGCATGAGAAGCAAACTGCTGGTAGCGCATGAGAAACTTGGACAGTTGCTGCCGCTGACGGTGTATGTTGTGCCCGTGTAATGTGAGATATAAATTTTTTATTCACTTTTGAAACCGCACCATTCTTTTGTGTATGCCCTGTATAAGAGCTATCATCAGGCAGTAAGGAACAAAAGGAAAATTTTGCATGTGTTACACCGTATCAAGTTGTTATATTAATGGCGCTCAGATCACAACTTGTATATAACAAGATATACTTATGACAATGATCAGTCGATAATTATTGAGTACAATAGCATTCAGTTAAAGGGTTAAGAATGATTATAATTATAACATTAATATGACTTATAAATTATTAAAATTGTTAAAATTGAATGACAAATTATTAATATATTTAGAATAATTTATAATTCATGTTATTCTTGTGATTATAACTGTAATTATTCATAACATTTTAACTGATTTCTGTTGTATACATTTATCTTGTACGCAACAATTTTCGGCTCATCATGTATCATAAATACATTTTATGACATATAAGTTGAGATTTCAATGCAAATAATAAAAAACTACATAAGGTGTTGCATATGTATAATAATATAATTGTATCTTACTGCCTGCTGATGGCCTTTTTATAGGTGAGCCGAAACGTGTAGCTTAATACATTTAAACTTAATAAAATATATAACAAGATTGTTGTGACTGACGACCCTCTCTTTATCTATGTGTATTTGTATCACAACGGGTTATGACGCTTAGAAATACTTCCATATCAGTCACTATTTAGTAACAAATGACGTGTCTCGGACCTGTTACTGTGAAATGTCGTAAGGACTCGCTTATAAGGCGACGCAAATTTCTGTGCAGTATTTTCCTGTACTCAATCTTGAGCAGAACTTTGAATGTTCCTTGTGATTTGACTTTATTTTGTTCTCAAGAAGTAGACGAAAGGAAATATGTCGACGACTGTATGCAACAGTGTGCCAAGTGTTAGTGTTCTTCTTAATACTAAGAGATTGATTTATTTGTACCAACAAAAGCACTAAGACAGTTTTTTCACTGTTTACTTTATTATTACGTTGCCCCCAATACGCATTTCGGCAGGTATTCTGCCATCATCAGGGGGTATTTTAAGTGAGTTTTTACATAGACCGATTCTTTGGTTACGTCATAACAGTGAGTCAGTATTTGTTACCACATCGTATAACATTTTTGTAAAATTTGTGGTATTCTTAAGCTGCTAAAAGTTATTAAATTTTACAAAAATTTTATACGATGTGGTAAATACTGACTCACTGTTATGACGTAACCAAAGAATTGGTCTATGTAAAAACTCCTTAAAATACCCCTGATGATGGCAGAAGAACTGCCGAAATGCGTATTGGGGCATCCTTATAATAAAAAAAACAGTGAAAAAAACTGTCTTAGTGCTTTTGTTGTTACAAATAATTCAATTATAAAAAGATGCACGGTGAATATAAAGTGAAAAAAAAGCTAAGAGATTATTTGTAACTATAGACCAACGCAGAGACGTTGACCACAAAGTGTAGAATATGGACCATTTGTCAGTCACTTGCTCATCTCAAGGACGGATACTGGTCGCTGGTCTTAAGCTTTCTGCAGGATCTGCATGAATTCCTCTGTGCGTGTTCCCTCAGGATCGTAAGTCTGCAGCAGCTGGTGCCACTGCTTTGGAGGGCTCCTCTTTATGTACTGCACTGCCCTGCTGAGCTGGCGTCTCTGGTTCTCAGTACATTTACTGCATTTCGTGCGAAAGGCGTCTAGCAAGAGATCTATTGAAACTGAAGGCGGAATTAACATACATAAAGGTACAGTTCACCCTGTAACAGACCATGAAGACCCAGAGAGGGAGCAGAGGTATAGCTCTACTCTTTCTTTAACCTTGGCGCTAGATGGGGGTGGGTGGTCAACGCCACGCCGCGGCCGCTTTACCCTCGGGAATGACCCGGTACCCATTGTACAGGAGACTGGGTAGGCCCCAGTGCCGTTCTGGACGGGTGCGGAAAATCTCGCCCCCATCGGGATTCGATCCCCGGACCGTCCAGCTGGTAGCAAGTCGCTATATCGACTGAGCTATCCCGGCCCACGGAATTAACAAACATGTAGAAACATTGTCTGTCTGTCTGTTTGTGTATGAAATATTATATACTGATGAAGAGTAATAATTCTAAGCCAGAGTTGACTTCCTGCTTGGTGTATAAAATCGCAGGAAGAAGATTCGGTTATATTTGTGTTTTTCTCAGGCGTTCTTTAGAACTGAACAAAGATGGCCCCATGTTTTCAATTTCTTCCGTCTTTTTTTTAATAGTAAGAACGCCTCGATAAAGAAAGAGTACTGCGTCACGGAGTGCAACAAGTGCGGTACTATTGTTTAGAGGTAGAAATTTGTAGAAGTGTCGCAATTCCGAATTGCTCAAGCCAAATAAAGACTTCTCGCATATATTGTTAAATTATTGCCTTATAGAATAAAGAACGGCTGCAGAGTTAGTATTGATCTCACACATATCGATAACGATACAGCAAAATTCCATTCTTACAAATTTTTACAAAAGAAAGAGATATTGGTTTGCGGTGGAAATAAAGGTTTAACTTCCGACGTCTCTTAAAAAAACGCAATTAAATAAGGAAATGCCTAACCTCGTCTAATAAATTTTTATTATGAGAGAACTGTAAATTTTTAAAGTTTTCTTGTGTGTTATTTTGTGTATTAAAAAATTAGCCAACTAAAATAAATGAGTATTAAGGAAAAACATAGAACGTTGTACACTATGTGATACCAACCTGAAGAAAATTAATTTCAGAAATGGCGTGATTGGTTTTGAAAAGTAAAGAATAACACGTGTAAAGTATAGACAAATACACGTGTCTCTTTTATGTCTTCAATGACTACGACAAATTTCAGGGATATACCGGCAGATATTGTTTCCCTAGGCGATAAAAATACCGTACTGAAGGGAATGATAATGAAAGACACCCTGTATCAGTAAAGGTTGTACTAACCTTTTAGTTTCAATGCCTCTTCAGTGCAGACTGTGTCGTTCAGCAGACAGACGCCAAACGCTATCACTTTGTCTTCGTTATTCAACAACGCATCAATGTCCAGTCTGTCGTACTCTGCAGGATAAGTCTGCGCTGTGACAGCGGTGAGAGCGAACAGAGAGGCGACCGATACAACAAGCAGTGCCTTCATCATGATGAGTTCTGATCTACACCAAATCTTACGATCTTTATATAGGAGGCTGTATATTGCTTATAATTGAAAATGACTTGTAAAAATTCAGACAGGATTGGGCGTTTCTTGTTGTCGCAAAAGGACGTCAGCGCCAAAGTATGATTTAGTCTTACAGTGTTTGTAGTCTAGAAAAAACATGTGAGAAATGTAGATAATTACAACATCTTTTATATTTACTTGCAAGATATTATACAACTACAGCTAAGCAATCTTGCGTATTTATAATTTGGAATGACGTCCTGTAATTTTGACGGACTTGTAAAGTTATGCAGACTCTAACAGACAGGAGAAAAAGAACTACAAAAATGTCTGAAATCTTGTCCAATCGCACTTTGTCTTCCACTCTTAAGTTTTTTTTATATATTAAGCTTCAATGAATCTGTCTGTTTACAATACTTCTATCAATCTGTAAGTGTGTAAGCTACGCAGTTACTGCCTTGGAAATCTAGGCTTAAATTATCTTGAACATGCAAACTGAATGTTTAAACTTAAAGTTATCAGTTCTAGAAAATTAAAATTTAAGTATTATACACTAAAATTTAAAACATCTCCAAGTTTGAGGAGAACGTCTTTTGTTTGACAATATCATGAACATTTAAATTATATGAATTAATAAAATTCTTTCGATTTATATGGACTAATGCGTGACTCATTTTTTGGTTCCGCTTTCAGGTCTTTTATGCAGAGATAGCTTTTGTTTGTAGCGTTGCTGGTAAAATTTTGATAATGATTATCATGATAAGGATTATTTGAATGTTACTAAACTTCAGAGATCACATCCCGTTGTGTTATCATAACTCAGTTATTTAAAAAAAAGTCAGTCAAACATAACTACTTCTATTAAAAAACAACTCTGTTTTTACAAAAATCCGCTACATGTTTCGGCCAATAAGGACATCATCAGGCGAAGCTGTTACAAAAGTATGCAAAGAAGGCATAGTTACGAGTAATATTAAATGATGCCTCTCTCTTACGTAAAGTTGTCATGTTAATAAAAGATACAACCAGAAACATGGTCTGAGTTTGTATGAATCAAATTACTAAATTGTCGCAATTTACCCGCGCCTGGGGGCTATAGAACCTGCTACTCCAAAGGTACCGGGCTCATTAATTTGAGTATGGTGACCGGGACGTGAAACTGACTTCTCGTTCCAAAATAATCTCGTAGAGCTATACCTCCACTGCCCCTACGCCTTCATGGAACTACAGAGGCAACTTCACAACTTTAGCCGTCTTTACGAAGCCAAAGAAGAACTCACGTGAAGAAGACTTCCTTTCATACTTTCTTCAGTCTGACATTCCTTCAGTCCGGCAGACCTTAATCCGGCAGTCCTTCAGTCCGGCAGCCCTTCAGTCCGGCAGCCATTCAGTCCGGCAGCCCTTCAGTCCGGCAGCCCTTAAGTCCGGCAGTCCTGCAGTCCGGCAGTCCTTCATTTCGGCAATCCTTCAGTCCGGAAGTCCCTCTGCCTCAAGCCTAGTATCAGGGACAAAGCCCTTCGTCGAATATTTAAAAATTCGACACAGGACCTCGGATATTCATAAAATGTTGTGCAGTAGATATAAGCTGCCGAGCAAGACAACTTCCCATGCAAGCAAACTCAGAAAGAGTCGCATTTTGCATCAGGAAATAAAACAATATCTGTCTTTTTCCTCCAAAGGAGTATAAAGTCTCCGCTTAATGCTTCCGATCTGAGTTTCGTGAAAGTTCATACAGTAAAGTTATCCTTTAAGACAGCAGAAAATAAAAGTTTGCCCATAGTCTCGTATGGTCAATTGCACTCACGCTCGGCATAAAAGACCTTAGGGCACGACATGTTCTTTCACTTACCATTTCACTTCCTTTCCCATGGGCATATTCAACTACATGAACTGCATTTATACACCTTTCTTCAGAAATGTAATACGACTTAGGCATTTATCTCGACCAATAGAAACAACAACTTCAATTTACTTGAATTTCAGGACGACTAATTAGGGATATGACGGACTGAGAATGTAGCACGTCACTCTTACAGAGTTTCAGCTGGAATGTTGGAACGGAACAGATCACTTTGTGCACCTGCAACTAGATGGCAGGATGATAGGCCGTTAGGTTGTGTCGTGGGCTTAGCTGGTGCCTAATTGGGCCACGTGGATTTTCAATATTAAATGATCCATAAGTGTGCATTGAGCAAGTAGACATGATATCAAGCGTATGAAAGTGTATTATACACACTGTATACCTGCTACATGTTTCGGCCACTCAATTGGCCATCTTCAGGGAGGTGCATTACAAAGTATACATACATTGAAATATTACAGAAGTTTTTGGAACCCATGTGCAAATATAAAATATTATAATAATTATTATGTATTATTATGTATCACAATTATTATTATGTATTATTATGTATCACAATTATGTATTATTATGTATCACAATTATTATGTATTATTATGTATCACAATTATGTATTATTATGGATCACAATTATTATTATGTATTGTTATGTATCACAATTATTATTATTATTATGTATTATTATGTATTACCATTGTTATTATGTATTATTATATCACTATTATTATTATTATTATTATTACATATCAAAATTATTGTTATGTATTATTATGTACCACAATTATTATTATTATGTATTATTATGTATCACAATTATTATTATATATTGTTATATATCACAATTATTATTATGTATTATTATGTATCACAATTATTATTATATATTGTTATGTATCACAATTATTATTATTATGTATTTTTATGTATCACAATTATTGTTATGTATTATGTATCACAATTATTATTATGTATTATTATGTATCACAATTATTATTATATATGTTATATATCACAATTATTATTATGTATTATTATGTATCACAATTATTATGATATTGTTATGTATCACAATTATTATTATGTATTTTTATGTATCACAATTATTATTATGTATTATGTATCACAATTATTATTATGTATTATTATGTATCACAATTATTATTATATATTGTTATATATCACAATTATTATTATGTATTATTATGTATCACAATTATTATGATATATTGTTATGTATCACAATTATTATTATGTATTTTTATGTATCACAATTATTATTATATATTGTTATATATCACAATTATTATTATGTATTATTATGTATCACAATTATTATGATATATTTTTATGTATCACAATTATTATTATTATGTTTTATTATGTATCAATATTATTATTGTTATGTATTATTGTGTATTACCATCGATACGTGAGGTAAATTTGTCCCTGTGGATGCCATAAAGATGTATGGAGGAGTGGAGGTTTGGATTTTTCATTCTGAAATTCGACAATAGATGGAGTTGAGGGGTCATATTGGGGCTTAGGCGCTTGACTGATGGGGAAAGGCCCCAAATACCCTTTGAATAGAAAGCTTTGTGGGCCCCGGAGCCGGTGTGGACGGTTCGGGAGAGAAGCATTTGTTGCCCTGTGTCACAATGGTACAACAGCCTTGAAGAACTGCTTGTGGGCCTGTAGGCAGAGCACGATCAGCCATAACTGCTGTTAGGCAGTTGGACAGTGAAGGTCCCAGCACACGTTTTGACACTTCATGCACACAGAACTCACATTACATTATACAGAGACAAGATCCATAAAGCATCGAAGACAAATTTAGATGTCTGTAGGCAAATAAAAAGTTACAACATAGCATCATACAGCTTTTTAACGTCAATTAATAAAACCGCCACAATACTGTTTTATTGTTTTAATGTATTATACTTTTTAAAAATGTCTACACCAACTTAATCGCAAATTAAGAAATCCTTAAGTCGACACTAGCTGCATGACTACTGTAATGTAATTTGAATTACTTTTGTAACCTATTTATTTTAATAAGTTTCAAATTTGGTGTAAAGCTCTCTGAAGGTAGCGTGAATGAAGTCGAAACATGTAGCAGAAATATAAAACTAAATTTTTATGTGACAAAAGTGCATTCGTTGATGTTATGAATAAATAATTTGTGATGTTGTTTTGATAATGTGATTTGTACGTTGTGTTTACAGTGTTAGAGATACTTTGTACCTCCCCTACAGTGTTAAAGATACTTTATACCTCCCCTACAATGTTAGAGATACTTTGTACCTCCCCTACAGTGTTAGAGATACTTTGTACCTCCCCTACAGTGTTAGAGATACTTTGTACCTCCCCTACAGTGTTAGAGATACTTTGTACCTCCCCTACAGTGTTACAGATACTTTGTACCTCCCCTACAGTGTTACAGATACTTTGTACCTCCCTTACAGTGTTACAGATACTTTGTATCTCCCCTACAGTGTTACAGATACTTTGTACCTCCCTTACAGTTTTAGAGATACTTTGTACCTCCCCTACAGTGTTAGAGATACTTTGTACCTCCCCTACAGTGTTACAGATACTTTGTACCTCCCCTACAGTGTTACAGATACTTTGTACCTCCCCTACAGTGTTACAGATACTTTGTATCTCCCCTACAGTGTTACAGATACTTTGTACCTCCCTTACAGTTTTAGAGATACTTTGTACCTCCCCTACAGTGTTAGAGATACTTTGTACCTCCCCTACAGTGTTACAGATACTTTGTACCTCCCCTACAGTGTTACAGATACTTTGTACCTCCCCTACAGTGTTACAGATACTTTGTATCTCCCCTACAGTGTTACAGATACTTTGTACCTCCCCTACAGTTTTAGAGATACTTTGTACCTCCCCTACAGTGTTACAGATACTTTGTACCTCGCCTACAGTGTTAGAGTACTTTGTACCTCCCCTACAGTGTTAGAGTACTTTGTACCTCCCCTACGAGCCCACAGTAAGCAGGGGACCGTCATGCATTGGACGTTGTGACAGTGTCAGAATTCGAGACAATTCAGTTAATCTGCTACCACATGTAGCGGCACGTCAGCCCTAACAATACTCACTGGCACACTAACTGATGTCAGCCATCCGCGCTACAAGTTAGACCCGAGACTCCAGAAAGACAATTAGCAGTTCTTGCCTGCATACACAGTTGAAGTCTAGCAGCCACAGTGGATTAAGCTGGTGGTGAATTTCCTAACTACGACAGTACATCTCTCTCTGACATCAACAGCATTTCGCTTTACGACACTTTGTTTACGGATAGAGACGGATCACCAAAATAGGTAATTTTTCTCCCCCAAGTCCAACTAAGTTTCACAATCAAAATTATGGAAACACGCTTAAAATACTTCCTTATTTTTCCCACACTTAATTCAATCAATTCGCAATATATTTATGTAGCTGATAAGGGCAGCTAAGGTGAAGGTAAAGCAATACCTTAGGGTTCCAGGAGGTGTAAATCACGCATAATATAATTTTGTTTTTCACGAATAAGTTGCAAATTTTTTTTAAGTAATACTTACAAAACAAAAATATTCTGTCTGTTTAGCCCACATAAGTGCACTTATAACCAACAGATAAAAAGGTACAGCAATCCCATTACAGGCCTGGACAGACCCTTAGGGTTCCAGGAGGTTGAGGCTCCCAGATTTATAGACAATCGGCACATGAAGGTGGTAAGGTTGTCAGCCCTACGCACCGGCCGCCTTTACCCCCCAGGAAATATTCCTGGTACTCATTTCTGTTAGAGGCTGATTCGACCCGAGGGATATAGTGCGAACGAAAGGATTGTGTCAATCAAGAATTCCAATGATACCATCAGGAATCGAACCCGCTACCTTCCGGCTTGTTGGAAAAACAACAAATATGAAAGCACAAATATTTAGATATTTTCACTTCTAATTGTCTGCGGTTTTGTAAATATCAGATACAAGAATAATTTTGAAATGATGTGTAAAAAATTTTGGATGCCAAATAGCTTCGTACGTCATTAAGGGAAATCTGAAAATAATTCTCACCAGAAATACGGGTAACAATGTAGACTGAGTTTCTCTCGATGCGTACAGAGTGTACTGAGGTTTGTTTATGCACTGGAGATGGGCTTTGTTGTTTGCAGGGCTGCTGGAATAGAGTGAAATGCAGTGCACTAGACAAGTGTCAAAATGACGGACAATTTGAAACTGTAAAGACTCTCGCCAAATGTTCATAGTTCAAGCAGGTAATTGAAGTTTAGTATGATGAAGCATGATGCAGCATAACGCAGCATGATGCAGCATGCTCTTCACAGCAACTTCAACACAATTGCAGATGTCGTCGTCTTCTTTTTCCACAAATTCACGTTTGAAAAATTTTACGTTACATAAATTTAACAGGTGTAAAATACAGCGCTGTCTATAGATTGTGTCTAGTATCAAACTAGTTAAGACAGCTGTCACTAGAAAGTGCGTGTCATAGAATTCCCTATGAGCAACTCTTATTGGCACACTATATACAATACATATATACGGTCTATATATTACGTAAACAACATGTGAAGAATATATATAATGTAAAAATATACTGCATACATACATATATATATTCTTTTTTTTCCTATGGCTCAACAGCCCCTTTTCGGGTGCCTAGGCCTCCTCATTTCGACGCTTCACGATCACACACTTTAGACACACCACACTCGGTAGGACTCCTCTGGACGAGTGATCAGCCCGTCGCAGAGACCTTACCTGACAACACACAACAATCACAAGAGACAGAAATCCATGTTCCCGGCGGGATTCGTACCCACAATCTCAGTAAGCGAGCGGCCGCAGACCCACGCCTTAGACCGCGCGGCCACTGGGATCGGCGCATATATATATATATATATATATATATATATATATATATATAATACCTTGGCACTTTATAATCTATCGTATTCCAAGTCTTACTGGGCTCTCTGGTGGGCAATACATAAAGAATTGGGAAGAATATGGGAGCAAGCAGTCGTGACCAATTTAAGGTACTATCCCGAATTATACCTGATTTGACCAAGGAAAATTCCGGGAAACGTAACAAGTCCGACCGGTTGAGATGCCGTCTGGATTTCTCTATAGTCTAATTTCCCTAAAATTACAACACCCAAATTACACCCAAAACAAAACTGACCACAATGTTCTATAAATAAAGCTGCTCATATGTTGTGTGTTTCAATGCTCATTTGATTCGTAGAAGTGAGATATGAAGCTTCGTATAACTAATTACCTCACAAAAACAACTCGTACAATACAAAGTACTTTTAACTGAGGTTTTTAAATAATCGTCCTATCGAGAAACATGCCAAATACAGTTGTACACATTAAATTGTATATATCTTTACATATACATGCAAGGATTATATAGTATATAATGAAAAGTCTTTTCTGAGAAACAAAATGGAAATACATACTACAACGTGAAAGTACAATAACTATTTTATCTCGACTTTTAACAAATTATTTTCCTGTATTTATAACAGTTAAGAGGGTTACGGATTTCTACCATACTTTGTAGTAAATACGGTCTAAGCCAGAAAGTTTTAATATGTAATAAACACCAGATAACAGAATGCACTGTTACAAATATACATACATATATATGCAAACCTGTAAACGGGACAGTTCAGTCGGTACGGTCAATAAGCTACGGACTGTAAAACCGATAAATAGTGACTGAATTTCCACCAGGAGTCTAACTAACTAACTAACTAACTAACTAACTAATTAACTAACTAATTTATTTACTGCTTGACTGACAGACTGACTGACTGATTGACTCCATGTAGCACAGTCCTTCTTGAGAAGCTAACAGGTCGTCAGCTAGTCAAGAATTTTCCCGCGTTTTATGGAATCCGAAGGTTCATTACCGCTTTACAAAAGCTCATAATCTCTCCCTCTGCTGAGCCAGATAAATTCAGTCCATGTTCTCCATCCCGTTTCTTGAAGATCAATTTTAACATTTTTCTCCCATCTACACCTAAGTCTTCCAAGTGGTCCCCTTCCATCAGATTTCCCCACTTCTCTACTCTCCCATACGTACTACATGCCCCGCCCACCTCATTCTTTTTTATTTGATCACCCGAATAATATTTGGTGATGAGTACATTTCATTAAGTTCCTCGTTATGTAGTCTTCTCCACTCCCCCGTTACCCCGTCCCTCTCAGACCCAAATATCCTCCTCAGCACCCTATTCTCGAACACCTTCAGCCTATGTTCCTCCCTCAGTGAGACAGACCAAGTTTCACACTCGTACAAAACAAGACAAAATTATAGTTCTGTGTATCTTAATCTTTACACAGGGCAGGGGTAAGACGGCTCTGTGGCCAACCTATTAAATGGGTAACAGAGGCACTGGCCCCTTAGTTAAAGCATGTGGAGCATGAAGCTGACTAATCATGCAAACTAGTGGAGAGGTTACAGCTAAAGCATCATCCACATATATTATTTCATGGCGTGTGAAAATAAAAATATTTCTTTTAAATGCAGCTACTGTAACCTTACGCAATCATGCCTGTTAGTGGGATTGGTCAGGTGCCATAATTCTAATTTTAGAAGTAATATTTTCGTTTATCTAATTGGAGTTTGCAAAACGAAAAGAAACAGGTGTGTGTCCTTGTCGAAAGAAGCAGCCACGCCCGTGGAAAGTTTTTTCTTCACACACGGATAGGTCGAATTTAATCACAGACGATGATAAATTTGTTGTTTGCCTCCACGTAACGAGGCAACTGGAGCAGCTAGCAATAACATTTTTGACTTGTCACACATTTTGCGACATTATGGGTCAGACTGTCTAGCAGAAAACCGTCGTGAGGCCTATTGGCTCAAAATTTCAGGACAGAAATTAAAAGGTAAAGGTACAGCAATGCCATTACAGACCTGGACAGGCCCTTAGGGTTCCAGGAGGTTGAGGCTCCCAGATTTCTAGACAATCAGCACATGAAGGTGGTAAGGTTGTCAGCCCTATGCACCGGCCGCCTTTACCAGGAAATCCTCCTGGTACTCATTTCTGTTAGAGGCTGAGTCGACCCCAGGGCCATAGTGCGGCCGAAAGAATTATGTCAATGAAAAATTCCAGTGACATAATCGGGAATCGAACCCGTGACCTTCCGGCTTGTGGTGCAGTGCCTCAACCAGCTGCGCCACCTCGTGCCCCTTAAAAGATAAGACAAAGACAAAAAGTTTCTTATCTCCACTTCATGAAGTCATATTGGGGGAGTAGAAGTGTAACTCCATTTATTCATAATCTCGGTACTAGATGAGGGTCATAAGTTAACTTCAGCCCCGACCGCTTTACCCTGGTACTCATTGAATAGGGGCTTGGTTGGGTCCCACAACCGGCGTGGACTTTTGGAGAACAATTTTTTGCCTCTACTAGGATTCGAACGTCGAACCGTCCAGTCCTTAGCCTAGTCACTGTGCGAGTACCCAAAAAAAGAGAGGGCCTAAACCTGCTGATCGTGTAGGTCGCATTGTGTGCCTTATACGGTGTGTTTCAACAGGCAGACTGCTTAGTATGACGGTTATGTCGTCCTTGCTGAAGACCTAAAGGTTTGCGTAATAAGGACTGTTGCTGCTGGCGAGAGGTTGGCAGTTTGTGTGTAGGAGGAAAAGTTTGGTTGGAAAAATGTCAGGGGATGAAACACAGACAGTCTGCAAATTTTTGTGGAAGGGCAGAATGCAAGTGTCTAAAGGGCGAGGTTCCTTCTCAAATCTTCCCTCACGTTTAAAGATATTGCAACAAGAATATAACACGTGAAGAGACGTGAGACGTAACGCTGTGTCACTGCCTAATACTTCCCGACGTTTCGAAGACTCCGCGCCTAAAGGAATTTATTAATCTTGAATTGTTGTCTTCCAAGTTCTAATATTTATGAAAACCTTGCGACTATATCTGAAATTTCGCGGAAGTCCTGTTGGTTAGAAGTGCACTTATGTGGGCTAAATAGACAGAAGATTTTTTTAAAAGTATTACTTAAAAAATAAAATTTGCAACTTATTCGTAAAAAACAAAATTATATTATGCGTGATTTACACTGAAAATAAACCCTCCACATATTATGCAGGAGGATGGAGAGCAATAACAATATTGAAATTAAAGATTGGCTGAAATATAGTCACCAGTTTAGTTGTAAAGGAAAGGTGCTTGCTAAAATCCTGGGTTCCGAGGTTTACACTTTAAATACCACCAGTCTAGACACTTCAAAATGGAGAAAATAACTTTACACGGAAATTTGGTTTTGTTTTCACCGTGCAACATTATAATGTTATTTATTTCTATAACCAACAAGTATTGCACTAATCCTATTAATACTATTCTATCAATAGTATTAGTGCACGTGTTTCGGTCCATCCGGACCGAAACACGTGTACGCTTTAGTGATAGAATAGTATTAATAGAATTAGTGCAATACTTGTTGGTTATAGAAATAAAAAAAAAATTCACACGGAAAGTCAGGAACTGATTAACAAATGTCACAGATTCGGATCCTTGTTCGGACTGCCATTAGAAAGGAGAGGTTGCTTGTAGGGGCTGTTTGTACCCAGATGACACCCAGCAGTGTCATCGACGAAGCAAGCTGTAGGCAGCAGCCACGGTAGCAAATGTACCGTCAGTGCCAATTTGATGTAATCCGAATTCTGTACCTGGGAGTGAGGTCCATCAGACCTGCGTTCTATGTTACATATACCTCGAAATGAGTGGAAAACGTCCACTTGCTTACATACTTGTGACTTTGGTGAATTTGTACACCCTCTGGATTACACTGTTGAGAAAACCGCAAGTGGTATAATGGTAAAAAATGCGGAAATTAGGCTACAACACTGAGGCGCCAACAGTCGCTCTTTAGCCCGAAAGAGTAAATCAAAGAAATGTGAAATTAAATCCATGAAGTTGGGTTGTTATTGAGAAACTAATATTTCCTGAACTATTAACGAAGGCTAACTGGATTGGTCACACCTGCCGTAGGAAATGTTTTTAAGGACGTTACTGAAGGAAAGATACAAGGGACGGAAGAAGAGGAAGAATATATAAGCAGCTACTGGATGACCTTGAGGAAAAGAGGAGATACTGTAAATTGAAAGAGGAAGCACTAGATGCACTGTGTGGAGAATTAGTTTTGGAAGAGGCTACTGACCTGTCGTAAGGCAGACAAAGGAGGCTGTGGACATGTCGTAAGGCAGACTGAGGAGGCTGTGGACATGTCGTAAGGCAGACTGAGGAGGCTGTGGACATGTCGTAAGGCAGACTGAGGAGGCTGTGGACATGTCGTAAGGCAGACTGAGGAGGCTGTGGACAAGTCGTAAGGCAGACAAAGGAGGCTGTGGACATGTCGTAAGGCAGACTGAGGAGGCTGTGGACATGTCGTAAGGCAGACAAAGGAGGCTGTGGACATGTCGTAAGGCAGACAAAGGAGGCTGTGAACACGTCGTAAGGCAGACTGAGGAGGCTGTGGACATGTCGTAAGGCAGACTGAGGAGGCTGTGGACATGTCGTAAGGCAGACTGAGGAGGCTGTGGACATGTCGTAAGGCAGACTGAGGAGGCTGTGGACATGTCGTAAGGCAGACTGAGGAGGCTATGGACATGTCGTAAGGCAGACTGAGGAGGCTGTGGACATGTCGTAAGGCAGACAAAGGAGGCTGTGGACATGTCGTAAGGCATACTGAGGAGGCTGTGGACATTTGTAAGGCAGACTAAGGAGGCTGTGGACATGTCGTAAGGCAGACAAAGGAGGCTGTGGACATGTCGTAAGGCAGACTGAGGAGGCTGTGGACATGTCGTAAGGCAGACAAAGGAGGCTGTGGACATGTCGTAAGGCAGACTGAGGAGGCTGTGGACATGTCGTAAGGCATACTGAGGAGGCTGTGGACATGTCGTAAGGCAGACTGAGGAGGCTGTGGACATGTCGTAAGGCAGACTACCCATAGGTGATGAATGAATGAGCCAAGAAATTCTCCGCATTTTATGAAGACTAACAGTGCACTGTCGGCTTCAAACACCAGACACTTTTTTCTATCCTCAGCCAGTTCAATCCAGCCCTCCTAGCCAATTCCTTTTAGATACATTTCGATATTACCTCACGTTTTATATGTCTTCCTAAAGGTCTGTTCCCATCAAGTTTCTCCACAAAACGTCTGTTACCCTCCCTTCCCCCATACATACCCCTCCCATCTTATTCTCCTTTATTTGACCACTCTAATAATATTTGTTCAGGAGTGATATCGTAAAGCTCCTTATTATGTAACTGTCTCCATTCCCCTGTCACTTCCTCTCTCTTGTCCCAAATATTTTATCCAGCATCCAATTCTGGAACACCCTCGGTCTATGTATTTTCCTTGATGTAAAAGACCAAGTTTCACACCCATGTGAAATAACAGGAACGTTGTAGTCCTGTATATTGCTTTTTTATATTTTTAGATGGCAAACGGAAAGAAAAAGGATCTGTAGGAAAGAAATGCAAAATTAACAAATTAAAAAACTACCTTTAGAGTCTTAGTGACAAAGGTTAACCTGCATTACATTAAAGATTCAGTCCGTACACACAAATCCGTCTAGGGTATAATTACCGCCTTGATGGACTCGTGAAAAATTTGTATTATTATTTTTAGAACCTAAACTTGTTGAAGGACAAACGAATATTCAGAGGACAACTGCGTAGAAGCTGCAGCCCGCGAGCGTATAATGAGGGCCAACTGATTCTGATGGCTCAGGCCTATCAGCACAGAGGCCTGGATTCGATTCCAGGCCAGTCTTTGTGAGACTTACGGTGGAAAAAATAACAATGGGACAGGTTTCTCTCCCAGTACTTCGGTTTTCCCCTGTCAGTATCATTCCACCAATGCTCCATACTCATTCATTCATCTACCACCAACGCTGTATAATGTTTCTCTCCCAGTACTTCGGTTTCCCCTGTCAGTATCAGTCCACCAATGCTCCATACTCATTCATACATCTACCACCAACGCTGTATAATGTTTCTTTCCCAGTACTTCAGTTTTCCCCTGTCAGTATCATTCCACCAATGCTCCATACTCATTCATACATCTACCACCAACGCTGTATAATGTTTCTCTCCCAGTACTTCAGTTTTCCCCTGTCAGTATCATTCCACCAATGCTCCATACTCATTTATACATCTACCACCGACGCTGTATAATGTTTCTCTCCCAGTACTTCAGTTTTCCCCTGTCAGTATCATTCCACCAATGCTCCATACTCATTCATACATCTACCACCGACGCTGTATAATGTTTTTCTCCCAGTAATTCAGTTTTCCACTGTCAGTATCATTCCACAAATGCTCCATAATCATTGATACCTCTACAACCGACATTGTATAATGTTTTTCTCCCAGTACTTCAGATTTCCCCTGTCAGTATCATTCCACCAATGCTCCATATTCATTCATTCATTTACCACCGACGCTGTATAATGTTTTTCTCCCATTACTTCAGTTTTCCCCTGTCAGTATCATTCCACCAATGCTCCATATTCATTCATTTACCACCAACGCTGTACAATGTTTTTTCTCCAGTAATTCAGATTTCCCCTGTCAGTATCATTCCACCAATTCTCCATACTCATTCATTCATCTACCACCAACGCTGTATAATGTTTCTCTCCCAGTATTTCAGATTTCCCCTGTCAGTATCATTCCACTTATGCTCCATACTCATTCATTCATCTACCACCAACGCTGTAAAATGTTTCTCTCCCAGTACTTCAGTCTTCCCCTGTCAGTATCATTCCACCAATGCTCCATACGCATTCACACATATACCACCAACGCTATATAATTTTATTTCACCCAATACTTCAGTTTTCCCCTGTCAATATCATTCAACCAATGCTCCATACTCATTCATTCATCTACCACCGACGCTGTATAATGTTTTTCTCCCAGTACTTCAGTTTTCCCCTGTCAGTATCATTCCACCAATGCTCCATACTCATTCATTCATCTACCACCAAAACTGTATAATATTTCTCTCCCAGTACTTCAGATTTCCCCTGTCAGTATCATTCCACCAATCCTCCATACTCATTCATACAGCTACCACCAACGCTGTATAATTTTATTTCACCCAATACTTCAGTTTTCCCCTGTCAATATCATTCCACTAATGCTCCATACTCATTCATTCATCTACCACCAACGCTGTATAATGTTTCTCTCCCAGTACTTCAGTTTTCCCCTGTCAGTATCATTCCACCAATGCTCCATACTCATTCATACACCTACCACCGACGCTGTATAATGTTTTTCTCCCAGTAATTCAGTTTTCCACTGTCAGTATCATTCCACAAATGCTCCATAATCATTGATACCTCTACAACCGACATTGTATAATGTGTTTCTCCCAGTACTTCAGATTTCCCCTGTCAGTATCATTCCACCAATGCTCCATATTCATTCATTCATTTACCACCGACGCTGTATAATGTTTTTCTCCCATTACTTCAGTTTTCCCCTTGTCAGTATCATTCCACCAATGCTCCATATTCATTCATTTACCACCAACGCTGTACAATGTTTTTTCTCCAGTAATTCAGTTTTCCCCTGTCAGTATCATTCCACCAATTCTCCATACTCATTCATTCATCTACCACCAACGCTGTATAATGTTTCTCTCCCAGTATTTCAGATTTCCCCTGTCAGTATCATTCCACTTATGCTCCATACTCATTCATTCATCTACCACCAACGCTGTAAAATGTTTCTCTCCCAGTACTTCAGTCTTCCCCTGTCAGTATCATTCCACCAATGCTCCATACGCATTCACACATATACCACCAACGCTATATAATTTTATTTCACCCAATACTTCAGTTTTCCCCTGTCAATATCATTCAACCAATGCTCCATACTCATTCATTCATCTACCACCGACACTGTATAATGTTTTTTCTCCCAGTACTTCAGTTTTCCCCGTCAGTATCATTCCACCAATGCTCCATACTCATTCATTCATCTACCACCAAAACTGTATAATATTCTCTCCCAGTACTTCAGATTTCCCCTGTCAGTATCATTCCACCAATCCTCCATACTCATTCATACAGCTACCACCAACGCTGTATAATTTATTTCACCCAATACTTCAGTTTTCCCCTGTCAATATCATTCCACTAATGCTCCATACTCATTCATTCATCTACCACCAACGCTGTATAATGTTTCTCTCCCAGTACTTCAGTTTTCCCCTGTCAGTATCATTCCACCAATGCTCCATACTCATTCATACATCTACCACCGACGCTGTATAATGTTTTTCTCCCAGTAATTCATTTTCCACTGTCAGTATCATTCCACAAATGCTCCATAATCATTGATACATCTACAACCGACATTGTATAATGTTTTTCTCCCAGTACTTCAGATTTCCCCTGTCAGTATCATTCCACCAATGCTCCATATTCATTCATTCATTTACCACCGACGCTGTATAATGTCTTTCTCCCATTACTTCAGTTTTCCCCTGTCAGTATCATTCCACCAATGCTCCATATTCATTCATTTACCACCAACGCTGTACAATGTTTTTCTCCAGTAATTCAGTTTGCCCCTGTCAGTATCATTCCACCAATTCTCCATACTCATTCATTCATCTACCACCAACGCTGTATAATGTTTCTCTCCCAGTATTTCAGATTTCCCCTGTCAGTATCATTCCACTATGCTCCATACTCATTCATTCATTCACCACCAACGCTGTAAAATGTTTCTCTCCCAGTACTTCAGTTTCCCCTGTCAGTATCATTCCACCAATGCTCCATACGCTTCATACATATACCACCAACGCTATATAATTTTATTTCACCCAATACTTCAGTTTTCCCCTGTCAATATCATTCAACCAATGCTCCATACTTCATTCTTCATCTACCACCGACACTGTATAATGTTTTCCTCCAGTACTTCAGTTTTCCCCTGTCAGTATCATTCCACCAATGCTCCATACTCATTCATTCATCTACCACCAAACTGTATAATATTTCTCTCCCAGTACTTCAGATTTCCCCTGTCAGTATCATTCCACCAATCTCCATACTCATTCATACACTACCACCAACGCTGTATAATTTTATTTCACCCATACTTCAGTTTTCCCTGTCAATATCATTCCACTAATGCTCCATACTCATTCATTCATCTACCACCAACGCTGTATATGTTTCTCTCCCAGTACTTCAGTTTTCCCCTGTCGTATCATTCCACCAATGCTCCATACTCATTCATACATCTACCACCGACGCTGTATAATGTTTTTCTCCAGTAATTCAGTTTTCCACTGTCAGTATCATTCCACAAATGCTCCATAATCATTGATACATCTACAACCGACATTGTATAATGTTTTTCTCCCAGTACTTCAGATTTCCCCTGTCAGTATCATTCCACCAATGCTCCATATTCATTCATTCATTTACCACCGACGCTGTATAATGTCTTTCTCCCATTACTTCAGTTTTCCCCTGTCAGTATCATTCCACCAATGCTCCATATCATTCATTTACCACCAACGCTGTACAATGATTTTTCTCCAGTAATTCAGTTTGCCCCTGTCAGTATCATTCCACCAATTCTCCATACTCATTCATTCATCTACCACCAACGCTGTATAATGTTTCTCTCCCAGTAATAATTCAGTTTTCCACTGTCAGTATCATTCCACAAATGCTCCATAATCATTGATACATCTACAACCGACATTGTATAATGTTTTTTCTCCCAGTACTTCAGATTTCCCCTGTCAGTATCATTCCACCAATGCTCCATATTCATTCATTCATTTACCACCGACGCTGTATAATGTCTTTCTCCCATTACTTCAGTTTTCCCCTGTCAGTATCATTCCACCAATGCTCCATATTCATTCATTTACCACCAACGCTGTACAATGTTTTTTCTCCAGTAATTCAGTTTTCCCCTGTCAGTATCATTCCACCAATTCTCCATACTCATTCATTCATCTACCACCAACGCTGTATAATGTTTCTCTCCCAGTATTTCAGATTTCCCCTGTCAGTATCATTCCACCTATGCTCCATACTCATTCATTCATCTACCACCAACGCTGTAAAATGTTTCTCTCCCAGTACTTCAGTTTTCCCCTGTCAGTATCATTCCACCAATGCTCCATACGCCTTCATACATATACCACCAACGCTATATAATTTTATTTCACCCAATACTTCAGTTTTCCCCTGTCAATATCATTCAACCAATGCTCCATACTCATTCATTCATCTACCACCGACATGTATATGTTTTTCTCCCAGTACTTCAGTTGTTCCCCTGTCAGTATCATTCCACCAATGCTCCATACTCATTCATTCATCTACCACCAAAACTGTATAATATTTCTCTCCCAGTACTTCAGTTTTCCCCTGTCAGTATCATCCCACCAATGCTCCATACTCATTCATACAGCTACCACCAACGCTGTATAATTTTTTTCACCCAATACTTCAGTTTTCCCCTGTCAATATCATTCCACTAATGCTCCATACTCATTCATTCATCTACCACCAACGCTGTATAATGTTTCTCTCCCAGTACTTCAGTTTTCCCCTGTCAGTATCATTCCACCAATCTCCATACTCATTCATACATCTACCACCAACGCTGTATAATTTATTTCACCCAATACTTCAGTTTTCCCTGTCAGTATCATTCCACACCAATGCTCCATACTCATTATACATCTACAACCAAGCTGTATAATTTTTTCACCCAGTACTTCAGTTTTCCCTGTCAGTATCATTCCACCAATGCCCATACTCATTCATACATTACCACCACCTGTATAATCTTCTTTCACCCAATTACTTCAGTTTTCCCCTGTCAGTATCATTCCACCAATGCCCAACTCATTCATTACATCTACCACCAAAGCTGTATAATGTTTTTTCCACAATTTCAGTTTTCCCCTGTCATATCATTCCACCAATGCTCCATACTCATTCATACATCTACCACCAACGCTGTAAAATTTTATTCTCACCAATATTCATTTTCCCCTGTCAGTATCTTTCCACCAATGCTCCATACTCATTCATACATCTACCACCGACGCTGTATAATATTTTTCTCCCAGTACTTCAGTTTTCCCCTGTCAGTATCATTCCACCAATGCTCCATACTCATTCATACATTACCACCAGACGCTGTATTATTTTTTCCCAGTACTTCAGTTTTCCCTGTCAGTATCATTCAACCAATGCTCCATACTCATTCATACATCTACCACCAACCCTGTATAATGTTTTCTCCCAGTACTTCAGTTGTTCCCCTATCAGTATCATTCCACGAATGCTCCATACTCATTCATTCATCTACCACCGACGCTGTATAATGTTTCTCTCCCAGTACTTCAGTTTTCCCCTGTCAGTATCATTCCACCAATGCTCCATACTCATTCATACATCTACCACCAACGCTGTATAATATTTTTCTCCCAGTACTTCAGTTTTTCCTTGTCAGTATCATTCCACCAATGCTCCATACTCATTCATACATCTACCACCAACGCTGTACAATGTTTTTCTCCCACTACTTCAGTTTTCCCCTATCAGTATTATTCCACCAATGCTCCATAATCATTCATACAACTACCACCAACGCTGTGTAATATTTTTCTCCAGTACTTCAGTTTTCCCCTGTCAGTATCATTCCTCTAATGCTCCATACTCATTCATACATCTACCACCAACGCTGTGTAATATTTTTCTCCAGTATTTCAGTCTTCCCCTGTCAGTGTCGTTCCACCAATGCTCCTTACTCATTTATTCATCTACCACCAACGCTGTATAATGGTTTTCTCCCAGTACTTCAGTTTTCCCCTGTCTGTATCTTTCCACCAATGCTCCATACTCATTCAGTCATGCAAAATAACCTTAGTAATTGACAGCGTCTTTAAATAAGACAATGAGATGCTGTATATGTCACACAAGGATGGGAATTTTTTGATAATCTAAGCGACTGTGGAATTCTGAAGGCGATCTCTGTTTTACCGTCTTAGTAACAGAATAGGTCCACTGCATAAGATATTAAACAGAGCCATACAGAAATCACGAAATTAACTAAACTGAGCCATGCACATATCACGAAATTAACTAATCAGGGCCATGCAAAATTTACGAATTTAACTAAACAGGGCCATACACAACTCACGATATATACTAAACAAGCCGTACACAACTCACGAAATAAACTGAACAAGGCCATGCACAAATCACGAAAGTCACTAAACAGTGACATACAGAAATCACGAAATTATCTAAACAGGGCCTTGCACAAATCACGAAAGTAACTAAACAGTGCCATACACAAATCACGAAATTAACTAAAGAGTGTCATACACAAATCACGAAATTAACTACACAGTGACATACTCAAATCACGAAATTAACTAAAGAGTACCATACACAAATCACGAAATTAATTAACAGTACCATACACTAATCACGAAATTAACTAAACATGGACATACACAAATCACGAAATTAACTAAACAGGGTCACACACAAATCACGAAAGTAACTTTGGAACAGTTTTACTTTTGGGGATTACATAGAGACAACAAAAGTACACCGGTATAATAAAATAAATGGCAATACCAGAAGACATTTTGCTAACAATAAGCTCCCCAGCTCCAAATTACGGCTTTATAAAATTACATCCAAATAAGCTTTCAAAGATGGAAGTGAATTTTGGGTTATGAATAAGAGGGAACGTCAACTATTATAAACAGCACAAATGAAATTTTTGATATCAATTCTAGAACTGACAAAGTTAGACCATCAAAGGAATACAACAACTCGAGGACAAATAAAGGTACAACACAGGTGAAGTTCAGAGCTACCAAAATAATTGGCTGCAACATGTTAAAAGGATGGAACACTCACGAATAACCAGGATGGCAGTGGAATAAAAAACCAAAGCGCAAAAGCGACATAGGTCAACCAAAAACAAGATGGAGAGATAAAAGTTTCTTAAAATTTGAGTTTCCACAAGACAGGACCGGTTGTCCTATATCTGTATAAGTTCATGATGATGACGATGACGATGATGATGACGACATACAGATAACTTCTCTAGGCACTTGGGCTGAAAGATGGGTCATTATTATGACATTACAAAGCATTTCGTTACAATGGTAAATTATGACAGTTCTACTGTAGAATCTGCCCAGACATGTGATTGGTGACGTCATGTTCACGCGTTAATCCACGGAGTCTGATATTAGGCCAGTATTGCACTGTAAATTGCAACATTTTGCACAGCGCACACTAAAAGACGTCTCAGCTCTTCGCAACAAATTTAATGTCTCTCCAATTTTACTTTTTCTGTACGTCGTAGTTGTTTCCCCCGCATCGTAGCAACTGGTCTACAGTCGATCACCACTTTTCGTGCTTTCTCCGTACCTTGCTGTCGTCCTGATGCAGTTTCGTGGCACCACATGGTTTTGATATTGGGGTCCCTGGAAACAAACTTGTACTTCCCTCACAAGATAAAACTCTATCATGAACATGAAAATCAAAGTGTGACGTCACTCGCAAACCACGCTCTTCCTTCACCAT